>CM070770.1:235054056-235654056 GCA_036346955.1 Dipus sagitta | reverse complement strand
GCCACAAAAAAGGGGATTGCCCAAGGTCACATAGCAAACAGGACCAGGTCAGAATCTGTAAATGTACATCACTTTGAAAAAACTAGAAGCAAACTGGCAAACTCAGGGCATTTTCAGATTATCTGAGCTGGAAATTGATATAATCTTCCCCCAAAGACATCCTTGGGTGAATGCAAACTTCAGCAATTTTCTGAGCCAGACTCCATTCCTGGTATTCCAGGGAGCAGGATGCAGTGTGGCTGATATTTCCAGTACTGCCAGCTTCTGGGCATTCAGATGCTAGACCTGACTGCAGGAAATCCTGCCTGTCTCCCAGAACAAGACAAATGTGCTTGGAAAATTCCCGGAGAGAAGGAGGGCATTCTGGGGATTCTCCATCTGTGCAGGTAAGTCTGTCCTAAGACAGGCAGGAAAACAAGTCCAGCGTGGTTCTTTCGTGTTCGATAAACTTCCTAGGGAAAATTATCATGGGATGGAATGTACATTTCACATCACAGAGGCCAGTCCTCCCACACACGAGAAGCTAACTTCACAAGGGAGAGGAGAGGGAGAAGGAGGAGGAGGAGGAAGAGGAGAAGAAGAAATGAGATGCTAAGAGACAAAGAAAAGAAAACATATCCCATGAGACACACAAAAGGACTATAACCAAATGTAGAGACAAGTAGTGAGATGGGAATCTTGCTGGCTTCCAGTATCAAACAGATGAGGGGAGCAAACTCACTTGGGGAGAACGTGGGCCAGGGAAAGATGAAAGCACAGACTTGTCCTCTCTCTTTCCCCTCTTTTCTTCCTTTCCCTTCTCTCTCACTCTGCATTACAGCATAGACTTTGGGGGCCACAGCAGAGGGGAGCTACGTGGTAACATTTCAGTGGAAGTCATGGTATTGATGCCTAGCAGTTGTAGAGCCTTTAGCAGGAGTTCTGTTCCAGATGCCTGAGTGATCTTCATTGCAGCATCTCCTCAGCCCTGGAAAGAGAGTTCTGAATAGCCTCCTCTCACAGGCAGGACAGGGGGATCTTCTTCCCAGGATGCCAGAACTCATCCTGCAGAGAGTGATATTTACACAGGTGTCCCTTTCTCGGGACTCCTGCCTACTGTCTCCAGATAGAACTTGTCACTACAGCCCTGAGAACCCCCAACCATTACAGCATGGCCCTGACTCCCCTGGTACCCACATCATAGGTGTTACTAAGTTTTCCTACCCATTTTCAGCTGATTCCTCCAGGGGTTGCTTTGCAGACTAGGAAGTGTCTTTTATCAACATGGAGATGTCCCCAAAGGGCTGCAAGTTGCCCCTATGCCCAGTGATCTGGGGAACCTTCTTCCAAAGCTCCTATGTAGACAGAGGAGAGGGACAGGTAGCCTTGTGGAATGCAGAGTCCAAAGGCATACAGAGCAAGCTCCAAAGTTCCTCCAAGACTTATCTGTCATCTGAAAACTTCACAGAGGTTTTGCATTCAATCTCGAACAAATCAGAAAGACATGATTTTAATGAATTGTCTCAGAAGAAAACTGATGAGCTCAAAAGATGGCCCCTTTGTATCTGGCCTTATTCAAGTCAAAGAAGGATCCCCTTTTGAGACACTTAGAACAAACTTCAGTCCCACCCATCCTTGTTATGGGTGCACAGAAAGAGTGAAGTGATTTGCCCAAGGCTATACTACAGGGCAGAGTATAGAAGTCACATCAGCTCAAGCTGAGGCCAGAATCCCTAGACCACATCCAAGTCCAGCATCACTGGCCCAAGGCAGCAGAGTTCGCAGTGCTGGATGTGCAGCTATGCAATGGAATACAGATGCTGAGCCCCACCCCCGGGGCCAGGCAGAGCCATCCATATCCTCTTGTTTATATGGCAGCTTCCAGACTGTAAAGCAGGGGTGACAATACCATGGACCCCGTGGTCTGACATGAGGATTACACGAGGCAGTACATGTGCCTGGCAGGTAGTCGTGGTTCAATAAAATACACCTTTGATAAGACCCTACAGCTGAAGACACCATATACTTGGGCTTCAAGGTCACTGAGAAATCCTGCTGGAGCTGAGCTGAAAACCTCCTCCATGTAGACCAGCTGACAGAAAGCTGGAAAAAGCCATGCTGCATGCACTTCAATGGGAGAGAGAGAAATCACCAGTGGAGATACTCAACAGTGGACACTGCAAGCCTTAAATTTGGCCAGCCAGACCAAATGAGTCAACAGGTGCAATAGCGGCATGTCTGTTGTGGGGAAATCCAATCACTCTCTAATTGGACTGGAGGCCAGCTCCATGGGAGGGAATACATCCTTGATACTGAAAACCTACAACACGGTAGTCATGAGCCCTAGGAGTGTAATGACTGCTGGTGTCTGGCTAAATGTATATACTATGCTCACCAAACTGCCCACTAAACACTCCTCTTAATGTTCATACCCATATATTAATGCTACTCTCACTTTTGGTTAGAGAAGCTTCTATTTTAGATGGTGGTGACCTTGGGATGACTCAGAAGGCAACATGGTGCTAAGAAGAAGTAACCGGAGTGCTCAGCACTGAAATAGCTCTATTACATCTTCCAAGGCTCAGGATCCATTGTGGAAGAGGAGGTAGAAAGAATGTAAGAGCCAAAGGAAGGGTAGAACTCCTTACAATATGTTCCCTCAGACACCAAATGGCCTGGATATCCATGACCTTACAGTGCCTGACACTACCTACACAAGACCATCATAACAGGAGGAAAAGATCAGATCATGACATCAAAATAAAAAAGAGACTGATTGAGAGGGGGAGGGGATATGATGGAGAGTAGAGTTTCAAAGGGGAAAGTGGGGGGAAGGAGGGAATTACCATGGGTTATTGTCTACAATTATGGAAACTGTCAATCAAAAAATAATCATAGGGCTGGGGAAATGGCTTAGTTGCATTTGCCTGCAAAGCCTAAGGACCCTAGTTCAATTCCCCAGAACCCACATAAGCCAGATGCACAAGGGTGCCCATGCATCTGGAGTTCACTTGCAGTGGCTAGAGGCCCTGACATGCCCATTCTCTCTTTCTCTCTCTCTGCCTCTTCTCTCTCTCTCTCTAATTAATTAATTGATTAATTTTTAAAAAACCTTTAAAAATAATAAATTTTAAAATGAATAAATAAATAAAATGCACCTTGGAACACTTGTATCATCCTGACTCATGAGAAAGGACTCTCGCCTCTGTCCAAAGTTCCTCTCCAATGTAGGCAATGCTGGAGAAGTGTTCCAGAACACCACTGATGACCTGCATGAATGAAGTTAATAGACAGAAAGCACCCAGAACAGAGCAGGAGGCCTGTGGGAAGTTGCCTTTCTCACTGCAGGGAGCTATGTCTGTATGCAGATACATGCTGACTGCAATTCAACATACCACAAGGAAGGACTGACTTCCTGCTGGCCCCACATGGAACTTGGAGCCCCAGCCTGGGAAACTGTATAGAGGATCAGGTCCTCAAAACCTTCTTCTCACTGTTTGGCTGTGCTCTCTTCTAAGGAAAGGAGGGACCTGTTCCAGGAAGGTGACATGGGAACATCAGCTTTTCCTTGTGTCATGGGGAAGAAACTTCTTAATCCAGTGGGGCTGTCTTTTCACTCCTAGATCAGCCCAGGCCCCCTCTGCTTGAAGGCTCCGAGGAGGCCAGGCCAGGCAGGCTCCCAGAACCCTCTGGCTCCATTCAAACCCTCTTTTCACAGCTTTGGCACTTTTATGGCCTTTAATGACCTCTCATTGTGCCCTGATTGGCAATCAGGGCACACGTAATGACCAAGCAGCATCACTTAGCCCTTATTCTGATGACAATGGCCAGAGCGGTCAGCTCGCTGTTTTGACATGAGCGGGGTCACAGGGAAAGTTTTCAAGCGGGTGACATAAAGATCTCTGGTCAGCCAGTACCCTGGATGCCTCAGTTGCTGGGGCTCGGACAAAAGAATGAACTCTGAACTTTTCTTTTGACGGATGGAGGTCATTAAAACCGTGGTAGAGGCCACTTCAAAGGCAGGTGTAGACCACGCTGTCTCTCAAAGCGCCTAATAAAGAGAGAACAGGCGATTGTGTGCCATTCGGAGGAGGTAACTTCTGAGCGATTCACTCAAGTGGTTCAAAGAAATCAATGAGCTGCTCAGAACGATTGACAGGGGCCAGAAGTGCCTGGCCATCCCTCTGCCACCCATTCAATGGGTGGCTGCCCCAATTGTTCCTAAGGAGAGGCCACCACAATAAATGCTTTAGGTCCTTTCATAGGTACCCTGGGTTCCATGCCTTGGACCCACAAGAGAATCCAGAGAAAACATCACTACCAACCGTCATTCTAAATTCCAGCCGTTTTAATAAAGTGCCGAGAGACCTCCAAGCAGCTTAAAATATTAAAGGTTTCTTTTAAACATCTGGAAGATAACATCTAACTACTAGATAGTGCTCCTGGTTATTAATATGTAATCACATTAATCCCACCCCACACAAACAAACCCCAACAAAAGCTCTTCCCCAGAAGTAACATCTTTGAAGAATCCTCTGCCGATGCAAAGAGCTCCCAGTGTACCTCCCAGACATACATTCCCTCCCCCAGCCCCCATTCCCACCACTGCACAGCCAGCTGGGGCCACATGCTACCCCTGGAGGGGCAGATCCAGAAGTGCTGACCTCCAGGCAGTCAGCGGGACAAGCCAGCTAAATAGATTGCCTGCAAATGATTTGAGTCATCCAAGTTCAACCATGAAGGGAAATGAAAGCTGGGGGAATTTTACCTCGTGTGTGTGTGTGTGTGTGTGTGTGTGTGTGTGTATGCACGTGTGCATGTGCGTGCGCTCGTGCACGTGTGTGTTTGCAAAAGGTGTTGTTGCTTTTCACAAAAGGGTCAGGAATTTTGATCCCAAAGGCCTGTGATGGAATACAAATGGATTTGGATAAGTTGGAAGCTGGGTCTTGGGGGAGTGGGGCTCTGAATGCACCATTAGGATCACTTGCTAGGCACATTACACACACATGCACACAGGAGGCAGAATTCGGCACCCCCTCCTATCCCATCAGGGCAACGGTTGCTAAAGGTAACGTGATCAGATGAGAAGGCGGTGGACAGAGAGGACGCAGCTGTGAGACAAATAAGTGGAGGCCCCACCTCCCTAAAACACCCCCACAAGGCAGACCCACATCCTTCACATTGTCCAAGGACAAGTCACTGTGGGGTCTTGTGAAGGTGATGGAGTCAGCTGGGGTGGAGGTAAAAGGGATGACTCATAGAAGGGACACAGCACATATCTGATGAGAGTCCACTTTGACCCTCTCATTCCCTCTCTCTCTCTCTCTCTCTCTCTCTCTCTCTCCAAGGAGATCTAGACAGAAAAGTGGTATTATAATCACCAAGCCCCCAGATGCAAAGACTAAGAAGGTTTTAGCCAGAGTAAGCCTTTTCCTCCCTCCATATTGTCCAGGAAGATGGTCTAATTCAGTTCTGGTGACTCACTACAATGTATGTCATAAACATCCTCTGAGCATGTTGCCGCTGGCTGTGCTGGTTGTTGGGGTTGTGTGATTGGAGGGGAAACAATTCTTCCCTAGCCTCATAGGGCTCATGATAGAGTCTGTGAAATAACCCAGAAGTAGGCAAATATCCATGTGTTGGAATCCCAGAAAACATGAGTAGCAAGAAAGGATCAAATATTGAAATAAGCACAGCCGTTCTCCATGAGAGACTCACTCCAAACCCTAGTAGATGCCTGAAACCATGACTGATTCCTCCTATGCATACATGCCTATGATAGTTTAACTTATAAATTATGCATGGCAATAAAACAATTATGGCAACCTATTATAGCCAAAGTTACTTGACTTTTGAATTATTCTGGAATTTTCCATTTAATATTTTTAGAGCAGTTGACAATGAGTGACTGAATTGCTGAAAGCAAAACCATGGGTCAGGGACTACTGTAGATCTTTCTGAGCTACAGAAAGGATGGGGGCTACCCCTGCATCCTCAGTTTCTTAAAATAACCAGCTCAAAACTACAAAGAAGTATAATTTTACGTGACACACTTTCATCTCCTACAATCATATCACGACATAGCACCATGTCCTAAACCCCAACACATGAGCAAGAAAGACAGAGCCCCCATTTTCTTTGGGAAGATGGCAATTAATTACTCGAGTAATGAATATTTTCAGAGATGCTGCAAAGAAAAGAGTGTTCTGAACATCCACAACAGATTTGGCCCCATCTGGAGGGTGGGAAGACCCAGGGCAGGGGTTCACTCTGGTCTGGGATACTGAGAGGGATGCTGCTCTGGACTGAAATAGCTCATGCAGAGGAAGTGGTATGGTCAGAGGCCTCATCTCAAGAGATAGTGGTTTGGAATCATCCAACAAGGACAAAGTGACCACCATAGAGAAGCAGGGAACTTCCACTCCATCTGCCTTAGTTTCTCTGCACATTTTAAATGTCAGAGTCTGAACTGCACTGGAGTGGTGGGTACACTCAAGGCAGACAATGGAGGGTCAGGCTACCACAGGCTGGTAGATTTGCAATTTTGCTACAGAGGCATGAAGACCAGCAGGAGGAGAAGGAGGCAGAAGAACGGGAGCAGTAACGAGAATAGAGAATGAGAGGAAAGAGGAAGAAGAAGTAGAACAAGAACTGGAGGAAGAGAAAAGGATTGAGGGGAGAGGAAAAGGAGAGGGTTGAAGGAGAAGGTAAAGAGAAGAAAAGAGAAAGAGGAAGGAAGGAGATAAAAAAGGAGGAGAGAGGAAGAAGTAAAGAAGAGGAGGGGAGGGAAAGGAGAAGGAAGAATATGTAGGAAGAGGAGAATGAAGGAGAAGGAGGAAAAAGAAAAAAAATGAGGAGAAGGAGAAATGGAGAAGCACATTAGGAAATTCAATTCAGTCTCCTCAGGAGGTAGTGAGGTGGAGATCTGTCCTGAGTTTGCTCCATGTGTCCTGGAGCAAAACACTAACCAGCAACTGGGGAAGAGCTTTCCCACGGTCACCCTCTAACAGTCTGCAGAGAAGAAACACTCTGCAGCCGAACCTTGGGGTTCGATCCCTGCTAACAAACAACCTATGTCTTGGTCCTTCCAATCACCCATTTCTGAGTGAGTTTGTTTGCTGCAGGGAAGGGTAAAATCACTATTAGAAATACCCAACAGTTGCTCACCATCTCCCACAAGTTAGGCATAGCAACACAAGTATATGCCTCATCTCATCTCCATAGCAACAGGAGAGGCATTACATCTTTTACAGAGGAGGGAAACTGAGGCCCGAGGAGACGACTAATCCAAAATTACTCAGCTTTGAAAGGAGGGTATGCAGTCTGTGCCCAGATATCCGGGCTCTAGAAACCTTTCTTTGCATCCCTGTGCTGGTCAATCTTTCTCTAAAGAGAGAGAAAGTAAAAGAGATGTGACTTTTCTCACTTCTCACTGAATATTCATGTGTTTTTTTTTTCAGGTCAAGATGGAGAGATGCTGATTCAGATGCAATAGTGCATGGCTATAATTCCAGCACTTGAGAGGCAGAAGTGGAAAAATCGTGAGTTCAAGGCCAGCCTGGGCTTTAAAGAGAGACCCTGACTCTAAAACCAAAAGATGGGCTGAAGAGATGGCTTAGCAGTTAAGGCACTCACCTACAAAGCCTAAGGACCCAGGCTCAATTCCCCAGTATCCAAGTAAGCCAGATGTACAAAGTGGAGCATGTGTCTGGAGTTCATTTGCAGTGGCTAGAGACCCTGCTACACCCATTCTCTGTGTGTGTGTGTCTCTCACTGGCTCTTAAATAAATAAATAAATAATATTTTTTTGAGGAAAAGAAAGCAAAGCAAGATGAAGAAACCAAATTTCCTGAGATATGATACAAACATGGCTCTTGTTGCTGACTCACATGGAGTGGACGCCTCAGGGTCACAGGACGCTGGCATTTGGAAGGGCCACTTGGTGAACTTTTCCCAGGAAGCATCTCTGTTCTATATGCAGGCATGTTTAATTACAGGGGCTCAGGCAACTTGTTTATGTTCCTTGCATTTACACTGCCAGGGTGGCTCTCGTTTGTTATCTGGGGTGTGAAATGAACGCTGACAACAATTAATACCTCCTCCCAGGCAGCACGGCGGCGCTCTGACGGGAAGCTGTGTACTTCCGAGCAGGCAGCTGAGGAGGTGGCAGGCCTGGCTGTCACTCAGGATCCGAGGGGCAGAAGAGTGACAGTGGCAGCTGACGGCCCCTCCCGCCGCCTCCGGAGAGGCCCCCGTGATAAAGCATCCTGCTTTGTGGTGTAATCAACTTGCTATACATGCGTTACCTCCTAATGAGCGCCGTGTTTAAACAAGTGTATAGAACACATCTGTCCGGGCCTTGGGACTCGAGGCTGTGTGACCAATTTCAGCATCTGAAAGTTAAATTAATGGTAAAGGGTTTAATTGTGAGTAAACAATACCGCATTAAGGAGCAGTAAACACAGCAGCGGGGACCCACCAACCGGCTCTGGTATCACAGATGTGGTTGCCTCCGTGTGACCATTAATAGTCTTCCCCGCCTGGACGTTCTGACAGTGCCTGGAAGCCCATTTGTCATATAAATGGTCCGTCCCCTTCTCAAACATAATTTTGGCCCATGGTCTACCCTGGGAGCCACCAGGGTCTGTGTTGCTTGGAAGATGGGGCAGATGGGGGTTGGGGGGGACTCAAGGCAAGTAGAAGTTCCAGCTTTCACATGGAGACCTGAAGGGGGTAGGAGGGGCAGATGCCCCCTTTCAAGCAATGGAGGTCCTTCCAAGGACTGAGTCCGCCAAGACTGGGATGGCAGCGATTCTAAAACTGGTTTTTTAAAACACCCTAGGGTGTCTCCAACGAACAAAGGATGCTTCAAAACCAAATTAAGTTCCCTTTAATTAAAGATCATAACATACGCCACAGAACATTCTGTCACGGTAGGGGGAAGGAAGCGACTGTCACATAAAATAAATAGGGTTCTGCAGTTCAAAACGTTAAGAGTTACACAGCAAGGGCTCATCACCTTCCTGATTCGTTTGGTTATTGTCACTGCCACTTAGGGAAAAGGCTTGGCCACCAGTGTGGCAGGAAGAATGGGCTAGGAGGGGATATGGGCTCTCCTCAAAGGGGTATGCTATGAATAACATGCCCTTGGCCTTGTAGAACATAGCATATACCCCGCTTCCCTGACATCTTCTCCAGTACCCATCAGGATGGAGGACATGCGAGTGGCCAGGTCCAGGCAGGGGCAGTTTCTGGTGGGTCACAGGAGCGTGAGACAAGCGGATCCGGAGAAGAGCTGGGTCTCCCTTTGCACCCCTCATGGCCCCCACCTCAAAGGGCTACAGCAGATGTCTCAGTCCCCTTCCTCTCAGTGCTCCTATTCCCTGGACAAAGAGGGTGCTATGGTCTTCCCTGATGGTTGAAATCAGGTTCTACTGGGACTAAAGCTTCCCTATAAATAGAGAAGGCTTTGCATGTGTGTCTCTCAAGGATCTCAAAGAAAGAGGGGCCAATCACGGCCAAGATTACGTAGCAAAGGCCTGCCCCTACTTTATGCAGAGGTCTGTGGACAAATAGTCTCAGGGTTACACGCTCAGACTCCAGATTCTGAGCCCACCCTGGCTCTATCACCTTATCACTTTGAGTCTCAACAACCTCTTCTGTGAAATGGGAACACTGACTGGGTTACTAAGAGCAAACACTACTAGTACATAGAAAATGTTCTGGAGCAGGGAGGGCTGGAGAGATGGCTTAGCAGTTAAGGCATTTGCCTGCAAAGGATCCCGGCTCAATTCTCCAGAACCCACATAAGCCAGATGCACAAGGCGGTGCGTGCATCTGGAGTTCATTGACAGTGGCTGGAAGCCCTGGTGCGCCCATTCTCTCCCTCTCTGCCTCTTTCTCTCTCTTAAATAAATAAATAAAATATTTTTTAAAAGAAAATGTTCTGGGCGGGGGGGGGGGGGACACAGAGTAAGCGTTCCATAAAGCTGACACACTGTGATGGATGCCCCTGTGGACAAGACTAACAGGTGAGACCAGCCCAAAGAAAACTGAGGCTACCATGGTGTCTAGATCACCCTAGTGGACCAGGTGGCTGAGCAAGATGCATAGCACCTAGATCCTGTCCACATCCACTGTTGGGTATGAAGGTGCCTTTGGGAGACCAAACCTATGGTTCAGAGGTCCGTGCTTTATTTCCACCAGGAGAGACAGGCACTGGCAGACTTTAAAATCCAGCTCCAGGTCAAGATAGTTTCTCTAACCCTTGAGCTAAATTCCTTAGACAACTTACCCAAAGTGGTGGCTCTTATTGTATGCTATATCAGGTTAGCTCACCTTTCTAACAGCTCTCTTACCTGTCAGGTTTTTAAATAACCCTTAATAGGTTTGTGCGTATGTTCTGGGCAAATCCATGCTTTTCTGAGAAACTCCAGAATTGCTAAGTAGGAATGGACCTTGGTGGCAGAATTCCAAGGACGTGGTATCGGGGACCTGAGTACATCCGTATAACAATGATGTAGACTGGAGGCAGTGATGAAGCCTCTTCCTGCTTCCTCCCTTCTCTCTCCAGGTGACTCTATTGGTGCCAATGTGCAGATGATCTGATCCTTCAGAAGAGGCACGTGAAGCCACTTCCTAGCCTTCCTATGTAAACTGACTCGTGGGATTTTATCACCACAACAACAGTGTCTGCATTTTCATGACCTTGTCTCTTGGCTTATGGTTATTCTTGGGCTGATCAATAGCTCTTCTGGCTTCATCACTTTCCTCCCAGTTCCTAAGATGGAAACGAGGCAGGCTGAGCCATCCTATGTGTCCCAGAGGTGTCCAGTGTCTCCAAAAGTAGTGAGACACCCACACCTCTTCAGTCGTAGGCTTGGCACTCTTTCTACTCTTGCCAGGGCTACACTATCCAGGGGAAGAAGGTAGAATTCTGGCTTTTCAACAATATCAGGTACAAATGCAGCAGATGTTCATAGCCTCTCAGAAGCACAAGGAAACTTGGACACCTTCTCTTTGGCTCATCTGTTTCCAAACATTTGTCTCTGCCATGAAATATTAACTTCAGATGAAATCTCTGTGGTGAACCCAGAGCTTCTCTATAAAGATGTGGCTGCAGGGCCTGAGTGCTCACCATCTGACCCCCTGTCTCCTCTCCACAATACTCCCCATGGTCCATCTGCCATGGTTTCTCACAGGAGCAAACTGAAAAATCATTGGGCCTCATATGACTCTGTTCTCCAATACTGAAGAATATAGTCCCGAGAAGTATACCAATTTGCAAAAATTAACACAGCAATCAGTAGACAGACATCACAAAATGCACGTGTTATGGCCCTGGAGGGAAATGCAAGCCCACTCTCAATAGATGACCAGCATTCCCTGTGGTCCAAAGGATGGCCTGGCCCTAAGATCTTGCCAAATGAATACCTAGCATATCTTCAAAGGAGAAAAATCACTGGTATTTTCTCCCCTCCCTGGACACAAGCCCCAGATAATCATCCCCAATAGCCAGGAACCATGTGACCCACTGAGAAAACAGATGCTATTTCCCTCCTCCTCTCTGACTTTAGTTTGCCTTTAAAGCCCATTTTCACTGTTTATTGATTTTAGTTTTCTGCAGGTCTATGAATGACAACTTGAATTAAGACAGCACAGGCTGAGAAGCCACCAGGCAGCGCTAAATAGGCGCCGAGGGCTTCAAAGCTGAATGCCTCCTGACCGTGCAGCCTCCTGCCCTGCTCCATCCTCCTGGGGAGCTGAGGGCATAGGCCCTGTCGGGACTCTTGGCACAGGTCAGCTTGAGTCAGGGCAGAGCTCCGAGATGTGGACGAGCTGGGACACAGTCATCACAGCTGCCAGCCTCAGAGCCTCTTGGCTGTTCTGTTCCACGATGGGCTTATTGGGGGCCATGTTTAAGCAGCCTCACGTCTGCCTCTGCTGGGCAGAGAACACGATCCCAGGTACTCCATTTGCTTCACTGCACATTTGAGAGAGAAAACTCACCATTCCAGAGCCACTCGACTCTCCTCCCTTGCTCCCAAATTCCTGGCCCTGAATAGGTACTGTGAATTAAAAAAAATAATTAATTCAAACATCAACCCACAAATTGAACCTTTTTTGGTTTGGTTTTTTGAGGTGTACGGTCTTGTTCTAGCCCAGGCTGACCTGGAATTCACTATATAGTCTCAGGGTGGCCTCAAACTCATGGTGATCCTCCTACCTCTGCCTCCCAAGTGCTGGGATTAAAGGTGTGAGCCACCACACCTGGCAAAATTGCAGTTTTTATAAATCTATTTTATGAACATAAGGTAAGTGTATGTTCATTCACATTCAGGACACTACCAGTTTTCAACAGACAAATGGAAAAACCATGACTCCTACCAGAGAGGGGACAAGTACTAGACAGCACAACTGCTCAACCAGGCAATGTGCAATCACCTACGATGACGATGCTAGATAGCAGTGACTCACATGGAAGATGCTTACACTCACACTCAATGGGCCAAGCCTGCTCTTGTCTGGCTAAATGCATATATTATTCTCACCAAACTGCCCTGAAAGCACTACATTTAATGTTCATATTCATATACTAATTCTACTCTCACTTTTGGTTAGAGAAGCTTCTCTTTTCAGATGGCAGTGACCACCTGGATGACCCAAAAGGCAATGTAGTGCTGAGAAGAAATGACAGAGGAGTGATCAGCACTGGAACATCTTTATCACACTCTCCAAGGCTCGTGGTCCATTGCGGAAGAGGTGACAGAAAGAGTGTAAGAGACAAAGGAAAGGTACCACACCTTACAATGCAACTGTCCGGACAGAAATTGGCCTTGATATCCATGACCTTGCAGTGCCTAGCACTACCATCACAAGACCCTCATAATTGGAGAAAAAGACGATGACATCAAAATAAAAGAGAAACTAAAGGAGAGAGGGAGGGGATAAGATGGAGAGCGGAGTTGTGAAGGAGAAAATGGGGGAGGGGAGGAAAATATTCTGGTTTATTGTCTGTAAGTATAGATGTTGTCAATAAAAATAGTCTTAAAAAATGAAAGTGAAGAGACAAAATATACTCTCATTCTTGAAAAAGCATTTTGAAAAGTCACCAGGAGACATTTGTGCTGCTATTTTGAAAAGAGAAGAAAAAAGAAAGAATTAGTGTGTACTGTAATCTCAGCACTGGGGAGGCAGAGGCAGGAGGGGCAGTAGTTCAAGGCCAGCCTGGGCTCTACAGCAAGTACAATGGCCGCCTAGGGAAAGAAAGGGAGGGGAGAAGAAGGCAAGGCAAAGTAGGGAGGGAGAGGAGGGATGGAATAAAGGAAGGAAGGAAGGAAGGAAGGAAGGAAGGAAGGAAGGAAGGAAGGAAGGAAGAAAGGAAGGAAGAAAGAAAGAGGGAGGGAGGAAGGAAGGGAGGGAAGGGAGGAAGAAAGAAAGAAGGAAGGAAAGAAAGAAAATATGAAGGGAAGAAAGAAACTGAAATAGGTCAAAATGTTTACATTTGGAGAAAGTTTTACAGCTTTTGGACTGGTTTCTGAATAGATTCATTTATAATCAGGAAAAATAGCACCATTTTATGTTATGCTTATATGATACCAAAAGATGACCATGAAAAGGGTTCCCTGTTTTCAAGGTCACCTCAAAGCAATTCCTGCCATGTCTTCTTTGGAGATGTCTCTCTCAAGATCAGTCAAATCGAGTCACTTCCTATATGCTAAGTATTTCCAACACCAAGCACCACCAACTCTGCACATATTAGGTTCATCTAGGAAACCCCTTCTCATGATCACTTTGGGAAAAGACAGTCCAAATGAGCAGAAAGACAAGACAGTGAAAGAACTAGAGTCCCATCCAACAGACAGCATGCCACAAGCAAAGCTCATCTCAATGGCTTAGTTCTGTCCTCAAAACCAGACACTCAGGTTCCCGATGAAGGTCAGAGCACAGTCATTGTCCTCCGTCCTCCATGTAAGATGGTCCTAAGTAGAAAATTCTTATCCTCCTAAGGGTTGCTAACAAATCCTGGAAGCTTGTGGAAGTCCTATTTCATTCCCCTAGGAAAGTACAAAGGAAACACAATTGTATATGCATTTGGGGGGCATTTACAAGCTGTCATCCCTGAGCTTCTATGAGTAACCCTGTGCCATGAAGTCATGAAGAAACTCCACTCCCCGGGGCCTTGTGAATCATTTTTAGACCAGTACCAGCCTCTACTTTGGAGAACACTTCTCCTCCATTCCTTCCACCCCCTGGTAAGGCCACTAAACTCCAAACACCTTCCTCACAGAACACTGAGGTGACATAGGGAGTAGTGGGGGGGGCAGTGAACGGAAGGGAGGAGTCCATTGCAACACCCTTTCCCTAGATAAGGAGGTGGCCACCTTGCAGCCAGGCTGCTTGGGAGGGCTCCCTCCAAAGCCCAAATATCTATGTGTTTTGCAAGAGTGTTAAAGAGGGTAATTAAAGGGTACCACATGTCAGACCTCACACACACCATCCTTCCAGATTGGAGGCCCTGCCTTTCTGATCCTCTCAGCTGGTACAGAACTGGGGCCAGCAACAAAAGGTGTTAATAGCCTGATGAGGAGGCCATGCTGATAGATGACCCATTATGGTGATCACTCTTGTGCGAATGGCAACTAGGTTTGATCAATTAGATTTTAATGTAAAGTGGGGCCTGGGGGGAAAAAACAGCAAGGAGGAGAGGGAAGACCCTTTGTTACTAATGTGTCTGAAAAAAGCACTTAATTGAGGTCATAATAATATTAGCAGTTCTCATCATCAATAATTCAGCCTTATTTATTACAACCGATAGAGTCCTGTCAGGTGGGAATGCAGGGGCTCTTTTCAGAGCAAGATGCATATCCTCTCTCTGCGTGTGTCTCTCTGTGTCTCCGGGTCTTTCTCTCTCTCTCTCTCTCTCTCTCTCTCTCTCTCTCTCTCTCTCTCGCCCTCTCTCCTGGGCCACAGAGTATCTTTAATTCTCAAAACACTTTCTAGGTCTACTCTCTATGAGAAACAAGTTAGCAAGAAAGTGGCATTTAGTCTCTTTCCTACTCTAGTTTTTAAAAAAAAAAATCATTTTCTCTGAAACAGTAATTGTGTGTAAGAAACTTGTCACGAGAAAAATAATTCCTATACTTGTGTGATTTAATACCCTAAAAAGACTGACCTAATTCTACCTTTTCTTGCACACTTTTTAGTCACCTGTGGTTTGTTATCACTTTAAAGCAAAAAGAGAGGGTGCCAGCAAGTGTGTGCTAAATGAATGTATAATTGTACAATTAAAGATGCTAGTGCTTGTGTTAAAATTTAAAATGTATTAGTCTCATAAAACCGCCTCATTAGTCACTGTGTCTTAAAGGACACACTTGTCCATAATGAGGAGAAGGCAGGAAATGGCGTAGGGGTGAGAGTAGGGGACAAGGAGACATGGAAGCAGGCTGCCATTTCATTTTTTCAGAAAGAGGGAGGGAAAACACTTAATAAAGATAATTGGACTGGTAGTCCCTGCTCCCATCTGGAATAGAAACACAGACAGACCCTGGGGCAGACGATCGGTCATTAACCAGGAAAATAACCTATTTAGAAGGGATTCATTTGTGTTTCAGAGGGGGCTCTATGTTAGATGCTTAGCCACAATCACAGCGCGAGTTGCTAGACCCCAGCCAGAAAGTGAGGCTGAAAAATACATCTTGCGCCTCTTACAGCTGGGCTTGGCTTCTATTCTGCTCCCAAGAAACAAACAGCTTTGGAAGTTTCTGCCGTTTTTCTTTTAAATTTAAGTAATCAGTGGCTCTTAGGTTAGGAAACACTGAGTACAAAATCAGGAGCGGCAGCCTTAGTGGAGGATGGAGGGAAGAGAAGAGGCCCCAGCTCAGGGGAGGACAGGGGTCAGCTCCACACAGTGGGAAGTAAGTGGATGGTTAGTGAGGGAAGACCTGCATCCCAGGGACGCTGAAGGCCATTGTGCTCCTGAAACACATCCACAGGCAAGGCGCGCCCACAGGGATTCATTCATCAATTCCAGTTGGAATCATCAGAGATTAGGGCGCCCAGAAGCCCAACGCCTTATCCAGCCGTCCTTCTGGAGAATTCGAGGGGGAGTAATTACGGTAATTAGAAATGAGGGCTCCGTGGCAAAGCTCCTCTGATCCGCTATTTCCAAGGAAGGTTGCTTAGCTGCTTAGGAGGGCGTGTGAAAGTGGGATCTTCAGACACAAAGGGGAACTGGAGGAGGGGATGAGTCAATGGAAGGCTCCTGACTTTCAGGAAATGAGGGGCTCCCGGCTCTCCCAGATCCGCCCTGCACCCATGCTCCTCCTCCACCAGGGTCATTTTGCCTCCCATGGGATACTTGGCCATGTCAGGGGACACTTCAGTTTGTCACAAATCCAGATGAGGGTAGTGCTGGTATCTAGTAAGCAGAGGCCAAGGATGACATTAGATCTCTTTCAGTTCCACCAGTCCCCTCCAGCACACACATAACAGAATACCAAAAACCAAATGATGTCAGTGAGTGTGGACGAGCACTGGCCCCTCAAATGACACTGGAGCACCCATGTCAAGATCACTTGGGCCAGAATGTTGTTCTCTGTCCTCACCCCTTTCCCCATCCTCTCTAGCTCCATGCCCAAGAACAGTGTCCTTCGGGGCTTCTCCTGAACCTTGGCCAGAATCCATTGTTTCTCACTGGATCAGACCCCTCTGGCAGCAGAAGAGACCATATCTGTGGGATCCATCTGCTCTCCACTTCAGGTCAAAGTACCCTCAATGGATCACCATACAAGTTTCTGGATCTAACCCTAGCTTCAGTATCCACCTCCATAAAACAGATGTAATAATTATGTTTCTCCATGGAGCTGTGAGGAAGAAATCAGGAAACGTTTAGCCTAGTCACAGGAATATGTTAAGTGCTCCAAAATGAGGAGAGAGAGAGAGAGATTCCAACTGGTGTGAGAAACCACAGTCGGCAATGATGGAGCCACTACTAGCCCTACAGGGATCATCCGATGTACACCAAGGAAAGGCTGCCATTTTCTCAGCATAAAATCTGAAGCCAACATACATGCTCTTAAGAATTTTCACCTCTGACACCTGCCAAGCACCTTTCTCCTCCTGGACCCTAGACTGAGAAGGGGGCCAGCGGCCTTACCAAAGTTCTCCCCACATGCTCTGGTTTCCTCCTGACAGCATTTGACTGTGCTGATTCTTTCCAGCAAAGCCCTTATCATTTTCAATGTGAATTTCAAATCACACTGATCCACCCTTCTTAGTTGAAGTCAGCTTTATCAACCACAAGAGATGTGGGATTTGAGAGAGATCTGAGTAAATTCACATTGTTTGGATAAACTCATTCGGGGAGCTCAACAAATCAAAGCCGAAATGGATATGTATTCCAAAGAGACTGAGAACTGCTGGGGGAAAAAAAAAGAAGGAAATAAAGTTACCATTAACATTTTTATTTCTTAAGGAAAAAAAAAAAACCCACATAGCAACCCCCTTTTAATGAGCGTGTTCACAACCTCTTTTTGAACCTTCACCAGAGATCCCTGGGACACACACCAAATGAAGTGACAGGAGCTCCAAGGTGGTTGACAAAGGAAGCAGATTGTTGAAGAAAATCATGTCACCCATAGGCCCCACCTCCCAGCTTTGGTCAGACCACTATCTTTGGTCAGACTGCTATCAAATATGGTAATGGGTGAATTTATGCATTATCCCATAATTTAAAGAACTGTGTGTATCATGTATATTTAAAACTATTTCTCTGTAGTTTTAATTATCTCAGTCTGCAGGGGCAAAAAAGAAAAGAAAAAAAAAGGGAAAAAAAAAAAAAGCAGCTCCCTTGCCTGGAACTAAAAATGAAAGCATTTGCCTGCTGACAGCTAAGACGTCTGTCCTAGCTGGCTGAGATTTCCTGTAAAATTTGCATTGGAAAGGCAGCTTTACGAATACTTAAAATAAAAAAGGGGCATTTGCATCTAATTTGTTACACTTGCAGTATTAAGGCTTTATCTGAATAAAGACGCGTCAACTGGATTTATATAGCTAGGCTGATAGCTGGGAAAGTCAACATCGAAAACATCAGTTAAATTCAGAAAAGTTGTACAGCAATTAATAGTATTTACAAGTCATTGTGGGGTTTTTTTTTTTTTTTGCCCCCTTCACTGATAACTTAAAATTATAGCAAATTATCTGCTTTTTACGCAAGATTTTAATGAAAGGCATCGTTATAGAATGACCCCTATCCTCAGCCACAGGTATGCTCAACCAGAAAACAGTGAGGTTATAAAATGTAGTGTCTAAGGCTGGAGAGATGGCTCAGTGGTTAAGCAAAACCTAATGACCTGGGTTTGATTGCCCAGTACCCACATAAAGCCAGATATACATGTGTCTAGAGTTTGTTTGCAGCAACTGACACACCCATTCTCTCTGTCTCTCTTCTCTCTCTATTTGCTTGCAGAATAAATAAAAATATTTTAGTGTTAGATCGATGGCTTAGCAGTTGGGGCACTTGCCTGTGAATCCTAAGGACCCATGTTTGACTCTCCAGATCCCACACAAGACAGATTCACAAAGCTGAGGCAAGAGCAAGGTCTTACATGCCCACTAGGTGGTGCAAGTGTCCAGAGTTCGAATGCAATGGCTGAGGCCCTGGTATGCCAATCCTCTCTCTTGCTCTAAAATTAAATATATATGTAATAAATGTAGTATGTCATCAGCTTTGGATATGGGCAGATCTTTTTGGAATTCTGACACAACCACTTACTGGCTATGTGACTTCTAGCCAGGACCTACTTAGTCTCGGTTTTTTCATCTGCAAAATGGGTAGAATGAGAATTATTCCCCTAGATCACTATAAGTGTAGTTAATGAGCTGCATAACAGTTCCCAGTCAAGAAGCATGTGAGCAAAGATGCCCAGCCCCTTTCACTTGGTAAGCCAGGGACATGGCCCTCAATTACCTCCCCAGAAGGGCTATTCTTCACATGGGAGTGTTGCATCCTGCACAGCCTGACCTATGGTCCTATGGGGCTGTAACATGGGTGATATAGGCCAAGTATCAGAGCAGCAAGTAGCATATGTACTAGGTGCCCAGAACACATCTGATGGAGGAGGACAATGTTGACAGTAAGCCAACTATGAAATGTCATACAAATGGAGGGGCTTGCTCTTCTGGAAGAAGACCCTCAGCATTGTGCCTCATCAGAAAGATGCCATGATCACCTGTCCCTTGAGAGTTGCCTTCTGGCGTGATGGCCTTACAGGTGATTCCTGTTGGTATCGCAAACTGACCTCCAACTCTGGCATGGGGAGGTGGGGTGAGGGTTGCCTTTCCATCTGGAGTGTCCTCCCCTCCCCACCCTGCCCAGCTGGCTGGAGTACAGTAAGTCCCCGCTCTAGGCACAGCCTCATACAGCTGGGAACAGAGTCCTGCTCTATGTGCTTAGAGGCACCTCAAAGGGAATATCTTCCCTTTTTCCCACATCCCAGTTTGGAAGGAAACACTATGCCGAAAGGGGACACGATGCCCTCCATTGTTGGCATCCTTTCCTCCTGATTCACTAGTTCACTGAGAAGCCTGCCCACCCATTACCCTGAGAGGCCAGCTCCTGGGGCTTAGCTGTCTCCTGCTCCAGGGATATGGAGAGAGGATTCCTTCCACTAGGAAGCCTCATGCTCAGCCCTGTCCCAAGACCCTTCTTTCAACTCAAAGCAACTGCCATTACCTGCACAAAACCTTCATAATATTGTGCCCATCAACATGTTGTCATGGACAATGGAAGAGAGCAAAAAAAAAAGACTTCAAAGAAGGGAAGAGAGTAGTTGGAAAGAAGAAAGGGTTCAGTGGAAGGGCGATAGGAAAGATGATGAGGAGGGGAAAAAGAGGGCAATGGAAGGAGAATTATGATCAAACATATTATGTAAATGCATGGAAATTGTGATTAAAAGGTTTTTATCAAAAGGCCCCCCTCTCCTCCCTTGCTTCCCAGCCATCCTGGCTCCCAATCAGGCTTCTGCACTCACCACCAGGGCACCTGGGGTGGATGGCTTTCCTACTTACTCAGAGCCTCATCTCCTCACCCGAGAAATGGGCATGGTAAAAATTCCTACTTCCCAATGTGGTGATGGAGTGTGGAATGCTTAGCACAGGGGGAAAGGGTGACATAGAGTAGCAGTGGAAAATTACATAGGAGACAGCAAGTTGACCACAGACTAAGGTCTGACCATGCAGAATGGTCTTTGCTGCCCAAACAGACCAATGGCCAAGGCTCTCTGAGCCTAGTCCACCTCCACTAATTTCTGAGGCAGGCCATAGAATCACCACTCCAGTTAGATACCCACGATGCCAGCCAAAGCCAGACATCAGGAGTACTGCCTCCTGTCTGGAGAGTCTAATGTCTTGTTGGGAAGAGTGTTAAAATCTTTTGCCATTTCTCAGAACAAGATACGAAGACCAAAAATCTAGTTCCACCAACTGGTAGCCTCATCACCTACAGGGATATCGTCAAAAAAAAAAAAAGAGAGAGAGAGAGAGAGAGAGAGTCTGAAATCTAAGAGTTATGGGCAGCAGAGTCCCAAAGCCACATCCTTTCCCCAATATGCTCAGCTGCTGCTGATCCCAAAACCATTAAGTCACCTGTCACAGCAGAATTTGGAGCACCCCAAAACCATGTACAAAACGATGCCAACCACCAGAGCAAGTGCTAAGGGTGACAAGCACATGCAGACCACATACCTCCTGTCTACGTGAGCCACTGTGACAATCAGTCCTAGGACTGATGGCCGTAAACATGCCTGTTTGGAGGGTGACCTCGAGAAGCCTGATGAGGAGCAAGGAGAAAGGCGTGCGTGCAGGGCACACTCAAGAGCAGGCTTACCAGTGTAGTCAGTCAGAGCTGGGTCCCTGGAGACCCTCTGAGAGGCTACTGACCCCACATATAAGGGGTTCCATTGAGGACAAAGAAGAGGAGCCTCTACGCCCCTATGCACACGCTCTAGGCTTCATTGGTTGCAGGGCTTTCTGGGGACTTGAATTTTCTAATCCATTCTTTGTACTCAGGCAGAGCCTGAGGCTAAAAAGTCATTGGTGAGAACTGTCTTGTAGCGACACAAACTGGAACCCAGCAGTGCCTGCTACACTCCAGAAAGCAGCCATCAGAAGTAGCTCTTCTTACTATGCCCTCTGGCACGCAGAGGAAACTGAGGCTCAGAGAAGGCCCATCCTCACACATGTAGAGAATGGCAAGGCTGGGATTCCTGCTGGCCACTATGGATGGACGATTCCTCACTCTAATCATCACGTGCACTGCGTGCCCCAGGAGTCAGCTGCCTCATGCAACACAATGAAAAAGAGTGCGAGATTCAAGCAAATTTAATGACATGTAAAAAATAGCCACTCACAATTAAATTGCTGTGTCTCATTGGGGTGAAATAAGTACACAGCACACAGTAAATACTCGAAGGGGATTGGCTACGATGCCTCCAACCATTTGAGTCTCTTCACTAGCTAGTAGACATAACTAACTGTCCCAGAGGAAAAGGGGTCATGTCTGAGTCCTGGAAACCTGGTAGGCTCCTGCCCAGCCACTTTACCGGGAGGGTCAGAGGGATGCAGGCATCTGGGCTGTACACTGCCCTGTCCTCCAAGGCATGGAGCTCAGGAGTCCAATCTTAGCCCACAGGGGTTAGAAGAGGGGGCTTCCTGGTGGGGCCACGGGACCAGACTGTCTTTGAGAGAGAGACTAGGGGACAACAGGAATGGGCTGCTGGACTTTCAGAAGAAGGTTGCATGCCCTGGGAACATTCCCCAGGTCACTCTGCAAGCCTGGCTTTGGTGCTACCCTCAGAGTACCTGTATTGGTAATAGACTAATGGCCTGAAATGCTCTGACTGCCAAGTCGAAGTGGCCCTCCCCTGAGAGGTCTGCTAAGTCTGTGCAGGCAACTTGTAGTAGCTGAAGGCGTTAAATTCAGCGAAAGCCACTTCTCCATGTGGCCAACTTTACCTCCCAACGAAGGTAGTGGTCCAGCTAATTCTGGGCCCCACCACGATATGAAAACCAAAGTCTGGCTGTCGCTTTGCACTGTGGGCATTATCCTTGGCAACTGACTGGTCTCTCGATAATGTAATTGCTCTCCTGACCCAGACAGCTGACTCAGCCAATCTCCCAACACCCTGACTCAGCAAGTCTGGTGGCTATAGAAGAGACTCGGGGGGTCACACACCTGCATTAAAATTCTACCTCTGCCCTGTATCAGCTAGACAACGTCTCTCTGAGACTCAGTTTCCTCATCTGTCAAATGGGGTATTTTAGGTTACTGTTCTCAGAGGTCTGCTTCCAAAGTGAAATAAGTTGTTGCATATTAAACGTTTGCTTACCAGGGAGGAATAGGTGTTAGGGGGAAAAAGTTTCTGCTGAATAACTTACACACACACATACTCACATTGAATAAAATATTTTATGGAGTGTTTTTGATGGATGAGCTGACAGAAAAAGCAAATGACGTCACTGGAGCCCAGAAACGAAGAGGAAGCAAAAGAGCAGAGAGAGTGAGAAGCAATGCGCTGGAGTTGGTCTGGGAATAGCCACCAATACCTGCTGGGCTTCAACTCTTGTCTTAAAGGGTCTCTCATGTGTACAGGAGTAAAGACTTGACTTGGGACCTAGGCAAGGTGGCTATTTAGATTGAGACCTGCATGGAAAGCCAAAAGGGTGACCTCTCAGAGTGAACTGGGATGTAACAAAGGGGGTGCTGGAGAGAGATGGCTCAGCTGCTAAAGGGGGTTACTTGCAAAGCTGGGTGGCCCAGATTCTCTTCCCCAGTACCCACATAATGTTAGATGTACAAAGTGGTGCATGAGTCGGGAGTTTGTTTTCAGTGGCAGGAGGCCCTGGTGCATTCATACTCTCTCTCTCTCTCTCTCTCTCTCTCTCTTCTCTCTCTCGTTGTCTCTTTCCCTCTGTCTCAAATAAATAAAAATATTTTTTAAAAAACACAACAAAGCTGTTACCAGAAAAACAAAAACAAAAACAAAAGGCCATCAGCCAGAAGGAGCTGGGGGCTGGGGAGAGGTGCATATGATTTTGCCAGCTCCTTCTGTTAGCTCCCAGCCTAAGGCTGTCTTAGGTTTGTAGTTAGAATCCAAGCTCAGTGGTTTCATAGTTGGTATAGGAAGTGCTATGCCAGCTGTCCTATGAGCAGGGGCCTTCTGTCACAATGAGTCAGGAAGCCTGGCAGAAGCAAACACGAACTTTTCCTCTAGAGTTCTACACCCAGCAAGCGGACCTCAGCCTATCCCTGCAAATGGGTAAGAGAATGTGACTTCATCCACCCCAAATCACATAGCTACAAGGAAGCGGAACACCATGAAAGTAAGACCTGTGAAGGCAGCAGCCATTTGAACAAAAAGACACAGAATTCCAAGCCAGACATGCTTACTTCTGGTATAAGACCTGGATAAAACCAGGCATGATGGTGGTACATCCACGTAGGAGCCTGAGGCAGGAGGACCACTAGTCGGAGGTCAGCCTGGACTACATAATGAGTTCCTGACTCACAAAAGATCAGTGTGGGACTCTGTGGTTAAAGGTGCTTGGTGGCAAAGCCTGCTGACCTAAGTTCAACTCCCCAGTCCCCACTTAAAGGCAGATGAAAAGTAGCACATGCTTCCGTGATCCCAGTGCTCCCATGACAACTGGATGCAGAGAAAGGAGAACTGGAAGCTCACAGGCCAGCTCGACTGGTGTCAGTTTGCAGCAACAAGAGACCCTGTCTCAAAGAAGGCAGAGGAAGAGCACGGACACCTAGGGGTTGTCCCCTGACCTCTACATGTGGCCAGTGCAGGTGCACATGCACGTACACACACACACGCATAAATAATTAATAAAATTGTTTTAAATCAATGTAAAATAAATAATAAAAAGAACTTGCTGAAACTTTTAGAAGTAGATACTTGACACAATGATGAATCCCAAAAGCATACTGTTGAGTAAATGACGCTGGGGTCCAGGAAAGGGTGGTTCCTTCCCCTCTCCCCGGCAACCAATATCCAGGGTTCGTGGTAGAAAATGGTATGGTATTTGCCTATGCACATCCTCCTGTGTCTTTTAAATAATCTCTAGATGACTTATGAATGACTAATACAGTGTAAATATTTTGAAATGTTGTGATCCACTTGTTTCAGGGACATGACAAGAAACAGCTCCATATGTGTTCAGTACTGGCAAAAAAAGAAAAAAAAATGTTTTTAAGTATTTTGAATCTGCAGTCACTTGAATCCACAGATGGAGAAGTACGAAGGACCAGCTGCCTTGTGTCATTCTAGCTTTGGAAGTTTGAAAACAGTAAAACCGACTGCGGTGCCAGCAGGCAGAAGAAGGGCGCGCCTACGGAGAAGAAGGTGGAAATACAGAAAGGCTGGGGCCCTCCCAGGGCACTGGCCATGTTCTGTTTACTCATCAGTGTGTAAATCTCCATCAAGCTGTAGGCTGTGATTTCTGGACTTGTCTCTATGTTAGAATTCAATTTCAAAGAGGAAGTGCAGGAACTAAATGCAGGAGACACAGCTAAGAGGAAATTAGTGTCTGGGATGACATGTCAAAGGAAATTAGACAGTAGCACAGGAGAAACACTGAGAGAGACGTTAAACAAGGAGGGAGCAGGGAAAAGACCTGACATACATCTGATCTGAGTAGCAGAAAGACAATAAGAAAGGAGAGGGGATGCAATACTCAACGAAAATGGTTGGAGACTTCCTTGAAGCGATGGAAGTTTCCAGTCCTCACAATCAGAAATCCAAGCTGAGTAAAGAAACATCCACACCCACAGAGCTGTCAGTGAAAGAGCAGCAAAAGACAAAGACTGTTCAGCACTAAGTGAGACATCTCTATCACACCCTCTAAGGCTCAGGGTCCTTTGAGGAAGAAGTGGAGGAAAAATGTAACCGCCAAAGGAAGGGGAAGGGTGCTTTGCAATACTGTCTTCATGGCACTTATGACTTCACAGTAGCTAATGCTGCCTACACGAGACCTTCACAAAAGGAGAGAAAAATGATGACTTCAAAATAGAACACAGAATAGTTGGAAAGAAGGGATTCAGGGAGGGGGACTTGGGGAGGGGGCAAAGGGAGGGGTACGATCATGGTATATTGTCTATATGTATGGAGGTGGCCAATAAAAAGTTATAAAAGAAAAAATGGTTGTAACATTTTAAAATAAGAAAACTATTGTTTACTAAAGCACAGCAAGTAGGAAACTGACTACAACTCAATGCCAACATAGTAGGTGCCCATGGTGAAACACCTTCGTGGCGGGCGCTCTTCACAGTAATGATAGACGGAGAAGTATTTTTTTTATTATTTTTTTGGGGGGTTCTAGGTAGGGTCTCACTGTAGCCCAGGCTGACCTGCAATTCACTAGGCAGTCTCAGGGTGGCCTCGAACTCACGGCGATCCTCCTATCTTTGCCTCCCGAGTGCTATTGACCTAGCCACTCTGCCACTGTCTTCTTATGTGACCCAAAACAAGTGACTTCACTGGGGAAAGCTTTTGTGTCTTTAGAACAGGATGCTTGGTGAAGATGAAATGAGAGATGTCAGTAAAGCGCTTGGCACGGCTTCCCGAGCTAAGGAATCATTCCTCTAGCATAGTTACAAAATAAGTTCTTTGTTAGGCCAGAGCCCAACCAGTGATGAGAGTCAAGTTCACCTCAAATTAACCCTAGAGGCTACTAAGCCACAATTCTTATTTTCAAACTCAGTTCAGCTCCTTTCCAGTAGAAAATATTTATCTGGAAAGTGCCTGTTAAGGACAGAATATATAGAAGTTCCAAGGAAAAATTTCATGAAGATAGGATCTACAGACCTGACCCTAAGCTTCTTTCATGTCCGGGGCAAAGCCCCTTACACACTCACACCCAGATGCCCAAGGAATGCGGAAACACTAATCTAGCCACTCTCCTTACCATCACATTCTGTCACTGTACCAAGTGACAGTGTGATCACGGTGAGAGGAAGTGTTTCTCTTCATTCACGTGGTGGCTTCTCAAATCTCAAATGCCTTCTTTTTAGAAAGGCTTTGCCCGACAGGTACCTTGCCACACCATTTCCTGTAGCACCACAACTGTTTTCTCTCCCAAATCGCCCCTCTGCCAGCCCTGACTTCCCGCCAGCCTCTGGCCACGTAATGCCTCTATTCGCCAGCGCATCACAGCCCGGCAGACAGCCTCGCTTTGTGCAGCAGCCACTCCACAAATGTTTGTCAAAGGAACAAGCGTAAATTAACTCACAACGTTGAGTGAGCTCATTTAAAGGGTAGCTGGAATTACGTAAACAGTTGTAGTATTGCTTAGCCGGAGAGCCAAGCAAGTTATTCAGTTTCTTCTTCCAACTCTGCCCCAGCACTCAGCAGCACTTAGACAACAAACAGAGATCGAATAAATCTCATGGGCATGGCCACACACCTGCCTGCTGTATTTTCCCATTTTAAGCCATTTCTGGAGTGCGGGAACCAAGGACACTCAGAATTAGAATGACTCCACCTCTAGAAGCCGCCTCTCGCCTCCTTCTAGCCATTTGATACAAACTTGCTGGCACATTCAATGTGCTAGCACTTCTGCTCAGAGAAAACACCGTCACTGCCTGCCCAGTGGGTGTCCCAGTGCTTTGGTCATAAATTGCAATTTGAGCCACCATGGAAGTCCACCATGGGCAGGTGGATCTCCTGGTACTTCCCATTTAGAAAACCCTTTCCTGTTTTCCACTTGGGTGTTCAAGCTCAGGACTCTGCCATGTCTTCTTCTAGCTCTGGGGGAAGATAGAGAGCAAGGAAGTGGAAATGCACTAAAATAAAGAGGGAGAGAGAGGAGAGGGAGGGAGAGAATACAGCAGTGTAAGGTTGGTCACACATGTGTCATTAAGTCAAAGCAGAATCCCAGTGTTTGTGTGAGGTGGAATTATCTCATTCTTTTAGCCGGTGAGGCTCTGTGATCCACCAGTCAAGTATGTGATTGGATTTCAGCTCAACAAAACCTTAAATTACACACCTATTGTGCCTGAGTTAAGCCCAGCTTCACAGCAGTACAGGAGGCTTCTCCGGCTTCCTTGGCAGCGTTCGATCCAGCGCAGTTCTCATCACTGGCTGATGAATGAGTAATAGGATTAGAGTCCCGTCTCAGGCCACACTATAATTGGCACGTTGGGACAAAGGCTGGAGTGATGGATAGGGGTCTGTTCTGCAGTGTGTCACTGACATAAATGACAGACCGAAGATTTCAAGAGAATGACTTCCAAGTATGGAGAAAAGACCCACTGGCCTTAGGTAAGGACCTACCAAGGTGAGTGGCAGGGCCCAGCACCCATACAGAAGACCATGACTCAGTAGTGCTCCTAGAGGTGCTGACGGAGCCTCATTTGGATTTTTCCTGCCCAGCATCCATTCCCCACTTCTGACCACAGGAACCTACCTTTTTCCGAGGAGGCCCCAACCATCATAACCCATTCCCATTTGGAAAGGAGGTTATGGGGAGGGGATTTGGCTCCAACTTCAGCTCCCAGAGATGTCATGTGACCAAGCCAGGCCAATGAGAGCCACTGATCTTCATGGCTGAACTGTTGAGGGAGGCCACTTAAGGATGAGTTAGGGAGGAGAAAACTCAGCCACCTGAGGAGAAAGACAAGGAGGCGGTGGAGTAAGAGGTGGGGTTGCTATCTTCTAGAACACAGGGTTACGCTCTGGACTTCTTAGCAACTAAGAGCCAACAAATGCCCTTCTTGACATGAGATAGCTTGATAAAAATTTTCTGTCCAAATGAGTTCCTATACATTTTACAAATGAAGCATCAAGTTTCATAGCAGCCCAGTCACCTGCCCAAAATCACAGGGCCAGTACATGACAGAGTTGGGACTCAAGACCAGACTGTTCCATTCTTAATCCAATGTGCTTTTGCGTGTCCTGTCTCTCTCTCCCTACCAACCCATTGTGAGCCTACGTCTTGGGTCTCAGAAACTCTGGTCCTACGTTGGAAGGAAAACCCCAACAGCCTGAATGATCCAGGGTGCATTCCAGTGATCCAGAGAGGCCTCAGACATCTTTCCCTTTCTGTCAAAACCTGTCAAGCCATAGACCACATTCTTTCCCTCTCTGAGTGCACACAGGAAGGTGGTTTGGTGCAAACAAAGTTTTAGAGGCGGGTGCATCTGAGTTCAAATGTCACCTCGCCCAGCTGCTCTAGCTGTGTGATTTGGACAAGTGCCTTCTATTTTCCAGATATCCTCTCTCTCATCTAGTATGGAAGGACAAACAGCTTCCCTTGGGGAGGTAACGAGGACTACTCAGAAAGTTCCTGCGTGGGGATCATGAACTTTGAATGGAAGAAACAGGAAATCCCACTTAACTGCAAATTAATTGAAGAGTTGTAAGGATGTATTTTTCCCAAATAGCAGCATGTCAGAGGTGGGCTTGTCTCCGTTTCACTCAATGGCTTCCCACGGACTTGGCCTTCTGCTTGTGGTCACAGGTGGCTGTGGTGGCTAAATGTGCAGAACCCTCCATGAGAAGGATTTTAATTCCCACATGTTGCAGTTACCTCCGTGTTGCTAGGACAAAACACCCAAGTTAAAAAAAAAAAAATCAGCCGATGGGAGGAAAGGGTTTATTTTGGCTTACAGTCTCTAGGGGACTTTTCCTGGTGGCAGGGACACCATGGCAGAGCAGAGGTTTGACACACCAGCTGAGAGGTAGCAACAAAAACCAACTAGCTTTGAATACCCAGGAGGTGGGACTAATGAATCTCAAGGTCTGTCCCTCCACCCCATGACACACCTCCAGCAAGGCTCCACCTCCCAAAGGCTCCACCAGCTGGGGATCCAGTATGAGGCTTAACCATAAACACAGAAGACCATGGGGAACATTTCACATTTAAACCACCACACTACATCTTTCTCCTTTCTAAAGGAACACCCAACATAACAACCCCCCACCACATCTCATTTGTCACAACTACATCTTATGGTATGACTCTCCTAGCTGCAAGGAACACTGGGAAGGCCAGCCAACACTGCTGTATGCTCTATTCCTTCAGTAATAGACAATTTGGAAGAAGATGAGCTGCAGAGAGACACCAATGCCAAATAACATTTAGCACTCTGGGCAGAGTCTGGTCCACAGTAAACAGTTAGGAACCGGAAACATCATCATCATCATCAGACTAATGGTTCTACCCATCATCCAGAAGATTCCTCCTCCTTAATTTGGAACAGTGCCCACGAGCTCGCAACTTAACATCTCCTGTGCATCTGCACAGCCACGGCAGGGAAGACCAGTGGGTTCACTCTGGAAGACACTCAGCTGCCCAGTCCCTCGCCAAGGAAAGTAGCAAGTCTCAGAGAGGTCTAAAGAGAAACAGGGAAGGGATGTGAAACAGGGCGTTGCCATGAAAATCAAACCTGGGAAGTCAGGTGCTGCAGGAACACAGCGCAGGGGCCACTAAAGCCTGCTGCCTCTAAAACGAGCTGTATTCCTTCCCACTCTCCTCCTCACCATCCTCTGCCTCTGCCCACAAGAAAGAGAATCCCCACATCTTTTCAGATCCACAAAATGACTCTGGGCTGGGTCCCAAGGGAATCACTGCTCTTCTGACATGTATCCAGTAGTGGCCCATCTTCTAATGCATTCATGCCCATCCGCACCCCCCCAGAAATTTGAGCCTTTGTTCATTCATTCAGTCAGTCATTCACCATATAGGCTTTTATTTTTTAAAAAACTGTATTAAAAAATTTATCAGGCTGGAGAGATGGCTTAGCAGTTAATCACTTGCCTGTGAAGCCTAAGGAGCCCAGTTGGAGGCTTGACTCCCCAGGACCCACGTTAGCCAGATGTACAAGGGGTCGCACATGTCTGGAGTTCGTTTGCAGTGGCTGGAGGCCCCGGCGTGCGCATTCTCTATCTATCTCTATCTGCCTCTTTCTCTGTCTGTCTGTCTGTCACTCTCAAATAAATAAATAAATAATTTTTTAAAAATTATCAATCCAGGCGTGGTGGTGCCCGCCTTTAATCCCAGCACTTGGAAGGCAGAGGTAGGAGGATTGCCAAGAGTTTAAGGCCACCCTGAGACTATGTAGTGAATTCCAGGTCAGCCTGGGCTACACTGAGACGCTACCTCAAAAAAAAAAAATTATCAACTCCTCTCCAACTGCCCTCTTTCTCCCCCTTCTCCATTCTCCTCCAACGAACCCCCTCTTCTTTCCAATTGTTCTCTTTTCTATACTCATGTCCTTTTTTATGCCCTCCTTCATCATCCATGACAACCTGTTGATGGGCCCAATATTATGCAGGTTTTATCCAGTCACTATATACTTTTGCATGCCTACTAGTGTCAGCTAGATCCCAGATGCTGGGACTAAGCCAGCAATGAGCTTCATGAGGCTTCCAAACAGCTGTTGCTATGTGAGGCACATAACTGAGCTTCTTAGGAACAGTACCTGGGACATTCCCAACATCCCACCTCCTCCCCCACCCAAGCTTGGGACGTCCTACTCATGCATATCACCTCTGTGTGGCTCCTGTCCTCCACCTCACTCCTACTTTGATGGCTGTGTTGCAATGACAGATAGTAACAAGCGTTAGAGAGGACTTGAAGAAATAGATCCCTCACACGCTGGGTGAGAATGCAAAAGAGAGCAGCTGCTTTGCCAGCGGTCTGGAAGGCACTCATAGGTAGAGTAGATTCACCAGGTGACCAGCCATTCCTCTTCCAGAGAGCCAACCCAAGCAGCTGGAAACATGTCTACTTTCCCACAAATGCTAACAGCAGCATTGTTCATAAAAGCCAAAATGTGAGAACAACACAGATGTCTGTCCCCTGATATCTGGAGAAACAAAATGGATTTTCCCTACATGCAGCATCTTGGTCACCCCCTAAAAGCCATGAAAACGATGCAAGTACCATAGCTAAACAGGAAGTTTCCTGGTACATAGAGGAGGCCGCTGCTGGAGACATCACAGTATGACTCCACTTGCTTGGATGTCCAAACAGATAGAATGATGAAGACTGAAAGGGGCCAGTGGCAGACAGACTCTGAAGGGATAGAGTAATCGGACTGCAAATGAACATGAAATCTCTCTTTCCTTTCTTTCTTTCTTTCTTTCTTTCTTTCTTTCTTTCTTTCTTTCTTCTTCTTTCTTTGCTTTTTTAAAAATTTTTTTGTTTATTTTTATTTATTTATTTGAGAGTAACAGATAGACAGAGAGAGAAAGAGGCAGAGAGAGAGAGAGAAAATGGGTGCGCCAGGGCCTCCAGCCACTGCAAAGGAACTCCAGATGCATGCGCCACCTTGTGCATCTGGCTTACGTGGGTACTGGGGAATCGAGCCTTGAACCGGGGTCCTTAGGCCTCATGGGCAAGCAGATAACCACTAAGCCATCTCTCCAGCCCCTCTTTTCTTTGTTTATTTTTTTGAGGCAGGGTTTCACACTAGTCTAGGCTGACCTGTGACTTACTCTGTAACCCAGGTTGACCTCAGACTCACTCATGGCAGTCCTCCTATGTCAGCCTCCAAGTGCTGGGATTAGAAGTGTGGACCACCATGCCTGGATCCTTGCTAATGGACATGAACTAATGAAAATTCTTTGTGGGGGGACTTAGACCATGGTGGTCTGGGGAGATATCTCAGTGAGTAAAGTGTTTGCCTTATAAGCATGAGGACTTGATTTTGATCCCTAGAAATCAGGTTTAAAAAATAAAAGCCAAGTGTGATGGCATGCACTTGTCATTCCAGAACTGGGGAGATGGAGACAGGAGGATCCCTGGAGGTTAGTGGCCATCCAGTCTACCCTAATTGGCCAATTCAGGCCTAACTGACTCTGTCTCAAAAAAAAAGTGAATGAAGCTCCTAGGGAACTATATGAGGTTGTGCTCTGGCCTGCACATGTTTGTGCACATGCACACACACACACATGCACCTACCCTGACATGGACACACATACATGCTTACATCCTCTGGAGTCCAGTTGATGTAGGAACATTTAGCTGGGAAAGCCTGGCTGCCTGGGTGCTCTCTCCTCGCCTGGCATCTCTGACTGCAAACTCCTAGGGAAGCCTCCTTCCGTGTGCCCCAACAGCCAGGCTGGGGAGGAGCCACCAGCCAGGACTCGCTGCTGCTGCTGCTGACATCCAAAGGCTTCCTTGCACTTTCCTCTGCCCGGAGTTCACTGCTTGACAAGGGAGCCATGTTGGACACTCAGCATGTCCTTGAGAAAGGACGCTCGGGTGGAGACGGCAGCAGAGCACCTGTCACGGCCAGCTTTGCCTGCCGGTGTGGCCTCAGGGGACAGAAAAGAGAAGCCCAGAGCAGCCACCAGTGCCAGTGGCAGCAACTTTTGTCATGACCCTTGTCCCCATCAGAGATATCACACCTGTGTGGAAAGAGTCACCAAGGGCCCCGTTTCTTTTAAATATTATTCTAGTGAATCACGGTGCAGTTAAATAAGCAACCAGGTGGAATTGTCTTTCATGCAGAACACCTAGAACAGGCATGCCAGGGATTCTTCACTTGGGTCGCTTTTCCACAAAGCCATTGAGCTGGGAATCAAGCCCGGGGCCCTGCGCACATCAAACACACGCCCAGTCATTGGCGATTACAAGGGGCATTTTCCTCACCTGCCATACACATCATCTTTCTGTATGCTCAGAAGTGGACCCCCAAAAGACAATGCTTCCACTTGCATCTTTGCAAAGACTCTTTGCCCTTCACACCCCCACTTTCAGGCTCACAGGAGGATCTTCCTATCCTCCCGAGGCTGTGGACACTTGGTGGCCTAGGAACAGCCACATCAAGGAGAGTCATTAGCTCACGCCTTTAATCCCAGCACTAGGGAGGCAGAGGTAGGGGGATCACCATGAGTTCAAGGTCACCCTGAGACTACATAGCAAATTCCAGGTCATCCTGGACTAGCGTGAGACCCTACCTCGAAAAAAAAAAAAAAAAGAATGATGATCCAGCTCCCTCTCACTCCCATGGAGGTCCAGGATGAAGACAGCTGGCCCCATATGATCTGGGTTTCTGGGTTGTTTCTGAACTTAGGGCATGAGAGTGTTCAAAAGGAGCAAAAGCGAGCTGGGGGGCTCAGATCTGGTGAGGTGCCAGGGTGCTTTGGGCCCGTGTGCTCAGGGTGGGTAAAGTGCAGCAGGCAGCGAGAACAGAGGACAACCAAAATCTATCAAGAAGACACGAGTACATAGCCGACTCCCTGGCAGGCAGTGAACCACCTCTCGCACATCAGCCAAGGCCCACGTGAAACCACAGAAGAAACGGCGAGATGAGCAAGAGTGCTGCTTCCATAGTGAGCCTGTCAACCAGAGCCAGGGTGAAGGAGACAGATGCTGAGGATACACAAAATGCACCAAAACCGAAATCCAGAAGCAGCTGAGAGCTCAACACTAACGCAAACTAAAAGCACACCCATCATGTCTCAGGGAAGTTTGTGGAAGAGGGCCAGAAAGATTGAAGGAGCTACAGGGTGGGAGGGAACATCCAGTGGCATTGCCCCCTCTCCCCGCAACACAACGATTGACTACTGTTCTCACAACTCCTAACCCACAACCCCGCAGTGAATACCAGCAATCCCACTGAGGAGGGCCTTCAATGGAATGGGGGCAGGGGGGAGGGACATGATGATACCAATGCATGATGTGTCCATACAAAGTGTCTACTTAATAAAAATAAATAAATAAAAAGCAGGCTGGGGAGATGGCTCAATGGGTGAAATATCTGCTGTGTAAACATGACGAGTTGAGTTTAGATCCTCAGAACCCCTAAAAATGCAAGATGGAGTGGCACATACCTACAATCCCAATACTAAGGAGGCAGAGACATGAGGAGCCCCGAGGCCCACTGGTCTGCTAGTCTGGTTGAAATAAGTAAGCTCTAGGTTCAGTGAGAGACATCCAAGATACTCAACATTGACCTCTGGGCTCCACATGCACACACACACACACACACACACACACAGGCACACACAGGGCCATGCATACATACACATACCACACATACAAAGATATACGTGCAAAAAATAAATGAAATAAAAAGATAGATCAACAGTGATTTGTGAAAACCCCTAAGCCCAAGGTTTCTGTCCCCAAATGGGACTTGGCCAAATTCGGGGAAGGATTCCTGCTCCATGGGAAGAATGGCTGGTGACCATGGACTCAAGTCCATCATGCCTGCCCCACCAGAAACATTCACCAGAGAAGCTGGCCAACCCCTGTCGGCCTGTCCATCATGTTGGAAGAAGGCCAGGATAAAGAGAGGACAGGGAGTCCAGAGTCCTCATTGACCCTACCATGAGCGTCCGTGAGTCTTCAGCCTTGGAAACGGCCCTGCGGTTAGGGAACCTGCTCTACTAGACAAGCTCTCGGGCCACCTATCTCACAGGTATGGGTGAAGATGGAAAAAGACCACAGATGGGGACTGGGGAGACGGCCCCACAGTTAAGAGCTCTTGCTGAGCAAGTATAAGAACATGGGAGGGCCTGAGACAAGCCAAGTTCAATTCCCCAGCACTAGGTAAACAGCTTGGTGTAGCTAGTCCACATGTTATAACTGCAGAGATCAGATAACTGCTGCAGCTTAAAAGATATGGACAGTGGCAGCTCTGGGTTGAGTGAGAGACGTCACCACAGGAAACAGGTGGACGAGGAACATGAGAAGGACACTCAGCATTCCCCTTTGGCACGTGCATGCACTACCCACACAGGACATCACACACAGTGTGACACACATACTCTCCACACATGCCTGCCAAAAAAAAAAAAAAAAAAAACTTAACGAAGACCACAAATACAAGCTGGTTGTGTTGTATATCTATGATCCCAGCACTCAGAATGATGGAGAGTTCAAGGCCTATCCGGGCTATAGAGGGAGACCCTATCTTAAGACAGCAGCAACAACTAACAAGTAAGAACCATGCCTCAATATTCCAGAAAAGCCACAGAAAGTTAAAGAACATCAAGAAAGAAAAGGGCATTTGTCCAAAGGCTTTTCAGTGATGTGAGAAAATCTTTGGTGAGAGTTTGAATAAGCCTAGGATTTGCTCTATTTCTTGAATATTCTTGAATAAGTTTCCAGAAGATGTGGCTGACCGAAACTCAGACATCCAGCTAAGGTGTTATGATTTCCAGTCATTCTTTCTTCAAATGGTGATCAAGCACTTAGCCTATGCCAGTTCTATGCCACCCACTGGTTATAAATCTGAGCCACAAATTCCCTGTCCTAAGGGAGTTCCCCCTTCCAGTGGTCCATGATGTGTGTGTGTGTGTGTGTGTGTGTGTGTGAGTGTGTGTGTGTGTGTGTGTTTGTATTTATTTGCAAGCACAGAGAAATAGAGGGAAGAGAGACAGATAGAGAGAATGAGCACACCAGGGCCTCCAACCATTGCAAACAAACTCCAGACGCATGCACCACTTTACATGGGTACTGGGAAATGAAACTCTGGTCATTAAGCTTTACAGGCAAGCACCTTAACCACTGAGCCATTTCTCCAACTCCACTGTAGTATTTTTTAAAGGGAGGGCATAACAGTGCTAGGAGAGTAATGTAGTGGAGGCCCCGAGAGGACTGCAGAGTTTAGGGAGGGTGCAATTGGGTACTTAGAGACATGTGTGTGAAGCTTCAGAGAGAAGCACAAGCCTGTTGTAGCCGAGTTGAGGGTCACACAGCCTAGGATTTAATAGCAGCTTATCCAGTTTGAGGCAAATAACACACTGGCCTAGGCTGGGTTTACTCATCTGTACTTTGGAGAAGATACCTCACAGGGGTACTGGGAGAATTAAGCAAATAGCACACTGCAGGTTGAAAGTGACCCTGAGAATGGACACTGCCTTCCTTGCTCCTTGCAAAACAACCACAACCTCACATTCACCATGAGCTGACAATGAGGAGAGATGGTGGGAAGGTACTTCCCTACCTCCTACTGGACTCTGGTTTTTGTTTTGTTTTGTTTTGTTTTTTCCAGTCCTCAGACACGAAGACATCAGGAGGCTGCCACCATGCCAACTTCTATCTCAGGAAGCACCTATAAGCTATTTATTGTACTATTCCCTTTTGAGCAGTTCTTCTGTAGATTTAAGTCCAAATTAGTCCTGCCTCATCACGGTGAGTATGTCCCCCATGAAGTCCCACCCCACAGCCTCTCCACTTTGCTCCCAGGGCAGGTGGCCTGGAAGCCATGTAATGTGGTCAAGCAAGAGATGCCCAAAGAATGTGACCAGGTCAGTAAGGGGTGCCTCAAGGATGACAGGAGGCAGGACACCTCTCTCACACACAGAGAATTCTTCTTCTCCACAGAGTTCGAGAAATGCGAAACTCCCCTGAGGAAATTCTTCCGGGGGTATTTCGCCATCACCAGCTGGCGTTTTTTGGCAGCTGAAACAAGATAATAACCATGTTGAAATGGCACCCAAGGCCTTGTAGGAACAGGGCATGACTTGTCACCTGCGCAGCCTCCGCCTCCACTGGCCTTTATCTCTTCCCTGGAAGCCCTGAGGCGGCTCACTCTAGGGCTGTTCCTTCAGGTTGATATCAGCCCAGAAGGGAGATGGGCCAGAGGGTCTCTGAGCTAGCCCTTGGTCAACTACCAGGTCCCCTGACAAATGACCATAAGCCACTGACCCCCTAACAGTACCACACCTCATCTCTTCCTGGAGCGGCCCCTCCCACTTCCCTGCCACCCAGCCATAGTTAGGCACATTTCAAAGATCTCCTTAATAAATTACCGCCTCTACCTAACCTGACAATAGCCACAGATAATCCCAGGCTATTAGAAGGCTTGTTTACAACTCATAATTCTAGGTTGTGCAAAGCCCAACAAGTTAGGAAAGGTGTCAACCTTCCTGCTGTGAATGGCATAACTTGTGTTCACAAATTACATGTAATTGATCCAAAGATGTTACAGACATTTGAAAAGCAAAGGGCTTGTCTCCTCCTCCCTCCTAGTCTCTCCTTCTGGGAATTTACCCTCAAGGAAATTACAATGAATGTAAGCAAAAAAAAAAAAAAAAAAATTAGCACAGAGCTGTTCAAAGGGGTGTTGTTTATAATAACAAGAACAACCTAGTGCTCAACAATAGGGGATTAGTTAAACAAACCTTCCACGTGTATACAATGAGGTTCTAAGACGCCTTTTAAAATATTATGTAGGAGGTTGGCTCATACCATGGGAAGAACGTTAATCATCTGTCCTTAAGAGAAAAAAAAAAAAGAAGCAAGCTACAAAACAAAGGCTACGGTTAATTCCATTAAAATATTTTACATAAATATATTTACTTGACAGTGCTTGGGAGACAGGGTGTGCACTGCAGGCAGGCAAGTTTGAGGCTTGAATCTTATTACTATTTGACCTTGGGCAAGTTATATAAACTTACTCTATGCAGTAGTTTTCTTTATTCGTACAATGCAAAGAAAAATAAACCTGCTTCAAAGGGTTGTTGCAAAGATTAAATAAATTCCCCCATGTATGGGCTGGAGAGATTGCTCAGTGGTTAGAGGCACATACTTATAAAGTCTGATGGACTAGGTTCAATTCCCTAGGGCCCACGTAAATAAAGCCAGATGCACAAAGTGGCTCATGCATCTGGAGTTCTTTTGCAGTGGTAGGAGGCCCTGATGCATCCACACTCTCTTTGTCTCTCTCTTTCTTTCATAAAAAAAAAATAAGAAGAAGGAGAAAAAAGAAAGAAAGAAAGAATATTTTAAAAAGAAAACAATTCTTTAAAACAATACCCATGTAAATTCTTTACCTTTGTATCTGACAAAAACAATGAGTGTTCCATAAACGGCAATGTCTGCCGCTGTGATGTGAAGCTATTCTGTGCCGTAGTGTAAAGCACAGATGATGGAGGTGTATCGGTGTCCATCCCTATTTTGATATTTGGCAGTTTCTTATTACTATCACCTATTGCCTGGAAGGCATCATTAATACAGTGGCTTCTTGCTCCAAAATTCAAGTTAATAAAATTGCTAAATGTTGAGCGAGGAGCCATGGCTTTTGAAGAAGGGGCCTGGACACACCACAGGGAGGTATGTAGGTGACTACGGCAGGTGTGGCTGAGCAGCTGCTTCTGGATGCATCCACCGCCCAGGAGGAAGCACAGGGGTGCCAGAGAAGGCAGGGAGAGATGGGTCTAGACATTGCGAAACCAGCTGCTTCCCCTCCCCTCCCTTTGGGGCACCCCTCTCACCTCTTACCACATGTAGTTCTCCGACCTCTACTAAGGGGTTGGGGTAGGACTGAATTACTAAAATAAAAAATAAATAACTAAATTTGTTAGGGGCATTGACACATGGTTCTGAGTCTGCCAGTGAAGGTGCTCAGACAGGTACCAAAAAAGGTGAACTACAGAAAGTAGAAAGCACTTGGGAGCTAGTATAGTTCAGAATATTCCATAAAACCCAGATTTGGAGGCCCTTGCCTTATCCAAGGGTCCTAAGAATCCAGACTACACAGGCCTAGAGCACCTGTGCGAACATGCTCACAGCCTCCTAACCTGGGCCACCATTTCCGAGTCAGGGCAGGTGTTCAGGGCTCTACCAAACCTATTTCATTACACTTCATCTTCTTCTTTGTTGTTGTTGTTGTTTGAGGTAGGGTCTCACTCTAGCTCAGGCTGCCCTGCAATTTACTATGTAGTCTCAGGGTGGCCTCGAACTCACAGCAATCCTCCTACCTCTGCCTCCCGAGTGCTGGGATTAAAGGCAGGGCGCCACCACGCCCAGCTGATTACACTTCATCTTCTAGGTCACACCAGGTGTGGCAGCAATAGCTAGGGGCAGGGGAAGGACTGAGCACCTCAACATGAAAGCCCAGTCTCCACCCAGAGCAAGGTGACAGCAGGGCACCTTCTCCTCCACATGACAGGGAAGCAGCCCACAGAACAGAGTCTGAGAACAGCTCCAGGCCTGCCTTGATTCCAAGGCGGAGAGCGCAGAAGACAGCCATGAGGAGCAGAGAGCTTCCCTAGGCCTCTAAGGAAGGCTGAAGTAGATGGAGACACTGAGGAGGAACTCAGGCCCTTTCTGAGTGACCATGAGGAGCTGCCACCCAAGTATGGCCTGGGTCTCTTCACCCTGTAAAGCAGGCACCCAGCATCAGGTGAGAGAGGACCCGACACCCTGGCAGCTCCATCTTCCTGCCACCTCTAGGGCAGTAACATGATAGAGGAGATGCAGGACCTGCACTTGCCTTGGAAGACTGTTCTCCCCCACTCAGAAAAGAGGGAAGACAGATGGAGAGACAAGGGGTCCCCTACCCTCCGCCTCCCAGCTTTAGTGACCTAAAGGGTAGTAGAGACAGCACACATGTCTTTCCGAGTCTGAGGTGAAGGTGTGAAGACTTATAGGCCACACCTGAGGACGAACAACTCTAAGGGCAGCTGGTCAGCATGATAGGGCTGTTTCTCAAGAACAAACTCCATTTTGGTCCCTGTGCTGATGCAGGAGAATGAGCCACACTACCGCTTCCCAGACGCCTGATGGCGCATACCCAAACCAGAAAACAGCCAGTGCCAGTGAAAGCTCCAAGAACCTGGAGGCCTCAGCCAGGAGTGGGCAGGCAGATGGCACACAGGGGTCGGGGGGATGGGTGGGTGGAGACAACTGCTGCAAAATACAACTTGAATTTCCCCCACAAGTTAAACACAGCATCATCACGTGACCCTGCAATTCCACTCCTACAGGTGTGCCCCAAACAACTTCAAACTGACAATAAAAAAAAAAAGTCCATTATGTGAAGGTTCACAGTGGATGGCCTCCCAATAGACAAGGGGTAAGAGTGCCCCAAATGCCCATCAGTAGATGGAATTTTAAAACCTTTAATAGGATCCATACGAGAGGATATCACCGCCACAGAGAAGACCTGCGTGAAAGCACCATGTTAAGTGAAAGAAGCCCGATACAAAAACATCCCGTGTCGTGGGATTCCCTTCAGATGACATATCCACCAGGGGTAAATCCCCAGGGACAGCACACAGATCAAGGGCTTCCGAAGGTTGTGTGGGTGATTGTATGATTGTATGTGTTTGCTTTGAGGGTAATAAAAATGCTTGGGAACTAGACACAGTGGGTGATTGCCCAACATTGAGAGGTTGCTGAGTGAGACTGAACTCCAGGGACCAGTGAGCTTTCTGTGACTTTTACCTCCTAAGAGCCAAGACAGTTCTTGCCCAGCTATGATCACCACATGATCTCATTGCATTCAAAACAGGCCTACAAGGCAGAGATTTATTGCCCCACTTTACCGATAAAGAAACTGAGGCCAAGAGGTGATATAATCTGCCCCAGGCTTCTTATTCATGCCCTTCTCCAGGTGGAGCAGAGATATCCCTCCCTCCCTCTCCTCTCCCTACTCAGGGGTTGTCTCTGAACTGCCCAGAACTTCTTCCAAAATTGAGTAAGATGGCTCCGCAGGGAACTGAGGATGCACATCCTGACCTGGGGGACAGAGGCTCTGGATTCCATGCAGCTTGTGTTGTTGAAATCCAGTATGAAAGCCAGGAACCCATAAAGGGAAGTCTAATGATGAGCACTGTCCCATGGAGGAACCACAGGGGGCTGGGATGGGGAAAAGGAGTCAGGAACTGTCCTTGAGTCAAACACACTCTGCCTTCAACTCCTCTCCTCCTACCGCCTCTAACCCTTGTCACAGGACTCAGAACGGGAGCCATGAAAAAATTTGAAGAGCACAGGCTTGAGTGACATAGCCACTGTGTACTCTGGTCTTTAACAGATGGATCTCTGGGCTGAGATATTGCTTAGTGGTTAAGGCACTTGCCTGCAAAGTCTAAGGACTCAGGTTCGATTCCCCAGTACCCATGTAAGCCAGATACAGAAAGTGGCACATGGGTCTAGAGTTTACTTGCAGTGGCTAAGAGCCATGGCATGCCCATTCTTCCCCCCCCCCCTTTGTCACTGTCAAATAAATAAATAAATAAAATATTTTAATAACAAAGAAAAATAAAAAATAAAAGATGGATCTCCTTCCCTGCAATTAAGATTCACTGAGCACTTATACTATCCCAAGTACTTGACCATGGAGCTCTACAACCTTTTTGAAAAAATATTAATTAATTTATTAATTTATTTATTTATGTATGTGTGGTTTGTATGGGCATGCCAGGGTCTCTTGCTCCTGAAAATGAATGCCAGACACATATATCACTTTGTGTCCAGCTTTACATAGGTGCTGGGGAGTCAAACCAGCAAGATTTTCAAGCAAGCACCTTTAATTACTGAGGCATTACCTCAGACCTACTACAACAACCTTTTGATTTAGGACAGTTGTCAGGATGGTAGCCTTGACATCATCCAACCGCACCCTCCACCCTCTAGATGGCATGTTCACTCTCAACCATACTTGTCAGTCCGTGTCCCTTGCTGTCTATGACTAAGTACAGAAGCCCACTCCAGGTAGTGAAACACAGAAGGACGCTTGTGGGAGCTTCTGAAAAAGAAACTGGCTCTGATTAAAGACCTGCAAGAAGCGTTCTCCCTCTTCCTCCGGATGTTGTCACATCTGAATGGGAGGTTAGGGGCCACGGCAATCATCTTTCCTTGGCCTGAGAATAAAAGGGGTATGGCAGAACAGACATACAAGGACATCACAACCCAGCCACCGGCAGCACTGGGATAGCCCCTGTGGGTTATGGGAGAGGATAACCTTCCTTGTGCTTGAATCTTCTACTTGCTGCTATTTTCAGCCACATGGACTGTAACTGGTACAAGTATATACAAAAAATTAAAATGGGAACTGGGAAGCTCAGAAAGGTTACGCAAGTATAGTGGCTTGAGTCAGATGTCCCCAATAAACTCATGTGCTTTGAATGCTTGGTCCTCAGCTGATGACATGTTGGGAGGCGGAGCCTTGCTGGAGGAGGTGTGTTGTTGAGGGTGGGCTTAGGGGTGTTACAGCCAGCTGCCCCTTGCTAGAGTTTGGTTCACTCTCTTCCTGCTGTTTTCCTGCCTGCTGTGGCAGAGGTGATGTCCAGCCTCTGCTCATACCATGTTTCCCCCTGCCATCATGAAGCTTCCCCTCAAGCCAAAATCAAAATTTTCCTCCCATCAGGTGCTTTGGGTTGGGTGTTTTGACCAGCAATGTATGAGTAAAAATGCCTACTCTGTAAGAAGAAAATAATAAAACAAGAGGCACCAAAGATCCAGGCAGAGCTGAGAAAAGAGCGGTTGCCCTAGAGCACAAGGTATATTTCAGCCTCAACATGGTATTCAGAGGCTCAGAGTCTGAAATCTCCATTCTCTTCATAGCTTCTGTCCTTCAAGAGCCCAGATTTACAAATTCCAGCCTCAGCCTCCCTGCCCCAGGCAGCCTTCCGAGGCTTTCCCACTGTGGTCCCCTCCCCAGGAGCCAGCTTCATACCCACACTCCAGAATTAGAAATAAGCTGTGAGGTATCTGCTCAGCTGGCCCCTGCCTGAAAGCCTTCTCACTTCTTCCCACTGGGAGTGGAATAAAGCCAAGCTATGGACTTACAGATTTGCCCTATGTGAACTTCACCTTGACCCAAGCACCTCCATAGCAGCCCAGTTGTTCCTTACACCTGGGATGTACACTCTTAGGCCAGGGCTTTGACATTGTTGGTGCTTATGGGAACACCACCCTTTCTACAAGGTCTTGCCATCTTAGGAGTCCTCAGTGAGGATCGTCCTGTCTGTCTCTAGTCTCTCTCTGACTTTTGCTCCTCTCTATCATATGCTTCTCTCATTTTTTGAACAGTTTCTTTCATCATTTCCCATCATCCCCTTGAAAGCTGGCTCCGTGAGTTGGGCATGTCAATGTGAGTCACTGTCACATCCCTGGCATACAGAACAGTGGTGCTGGAAACACAGCACGTGCTCAGTGAGTATTCCTCTAGGAGGATGAGAGAGGTCTTCGAGAAGTGGAGTCATGGTCCCGGCTTGGCTCTTAACTCTGCACTGTGAGAACCTTGAAGCCTGTCTCAGGTTTATAGTAAAAACCCGGTCTTTGAGTTCATCTATGCCACTTTCTCCAACCATGACCTCAAGCAAATAATTTAACCTCTCTCTCTCTCTCTCTGTATGTCTCAGCTTCCCTGACTGTCAAATGGAGACAATCATTTTTGTCAGCATTATTAGGAAGAATAAGGGGGGGGGGAGGTGGAACATAGGCATTCGGCCCAAGGTCTGGGGCAAAGCAAGTCCTCCATGAAAGGAGCAGAGAGTCAGGATATGGGGGCAGCAAGGAGGCATCCATGTTTTGGCTGCAAGTTCTCTGACAGGGCCCTGGCTATAGGGCCTCAGAATGTCATCCCAAGATGTCCCCATGCTGAGCAGCAGAAGACCACAAAGCCAGCTGACCATGATTCCAGTGGATTCTTAGCTAGGTTCAGGGAGGGCCAAAACTCAAACACTATACTTGCCCACGACTTAATCAGGAGTGAGGTTTGTGCACCAGGAGGGTGAAGAGAAATCCACTCACGATCAGGGAACTTGCCGGTCACCAGAGCCCCTTGCTGCTGTGGCAGCTGCTCTAGGGAATCACTTCCTTACAGGATGACTTTAGGTCTTGATAGCTGCTAATTGGTCATAAGGCAAATGGAGGAAAGTAATAATGAGCAAACCATTTGGCTCTGAGTGAATGGACCATAACCCAAAAGGATTTTATTGGTCTGCTTGCCTTTTAAGAGTTTTCATTAAAGAAGTGTCTTGGCCTTAAAATGGTCCACTGAGACCAAGGCTTTGAGAAAGTGGGCAGAATCTAGAGGATTACAGGGTTCATGGCCAGCAGTCCACCCCTCTCCATCCTCCCACAATTCTGCTGAGGGCAGGGCAGCTCTGAAGCCAAAAACAGCCTGCTCATCTACCTCAGGCTCCTCTTACCTACTCAGGGGCCCTTCCAGGAGGAAGTACTCCACTGTAACAAGAAGCCACCTGGTCTCCACTTCATGTTGGGCATTACAACATCCAAAAGACGGACATTTATTTTTAACTGAGAACTATCATATCCCATATGGGTGGGTTATTGATTTTCTGTTTGCTTCCTTTTACAGCACTGCCCGCTCATCAGAATTCACACAATGGAGAAATGTGGAAAGTTGAAAGCTAGCTAAGCTCTTATACACCTCCTACATATATCTGTCTATACATTCGTCATTCCTGCACCTGTTCATAGTTGTTCGTTCCATACTTTCACTTACCTTAGACAATCCTAGTCCAAATAAAATCCATCGAAAATCCCAGAAATAACCAATTTATAGATTTTAAACTGTGCATTGTTCAGAATAGTATGACGAAATCTCACCCTCCCGCCTTGGATGTCAATTATTCTTCTGTCCAATGTATCCACACTGTATATGCTACCTATCTTTTAGTCACTTTAGCTGCACTGGTTATCAGATCAACTGCCACAGTATCACAGGGCTTGTGTTCAAGCAACAGTTATTTTACTTAATAATGTCCTCAAGATGCAAAAGTAGAGATATTAGCAATTTGGATATGCCAAAGAAGTAGCCTTTACATGATGAGGTGAAAGTTTCTAATTCATTGAGGGGCCATATATCTGCAGATGGGTGCCACGTGTAGTTCCAGGCATCTACTGTGGGTCGCATACACTTGGCATAAAGAGGTAAAACTGTCTCCATAAACAACATGTAACGTTATATCACGGAATGTTTTATGAATACGACCACAGTCTGCTTACATCATAGTGTTCATAACTCTCAGCAACTTGCATTACCCTTCTTCATTGATTCTAAAGTTCCCATGTTGTTGCCACTGGAGCCCAATTTCAATCATTTTAACACTGTTTTTCACACCATTGTGTCATTCTACTACAATCTTCTTATCCATTCTTTGAGTTTAAAGATCCTAGAGTTGTTTTGCTTTTTCCTTTTTTTCCTCTTTGCTTCACGTACAGCTGCAGTAAACCGCCTCAGTTTCGTCTCCTCTCTTACATAAGCACTATCTCTCCAGAGTATGGAGCTGGACCAGGATTGGTGTGAACAACCACACAGTACCAAGCACTGACGAGTTGATCTCCATAATGGCTGTACTAATTTGTATTCCTACCACCAAATATGAATCAGTAATGCACTTTCAAGTGCAACTTGGCAATATCTGCAAGTGAATGAAAGTTCCTGTTGCTCCACATTCTTGCCAAGCGGTGTTGTCAGACATTCAAATTTTTGCCAATCTATTGGGTGTGAATGGATATTTCCTGGTTGTCTTAATTGCTCCTCCATAATTAATGAGATTGAGCACCTCTCAAGTGTCTACTGGCCTTTCTCACTTCCTGGTCTGTGATTTACCTGTTCATACCCTGCCTAATTTCCCTAGAAAGATAACATGGAGAGATTGATAGATAGGTATATGCAGACTGATCTTAAACAATTTATAAAATAGTAAGTTATAAAATAAGTTTCTAATATATAATAGACCTACAAATCCATATCCTATGTAATCCAATACATTTTTAAACTTACTATATACAACTTGCTAGGATAGTTCTTTTTGAATTGTCTTTCAATTGTACAACATAAGCATACTGTGATTTACTATTTCTCTATAGATGGACATTTATTGTCTTTTTTCATTGTAAGTAGTGGATTATGTAGTGTTTATTTAGCTACAGTCATAATGTTACTATAGAAGACAGTTTTAGTGAATTAGTGAATTTAGTGAAACAAAGAGAAATTTAGGAGACAATAAAAAATAAAATGAAATAAATTAGACATAAATCTCTTCCAGGTAAAATTCTTCATCCCTTTTGACAATTGGAAAGCAGCCTGAGAATAACTTCCTTGAAAATATATTGGCAAGATCTATTCAAGCACAGGCTTGGGAGAGGGCTCAGTAGTTAAAGGCACTTGCTACCAAAGCCTGCAGGCCTGAGTTCATTTCCCAGGTACCCACACAAAGCCAGGTGTACAAAGTGGCACATGTGTCTGGAGTTCATTTGCAGTGGCAAGGGGCCCCAACATGTCCATTCTCATACTCTCTCTTTCTCACCTTGCAAATAAATAAAATGTTTTTTTTAATCTGTTCAAGCTGAACATCCAATTACACATGACACAGAAACATTCTTGAGTGTGCATCCAACAAAAGTGAATTCCATGTCCATGAAACATATTTGAGAAGGTTCACCATAGCTTCAGTCATAAGCCGTGTAAAATGGTGCACCAGTGATGCATGGGTGGGTGTATAGACATGGTGTCTAACAAAAGAAGCCAGACAGGAATGAGAACATTCTCACTAACCCCATGCATATCAAGTTCAGGAATGTGCAAAACTAGTGCATGGTGCAAGAACTCAGGAAAATGGCTCATGAAGTGACACACTTATAATCCTAGTACTCCCAAGACTGAGGAAGGAGGATTGTCATGAGTTCAAAGTCAACCTGGGTTACCTAGTAAGATCTTATCTCAAAAACAAAAATAAACCAGGAAAATGGTTACTCTCCCCCCCCACAAGGGAGAGGGACTCATTGAAATTAGGGGACGGTTTGAGTTCATAGATACAAAATGCCAGTCAGGCAGGAAGGGTAAGTTTAAGAGCTTTAGTGTCCAACACTGGTAACTATACTTAGTGTCACTTGAAAACTCAGAGTAGAGTATAAATGCTTTCACCCACACACATATACACAGCAAAGTGTGAGGCAAAGGCTATCTAAGTTAGCTTGATTAGTCATTCCACATGTTTACACGTATCAAAATATTATGTCACATACCATAAATAGACAGAATTTTGTCTGTTAAAAAATCTGGGTGTAGTAGTCAACACTTGACATACTAGCACTAGGGAGGCTGAGGGAGGAAAATCAGGAGTTTGAAACCAGCAGGGGCTACAAAGCAAGACCCCCTGTCTCTAATCAATTAATCAATTAATATCATTAGAGATACACTTTTAAAATAACATGAGTACATTTTTTTCTTAAATAAATAATCTTGACATTTTAACTTCCTGGATATTTGAGCTCTGCTTAACTAAAAGACAGTTTTTTATTGAGCCTTTCCTGGGATAAGCATTTTCATAAAGGTTATCCAACTCAATAATTTTCATAATGATCTGTGACACAGGTATGACTGCTCCTTTGCTCGCGGACAAGGAAAGCGAAGTGTGCAGTGTTTGTGGAACTTGTCTAAGGCACCAGCTGAGCTCAGACTCCATCCATAACCACTGGAAATAACCATGCTGCTGACTAGCCACACGGTGTGTTGGACATTATTCCAGCCACTTTTACGTGTGTTATCTCATGTCATCTGCAAAATGATCTCATGCTACAGGCACCATTGTTATCTCCATTTTAAAGGTGAGGAAATTGCAACAGTAAGTCATTTCCCCCAGGCCACATAACCAGTAAGTGGAGGAGCCACAATCTCTCAATTTTGTATGGCACATACCCCAGTTCTGACTTTTCTAGCCTGAAGTCTAACTGTGGAATCTGTCTCCTACAAGAGAGCTCTAGGCTGAATTGCTCAGGGACTGTGGCAGCTGTTTGCTTTGTTCAAGTTCCTGTGGTGGAAGCTTGTATTTATTTGTTGACTTTTCACACTCACTCATCTGTTTAGAGAGTCAGAAAACAGAATCATTAAACATTGAAGATAAATTAGCAGACACCCTCACCAAAGCAGAGAGGCTCAGACAGGGGAGGGGGATGCCACTACTCCCATGAGCACACAGCAGTCCTCACCATCCTAGACCCCAGGGACCCCAGCACTGATAATAAGCTAGCAGCTCAAGACTTGTGGCTACATGATTTTTGAAGAATTGGGTATCACCTCAGGACCAAATTTTAATCGAAAAAATACAGCTACACGTAGATAGGCTTCAGGATTGATTAGGAAACCAGTACCCCAACCAGTTAGCCACTGGAATCAAACTGGAAGGATCAGGGCAGTGCAACAGAAAAGGGGGAAAAATGCCTGGTTGGCCATTAGTTTATTGTCCAGTAAAGGCCAGGCAATCCTGTCACACAGAGAGCCCTCCTTAAGCACTGCAGGGTCTACAGAGGGAGGTAGGACCTTCCCCCGTGGACCAGCAGCCTCAGCTCTCAGATCTGCCCATCTGATGGCAAGTGAGCCACACATCATGCACCTCCTTCCCTATCCAACAGGAAAGTTTCCCCCAGGGCAGTGCCGGGAGTAAATTAAGTCAGGTCTGATAGAGCCACTAGGACCTCAGGCCCATCAATAACAAAATAACAAGCTTAGCCATCAGAAGCCTCCTGTGCACCAGACCCCTTTCATGTACCACCATTCATCCCTTCAACAATCCTTCAAGGAGGTGATGTTAGCTTTGTGTCACAGAAGGGGAAATTGAGGCTCAAAATGGATTATGTAATCACCGCTCCAGTCTTAGACTGGCTGCCTCCCTGCTTGATAAGTCCCTAGCTTCCCTCTGCTGAGGAGGAAGTAAGATAGAGAAGGAGAAGAGAAGCAAGTAAGTTGTCACAATGCTATGTGCCTGGAAAGTGCTCATTGCAATTTGCAGTGATGAAATGTAGCTGAATTGAACTTCTCCTGACCATCTCCCTTCACGTGGGGCCTTTGGGGATGGAGAGAGAGCTCAGCAGTTTAGAGCATTTCCTGTGCAAGCATGAAGGCCTGAGGGGGTCTGAGACCACCTGGGTTCAATTTCCCAGCCCCAAGTAAATAGCAGAGTGTAGCCACACATCTGTAACTCCAGTCCAGTGAGGAGCAGAAACTATAGAATTGCTAGGACTCCCAGAAATAGCAAGCACCAGAATCAGTGAGAGACTCCATCTCAAGGAAACACTTAATGATGAATGATGAAGAGGTGACACCCGATGTTCTCTGGCTTTTGCATGCACATCTGCAATATAACACACACACACACACACACACCCCAAAAATTGTATACAAGCCAATAATGTACATAAATAAAGCGGCTGTGCTCAGCCCGACAGTCTGAATATTTTGTAGCCTGCACCAGTGGCATTCCCAGGACAAACAATTGCTCACAGATACACACACAGCTTTTCCCAAGAAGGACACAGTAAGAGAGAAGTCAGCACCACATTGAAGCTGCTTTGGTTTGCGACCAGGTTGTTGAAGCCACAGAGACACACAGGCAGTGCAGTCAGCAAATGGGTCGTTTGAGAAGAGGGCCATTTCCACAACTGTGGCGAACTCACAGCACTTCCTGGGTGGCAGGAGGGGTCCTGGGAATTCAGGTGCTTATTGGTGATCCAAAAACATCCAGGTTCCCTGATGGCCTCTATTTGCACATGCCCATCATTCTATGGTTATATCACGGCCAAGCCCTGAGCCAGAGTGGGCCATGTGAAGTGACAACCTGAGGTCCAAGCAAAACACTTTTCTCCAGTCCCCCAGGGGTCAGCACCTGCAGGGACCACTTCAGAGAGGCCTTGGGGGAAAGACCAGCTGTCCAATTGTTGCAGTATGAAGAAGGAAGCCCCTTGGGGATATTATTGGAAAGAACTCTGACAGGACAAAAGGAAAGAAGCTTTCTCAGAACCCAGGTGACAGCACACCTGGGTGCTAAATGCAGAACTATTCACGTGTGGTGCTTTCGCATAACGTAACTATTCACACAGAGCAAGGTCACCATGGCCACAAGCACAGTAGCTTCCTGCTGTGGAACCATGCAGGTGCCATCTGCACTCTGATTACACTATCTGTGCAGCCTAGGGTTAGCATCTGGTCTCAATGGGCCTCCCATCCTCAGTTCCTTCTCCAAGCCACCCTTCCTTTCACTTTATCTTTCTGTGACTGGGAATGGTCGGCTTCAGCTGTCCAACCAAAATATCTGGTGGTCATACAAGATCCACTCACAGTGGTATATTGATGGCCAAGTGGCCCAAACTTCTTCCTTTCTCTCTGCTCATGCTCCTAGCATACCAAAAACAGTTCCAGCACTGGAGAGGCTGAGGCAGGAGGATAAGATGTTCAAGGGCAACCTTAGCAACATAGACCATGTCAAAGTAAGAGGTGGGGAAAGAAGGAGAAGAATACAAGGAAGGAAGGAAGGAAGAAAGAGAGGGAGGAAGGAAGGAAAGAAGAAAGGAAGAAAGGGAGAAAAGGAAATGGAAGGAAAGAAGAAAGGGAGAAGAAGGAAGGAAGGAAGGAAGGAAGGAAGGAAGGGAAAAAGGAAGGAAGGGAAAAAGCAAGCCATGCTAAGTCCATCTGACCCCTCAAATTTGTTAAGAATCCATCCAAAACATCTTGCTGTCTCACAGCTGACCACCAATCAGTGAATAAGCCTTGGCACTCACATAGACATGTGAGCACAAGTGAATGTCCATCATGATAGGTCAAGTATCCTGAATTCAAAAACTGAAAGTCAGAAACGCTCCAGAATCTGAAGCTTTCTGAGCACAGCATGACACCACAAGTGGAAAATTCCACGCCTGCTCTCATGGTGTGGGCCACAGTCAAAATGCAGGTGTGCTAAAAATATTGTACAAAGTTACCTTCAGGCCATGTGTACAAGGTATGTATGGAACATAAATGAAGTTCATGTTTAGACTTGATCTCCATCCCCAGGATGCTTCATTATGTAGATGTCAGAAATATTCCGAAATCGAAAAACTGAAATCCTGAAGTGCTTCTCCTCCTAAGCATTTCAGATGAGGCCTATTCAGCCTGTACACGGAGGTTTCTGTGGATGTTGCACACCTGCTATCGTGTTGGTCATAGAAAACTGACACTCCTGCATCCCTAATCAACCACCACTTAGAAGTAGAGTTGTTCCAAGGCCATCATTGGACTCAGACTTCCTGGTTTCAAATCCATCTCCTCCCCATCCCTAGGCCTGCTATTTAATCTCTTGGTGTTCAGTTTCCTGAATCTAAAATTTGTAAATAAAGGTAATCTGACTTCTTCCGTTCTTAGTGGTATCCCTTTTGTTTGTATCTCTTGTCTTATTGCTCTAGCTTTGACTCAGTACTGTATTGAGTAAGAGTGGAGAAAGTGGACACCCTGGTCTTGTTCCTGAGCTACTTCAAGCTTTTCCCCATTTAGTATAATGCTGGCTATGGGTTCATCACAGATATTATTATTATGTTGAGATCTGTTCCTTCTATTTCCAGTTCCAGTTACTTCAAGACTTTTATCATAAAGGAATGTGGGGTTTTGTCAACTATCTTTTCTGTATCTATTAAGATGATGGTGTGATTTTTGCCCTTGGGTACATTTACATGGACTTAATGTTGACTGAGTGTATGACATTAATATGCTGTCACAAACGGATCATGAACCCATTTTTCCTATGTCTCCAATGGCTGTCACCCTCATGCAAGACACTGTCAATGGTCTCACCTGTCTATAATGGAGAGGGATCTTCCCAAAATGTACCCCCCAAGAGTGTCACCCTTGGATCAAACCTTTGAGGGTCCTCCACTGCACTCCCAAATATTAACAAGGCTCTGCCTGAACTGGCCCCTGTTTAATTCTCTGCTCTGCTCTGCCTTACCCACCCTTGTCACTGGGTACTCATGAGAGTAATCACAGCCACCATATGAACAACTTACTCCATGCCAGGCTGCGGCTGAGCATGTGCTTGCATTATAACATTGAGTCTATGTCACAAACTTGGAAACTGCGTCATGGCTTTCCTAGGGTCACTCAGGTAATAAGCAGCAGAGGAAGGACTTGAGAGCTCAATCCCATTTTTCTGTCTCTAACATGAGCCTGGTTCTTCTGGGAAGCAATACCTAAGAGAGGGTAGATATGTTCACAAAGCTCCCTTTGCATTCTGCCTTGGGTCTTAGGTCCAGGCCCTACTTGGGCCTCACTGCAGAAGGACAGCAGATATCCCTGCTGTAGTTATGAATTTTCATTCCATGAAGTACCAGAAGATGGCAGGTCAGTGGGCAGTAAAGCCTAGCTGAAAACGGCAATACCTGGCTGAGCCCCGTGCCTCACCCAAGCCCCATGCTGCCAGGTGCCACCTTGCAGCCTAACACATACTAGGTATTTGATGCTACAATGAAAACAGTTCATTAAGACAGTGCTAACACAGCACCTACTGTGTGCCAGACAACTTTCTTAAGCGTATCACATACAGTGGCAATGAGATACTGACAATCACCATGGGAGGTGGGAGCTATCACTGTCCCTATCGTACAGGTGAGGGACTGAGTATCAGAAATGATAAGATACTTGCCTGGAGCTAGATTCAAACCCAGGAAATCTCTCTCTAGCATCTGTGTTCATAACTACTATACCACAATGTTCGTCATGAGAACCCAAGGTAACTTCAAAAAGTGTTCCTTGAAGGAGTCCTCTGAGGGTCTCCCCTGCAGAGCAGAAGCAGCTGGGCTTGGAAAGCAGGTCAGGACGCGTCACTAGAATCCACTTCTCTTCTACTTCCAGACACATGCAGGATGGTATGATGGCTCCTTTTGCCTGGTCATGCCTAAAGGGTTAGGAACAGGCTCAAGTCTCCTGCCACCTCCTCCTGAAGTAGGAAGGACCTTGGAAGTCCCTGACATGAGATGGAGGAGCCTCCCTAACCCTAAAGACCTTCATGATGAATGGCATGGAGTCTTGTCTCCCTCCTCCCTGCTCTGGTTTGTGCACCAGGCTGTGTCAGAGGTGACACACACCCTTAGCTTGAAGCCAATGACATTGGTTTTTTGTTTGTTTGTTTTGTTTTGTTTTGTTTTACTTTTTGTTCCATCCTGTCCTTTCCTGGGTGGTCCAGGTGGGGTAGTTGTGTGAGAAAGTAGGCAACTTCAGATCCCTGACAGTAGGTCATACTTCAGGCACTCCATGTGGCAGTAAGTGAGATGTGGGGGTGGGGGAAGGAAACTGCAGGGTTGTATTACCTCGATTTCAACAGGAATGGTATGTTCTTTCTATAGATGAGCAGAGAGCTCTTTCCAACCTTAAGGAAACATGATCCAAATGTTTAAAAAAAATAGTTACAGAGGGAAACAACAGAGTATGGTGGCCCTTCATCAGACCAGGTGGAAGGAGAAATTCCTTATTGCTTTCAGGGTCTGGATGTGGGCATGGACGTGCTGACAGAATCAAAGAGCTGACCTGGTTGGGATGGGGGGCTAACTTTGTACCTCCCACTCCCCTATCACCCCTGAGGCAGGCAACAACACTATCAGACACAATCCAACCTCATCAATGCCCTTTGCTTGTGCCTTCCAAAACCTCACAAATTCTCAGAGAAGCTTTGAGGACTTGGGATAGAAGAGCTTGTGTTAATTGTGGACTCTGGCTTAATTGAGGATGGAACACAGACATCGGTCAAGTACAGCTAGGCTTGAACCCATGCCCCAGCCTTCTGCATTGTCATCAGAAGCTCAGAAGACAGTGCCAATTCATCACCTAAGAAGCTTGGCATTTTGTTTCCAAGATGCCTGGGATCTGCCCACAGAGCTTAGGGTAGCTCTGGGGGCCACCTCAGGACAAGGGAACCAGCTCAGAAACTTTAGGATAAGCAAAAATGGAGTTCCAGCCTCATCTTCATTAGCCTTGACAAAAAAAAAAAAAATGTCTGGAATACACTTTTGTTCAGTGCTGAGATGAAACTCATGGTAGGTAAGTCCTCTGCCATTGAGCCACATCTCCAACCCACAAGTGGCCATTTAGCAATGGAAAGCTAGCATTCTCTGCCCTAAATAGGAGGCTTCTTAAGAGTGAATTGAGGTGGTAAATACATAGCACAAAATTGGTTACTGTAACTGCATTTTCATTGGTGATGGTATTTCTTGATCGTTTTTGGTTTTGTGTTTTGTTTTGTCCCAGTGCTAAAGATTTTACCCAGCACCTTGCAAGTACTCCACCACTGAGCAACATCCTCATCCTCAGCCCTACTTTTATTTTTTTAATACTTTTATTTATTTATTTGCAATCAGAGAGAAACAGAAAGAAGACAGACAGAGAATGGGCATGCCGGGGCCTTTAGCCACTGCAAATAAACTCCAGATGCACGTGCCACTATGCATCTGGCTTTATGTGGGTACTGGAGAATTGAACCTAAGGCATTAGGCTTTACAGGAAAGTACCTTAATTACTGAACCATCTCTCCAGCCCCCTCCCCCAGCCATACTTTTAATTATAAAGTTAAGTGTCCGTCAGCATGCCATTCAACTATCATCACTATCCCATCGCTAGAATTTTTCATTTTCCCGAGCTGATATTCCATACCTATGAAATCCTAACACCCATCCCACCTCCCCACCCCCAGTCCCTAGCAACCACCATTACACTAGCTGCCCCTTTGGTTTCTTTAGTTTAAAGGGAAATTAAAGAGTCACGAAAATATTACAGGTATATTGACACTCAACTGAGCCTCGGTTTGATTTGGTTCTGATAGACAAAGGGTAGGGGCAGCAAATCAGTTTACTTTGTGGGATTCGATGTTACCATGTTACCTGATGGCTCTCCATGCATGGACCAACCGTCAGGATGCCTCCCACAGTGTGCCAGTGTTACCCCAGTGGCCCTTAGGTCCTCTCTCTTGAGCTCTGGTCTTACAGCAAGCACATGACAAATCTAAAGCTAACACATGGCAGAGCAAAGAGGCCGAGTCCTCCCTGTGCCTGCGATTTCATTTAATTTTCTCAGCACTGCTGAGAATTAGCAATGATCCCCATCTGATTGACGAGCAAGCGATAGCCCAGCAAGACAGTAATGTCCCCAAAATGACACAAGGAACCCACACACCAGGGCTTGCGGACCCAGCCACAAGCCTCTCTCCTCTTTCTACCCCACCACACTGCCTTCCCTAAGGCAACTTTCAGAAGCAAAGCCCAGGACCATCCACAAAGAGCTCCTCCGCAGCTTCGTAAATGCAGTCCACATTCAGTCAGCGGACTCCTAAGAAGCTAATCAAAATAAATTGGGATGGCGTTTGCCTGGGTAACACTCTTCCCTGTGCATAATGTGGACCTGTCGCTCTCTGGACATGGGACCGCCAAGCAGTCCTTTTAATGAATGCGCAGGAGACACCGGCCCCCACTGAGGCTGTGTCCCTCTGCTCCTGGGGGAGGGGGGCACCCAGCTCCTTTCCCGGGCCTTCACACCGCAAATGGTTGTGCATACTCCCTAGACATTTGGGCATGCCTGCCCCTTCAGGATTCAGATGCAAATGGATTTGACACACACATAGAGCATCCCTCCCAGCTGAGCTGCCCTGCTTGCTGATGGGCTGGCTGCATCCTCCCTGGTACTGCTTACCTTCATCTTTTGTGTTTGCTTAAACAACAGCCAGGTAGAGACCTTGGTTAAATATCTTCTGAGATGCCAAGATCGGAATTGTTTCTCTCCACTCTACCCCACCCGACAGATGATTCCACGTTTGCAATGGCTTCTGCTTCCTTGGCTGGTCTCCATTTATTGGCAAGACTGGGAGGGAATCCATATGCATAAAGCCCACACATTAGTAGGAGTCTCGTGCATTTCTAGGCTGGGGGATGCAGCCAGTTACCTGGCCTGACCCTCCAGCTGCTTGCATTGGCTTTATCACCACAGTTGTCCCCAGTGTGGGACAGACTGCCTACACTGACCTCAGAAACATCCTCCCCCCCCCCCCCGCCACATACACACAAATACAGTCATTCCCCCTGGGTATCCTCAGGGGAGTAAGTTCAGGACACTTCCCCCCGCCCCCGTCACACACACACACACAGCAAAATCAATGAGTGCTCAAGTCTCTTATGTAAAATGGCACAATATTTGCATATAACTTACACACATCCTCCTGTATGTTTTAAATGAGCTCTATGTTGCTTTGAATACCTAATATAATGGAATTGCTAGGTAGGGTAGTGATAGTGTGTTGTCTAGGGACTAATGACAAGGCTGTATGTGTTCAGTATAGATGTAATTTATATTTTTGATCCTTGGTTACTTGAACCACTAATGTAGTACACACGGATGTGGATGGCTGACTACCTCAGATGAGAACTTGATCATTTCCATTATTGAAGAAATTTCCCATTGCCTTCTATTTTGTTTGAGTAAAGAGCTTTTCTTATATAATGAAACTGGCTCTTAATAGGTGAATCTAAGACCTGTGGAGAGAAGCTATGGCCACATGTTGACAGCAGTTGAGCTCTTGGTCAACCTGTCAAGAGATCACAGGTGGATAAATGTAGCCCTGAGCAGGCTTCTAGCCCAAGTCTAAAGACTGCCTTCTCATGTATGTCTGGAGATTGGGGAGAGCCTCTGTCCCACACATTTTCCTTTTTAGAGGATAGTCACCCCAGAACTGTTACCAGGAGGTTAAGAGCAAGGATTCTGGGAAATCTGAACTTAAGTTAGACTCCTCTATCTTGGCCTTCTCCAAAGCTTGATTCTGTGACAGATGTATGAGGGGAAAAAAAGGACCATTTGAGCCTTTAGTGTGATCCAAGACACCCAGAAAATTGCTGGATACCATGGCAATCTCTGTTGGAAGCCTTCTCACCATTCCTATACCCTATGCTTGCTGGGAGCCCTTGATTTGTGTTGAGTAAGGCTGGCTGTCACAGGGTCCCCATCCCAACAGGCTTCTATAGAGCTGCCTTCTCCGCCTTCCTTGCAGTCAGAGCTGGACAGGTGCCTTCAACTTGACCAATGACACACAAGAGGGAGTGATCTCCTGGCTGTGCTCCTTTCTGCTTTCCCTCTCTCTTCCCACTTTTAATCTGGCAGCCTTTTTTAGTGACTTGCAAAAGTCTGTGTAGGAAAGGCCATAATGTAGAGGAGAAAAGAGGACACCGAGGTGCCTCCATGAGCCACTGAACTGTACTGCCTTCCACTGTCCTCAGACAGGCTCATATCGCTGCCTCTAGCTGCAAGGACCACAGCCAACTGGAACTGAATTCCAAGGGGAATTCTTTCTTAACTCGGTCATTCCAGTGGCTCCCCAACATAACAATTCCAAAGCCCAGAGGCATCCCGGCCTGAGCTGTGACAGAGTTCTGAGAACCTGAGCAGGTGGGCAAGCTCTGGGCATCTGGCTTCCTGCCCACTACTATCTGCCCCATATGCCTCTGATCAGCAACCTTGGTGAGCCATTTTACCGCCCCCCCTACCCCGCCCGCCCAACACACACACACCTTTCTTTAGCTGTAAAGCTGAGAGTCATGACATCTCCTTTACAAAGCTGTTGACCAGCATCTTTTCCAGATAGACCCTCATTTACTATGTATGTCTCTATCAGGTACCTTGCTTATCCCCCCAGGTTCCCAAAGTGCCTCCTTCTCTTTGGCATCCTGAGCCTCACCTCTTGCCATTCACACATGCCCTTTGGAAGCCCTGCTGCTCAGACACCATGGTCTGAGGCCCTCAAACTTCCCTGCCCTCCCTCTGGCTTGTTGCTGCTCTGGTGCAGCCCCCATTGGTAAGTCACTTCTGGAAGCTCTACCGGACCTCAGTCACACAAGCACGTGTACACACACACGCACACACACACACACACACACACACACACTTTTGAAAGTGTTCTGCTGTGAGATCCCTTTGCCCACTCAGCAGCTGCCTCACGCTGGGCCTGTGAGCGGGCAAGGATCAGGCCAGATTTCTCACATTCGCCATTGCCTCTCTACCACCCAGCAGGTCTGACCCAGAGGAGGCAATTAATAGATACGTATTTATGAGGAGAACAAACACAGAATAAAACCCAATCCCCGGACAGACAAGTATTGACTTCCCACCTACCAGTAGAAATACACAGTACAGTGGTAAACAGGTCCAGCCTGTCTCTGCCATGGAGCCCTTCTGCCTGGGTGTGAGTTCCAACTGTGCTACTTAGCAACTGTGTGGCCCTAGGCAACTTAGTTAACCTCTCTGAACCTCCATTCTCTTGCCCACAAATGAAAATCTGATGGGGCTACTGTGAGAATTAAATAAATCAGTGAAAAAGAAGAGCCTGGCATATAAGTGTTTGGCCTATTATTTATTTGTTCTTTGATTCATTTTTAGTGAGTCAGGTACTGGGGATGGAATCCAGAGCTTTGACCATACAAGGCAAGTGCTCTACCACTGAGCTGCCACTCTGGCCCTTGATGTTTGTGCATGTGTGTGCTGTGTGTGATATGTGCGGTATGGTGTGTATGTGACATGTATATATGTATATTGTGTGCACACATGTGTGTAGGTGCTTATGACCCATGCGCACACCTGTGCAGGCCAGAGTAGAACACTGGGTGCACTCTTCAATCATTCTTCCACATTGTTTCCATGAGATGGAGCCTGTCATTGGCTCAGACTAGCTGACCAGTGAGCCCCAGCAATTCTGTCTCCACTCCCGCCAGGACTGAGGTCACATGTATGCATGACCATGCCTAGCCTTTCATATGGAAACTGGGGGTTGAACTGAGGCCCTCTCAGACCCTCTCAGGCCCTCATGCTTTTGCAGCAAGCCATCTTCCTAGCCCCCAACCCTTAATTTTTTTTGAGACAAGATCTCCCTATATATCTCAAAGTGGCCTTGACCGTGCAGTCCTTAGGTCTCAGCCTCCTGAGGGCTAGGATGACATGTGAGCCCCTACACTTGACTAGCGACAGCTACTTTTATTACCATCATAACTATTATTATGCTAGAGAGGTTTCAAAATGGAACCTGGAACAGGCCAGCCCACTGTGGACTCGGCCATTCAGTGTTTCTCCCTGTCTCCTCCGAGGATGCTCTCTCCACCTTCCTTCTTTCTCAGTCATCAATGCCACCTATCCAAGCCTTGTCCTCTGACTGCCTCCACAGCCCTCCTCCCCAACAACCAGTGGTCACAGACGTACTCGCCTGATTGATAAAGTCCCTATCTGGTCATTTACGATCTGGCTGCTGAAGAGGCAACTCCTGCCAGCTCCAAAAGCAATTAATCTGCAAACAAGCTGGGCAACAGCAGGCCTGGGCATTGCAGTCTCGGGCTGGGGCTGCTCCAGAGAGCAGATAAGACTGCAGTCGGCTATTTATTGTACATTTTAATTAAGTGCTTGTTAACGACAGTTATTTTAACAGTCATAAAATTACTGTTGTAATGCATTTTGTTGGAGGGAGAATGGAGGAGATGCAGGACTTTATGAAAGCAACCGCAGATTGCCTTCACTTTAAATCAAAGAATAAATTCTGAAGAGGAGGGCCGGTGCTGTGGTCCAGGCCCAGACGCTAATGGTTATTTAATGCGCTCATCAGTGTTTGTAAGTCCCGAGCATACGGCGTGGACACAACAGCCTCCAAACCCTCTTTAACACTTATTTGAGATGACAGGAAAAATGAAACCGTTTGTGCTTTCAATGGAAAAGCAATCATTGGTACATTATATTCGCCTTGCCCTATCAAGCTAATGCATGGTAAAAGTGTCACCAAATGTATTTAAGGGCCTGATGGACTGTTAACGTTGGATTCCTGGTACTGGACTGATTAATAAAAATCTTCAATTTGTATGTAAATGCAGTGAGGTCTCATATCATCCGCATACCTGCACCCTGAGAAAATAATAAACTGAGGTTTAGTGCAGCAATTATAGGCATTTATGGAACTCAAAGTGGTGGTGGCCCTCAGAGCACACATGCAGGGGGATGCTGGGGACACACGCGCTGCTCTGGAGGGATCCGTGAGCTTCTCGCAGGGGCCAGTGCCGCCGAGCCAGTCAGGCCGCATTGCGGCGCCTGTCCTTGTCCAGGGAGGGAGCCAAGTGCAGCAGCGCTGCAGGATGAGACTTGATGATGCCACAAAGATGTTCCCCCAAACACCCCCTGCATGGGACAGCAGGACACCTGAGGACATCCCTGATCTGACCTGGAGGCATCCCGTAGAGCAGTCCCACCCCTTTCTGGGCCAAGCCATGTATGTAATGACAAGGAGACTGAGTACCTGCAGGGACCCACTATTCTGGTACAAATGCCAATGTTAACAAAGCATTTACTGTGCTGCTTTGTGTCCTGAACCCAGAGCTGAGGACCGCTTCATACAGTGTTTTAATCCTTATAATTTCATAGGCTATCTTACCTTTCACCAAACCCACTTTCTTTGCCTCCTAGACACACAGCTGTACTACACTTCCCAGACTCCCTTGCAGTTAAGCATAGACATGTGAGTCCGTTGGCTTGACTGGGAGTAGATGACGCCAAGATGAGATTGGACACTAGATGTGCACATTTTATTATGGGAGGCATCAGCAGATAGCATGAGAGCCCTTGGGCTAGAGGCCACCTCACCACACAGGAGCAAAGCTGAGAGAAAGAGGCCTGAGCAGGAAAGCCTCGGGTTGCATCATTCTTCCAAGAATGTGTCTGCCAGAAGAGCAGGCCTTTGAGCCACAGTGGTCCACAGGCAGGGTCTCTGGTCTTGCCCAAACGCCCCTGACTTAGGAACTCTTGCCATGCTCAGTCATTGCTAGGACTGTCTAGAAGCATGGCCTCCCTCCACAGAAGCACACGGGGACACACAGAGATGTAAGAGCTGACTGCCAGTGAAGTGGGCCTCTAAGAGGTATAGTGGCATTGCTGTACACTATAGCGGCTGAGATATGTACAATGGAATATGGACAGGAATGACCTATGCCCCTTCTAGGCCTGGCCCCTAGAGCATCCCACGAGCCACCCATGGCAGCTTGATGCAGACAGCAAGCTTGTGATCTGAAGAACCAGAGATGGAAAAGGCCCCACCTTTCATTTGTACAAAACCCAGCCACCACCCCTGGATGAGCATCGTTTGAATGGGAAGCAAATTTCCATTATATTTCCTTCATTGATAATGAAAGCCTTTCTGTTAAAGCAGCTAAACCTTAACCTGACTGACATCCCATTGACAGAAAGCAAATGTTCAGAGCTCCATTCCACAGAGCAACCAGTGACTGTCCCAGTTATACAGCCTTCATGACTCCCCCATGTTCTTGCATTTTGTCCAGGGCATCATATGATATTGTGTGTGTGGGGGCTGGGGGCAGAATCCCAGGCTGGTAGGTATCCACTTAGTCTTCACAAGGCATGAGCAACCTAAATGCATAATAAGGCTGAGGCTTGTCTCAACCAGTGGGATAGACTACACTTTTGTACCCAGATGTATGGAGGGAACATGTATCACCATATGCACTGGGGTGCCTTCTTTGTTCCACTTATCCATGATGGCCTCTTCACACCCTTGTTCCATTCTGGACCCCTGTTCCCTGGGGTCAGCTCAGATGCACTTCCTGGACATCAGCCTCTGTCTTAGAACCTGCTTTTGCAAGGCTAAGACAAGATTCGAATCAGAAGTAATCAGAGTTGCTACAAACCTAGAGGTTTGAACAGAATTTTTAAGTCAGAAATAGCAAATGCATGGCAGAGAGAAATGAGATGAGGAACTCTGGAAAGACAGTGAGAAAAATGAAGCCAAAAGATAAAGAGAGGGAAGAAGAAAAAATAAAAAACCTCAATTTGTTGTTTAGCTCAGTGCTTCCCTGACTTTTCACATTCCAAATTGCCTTGCCTCGCCCCAGATTCCAATCAAGGCTGCTCCTGAGAAGGGACCTCTGCCAGAGCAGATCTCCCACTCACCAATACAGGGGAAGGTCTCAAAACATCCACTCAGAATCCCAGCAGGCATTAGCAAGTCAGGCTAAAAAAAAAAAAGAAAAGAAAAGAAAAACCAGATAAAAGAAATCCTAGCCGCAAGTCACTGTAGGATCTTCTCCACCGGGTACAAAGTTTCCATTCACCTTTGGGCCCCTAATGTGAACATGGCCAGCCCATTTCCTGAGAGGTTTGGGACAAAGAAGAACAGAGTTGATTGTATACAGCAACCTCTACCCCATACCCAAACCGATGGGGCAGCAGCAAAAACACATGGATTCCCCTCCTTGCAACCCCAACATCACGCACATGATAACAAAACAAAACTTCATCCAAAAGTTTCTGAATGGATCCATTTCAAAGACCCCAGCTGCTCTGGCCACTTCCCTCCTACTTGCTCTTCTCTGGGTGGGTGAGGGGGTTGTTGACCAGGGGATCTGACCCACTGCTGGTGGTCACCTGAATCATCACCACGCCACAAAGCCAAGGGCATAAGAGGGAGATGGAAGGGTGTGGTGGTTTGATTCAGGTGTCCCCCATAAACTAGGGTGTTCTGAATGCTAGGTTCCAAGCCAATGGAGATTTGGGAATTAACGCCTCCCGGAGGTAGTATATTGTTGGGGGGCAGGCTTGTGGGTATTATAGCCAGTTTCCCCTTGCCAGTGTTTGGCACACTCTCCTGTTCTTATTGTCCACCTGATGTTGGCCAGGAGGTGATGTTCACCCTCTGCTCATGCCATTGTTTTCCCCTGCCATCATGGGGTTTCCCCTTGAGTCTGTAAGCCAAAATAAACCCTTTTTTCCCAAAAGCTGCTTTTGGTCGGGTGATTTCTGCCAGCAATGCGAACCTGACTGCAACAAAGGGGGCACTTACTGTGCTCAGAATAACAGCAAAGGGAATGGAGGCAGTAGAGAGAAACCTTTGTTCCAACATTTTTTTTTTTAAATTTGCAAGGGGAGAGAAAGAGAGAATGGGTGCACAGGCCTCTACCACTGCAAACGAACTGCAGATGCACAGGCCACTTTATGCACCTGGCTTTACGTGGCCACTGAGGAATCAAACTCAGGTCCTTGGGTTTTACAGACAAGTACCTTTAACTACTGAGCAATTTCTCCAGCCCAACATTTTTTGCTGATGATAAAATGTACGGCACATGAAATTCACCATCCTTGGCATTCTAAGTGTGCAGCTCATCATTCGGTATTCACTGATATTGTACAATTCACAGATAGTGTAGCGTACACAGATATTGCCGTACAATCATTGCCACCCAGAGCCTTTTCATCAAGCACCCTGGAAGTCATTCCTCCATGGCCACCATCCTGCTACTTTCTGTATCTTTCATTTTCACTACGTTAAATGCCTCATGTCTGTGGACTCACACACATTCTTTTGTGCCCGATTGATACCACTTAGCATAATGTCCTTGGGCTCATTCATGTTATAGCATGTTGTGTCAGGATCTACCACATTTTCTTTATCCATCTGTCTGCAGACAGACTTTGGCTGTTTCCCACCTTTCAGCCACTGTGAGCGATACCGCCATGCCTATGCCATTCAAGATTCTATTTCCAGTCTTTGGGGCATTGAGGAAGGAAACATTTTTATAACCTCAGGTGGCCCCATGCAAGCCTGAGGAAATGAGACAGTACTAGACTTCGTAGTCTGACAGGACTCTTGTTTTAGATATGAGAGAGAGAGAGAAAAAAAATGGGTGTGCCAGGGCCTCTAACCACTGCAAACTCCAGATACATGTGCCACCATGTGCATCTGGCCTATGTGAGTCCTGGGGAATCAAACCTGGGAATCAAAGTCCTTAGGCTTCACAGGCAAACATCTTAACTGCTAAGCTATCTCTCTAGCCTAGGACTGTTTTAAATCTTTTTAAAAAGAAATATTTTATTTATTTATTAGAGGGAGAGAGAATGGGCACACCAGGGCCTTTAGCCACTGTAAACGAACTCCAGATACATGTGCTGCCTTGTGCATCTAGCTTGCATGGGACCTGGAGAATCGAACCTGGATCCTTGGACTTCGCAGACAAACACCTTAACTGCTAAGCCATCTCTCCAGACTCCCCCCATTTTTTAAATTTTTTTAAGTTATTGTGTTTTAAATCTTGCTTCAACCTCTTATTCTACACAGACAAAGTCACAAATTCTTATGAGGTCTATGTCTTATGCCAAATGCTCTTCTAACCACTTCATCTTATATAGGATTAGGTCACTTAACACTCTGTGCAATTCTGTGAGGTAGGTACCACTGCTCTCCCTTTTTTCTTTACAGAGGAAGTTAAACTGTTTATCCGGTCTCAAGTAAAAAATAGAGTCAAGATTTTAATGCAGACATTATTATCCCAGAGTCCATATTATGATAGTGACAATGGCAATAATAAACAAGAAGGAAGAATAGGAAGTAGTCATTAGTGCTTAACTCAAGTCAGGCATTGCTACAATGCCTGAATGAGTGAATTAACTCATTTAAACCTAACTAGCCTCTGAAGTGAATATATTACTTTTCCAGTTTTAGTCCCATGGAACTGAATTTCCTAACGTCTCTATAGTGTGTCCATGTGACATAGTGAGCAAGAGGAGAACACAGGACACAAAACCACACCCTTTCACTAGCCAAGGACCCCTTGACTGTTCTGATCAGGGATCTCTGCATGAATCCCTCCATAAAGAATGAGGAAGGACTGGGGGGCAAAGAGCTTCCACAGTCTCCAACCCTTCTAGTGTGTTCCTTGGCCACAGCAGAAATTCCAGGGACATCTGGCAGGGAGGCAATAAAGTGACATGTGGAGAGGAGAAGAGGAAATGCCATGTGGGCTGGAGATGAAGAACAGATTTGGGGGCCTGGGAGAATGTGTGCCTGGGGCTGCAGGATGTGGGAAAAGGAAGAAGAGTGGGCCGGGGGAGGTGGGGAAGTGTCTCTCTGGAGCACGCATCCATTCATATGAAAGTTGGTTGGAGAGTCACAAGTAAACATGAGAATACTTTTAAGGTTATAAATAGTTTTTATTTTGAATTCATTCTTTCTACATATGAGGTAACACAGGCCATAGGTTATATTTGGGTTAAGCAGGTTAAAGAAGTTTTTTTTAACTGGATGTGGTGGTATATGCATACAATGCCAGTATGCATGAGGTTAAGGCAGGAGGAGTACAAGTTCAAGGCCAGCTGAGACTACATAATAAGATCCTGTCCAAAAATATATATATACATATATATGGCGTATACTGTTCCTGACAGTGCCAGGCAATAATTGAGATAGAGATGCCCTTCTCTTGTGTCCCCTGTCATAGACTCAGAAGCCCATCAAGCATTTAGTGCAGCCAAATTCATAGATATAGATATCACTGGGTGAGGCTGGCTGGACATGCTCAGATTCCTGAATATTAGTCCATCATTCCCTGCCTCTCTCTCTCTCTCTCTCTCTCTCTCTCCTCCCTCACCTCCAGAGTCTCATTATGTGTGTAACCAGTCTAGACTGGCCTTTAACTCACTGTGTAGTCCAGGCTGGTCTCAATTCATGAATACTCTCCTGCCATAGCCTCCTGAGTGCTGTGATTACAGGCATGTGCCTCTGTTGTTAGCGCCTCAGCCATCACTCAAGTGAGTTATGATTTGACGGTGAAGTGTGCCTCACTGCCTCATAGCCTCACAGGATGTAGGGCCTAGCTGGTGTATAGAAGATACTAGGGGCAGGCTTTGAAGGTTAGAGCCTGAGCAAGTGCTCTCTGCTTTCTGATCAACATCATGTGAGAAGTCACACTGCCAGTTCCTACTGCCACAGACCAACCCATCCCAGCCACAATGATGGATTGATTGAACCCTTTAAGTCTATAAGACAGAATAAACAGCTCCTCTTTTAAGTTGCTTTTACAGGTAATTGCTCACAGCAACATATAATTAACCATTATTGGGGTTTATAAGTCATCTCCCACCACAGTGGGAGATCCCATAGCCGACTTGAGGCTTTGGGCCACCAAGTGAGTGTCAGGGAGACTAATGGTTCTAATGAACACTTGGCTGCAAGGCATCAAAGTTTCCACCAAATTCCATCCTCCCATCTGCCTTCTTCCTCTCATACAGTGTCCGCTAGTCTTTCAGAAACTATCTTTAGTGGAGTGGCACCTACCTGTAATCCCAGCCCTAGGTGAGTAGAAGCCAAAGGATGGTGGGGGGCTGTAGAGATGGCTCAACAGTTAAAGGTGTTTGCTTGCAAAGCCTGATGGCCCAGGTTCAATTCTCTATTACCCACAGAAAGCCGAATGCACAAAGTCGCACATGCATCTGGATTTTGCACTGGCAAGAGGCCCTGGCACACACATACCCTCTCTGACTCTCTGTTTCTGTCTCCCTGTCTTTGTCAACTAAGTAAATTGATTAATTAGAAAAAAAAAAAGATGATGCGTTTGAGGCAAGCCTGAAGACCTTGTTTCAAAGCAAACAAATGAAAAAACAAGACAAAAAAAACCACAGAAATTGTCTTAATTTTTTATAACATATATTTTTTCTTAGTTAAAAATACGTACATATGCAATATATAATAATGTCAGGCTGGGAGCATAGCTCAGTCATAGAGTACTTGCCTAAAATGTGCAAGGTTCTGAGTTTGAATCCCAGTACAACAAAAATAATAAGCATTTGCCAAGTATTGTGGTGCACTGTCTTAAATCCCAGCACTGGGGAAGCAGAGATAGGAGTATTGCTGTGAGTTCAAGGCCAGCCTGAGACTATAGAGTGAGTTCCAGATCAGCCTTGGGTCACAGTGTTTTCCTACCTTGAAAAATAAGTAAATATATAAGCAAATAAATTAATATGTCATAAACTACAGAAAAGGACCAAAAAAAAAAAAAATCATCACTCTTATTCTTCTTCCAGGGATCATGAAGAGCTACCATCTTGGTGGCATATGCCTGACAGTTCCAAGGTACAGATGCAGAGACCTCACACAGGGAGGACTAGTAACTGTCCAAAGGTCAGCCTCCTAGGAAAGGGTGGGGCTGACTCCACAGCCCTGGGTCTGAACCTCTAGACTTCCTCTGCCTTCTCCTGTCCCTTCTGGGCTCTGATCACTAGGACACGTGAAACAGGTGCAGGAAGTCCCTCAGGGAAGGCTGTCCATCAGGGCAATGTTGGACATATGCCTTCAGTCCCCAGAACAACACCCACTCTTCATGAACATCCACCAGAGAGGAGTGAAGAGGTGTCCCAATCTTATCCCAGGAAGCAGCCCCCCGACCCTGGCCTCCCCACCAACCCCACAGGGTCCAAAACCACAGCACACATGTCCTCACCCACCTCGACTGACTTTGGAGGCAAGAAGCAAGTTTACAGAGAAGACACTACAGGCATTCAAAGGTGGGTCACCAGTCAGCCCCGCTTCCTCCCTCTTCAGGAATTCAGAAAACTGCCTGAGCCCCTATCTCTGTGGTAGTCTCTCAGACACAATCATGGACTTTAAAGGCCTAGGAAAGTGTCCTTCCATAGGTGCACTCTGTTGACTGGCAACACATCCAGGCTTCTCTGAATATCAGATGATCCCCCTTTGACAAGCTATTTGACAGATGACCCCCTATTGTCATATGATTGATCTCACGTATGAAGACAATAGGGTTCATGTATGTTAATGCATGTGTATATGAGGAGAGAGAGAGGATGCTCCTTGGTTTCAGATGGGAACATGTCCCCATAAACTCATCAGAAGGTGACAATCTCATAAGTTGAAGATGGATTTAATGTACTAAGCTGTCAGCATCACCTCTCAGCCTCACCCACCTTGGCTGTGCCTAGGAACATGTCCACCAGCCTGTAGCTGGGCAAAAGATATTGAATGCTGAACTGAAAGCAAATGTCAAGATGGTTATACAGGTATAATTGTAAGGTTGAAAATCATGGGTGGACCACTATAGACCTAGGAGAGTGTGCATCACACATGCATGCACAATTTAGTCTATAATACATTTTTTCTAATGCAGCTTATTTAATACCTATTCTCCCACTTGCCTGCAAGCACCATGGGGACAGGATCAGTGTCTGGCCTCCCCTGTGACACAGACAACTCAGAGGTATCTGGAAATAGATGGGCCCAGGTCCACCTTGCCTCCTTTGCTCCCCTCACCTCTCCCAGCCCCCTTTCCCTTGTCCCCACCTCACTGTATTCTAGACAGTCACCAGACTACATAAACCAAAGATCACCCCATGCAGCCAAACTTCCACCTTTGGGGAACCTGTGATCCCACCAGAAATGAGGAATTGAAAATATCCAATCAAATTAGAGGCAGCTAACATTTCAGTAGATCTATATGGTGAGCTTCATGGTTACAAGAATAGGAAGTCAACACAGTCTGAATAAGGCAAATTGGGAAGCTGGCTGAATTATAGGCATGGCTACATCTGTGAGCTCCTGCATCATGTAGGAATGCCTCCGAGGCTCCCTCCCTCCCCACATCCTCCTCTGCCTCTGTCTGCGTTCCTTTCATTATATCCTCCCTTGTGGTTGCAGGTATGTGATGATTTGAATGGAAAATATCCCCGTAGCCTCAAGTGTCTGTGACTAAGTTTCCTACTTAGTTCCCAACTGGTGGAACCTTTGAGAGGTGGAGCCTCAGCAGAAGGACATGTGTTGCTGGGGGTAGACTTTGGGGTTGATTAGTCCAGCCCTGACAGCGCTCTCTCTCTCTCTCTCTCTCTCTCTCTCTCCAGCTACTGTATGAAGATGTGAATCAGGTATCATGCTTTCTCCACTACAGTGAAAGTTCCCCCTCGAAACTGTAAGCCTGAAATAAACCATTCCTTCCTATAATCTGATTTTGGTTGCATGTTTTGTCTAAGCGATGAGAAGATAACTGCTACCAAAAAAAATAGTGCCCAAAGTGGGGTCATTACTGCCATGAACTTGACTGTATGTTTCTTGATCTTTTGGAACTGGTTTGTGGGAGGAATGTGGAAGGATTTGATACTTTGGACTAGAGAAATTTTGCAGTGCTCTAAGCAGAGCTTAATGTGTCATTCTAGTGAGAGATTAAGCAACCTAAATGAAGAGAAGTGTGGACTGTGAAGGCTCAGCTTATGAAGTTTCAGAGGGGGAAAAGGAACCTTGTCAGGACTTGGCTAGAGGGCGGCTATGTTCTGCCTGTGTCCTCAGAATTCGAGTAGAGTTGAATTTAAAAATAATGCACTGATGTATTTGACAGAAGTAAATACAAAGCAAAAGGATATGAAATAGGTAAAGTATAACTGGAAATAAATGTAAGCAAGTTTAAAGTTTAAAGAAATGTAAGCAAGTTTAAAAAGTTTCAGGCACAGAGGCTGGTTTTAGGGCACTTAAATTTAAGTTGTTAAAGAGATTGTCACCATTAAAGATGGGCAAGCTGTTCTGCACTGGACAATAGTAAAGATGACCTGAGGGTAAAATATTGCACATTGAAGGCTCAAGCTAATAAGAATGCAATTCTTTTGAAAGGCCAGGGGATAAGGGAAGAATGCTGAAGTTCCTGCTCCTCAAGATCAAATTTCATCCCCTGCTGGATTAACAGATTTGATGGGGAAATCCAGCTTGTACTGGTTTTGGAAGCATGAGAACTGCAAGAAATAGGCTCATAAAGTACAATCATGGTTTCAGAAGCCACTGAAATATAACAGTGTGAGTCAGGAATCCCTTCATGAAGACCCTGTGAAGCCATGGCACAGAATGGTAAAGATGAACCATACATTGCAGTGAAGACCCCAGAATTTGAAGTGCCAGGACTGTGGGACGGCCACCAAGGAAAGCTGCTTGCTTTGGCTTTAGGAGATCTGCCCAAAAAGCAAGCAGCACAATAGATTGGTAGAAGCCATTCTGGAGGCCTTTTGCAGCCAGAAGATTTCATCTTGGGCCCCAGATGCTGGACATGGAGCTGAAGGGTTTGATATTTTTCCTGCTGGTTAAAGACATCACATTTGTCCAGTCTTTCCTTGCTATGATTTCTTTTTGCAATGGGAATGTTTATGCTGTTCCATTATTTCCAGAAGTATGAAACTTGTGTTTTGATTTCGAAGGGCTTACAGTTAGCAGACTGCCTTGAGTCTCAGATAAGACATTAGAGTCTACATTGCAGACAATGTTAGGATTGATAAAAATTATGATGACTTTTTAAAATTGGACTGAATGCATTTTGCGTCATGAAATGGTTGTGAGTCTCTAGGGGGCCAGGTTCAAAATGTGGTGGTTTGAATGTGAAATGTTGCACATAGCTTCAAGGGTTTGTGACTAAGCTTCCTACTTAGTCACTAGCTGATGGAGCCTTTGGAAAGTAGAGCCTTGTGGGAGGATTATGTGTTGCTAGGGACAGACCTTGTGGTTGGTTATTAGTCCAGCCCACTGGATATTCAGAGCTGGCTTGCTCTTTTCTCTCTCTGTCTCTGGCTCTCTCTTCCCCCTCTCTCTTTTTCTCTCTTTCTCTTTCTCTCCCTCCTTCCAGTTGCTGTATGAAGATGGTAGTCAGTTACCATGTTTTCTCCACTAGGATGAAACTTTCCCTTGAAATTGTAAGCCCAAAATAAACTCTTTCCTCCTATAATTTTTTTTTTTTTTTTTGGTTGGGCATTTTGTCCAAGCAATGGGAAGGTAACTGTTACAAGGTAACTTTCAGCTGTTCCTATATCCCACTAATTTAGGAGCTACCAGGAGGAAGAAAACCTTCCTCCTACTGGGAGCTCCTAAATTTTCTTTCTTGGTGGTTTCAGATAAAATATAACAACAGAAACAGGATATAGTATCACAGGACTAAGTTGAGTCTCATACTCCATCTAGAACTTGTGACTATGTCTTGTAACAGTAACTATACTTAATTGCAAAGCCAAGGGACCCCAAAACAAGGCCTGAGGTTGAGAAATCCTCGCTCTGCACTGGTAGGTTGTTGTCACTGGAAGGGATTATGGCAGAGCAGGCAGCAGGTGACAGAGCATGCACTGGCCACCAGCATCAGACACCCTGCTCCTTCTTGTTCTTTCACACTGTGTTGTGGCATTTGATGTTCTCAACCACAGTGAAAAAGTGGAGACACAGAGACATGACATGGGCATCACCCATTCACTTGAGACGGGGAAAAGCTGGGCCCCTGAGGTGAACAGAAACTTGCCTAAAGTCTCAGAGCATTTTGTTGTTAGTACTTTTAAACATTAACTCAGACCAGGGTATGGTGGGGCATGGCTGTAACCAAGCATTCAAATGGCAGAGACAGGAGGATCACAAGTAGAGGACTACCTGGTCTGCCTAGCAAGACCTGAACCACAGATGGAGCCCCTGTCTCATGAAAACAACAAGCAAATGACTTTAGGAATACAGATGGAAAGCTGGGAAAGGGTCAAGTAGGTCCACGTGACTAAAATGGGGTCCTGATTCAAGTTTCCACAAGCAGACTTTGCAAGAAGCTCTTGGATATAATGAACTTACTCTGGGGAGGAGGGAGTGACTGCAGAAAACACAAGTAAAGTGAGACAACATCCAGGCAGGGAAGAGAACAAACCAATAAAGATGTCAATGAGTGTGAGTTACCACTGGGGTCATACAGCTAACTCAGTACCCCCGCCATGCCCTCCCTCTACACCTGGGCTGTAGAACTCAGCTAAGAGTCAACCCACACAGACTGTAGAACTCAGCTAAGAGTCAACCCACACAGACTGTAGAACTCAGCTAAGAGTCAACCCACAAAGAGATGTAAAAGCCAGGTTGTCCATCCAAAAATTGCCACTCGCCATTAACTAACTGAAGATATGAACATGAAAGGGATATACAAGGCTGGTCATAAATGCATTATACAATATTTTATGCTCATTAAACACACCCATCCATTGGTGACAAGTTCATTAAAATGGACCACGAACTTTAGGGGTTTATGATGTCATTTCTTCACTGTTTAAAATAAAAAGGACACTCATGAGACCAGAAGTAGGGCCTTTCTCAGATTATAAGGGACTCCATCTGCAGTTGCACTGGGCCCTGGAGGACTCCTGAAACATTGAAAACCTCAGACTATAAGGGGCCAGCTTGGTGGATTGAGCTCTTTGTACCTCAGCTCCACTTGATGTGGTGACCTCTCATCAAAGCACAGTTGAAATGACCCTGGCTCATAGTCTGATGACCTGACCCAAGTCACCAGTCCATCCAGCTCCCCAGTATCACCCCAGCTGTGCCCTGGTCTGAAGCATTCAACTTCCCTCCCTGGGGGTCCTGATGTGCATGGGCCCAACAATATGGACACCCTTTCCTTTAAAGTACTTCCTTCCTTCCTCCCTCCCTCTCTCCCTTCCTTCATTCCTTCCTGCCTCTGTCTTGCTCAATAGAGACAGCCCCATTGTCATTAGAGGTGTCATGGACGGCACTGGGACTTTCAAGTTGTGCAAAGCCCTGTCAAAGCAGTGGCTGCTAGGTAGATGGCTCAGTAAGGAGAGTGCTTGCCTCACAAAAGAACCTGAATTCCATCCCAATTCCCATGTAAATATCCAGTGTCCTAAGAAGTGCCTATAATCCCAGAGCTGGGGAGGTAGACAGGCAGATCCCTAGACCTCACTGACCAGCTCTTCTACCCTACTTGAGAGACCATATCTCAGAAAGAATCAGATGGTATATATCTGAGGATAGCACCCAAGATTGTACTCTGTCCTCCACCTGCATGTGCACACACATGCACCCACATCTACACACACACACATACAAACACACATATAAAACGCACACACACAGTGACAGTTTGGGACTGGAGAGATTGCTCAGCCAGTAAGAGAGCATACCACAAAAAAAAAAAAAAAAAAAAAAATGAAGCTCTAAAAGGGCTTGACATGTCTGGAGTTCAATTCACAAACACCCATATAAACAGGTGGGTATTCCATGCATGCCTGTAACCTAACCCCAATCCTATGGGGAACAGAGGTCCAAAGAATCAGTGCAGCTTGCTGGCCAACCAGTCTAACTGAAAAACAGCAGCTCCAGCCAGGAGTGGTGGCGCACGCCTTTAATCCCAGCACTCGGGAGGCAGAGGTAGGAGGATCGCCATGAGTTCGAGGCCACCCTGAGACAACATAGTGAATTCCAGGTCAGCCTGGACTAGAGTGAAACCCTACCTTGGAAAAAAAAAAAAAAAAAGCCAGCAGCTCAGGTTCAATGAGAGACTCCTTGAGAAAACAGGCAGATTCGTGGTAAAGGAGAACACCTGACATTCTTCTCTGGCCTCTGTGTGTGTGCATGGGGCATGCACACATGACTATACCACGTACACTCCTTGCCACACCACACATACTACATGCATGGGGTCACACACACAAAGCTACAACTACATTTGAATACTGACTTGCTTCATAGCCAGGTTCATAACGTGTAAATTGTATTGGTAAAGGAGCAGGGTGGGGGCTGAAGAGAAGTGAGGTGTCATTGTCTCACCACTGGTGCTTTGTACTGAAGCTTCTTCAACATCCCATCCCAAAAGAGATGGTGGATTCTCGCGCGTTCAGCAACGCAGCAGAACTAATTACATGATCGTGCAGGCCTCACCAGTCAAAATTGACTAACTCTCAAGTGAGTCACAGCAGAGTACTGAAACCCACTCATAAGGCCAGCCTTGCTCAATAGTTATTTTTAACCCAGTGAGTGGAGAATCCACACGGCTCTCCCTAGAAGTCTTCAGTACACTACTTTTCTCCTCAAGCATTAATTTTTCCTGTTACTCTGTTTGTCCTTCCATTTATTCATCACACTCTGAAAATACCATTTAAAAATTGCTAGTGTCCAGTTACATATAGATATAGATATAGATATAGATATAGATATAGATATAGATATAGATATAGATATAGATATAGATATATACATATACATATATATGATCTTCAGAGAATTCAGGCTCAGAGACAGCAGAAACCTGGCTGGCCTCATGGGGTGCTCTATCAGGGTTTGTCAGCTGAGTTGATGAGCCACTTGCTCCCTCATGATGGACTCAGGCTTTTGACAAGTCCAAGCTATTCTCACAACCCCCAAGTATAAGTTTCAACCTAGACCCCCTCCATCTTGATCTGAGTCCTTAGTCTGAGAGTATAAGCCAAGATATTATGAAACCTCCATAGTATGCCATCTCCGCTCTCTTTCTGGGAACAGGATGGCCTGCTGAAGTTAAAGATGGGTGAAAAACTTAAGGAAATCCTGTATCTAAATCCATGATGGCTCTGCCTTCCCCAAGGCCAAATGGTATGTGTTACCTTCCATTGATGATCAGAAAGAGAAACCACTTGCAAAATACTCTACTTCTGTTTCATTCCCCAATACCACTGCTCCATGTCTGGCAAACTTCTGTGCCCTATCTGCCAATGCTTAACATGGCATCTCCTATGACCCTGCAGGGACACTCTCACAGAAATGCACGAAGACAATGTTGTGGTTTGAATGAAATTTCCCCCATAGGCTCATGTGATTTGAATACTTGGTCCCCAGCTGGTGGTCATTCGGGAGAGTTATGAGACTTTTGGGAAGTGGAGCCTTGCTGGAGGAGGTGTGTCACAGGGTGGGAGGACAGGCCTTGAGGATTATTAGTCCAGCCCAGCTTGCCAGTCACAGGAACTCACTCTTGCTGCTTCCTCCCAGCTGATGTGACAAGATGTCATGCTAGACATCTGTTCTAGCCATGCTTTCCCTGACATGACGAAACTTCCCCTCAAGACTGTAAGCTGAAGGAAACTCTTTCTTTCTATGAGGAAATATGCTCCAGTATTTTGTCCCAGCAATAAGAAGGTAACTGCTACAGATACCCACTGAAAAGCATGCACCAGGACCTGCCCAGAAGCAGTGCTAGAGAAATATCCCAGGGGTCCACAGTGAAAACTGAAAAGGGGCCACTGCAGGCCAATTCAAACAAGCAACCCACCATGTCTGAAGCAGTACAGAAAAATCTACACACATACTGTTCAGAGAAACACAGGAACGAATACACGGGGTTCCATTCTCCTAAAGCACAAAACTAGGCAATGGCAGTCTATACTGTGAGTAGTTGAGCTGGTAGCTATCTTGGAGTAAGAGGAGATTGAGGGGAAGAACAGGGCATTCTGAGGAGCCATCAGCTTCTGTTGCTGTATCTAGTTATGGTCACGTGTGTGTTTCCACTTTGTGCAAATGTCTGCATTCCACACTTTTGGTATATGCCTTTCACCTGTGGGTAGAATAAAATGTTACAGTGTTTGCTAGAAAAGGGGCCACCCCAAATGACAGCAAGGTGTGAGTTATATATATCAGGAGAGCTCAGTGGATAAATTGGAATCTATTTAAGCCTGGATTCCTGAATGTGAATCCTGACCCTGCCACCTACTAGCTATGTGACTTCTAGCGAGTGAGCCAGCCATTCTGTGCCTTGCATTGCTTGTTTCTTATGTCTAAGATGGAGGAAACAACAGTCTCTACCTCATAAAGTTGTTGTGCAGGTTAAATGAGGTCTAAATCAGGTCTAAAACCACACCTGACACATCGTAAGTATCACATACCTATTAACTTTATGAATGGGAAGATGACAGTGGAGATGCTATTATGTCTATATATAATAACAATGGGAAGATGCTTTTAAACTATGTTTACTGAACACTCCATTATGTGTGATTACAGGTATCAAGACATTTCATTCTCTTCATCATATTTTATAGATGGGAGATAGGAAAGCTGAAGCACAGAGACCAAGTGTCCAGAGAATAAGATACAGAGCTGGGACTTGAGCACATGGCTGTTAACCACTGTCTCACAACCCACATCCCCATCTTGGTGGCATGTCTTCTACTGGCCCATGAACCACTAAGATTGTGGTCTCAATCAAGAGCTGAGATCAGTGACAGACAGACATAAAAGTTACTACAGTGTTGCTCTGTTGAGAAAGTCAAGGGAATAATAAAAGAAAGTTGGGCAATTAAGATTTCTCTTTCAGGGCTGGAGAGATGGCTTAGTGGTTAAGGGGCTTGCCTATAAAGCCAAAGATCCAGGTGCAATTCCCCAGGACCCATGTAAGCTAGATGCACAAGGTGGCACATGCATCTGGAGTTCATTTGCAACAGCTGAAGAACCTGGTGTGCCCATTCTCGGTCTCTCTCTCTCTCTCTCTCAAATAAATAAACAATTTTTAAAATGATTTCTCTTTCAGACAGAAATCAAATCTCTGAGTGCAGGTGGCATGGGTTTCCATCACAAGGCAAGAGCCTAGCTTTGCATTTTTTCTCTTCCTTTTCCTCAAAGCCACAGGGAGCCAGGGAAAAGGAGGAGGTGAGAACCCCACACATTTCCCAGCATGCCAGCCTATGCCCTGCCGGGCAACTTGACTTGTCTGCTGTTTCTAAACAGCTGGAGAAATGTCAAACTGTCATCTGTGATTAAAGTGGGATTTTCCAAAGCTTTCCAAACTCTTTCAGAATTCAAGACCTTATTCCTCTTGCAGAAAAGAATCCCAAGCAGCATTCCCTTCACCGGATGCATTGTGGGACCTAGTCCCCTGCTGGACTTTCTCTCTGGGTTTTGGTAATGCTAGACCAATGTGGCATTTGCTGGCATGTTCTCTGCAACCTTGAGCAAATCTCTTTGGCTGCCTCAAACCCAGCAAAGCTTCAATGGAGAATACCCCACCATGTCCAGAGCTCTGGATGGAACCATGACAGTTGCATGTGCAACAAGGTAGCCATGAGGGGCTCCTGAGAATCCATCTTGGAGAATCTACCTCAAAGGTAGGAAAAGCTATATGATAGTGGGGTCCAGAATGAAGTGAGCATATGGAGTCCCTTTCCAAACATTCAAAACATTCAAGATGGTGCAACTGGGCATGAAGCCAAGTGCAAGACAATTCCAATGCAGGCTGAAGAGGCCATGTCACGTGCCCAGAAAGCCAGCCCTGTCAATGAGCACAGGGTCTACTGCAGAGTCTGGGACCTAATCTGTACTCACTGAATCAACACACTGAATGCATGTCCCCACACAGCAGTGACCTCTCCAAGCATATGCTTTTGATCCTTGGAATCTGAGTTTTTTTTTAATCTTTGTGAACACTTTTATGAAGCACAGTCATTACCCTTAATCCTCAGTATATCAGCTCATCCCCACCCAAATGCCAAAATGCTAGGAGGTAGGAAATGGTATTGTCACAAAGGAAGAAACTGAGGCAGAGAATGGAGTCACTTGTTCAAGGTCAGAAGAAGAAGTGGGATTTCAACCCTGAAGGCCCAGCTGCAGCCCCTGCTGCTGAGTTGATACTGGACACCCTTAGAAAACAGCACTACCCCACCCGAGGGACCTGTGTTTTGCTCTTTGTTGCCTCCCCTTCCCCTGCTCACCCTCAAACACCACATGTTCCCTCTTATATTTGGATCCTCAACTTGAAATAGTGTGTAAGTTGTAGCAAGTGTCAGCAGTAGTGGTCAGGAAGCTAAAATGAGGCTCGAAGAGAGGAGATGTAGGATTGGACCAGGGGAAGGGACCATAGACAGGCAAGTACTCCTTCCCACCCTATACATCTTAGATTCCTTGTGCTCCCTCTTCCACAATGCTCCCTGAGCTTTGGAGGGCATGACAGACATCTTATTTAGAGTTGAGCTCTTGGAAGCCTTTTAGTTTCTGTTTTCATGAGTTCTGAGTCTCTTTAGTATCTACCACCATCTCCATAAAGAAGCTTCTTAGGCTAGCAGTGAGAACAGCGCTCATATTCATTCATGGTCTCTGAACCCTGGCAGGTACGCCAGAGATAACTCGTTCAGTGCTAAACACTGGGATTTCTCTTCTTGTCATTTTAATTAGTGTTGAATCTCCTTGGCATTTGTGACCATCTGTAAAAACAAAATTCTCTAACCAAAAGTGAGAACAGCATTAATCAAAGGGCATCAAAATATAAAATATATAATAGAATATTGAAAAATTTAGGTTTTTAGATGGGCATAACATCTCCATTTAGCAAAAAAAAAATAGTGGAAACCTTCCTCTATGACTTACCTTCCAGGTCATAGGTTTTTGACTTAGTTCTCAGTACCAGGCATGAATTCCTTCCCACTGAGTACACCTCATATCCAACCAAAGAGTAGTTTATTATCCCAATAACTTATGTGCCACTCTGGCACTGGTGGGCACATCTTGCTTGGCTGGTTGATTTTGTAGCTTGCAGGACCCACTTCTTGTCCATACTGTTGATTTTTTCCTCCCCCAGCAGTTCACATAGCTCTTTAGCTCTGCCAGCCAGCCAGCAGGGAGATGGCTTCCATCTCAGTTCCAGCTTGAATTCTCAGTGCCTGAAATCTCACCCTGTGGTATCTTCAGCAATAGTGTCTGACCATCAAGTTCTGGTGGATAACCAAGTGCTTTAGCAATGGGGTTCATTAATCACTGGGGGCCTCATTGGCCTCCCTGACCAACTGCTCACTGTGGAGGCAGATAGCCTATCTCTGGAACTGGGATTTACTTGCAACAACCTCTGATTCAGGATAAAGCTTTCTCCATCCCAGCAGAGTATTTCTGCCCAAACTCTCTCTCATTAAAAAAAAAAAAAAAGAACTATATATCTTTTAATTAGCCAGTGAAGAAGTAGGTTTTATTATAGTAGTTATTCATACCATCTTCTGTTCTGTTCATCTCTTCATTTCCACTCTCTCCCTCTCCCTTGTTCCCCCCTTAGATTTTTCCTACCCCTGCATCCTGTCCCTGCACTTGCCTGTTTACTGTCCCTTCCCCTGGTCCAATCCTGCATCTCCTCTCTCTGAGCCTCATTTTAGCTTCCTGACCACTACTGCTGACACTTGCTACAACTTACACACAATTTCAAGTTGAGGATTCAAATGTAAGAGGGAACATGTGGTGTCTGAGGGTGAGCAGGGGAAGCGGAGGCAACAAGGAGCAAACCACAGGTCCCTCGGGTGGGGTAGTGCTGTTTTCTAAGGGTGTCCAGTATCAACTCAGCAGCAGGGGCTGCAGCTGGGCCTTCGGGGTTGAAATCCCACTTCTTCTCCTGACCTTGAACAAGTGACTCCATTCTCTGCCTCAGTTTCTTCCTTTGTGACAATACCATTTCCTACCTCCTAGCATTTTGGCATTTGGGTGGGGATGAGCTAATATACTGAGGATTAAGGGTAATGACTGTGCTTCATAAAAGTGTTCACAAAGATTAAAAAAAAATTCAGATTCCAAAGACCGAAAGCATATGCTTGGAGAGGTCACTGCTGTGTGGGGACATGCATTCAGTGTGTTGATTCAGTGAGTACAGATTAGGTCCCAGACTCTGCAGTAGACCCTGTGCTCATTGACAGGGCTGGCTTTCTGGGCACGTGACATGGACATTTCAGCCTTGCTTGGAATTGTCTTGCACTTGGCTTCCAACATGAACCTACTGATGCATTATGGTCCACAGTGGTTACTGACACCCCTATAAGACCTGCACTGTTCTGAGCTCATCAACATTTTGGCATGGAGGATGGAGGAGGACAGAAGGAATTAGACAAAAAAAAAAAAAAACAGAGGAAGGACTACCTAGAGAAAGGAGGGTCCTCAGCAGATTGGGGCAGGAGCAAGGGGACAAAAACGGACAATGGAATGGGAGCATAGTAAAGTTATATATGAAAATTATTGATCTGAAAATTAAAATTCAAACAAACAGAGAAGCAACCTTCAAAAGACATCTCTAACCCATCATGCCCCAGCATTACTGAGCACCGCTTCTGCACCAGGTGAGAAGTCTGCCTACTTCATATGTGTTCCAAGCCTGGATGGAGGGATGGCTGTCAGAGTAAGCGGTGAGATAACTGCTCTGGATTGACCTACAAGGTTTCCATCAGTGACATGTCTGGGGACCTGGCCACTCAGAGAGCACCCCAAAAGCCATATCCCACTCAACTCCTTTTAGTGACAGGTTAAACATCTCAGGGAGGAGGGTAGGATGTTGGGGGCCATTGGGACAAGAGGGCTAAACCCACATGAGCATTCATGGGCACGGCAGAGAAGCCCTGCTCTCCTCCTCAAGGTCACAGAGTTCTCAATTGCATTGCCAAGAGCACCTTGCTCATCCAGGCTTTCAAAGCTCATCTCAATCCACAAACATCTGGCCTACATCAGTGTGCCACAGAAGGAGAGTGTGTCAGAGTAGTTCACGGACACAGGAACGAGGGCAGTGCTCTGTGCAATGTGACCCAGACCGTGCCTGTGCGTAGCAGGCTCTCGGTCCATATCCATGCCATTCAGCTCAACTGAAACTGAAAACCCTCCCCCAAGACAAGCAAGCCCAATGGGGCCCATTGCTCTAGTTTGGGGAGTTTACTTGTTGCTAGGTAGCAATTAGTCCAAAATGTGGCAGCTTGACACAGGGAGAGGTGAGTTTTTCCCTTTAAAGAGCCAAGTAGCATATATTTGGGCTTTGGGGCAATATGGTCTTTTTATGCAACCATCAACAGCTACTGGTCAAACAGTATAGAAGCAACTAGAGACAGCATGTATACTGATGGGCATTGGTGAGTTCTAATAAAACTTTATTTATAAAAACCAGTGAATATTGCTCAGTGGTTAAGGGTGTTTCTTGCTAAGCCTGCCATTTGGGTTCAGTTCCCAAGTTACCAACCACATAAACCAGATGCAAAAAAGTAGTACAAGTATCTGGTATTTGTGTGCAGAGGCAAGTCATTCTAGAGCACCTTATATACACATACATGCAAATAAAAAAAATAAATTTTTGAAGCTGGGCATGGTGGCACACACCTTTAATTCCTGCACTCAGGAGGGAGAGGTAGAATTTCCATGAGTTTGAGGCTACCCTGAGACTACAGAGTGAATTCCAGGTCAGCCTGGGCTAGAGTGAAACCCTACCTCAGAAAACCAAAACTAAATAAATAAATATTAAAAACAAACAAGGTGGGACTAAAAAAATAGCTTAGCAGTTAAAGCATTTGCCTGAGAAGCCTAAGGACCCAGGTTTGATTCCCCAGTACCCACATAAGCCAGAGGCACAAGGTGGCACATGTGTATGGAGTTCATTTGCAGTGGCTGAAAGCCCTGGCACAGCCATTCTCCCCTTCCTCCTCTCTCTATCTGCCTCACTCTTTCTCTCTGCCAAATACATAAAGCAAATATTTTTAAGTCTTGTTAAAGAAAAAGGTGGATGGAAATTTGGGAATCCTTGATTTCAAACTGCTGGTATTCATTACTTCACAGTATCTAGGGATTGGGATCCAAGCAAGGCTTAGCTTTGAGGCCTGGCCAGTGACTCTCCTAAGCTTGCAGTCAAGGGAGCAGGACTGAGTAGCCCTCTTCTGTGCTCATTCATGTGGTGGGGGTGTGCCTCTGCTTCCCATGTGGCTGGACCCCACGTGCTGCCTGCTGTCCTCACGATCCAGAATACAAAGCCACCAGGAAAGCCATAGTATTTTGCAGCCTGAATTCAGAAGTGACATCAAATTTCTCCATCAAAAAGCAAGCTCGGAGCCAGATGTGACCCTTTCATAATAAAACAAAGAAATATAAACAAAATGAGTAAATAAGATGTCAAAAGTGAGTGATCTTGGTATAATAAACAAAGATTCCTACAAACTGTCAACTAACAGCTCCTATAATAGTCTTAAAAGCTCAAGTGTCTAGAGGATCCCTTAGATAGCAAATGTTGACAAGACAGCGTGGGTCCATCTCAAAGGGGGCACTAACCCTTTGCAAGTCCAGCCTCAAGTGGGCTCCAGAATTAGACACAGTGGTGGAAGCTTTCTTTTTTTTTTAAGTTTAAAATTGAGAATTGAAAGTTAGTAATGTAGCTCAGTGGTAGGGTGATTACTGGCATCACACAACGGTGACATACACATGAAATCTCTACTAGGACTGCAGGGCAAAGGCACTGATGAGACAAGAGTATGTATTGGGTGCTGGAGCATTGGTTCGAGGAGACAAGGCTAAGGGACGGGAAGTGGCACACTGAAGGCAATACCAGGGGTGTCCCTCCCTGAAGGAAGCCAAATATCCCCACCCTGTGGACCTCAAGGCCACATGATGGCTTTAACCAATGACAAGTGGAATGAAAGCGTCTAGGTGGCATCCAAGCCGAAGTATCAAAAGCCAGGGGGCTTAGGGGAAGGAATGATGTCTGTCCTTGGTACCACAATCTCATGGCTTGGTGTCAACAACCAGTAGTCCTTCACACTGAATGCTACTGTCAGAGAGCAGAAGATGCCGGGACATGTGCTCTCTCCATGCGGGGTCTGAGGGAGCACTGGAGCTGGAACATAGGAGGGAGGCAAGTCTGAATGGCATGGTCTCATAACTTCTCTATGCTCTTGGGAAGAGGAAGGCATTCCTACACTCCTGCGCTCTTGGAAATTTCGCACATTTTCCCAGGTTAGTGCTCCATGTTTGGTGACATCACATGCCAACCAAGAAAAGTAAACCAAACACATGAAGTCCAAGCTCTTCCACAGGGCCTGTGCACCTGCTGTTCCTTTTGTTTAGAACACACAATTCAATACAAACACAAAGGGAGCCACGCTTGTGATTTTGAACTTTTGAAGAACTGCATTTTATTGATTTATGGGTTTTTTTGGTTTTTTTTTTTTTTTTTTTTTTGAGACAAGACTTCACACTGCAGCTTTGGCTGTTCTGGAACTTGCTCTGTAGAACAAGCTGGCCTCAAACTCACAGCAATTCTCCTGCTGCTGCCACCCAAGTACTGGAATTAAAGGCACGTGCCACTGAACTCTAACTGGTAACCATATTTTACTTATTTATTTATGAGAGAGAAAAAGAGAGAATGAGCATGCTAGGACCTCTAGCTACTTCACACAAACTCCAGACACATTTTTTTTTGCATGTGCATCTGGCTATATGTGAGTGCTGGGGAATCAAACCTGGGTCCTTAGGCTTTGTAGGCAAGCACCTTAATCATTGAGCAATTTCTACAGCCTTGAAATCACATTTTAAAAGGTAAGAAGGAAGGGGCAAAATTGGGTGTGGATATGTTGAGAGATAGGGAATATCGGGGATTGAAACCAGGACCTGCACATGCTGGGCTTATGCTATAACACTGAGCTCCACCTGCAGACCAACTAATTTCAATAACACATTTTACTTAACCTGAAAATATCCTAAATCATATCATCTGGGCACACAGTGAGTTGTTTAACAACAGTGAGCCCACAGCCTTTCCTTCCAAGCCACCTTTAAGGTCAGCTGCATTTGGCAATTGTAGCATATCTGGATCAGGACCGCCTGTGTCTCAAGTAGCACAGACCACACATGGTTAGTGTCTTCTATATTGGACATATCAGCTTTAAAATACACTTCCCCCAGAGTTTCCCTGACGGCTGTCTCAGCTAACATGTGACCTCCTTGTAAACCTGTCCCCTGACTATGCCATCTGAAATTGTGGTTCTCCTACCTGCCATCATATCATCCTGTCTTCAGGTTCCCAGGACTGGGTCCCTCATTACCCCACAGTGGGTGGCTTTAAGCAACGAAGATGTCTTCTCTCATGGCTACTGCTGAGCCAGAATATAAAACCAAGTTATGCTCAGGCAGCTCTCTCTCACAAGCTCTCTCTTGCTCTCTCTCTCTCTCCTGAGAGAAGGAAGCTTTTTTTTTTTTTTTTTTAATCTCTTGCTTCTGTTGGCTGTGATGACCACCTCTGCCTTTCCTCAGCTGGTAGCTGCATGCCTCCTCCAGTCTCTGCCTATTCTCCACCCTGGATCCCCACCTCTGTGTCTTTCCTCTCTTTAGAAAGACAATCTTCAGTCATATTGAGACAAGATTCTACCTTCCTCAACTCTGAGATGACATGCTCACAGAAGTTTTACCTTTGCTAATCCCTTCTACCAAGGCCCTGTTTCCCAAGTTTCCCTTGGTGAAGTTCTAGGAGGCCCCAAAAGTGAGGAAGCTCTATAAGCTGGGAAGTGTTCCTTCTGGGCAGTTTCAGAGGCTGGGCTGCTATCTTCAACTGCTCTGTTTCCTTGTGTGATATCTGATTGCCCCACTGAAATGTAAGCTCATACTAGCCAAACCCTGGGCAAACTCACTACTCCATCCCTAGGATTAGGCAAAGTTCATGGTACACAGAAGGCTTTTCATAAATATTTTGCTGCAAAGAGAAAAGGAGAGATGGAGGGAGAGAGGAAGGAACAGAAGGGAATAAATGGACTGGTAATATGTCCAAAATAGTGCCTGGGAACCAAGACAAGGCTGGGCTAAGGAAGGGCACCAGAGAGCCTAGATCCCTGCTCATTCCTGCTGGGGCTCTAGCCTTGCTGGACTCTTTCAGGAGCTTGAAAATCAACCCTATGGCAGTTCTGTGATCACTTTGCAGGAGGAGATGCTGATCCAGTCCCCTGACTTCTGGAAACCTTCCCTCAATCTCCCCCACCCGGGGCAAGTAGCCACCAATGAACCAGAGAGGACTAGGGGGGACAAGCAAGGAGAGGAGCTTGGCCTTGATGCCACCGCTGCTGCTGCTTCTGTGTCTCTGCTTCACCTGGGGAGGAGTGCTGACCAACCAGTGTCCCTTCCCACAGCTGAGGATGCAAACATGGCTACCACAGCCACCTGCCTGCAGATGCCCTGAAAGAACTAAATGAGCTGTGGACTGAGCCCACTGGAGCACTCCCGAAGTATGCTGTCTGCAAGGAGTCTGTTAGGGGCTGAGTATGTAGCCAGGTGACAGAGCACTTGCCTAACAAGAAAGGAAGGAAAGAGAAGGAAAAAGAGGAGAGAGGGAAAATATCTATGCAGCCAGAGGGAGCTAAGCCCTGATGGTTCACCTCTAGTACAATGCAACCCTCAGGTTGTCGTTCCAAATCTGAACTGTCCAAGCAGTGTGAAAGGAAGGGAGGAAGGAGACAGAGACAGACAGACAGACAGACAGAGACAGAGACAGAGACAGAGAGCTCAAACTTTTAAAAAGTCAAGGAACCTCTTCAGGCATTCATAGTTGTCCTTAAATCCACAGAACACCTTCCCTTCCCCAAGCAGGCCCCTCGTAGAAATATTGGATCCTGGACCCCAGTTATATCTTTACCCAAATCCTTTTCAAAGATTTGAGCAAAGTGTCAAGACCAAGGGGAAGAGGTATCTTGGAGCCCTACTGTTTCATTTTTTTTTTTCAATCAAACCAGAATCCCCCCCAACTTCCCCTCCCTGCAGCCCCACCCCTCTTCCTCCCAGAGGGATCTTGGCTAAGAACATCAAGCAAGGATCCACACTTTACCAACTTCTTGAGGTCTCAGGTTTCCAATTTCTAAGATAAGCACTTGATCAGACCCAAGTTTTGCAAATTTAGTGTAAAAATTGTGCAGATTAGAGAAGGGTCCTTTTCCTCCAGTGTAGTCCTAAACCAAGACACCCCGTTTTGCTGAGTACAGAAAGGGAGACTTCAGTCTCTCCTAGCCCCTTGGCTGGGTGTGTTTGGTCAGTGAACACACAATACATAGTCACTCTGCTTAGCTTTTCCTGGGCGCACTTATGGTGAGAATCAAATGTGAGACTGTTTGAAAATGTTGGGCACAATTATTTGGTAAATAGTAATTCGTTATGTTATATTTTATATATAAACTTTTTTTGCATACTTTCAACAGACAATGACGCCAACAAGCCCTAAACCAGGCAGCACTTGAGGTCCTCAGTATAATTTTATGTAATATGAGGACAGAGAATTAAATTAACATTGAATAGTCAGACGCATTCTCTCTCCCATGCTCTCCTTTCTTCTAAGATTCGCTACTTAATATCCCCAATGATTGTTAATGAGACCTGGGGGCACTTGAACCCCTCCACGTCTTTCCCAAGCAAGCATGGGGAGCGTGCCTTGGAGTTGCCTGTGTTTATCTTTCTTGATTTCCTTATTTGGAAAGTGACAGCTACATTTCAATTTACAGAGGTAGATAGCAGAATTAAGTTTCTTTCCAAAAATAAGTGTTTGACTTTTGAAAACAGCTCATCTTAGAGAAAAAAAAAAAAATGATTAGTCCAGAATAGAGGTGGTAGCAGAATGTTCCAAGGTTGGGAAGCCTGACTGTAGACAATTCTGAAGCCAAGGCTGGAAGTCTACCTAAAGAACCCAGGGCCCTTGACTCCCCTAAAAGGAAGGAGGACCCAGAGGAGGTGAGAGCACGTGCCAGAAGTGAGCTGTGCCTGCGCCCCTGGATACAGCAGGGTTCATGCAACCTGATCTTGTCTTTCTTCGCCTCTCTGAGAGAAGACCCTGCGTTAGTCTCCTGAGCTTGGTTGACCTCTGGGAGCGAGGACTGAGTGAAACCTTCCCAGCCTACTGCGCCCACCTGTATAGGGAGCAGCGCAGGGACCCAATGCGGCTGTGTTAAATCCTGCGACGACGACGTAGCCCTCAAACCACAAACAATGCATTGCCATTAGAGGACATAGTCACACACTAATTTCCTGTTGACGATCCATCGCTGGGCTCTCAACATGGGAAAGGGGAGAGGGTTCTGAGGCTGATGCCCAGGGATCTCGAGCCACGGGAGGGTTTCCTTAAGGAGACGTTAACCCGGAGAGTACGACTGCTTTTTGTGGGAAAGCTGGAACAGTCCGAGGCAGAGCCGAGTCACGTCCTTACCAGGGCACCCAGTGCTCTGGGTTATTTGGTCTGTACTCTCGGATGCCAGGCCGGGTGCCCACGGCGGGCTTTCTTGGGTCCCGCATCACACTTGCCAGCACCACTGGGCTGAGGGGGCCTGCATCTCCCTGCAACAATGCAAACGCGCTCATTACCATATCCTCAATATGCATGAAGAAAATGCACAACGCTGGCCAGCCCCCGCACCCGGGCTCTGCATCCAATAAGCCAACAAATTCATCTCCCAAGATGAATGAGGAGGGGACACGGGGGAGGCAGATCTGTGGAGGGGGGGGAGTGGAGAGGACACCTCCTGGAGAGGGAGAAAAGAGAGAATAAATAAACCTCGAGAGGAGTTCCTGGGAGAAACCTAGAAATTGAGGGTTGGGACCAGGAAGGATTAGGTTAGAAGAAGGGTGGAAGGGAGGGAGGGAGGCACAGAGAGGGAGGGAAGAGGAGATGCAATGGAGGAAAGTGAGAGGGAAGAAAGAGACTCCCAATAAGAGGAGATGGGGGGAACGGAACGGAAAGAAATGATTAAAATGTGGCGGGGTAGTATAAAATAGAACGAATGCATCATAGAGAGGAAAAAAGAAATGAACGACCCAGAAATCAAACACACAGACGCGCAGGAAATAAACAGGAAGGGGATGAAGAAAAAGAAAGTGTGGCAGCGGAGCTACTCCTGGCAGGTGGAGACCGGATGGTCCTCAGAGGGAAAGTGTTAAGGCCACGGCTTTCCGTCTTGACGGTGATTCTGCTAGCTGCGCTGCGCGGGTCGCCGTAGGCCCAGGGGAGAGGGCTGCTTCCAGGGGCGCCAGGGCAGGACCGGGGCGGGTTGGTTGGCCTCCCCGCAGCTCCAGAGGGGGGCGGCTGGATGGGCGCTAAGATGACTGGGCCTGGCTCAGGGCCCCCACCGCTGTCGCTGCAGCCATTTGAACCGGTGATCTCTTCCGTGCCACAAGTGAAGTCACCAAAAGTTTGCCCCAAAGTTTCCTGTCGCGTCTCTGGACCCAGGGAAAGTCTCCGAGGCCGGGCTAGCTTGTAGGATGTCGCAGCTCATTCTTGGGCAGCTGCAGCGGCGCTGGTCCCCCGCTCCTCCAGAGATGCTCAGAGTCCGGATTCCTGTCTAAAAGTGACTCTCTCCCTGGCTAACACCAGGCCAAGCACACGCGAGTCCATGCGGCTGCTAATGAGAGAGAGAGAGAGAGAGAGAGAGAGAGAGAGGAGAGAGAGACCGCGAAAGCCAAAAGCGAGAGAGGGAGAGAGAAAAGGAAAAAAAATATTCTCAGCTCAATTTAAGTCTCATGGAAAGGGCTTACAACTGTAATTAAATCATTAAATTCTTGTCTACGCTTCACAGAGCGGAGAGAAATTAACTTCCCACCAACCTCATTTTCTATTTGAACATGAAATAATGATTTTCTGCCCGTCTAATTACAAAGCCAACATCTGATCAAGCCAGCATCCAGAGGGGATTATCGCATGCGCGAGTATTAGACCTCATTACCAGCTTGAGTGCAAAATTATTACATCTTGTAATTGGATGGTGAGATTTATATACAGATCGGCCCGGTTTCTGTAAGATTGTAATTACAAGCTTCGTTGGTTAGCTACTTATCAGAACTTTGCAGGAAAACAAAACAAATGACTGAGGAAAACGAGCATTTCATTAACCTGTAACCCGAGCGCGGGGGGAGGGAGCGGTGGGAGCGCGCGCCGCGGCGTCTGCTGGAAGCTGGGGGATGGCAGGCCTGCCCCGCCGCTGGGGGGCTCGGGGCCTCGGGAGGAAAGGACCGAGCAGGCTGGGAGACCCAGAGCCGCATCGGCTCCCCACGACGGGGACGCACGCCCGTCGCGGGGCTGGGTGAGGAGAGGGAAGACGGGGGGGGGGGGGGCGCTGGTGACTCCAGGTTTGAGTACTGTGCGCGGCGCAGTGCCCGGAACTGGCAGGCCTCAAGCCCTGGGCTCACGTCGGGCATCGTCTCAGGTGCTCACCCCGCGCGCACCGTGTGCGTGGCTGGCGCCTTCGCCGTCGGCTCCCGCCGAGTTCAGACAGCGTCAGAGGCGAGTCTCCAGCGCGCTTCGTGCGCGGGGAACATTGGAAGAAGGAGCGATGGTGGAGAAGCTTCCCAGCAGGGCACATGGGTGCGTTCGCGTCTTCTCCAAATCAACTTCCCCTACACCTGCTTTTCCTCGCCCGCTGTGCGAATATGTCACTCTGACTTAATTTCTTGGATTAAAAATTGTTGGAAATGATTCGGGTACCTGCGGACCTGAGAAATCGGCCCAGTAGCGAGGCTTTACTGGTACAGCTGAGAAACTGGCGCCACGTCGGGGCTGGGCTGCCCGAGATGCTGAGTCCCGACGTGGGGTGCTGATTTCAGGGCCAGGCCAAGGCTGTTCCTAGCAGGACACAGGGTAACCTGGAGGCTGTTTCTGCTCTGGACCTGGGGATCCTAAAGGTACTGAATTGAGCAAGGTTCACGGATTCGTGGCTGGGTCTACAGGTTCACAACGTGGTCTGGGTGGCCCTGGGCAGGCCTGCCTCCGGGAGAAGAACCTAGCCCTTCCAGGGCTCTTTCTTGCTGTCTGCAGTTGGAAGCAGGCAGGTCGATAGCTGGTTAATGCGGAAGGCACATCTCCAAGGCTCATGAGATTTTTATTTTTCTTTCCTTCTGAGAGAACTGGATTAAATATCCCATGTTTCACCCAGGCACGTACAGTGCTGTTCCAGTTCTCTTACCTTTAATCTCTCTCTCTGACACCTCTTTGGTGCAGTCCACCACTGTGTGCACCCTCTAGGTAGGACTTCAGGGCTGTGGACCGAGGTTCACTGTCTATACCTAGGAAAGAGTCTGCAACCTTGCATTACACTCGGCTCTGCAAGCCTGAGAATTTTCGTTAACAGGTGAGCCCAAACCAAGATTTCCTATGACACGTTTAATCCAAAACGAAATCAGGTTCAAGAGAGATAAATCAAGGCCAGAGCAAGCCCTACTATACTTCCTCCGGCGAGGCTCACCTAAGACTATCGCTCATCACCACACGGAGGTTGGGGGGGAGTACTTCAGGAGGGAATAGAGAAGCTTTCACAGACTCCATCAGGGTGACTCCAGATGCCATGATCAAACACTAAACCTGATGGTTCTCCAATTTCCCTTGTCTCCCCCCCCCCTTTTTTTTTTCTGAGTTCTCAGTTACTGGAATCTCAGGCCAGTAGAAAGTGGCAGAAGGTGGGGATGGGGTCAAACTGAGTGTCCCTAAGGAAGATGAAAGCAACGTACCCCCTAACACTGGGCTCGCCAGACCTGCTGTGTGACCAGAGATAGCCCTTAATAGGACCCTCCGACCCTCCTCTCCGGCACAAATCAGATTCAATTTTAAGCGGAGTGGGCGTTTCTGCCTCCAAGCCTGGGCTCCTCACTCTGCTGCAGAGTCGCCCCGCCTAGTAGTTCACGAGGCACCCCCTCTTAGGCCCCGAATCGCGGCTCCTCCGTGGCCTTAAAGAGCTCGCCTCGAGCCACAGCAGTTCTAGGAACTTCACTGCGGCTTTCCGCTGCAAACCCCAATCGGTAAAGGTGAGAACTTGGACGCTTACGTTTCAAGTTTGAGTTAGGAAGCATCCCAGCAGAAAAACCAAACCCCCTCCCCTGCCACCACGCACGGCAGTGGAGGGCCCTCCCTCAAAGGGAACATGCTGGCATCGGAACCTAGGAGCAGGGGAGGGGGTAGCAAGATGAAGGGTCTCAATAGACCAAAATCACCACCAACAGAAACTTCTGGACGTCTTCCCCAATAGTTCTCGCAGGCCTCCCTGCTGTTAGCTCCACTAACTCCTAGCGGACTACACTAGAGCCCCGGGCCGCGCTCACCATTTCTGACAAGGGTTCAGGCCCGTATAACCCCGGAGGTGTTAATGGAGTAAATTTCAGGGCTCGGTTTTCAGAGACAGGGGACTGCCTTGCTTGCCCCCATTCCCCACACTGAAATGGCCTTTTAAAGCGCCGTTGGGACAAACTCCCTCGCCCCTCGCACATTATTCTAACTCCCTGCCTATGCTAATGAGAGTGGCCTGGGGTCTAGAGGTGAGAACTGAAGAAGGGGTCCCCGGTCCCTCCCCCTCAAAACTCCAGAGCCTGCTTTTCCTCTGAGTCCCGTCCTATTGCTACGGCTGAGGGAGAGGCACCGAGGAGCGGGCAGCGGGGAGGGAGGGGCGAACTGACCCGGTACTAACCCGCACCCCTGCGCCCCGGCTCCCCCTCCCGGCGCAGGCAGGCAGGGGGCGGGAAGGCACTCCTGCCCCGCCCCGCCCCGCCCCGCGCGCCGTGTCCGCGGGGGAGGGCCGCCTCGCCCGTAAGGCGCCCCAGTGATTGGCGACTCGTCCAGTAGACGCAAGGAAAAGTCGAATAAGAGGGCGCAACGTCAGATCCGAGATTTGGGGAAGGGCGAGGGAGGGGGTGGAAGGGCGGGGACGGACACACAGACCTAGACACCGACACACACCCACTGCACTGCGCCCAAAGTGTCTCCAACTTTAGGGCGCCTGAGCCCAGGGCACAGAGGCCGGGGAGGGGGTGGGGAGTGTTATGTGAGTAAAGAGATTTAAAAGAGAGGAGACAGACAAGGAAAAGTGAAGGGAGCAGAAAAGCAATCGGAAGAAAGAGAAAGAGAGAGGAAAAACAAAACAAACAAAAAAAAAAAAAACGACAAGAGCCGGACAGTTCCCTAAAGTGCCGGACAACAAGAGAGCCCGCGGAGCGGAAGCGACCGTGGGGGGACAAGGAGCACCGAGAGGGGCGGAGAGGAGGGGAGTGCGCCCTGGAGGAGGGCGAAGGAAGCGAGGCGCGACGCGGCTCGGGGAGAGGAGGGCAGTGCGCAGCGCCGCGCTCGCACAGCGGCTCCGGCGGCCGAGAGGAGGGAGCGCGGCGCCGAGAGGAGGGGCTTGCGTCCCCGTTGAAATGTCAATCAGAGCCCGGAGCCCCGGGAATCTCGGCCAATCTGTTCGGACCTGACCTGGCTCCTCGCCGCCGCCGTTGCCGCCGCCGCCGCCGCCTCCGCCTCCGCGGAGCAGATCGCTAGGCGAACGCGGGAGCGCAACGCCGGAGAGCGCGGGAGGCAGCGCGGGCCCCAGCTCGGCCCAGCCCCCGATGCGCGCCGGAGCCCGCGCGCGGCGCTGAGCACGGCGGCCCCCGGGGGCCGGGGCCCCTCACTGTCGGTGCCCCGCGGGCCACCATGTCCTTCCCCCAGCTCGGATACCAGTACATCCGCCCTCTCTACCCTTCCGAGCGCCCGGGAGCGACGGGCGGCGGTGGAGGTGGAGGCGCGGGGACCAGGGGCGCTCCGGGCGCTGGAGCCTCGGATCTGGCCGCCTCGGGGTCCCTATCCAACGTGCTCTCGTCGGTGTACGGGGCGCCCTACGCCGCGGCCGCTGCCGCCGCCGCCGCCGCCCAAGGCTACGGCGCCTTCCTGCCCTATGCCGCGGAGCTGCCCATCTTCCCACAGCTGGTAAGAGCCGGAGGAACCCGGGAAGAGGGATTGGATCGGGGACGTTGGGCAGACTACAGGGGTCCGGGCCGGGAGGATGGCGGGGGTGAGGGCTGGAGCTCACCCGCGCTCCCTGCGCGTGTGTCCCCTTCCTCTCCCGTGTGCGTACAGGGCGCGCAGTACGAGCTGAAGGACAGCCCCGGGGTCCAGCATCCGGCCACGGCCGCCGCCTTTCCGCACCCGCACCCGGCCTTCTACCCCTATGGCCAGTACCAGTTCGGGGACCCGTCCCGTCCCAAGAACGCCACCCGGGAGAGCACTAGCACGCTCAAGGCCTGGCTCAACGAGCACCGCAAGAACCCGTACCCCACCAAGGGCGAGAAGATCATGCTGGCCATCATCACCAAGATGACCCTCACCCAGGTGTCCACCTGGTTCGCCAACGCGCGCCGGCGGCTCAAGAAGGAGAACAAGATGACGTGGGCGCCCCGCAGTCGCACGGACGAGGAGGGCAACGCTTACGGGAGCGAGCGGGAGGAAGAAGACGAGGAGGAAGACGAGGAGGATGGCAAACGCGAGCTGGAGTTGGAGGAGGAGGAGCTCGTGGGGGAGGAGGAGGACACGGGGGGCGAGGGCCTGGCCGACGACGAAGAGGATGAGGAGATCGATTTGGAGAACTTAGACGGCGCGGCGGCCGGGTCTGACTTGACCCTGGCTGGGGCAGCGCGCAGAGAGGGCGACCTCCGCCTGCGCCCCATTTCGGACTCCAAAAATAGCGACTCGGAAGACAGTTCTGAGGGCTTGGAGGAGCGGCCACTGCCGGTCCTGAGCCTGGCCCCCGCGCCCCCGCCAGTGGCCACGTCTCCTCCATCTCCGCCCTCGCCCCCCTCGGGCCTGGACCCCTGTGCTCCCGCACCGGCGCCCTCCTCCTCTTCCACCTCCTCCTCCTCCCTGCAGAAGCCCAAAATCTGGTCGCTAGCCGAGACGGCCACCAGCCCGGACAACCCACGTCGCTCGCCTCCTGGAACCGGAGGTTCTCCGCCCGGGGCCGCCGTCGCGCCCCCGACGCTGCAGCTCTCCCCCGCGGCCGCCGCCGCTGCAGCCGCCGCCGCTCACAGACTCGTCTCGGCGCCTCTGGGCAAATTCCCGGCTTGGACCAACAGGCCGTTCCCAGGCCCGCCGCCGGGCCCACGGCCGCACCCGCTCTCCCTGCTGGGCTCGGCCCCTCAGCACCTGCTGGGACTTCCCGGAGCCGCGGGCCACCCCGTCGCCGCCGCGGCCGCCTACGCTCGGCCCTCGGAGCCCGAGGGTGGAACAGGTGACTGGGGAGTGTCAGGCACAAGCAGGGTTCTGGGTGGTCGCGCTCGGGCTAGCGGGGAAAGGACGGGACTTGAGGGAGATGCTAGGTGCTTTCCTTTCAGCTCAAGCGGCCGGGAAGACCTGCACAGAGCATTCTAAAAGCCTCCCTTTTCTCCCTTACTTCTCTCAGATCGCTGTAGTGCCTTGGAAGTGGAGAAAAAGTTACTCAAGACGGCTTTCCAGCCCGTGCCCAGGAGGTAAGAGACTCCGAGTTTGGGAAGAGGAGAGAGAGGGAAGGTGCTCAGGCAGAAAAAGGAAAATCTCAGAGCTCAAAGTAGGAGCCTTTTGCCCCAGGGAAGAAAAGTGGCTGGGAAACAATTTTTTTTTTTTTTCAAAAGGGGACAAAACCCACTCCTCGAACCACCTCTTGTGGGCTCAGAGAACACTCCAGCCCCAGCCCAGACACCTCAAGTATGGCCTGCAAGTGCAGAGTTGAGGGAACTAGACCCTGGCCTGACCAACAGGCCCATGGTGCTGGGGGCTGCTTCGTGAGGCCCCCCTGCTTCCAGCTGGACCCTCTGCCCATCTTTTCGTTAGCCCCCAACACATATTTCCACAGCTGAGCATAATGGTTCTTGGAGGCCTAGCTCCAGTCCCAAGTAGAGTGTCGCCACCCTAGGCTGCCTCTGTGTTCCTAAATCTCACCTCTTTTGCCTCTCTGCCTCTCTTCCAGGCCCCAGAACCACCTGGACGCTGCTCTGGTCTTGTCTGCTCTCTCCTCATCCTAGTTTTGTTTTCAACAATTTTCAAACCATTGTACTAATTGTAAAAGAAAAAAAGCAAATCACCCTGTATAATGATGGCTTGCAAGCATGTCCGTTGTGTGGATACCTAAAAAAAAAAAAAAAGAAAAGAAAAAAAAAACACTAAACACAAAAGAAAGAAGAAATAAAGCCAGTTTCCCTCTGCCCTCCCCAAGTCGCTTCTGTGCCATCCCACATTAGCTGCGGTTGTGAGGTTTGTTTGTTTGTTCGGTTGATTTTTTTTTGTGGGGGGGGGGAGTGGAGTTTCAGTGAGAATAAGCGTGTCTGACTTTTTTGTATATATAGAAAAATGTACATATGTGTGAACCAAATTGTACAAGAAAGTATCTATTTTTGGCTAAATAAATGAGCTGTTGCCACTTTTGACTATAACCGGGCAGTCTTGCTCCCTGGAAGGTTCTGCTCTGTGTGTGTGTTTGTGTGTGTGTGTGTCGGGGGAGGTTGTTGTTTGTTTTTGTTTTTGGATTTTCTCCAAGGTTGTTTAAAGACTCTCTCGGAACAGCGGGAAAGAACGAGCGTGGTCAGGGGGCAGCGACGGCGGAAGCAGTGTGGTCGGGGCGGAGGTGGCTGGGCAGGAGTCTTTGCCACTGAAGGCTGTGAGAGACATCTCTGGTGCGCCCAGAAGAAAGGGGGTGAGGAGAGACCTGGGGTTGGGTTCCTTGCTCTAGGAGCTGGCAAAAATAGGTCCTGTTCGCAGGTCCACAGAAGCAGCTGCAGGGCCTTGGGGCCTTTTTCTGGTTGCTTAGCAGAAATACTTAAGGAAACGTCTAGACGCTCGAGGCGCAGGCTTGGGAGACTGTCTCCCTCCTGGCCTTTCCTCTGGACCCTCACAACGAAGGTTTCTCAATTCCATCTGTAAAGGGCTCTGCAGACAAACCCTCCAGTCCTCTTTGGGACAGACTTCACTGCACCTTCCAGGTGCCTCCTAATTAGATGCAAGGTCATGGGGGGGGGGGGGTTCTGGAGAGAGAGAGGAGCTGCGCTGCCTATCCTCGCTAGGTGACATGTGACCTGCTTGACTTGAGAGTCAAAAGACCCATGGCCAGCGAGCCCTGCACCCTAGGCGCTCCGACACGTTTACCCCAAGTGCCTGGGAAGGGGTGGCTTTTCTGAGGTCGCTGGTGGGGTGTGTGTGTGGGGGGGGTCCAGCTCTGCACTTTTCAAGCTGGGGTTGCTGCTGGAGGCGGGGCCCGGAGATGGGCTGGGGGCGAGGCGGCCGGGGAAACTTGGGGCTGGAGCTCCCTCTACAGGACTGAAGGGACGCTTGGCGCCTCACCGCCCAGGCCTCTGCAGCCAGGCCCTTCTCCCTTGCCCGGCCAGCCAGTCTTGCCCAACTTTGACGCCAGGGTATTGGGAATGGTGAGGCACGCCTGTGTGTTGCCCGGGGATAGGAAGTGGGGGTACCTTTTGGGCATCCATCTCCCGTGCATTAGTCGATTCCCAGGCTGCTCAGATGAGGTTGTTGAAGCCACAGAGCTGGGCTTTGTGACGGTCTTATGGGGGTTGCTGGGACGTTTGAGGAGCTCGCGCGTTCCCAGGCCTGGGAAGCAGGCTCAGAGTAATACTGACCGCCTGGGAGAGGAAAGGCAGCGGGCGGAGGCAGTCGGTAAGAAGCGTCAAGGAGTGCACCCTGGGCCTGGGGGCTCGCACTGAGGCTGGGGCGTGGGGAGGGACGTCAGAAAGTGTGTCCCCCCGCCCAGCAAAGGCCTGCGGGGGAGGGGGGAAGGCGGGCCAGAACAAGAACCAAGACAGCGGCGGGAATCTCTCCTCGAGCCTGGGAGGCCTGAGACAGGTTCTCAGCTTCCTCCTCTTTGCTGGAGGTGTTTCTGAGGTTCGCGCTCCTTCATAGGTCGCCGCCCACTTTAAGATTCATCTGCCCCCTTGTGCGGTCCACGCACGCTTTATGCCCAGGCTGCAGCAGGCCAGGCCAGGTCTCCACACCCCTGGCCCAGCTCATACATCCGGGAGCTTAGCTCAGGTGCACAGGCCGCAGCCCATTTACCTTCTGTGAAACTCTGGGCGGAGAAGTTGCCTCTCTGTGCTTGTATTTTGTCAGCAAGCAAGAGAGGAATAATGCCGCCAGCCTCATAGGGTGGTGGTGAAAAGGAAACGGCAGATGCTCAGTGCTCGCTATTAGGTGGGCATGCACAACCCTAGCCTACTATTTTCTAGAAGCCCAAAGGCCACCCTTTGCTTCTTACACTCTCCCGAGTATTCTGCCTCGTCGCCTCCCAGTAACCAGAAAGTAAGATGTCTTCCTTCAGGCAAATCCGGATCCACTGCAACCCCAGCTCCACCTAGGAAGAAAAGAAACTTCCCAGGACAGACAAGCAGGACGGGGTTGAGCAGTCTGCACTCCCTGGTGCTTTAGATCTGATGGGAGGGAAATGCACTTGAGGAGGCAGGAGGGCAGATAGCAGGCCTCTCCCCAGTAAAGACCCTGGGGGATGCTCTTCTTTCCTGACCATTCCATTCTCTGGTGATGGCCTTGGGTTGAGGCCCATTCTACCTGTCCTGCAAGAGCAGGAAATGGAGGTACCTGGATAGAGTAGGCCTAATCCTAGGGGGTGGTTCTGGGCACATGCAGTGTGTGTGTGTGTGTGTGTGTGTGTGTGTGTGTGTGTGTGTGTGTGTGCACACGCGCGCGCACACGCACGTGCACATGCACGTGCACACTCAAGCACTTGTATCTATTCTGATTACAAGTTAATTGAAATACAATAACTTAGCCAAAGAGAAAAATATTGTTAGTATCTTTCTAGCAAAAGGCCTTGGGCACTACTGCCTTCACCTCTTCTTGGTCCCTAAAATCTAGTACAGAAACCAGGACAAGGGAGAGAGAGAGAGACAGAGACATCTTGCCACTGGTCCTGATTGAGTTTCAATTAGAAACAAAATGTGTCAATCACCTGCTGGGAAGAGGCTACTGCTGTCTGGGTTGGTTATGCAGAACCCTCTGAGGTGTGTAGGGTAATCAATTAGGTCAGAGCAGGGAGTGTGAGAAGGGCTTCCCTCATTATCTTCATGGAGCTCTCGGAGGGGACACTGCATCGCAGGGCCAAGGAAACAGAGGAGAATAAAATTATCTCTGTTATTGACCATCCACCTCTGAGTATCACATGTTAATGGTTTCCAATCGAATTTCCTTTCTGAGAACTTCAGGCAGGAGGAAGTAAGGTCCAGCAAAGGTGGCATGGAAGAGCCAGTTTGGTGAATGGATAACTTACTCCCTTGCTTTAGACCAAGAGTGAGAAGAGGGGAGGCCTCACCTACTGAACTGTATTCTCTGGGCATCTGGAGGTCAAGCAGACCCAAAGACTTTACAGTTAAAGGACTGCCTGGGTTTTGGAAAGTTAATTAGAGGGATAAATGCTTGAGGAGGAATTGGATGGCAGACATCTTCTGGTTTGGGTATTTTAGGAGTTTTTGTCCAGGACTAGTTTTGGGCCTAATTATTTATGTTCTAGAAATGTATTCTGCTCCCTTGAACTCATAGTTCCATGCACCCTCCACCCATGTTGACTGAAAAACAGAAAATGGCAGGTGTGTAGAAACTGTCTCTTTGTTTCGATACAACTCCAACGCGACTGGAAACAAGTCTCCATTCCTTTGGCCTCACTTTCAACATCTGGAGAAAAATGGAGGGGGTTGGATTGGATGAGTATAATCAAACTTTGTTGCAGATCTAACAACAGCTAAGGTCAGGCATAAAGAGAAAAGAAGAATGGTTCCGCAGATAATTGTGGGCATGAAGGGACCCTGTCTACTACCCTCTGATCTGAATTGGCCACTGTCATCTGACTCACCCAACTGGCTTTGATCGCATTAAAAATACCCACCTCTTGCGACCAGTTTAGCTTTTGTGTGGCCACTGCCCCAAGAAGAGGCTCTGGAATTCTGCAGATGGTCTGTAGTGTCTGAGTGGAAGATCTCACAGGTAGGGCATACCAGAAGAAGTCTTAGAAATAGTGCTGTGGTTCTCAAACAGGCAATTTTGTCTCCTCTCCTACCCTGGATATCTAACAATGCCTCGAGAGGACCAAATGTGGGGGTAGGGTGATACTGACATCTTGTGAGTGGAGGCCAGACCACAGCTCAAGGCCCAAGATCCTCCATTAGGAAGAATGATCCAGTCAAGTGGATGGCACAACTGCCTGGATGCCCCTCTGAGCCACACAGGCCAGGCCTGGTGAATATTGATGGGACAATAATTGGTCCAAGATGTCAGTGGTGCTAAGGTTGGGAAACTACGGCAGGGATGGGACAAGGTGTCTGTGGCAGTCACAGCAATTTTCTCCCATAAACCGCAGCTTTGTTGAGGAAAATATTAAAATGCAGTTCTAACTAGAGCATATTTGTTCTTTTAAAAACTTTTGGCACTGGAAAGGGGAAGTAGGGGCTAAAGACAGCCAACAGGAAACCATGGGAGCCTGGGAAAAAGAAACCGTAGCTCTCGGCTGGGCACTGGAGGTGGGCCCTTCTTCAGCTAAAGTGACAAACAGAAGGCCCATCCAGAGAAAATGCAGGTCCACAAGGCCGGGGCCTTTCCCCTGTGGATATTAATGCCAAGAGCAGGTGACAGGAAGGTGGTCACACACACAAGCGTAAGTCATCTTAAGTCATGTAGTTTTGGTCTGTTGACTGCCATCACCCCTCAGCCATTGCCGGGTCTTCTACATGCATAAATACATTGATTGATTTACTTACTTTACCCTGGAGTGCGTGTGCGCATGTGTGTGTATCTCATGTCAGAGAGGAGGAGGGAGACAAAGGCAAGGGTCAGGTCTGATTCCGAGCCCACGGCCTAGCCTGGCCTGGCCACGAATGCTGTGATGTCATGTCTTTTGTGTCGGGTGGCCAGTCCTGCATTCTCTCACTGCACTAGGCCGCTAACAAGTGGGCCGCAGCCCTCCGGGGCCTTTGGAGTGCACTCATCTGGCAAGTGTGCTGCTCCCAGACGCTCGGATTTATTTTGCCAAAGTTACAGGGCAATTATGGAAATGCGCCCTTTGAAGCCGGTCTGATTTCTCTTTATTTTCTTCTCAATGACAGAGCAGAGCTTCACTGCCTCCTCCTCCTCTCTCTCCCCCCACTCTTCCTTCTCTGCCTTTCCTCCCCCTCACCCTTCCCACCTCACCTCTCCTCTCCGGTTTTTTTCCCCAATAATTCTTACATAGTGAGAGCTTCTAGGAGTAATACCAAAAATCATTTAATTGGTACCAAAATTTCAAGATTAAGATAATAATACTATTATTTTAATGTTATGTTTCTTTTAAAGTGGAATGTTGACATCCAAGAGGGGAGAGATGGATTGAAGATAACAAGAGGCAGATGCTCCTGCCTGCTGCTGGGGCCCTCCATCCTTATCACATCTGAGGCCTATGGTGGGTGAGGCCCTCACAGCCTGGCAGGATTACCCTATGAGACAGACCTCCTGAGGCCCCTGCTCTGTTTCTGGAATCCTAGCTCCACAAATTTAGCAGAAGGCCTTTGTTCCCTTCCCTCACATCAGAGGAAGAAGAGGCCCACACTTTGCATTATTATCGCCATGTCTCAGAATCTGGAGGCTCTGTGTGAACCAGCTCCACGTAGTTCTCTCCACTGGTTCCGCTTTTGCTGGGCTCTGGGCTGTTGAGGGAAAGGGTCTGAAGGCAGAAGGGCATCCTTGAGGTGAGTGCTGAGGAAGGTAGTGAGGGTTGCCTCGTGGGGGGGGGGCGGGAGAAGGGGGCTCAGCTTCTACTTCTCTAGAGTGGCTTTGAAGGGTTTTTTTTTTGTTATATTTTTGTCCATATTTTTGCCTGCTCCTTTTTCCTGGCCTGCCTTAGACCAACACCAAAAGGAAGTCTTGAACCATCTTTAGCCACCTGTCCTGTCCAGAGTGGAGGCCAAGTTTACTCTCACTTCCCTGCCCTGTGTTTTGGCTTTTTTGTTGTTGTTGTTGTTTGTTTTGTTTTGTTTTGTTTTTCGAGTTTTTCGAGGTAGGGTCTCACTCTAGCCCAAGCTGACCTGGAATTCACTATGGAGTCTCAGGGTGGCCTCGAACTCACAGTGATCCTCCTACCTCCACCTCCTGAGTGCTGGGATTAAAGGCGTGCGCCACCACACCTGGCTTTTTTTGGTTTTTTGAGGTATGGTCTCACTCTTGCCCAGGCTGACCTGGAATTTCACTCTGTATTCTCAGAGTGGCCTTGAACTCATGGTGATCCTCCTACCTCTGCCTCCTAAGTGAGTGCTAGGATTAAAGGCATGCGCCACCACGCCCAGCTAGGTTTTTAAAAATATATATATATATACTTCTCTAATGTCCTAGGTGTCTCTTTTCTTAAAAAAATTTTTATTGACAACTTCTATACTTTGAGACTTTGAGAGTCTTATGATGTTGCTCATGCTGGCCTCAAAATGGATATCTCACTGAGGATGATTTCAAACACCTGATCCTCCGGCCACCCACTCCCAAGTGCCGGGGTTGCAGGTGTGTACACCATGCCCAGCCTCCCTGTCCTGTTTTAAAAATGAAAAGTAAAATGGAGTTAAGTAAGTAGGATAAATACTTCCCATGCATTTTACTTATGCTCACAGCCCCTTGGGGGAAGACGCTGTTATTATCTCTCTTTTACAGGTGAGGAAACTAAGCTGGGGAGGGAGAAAGGGGTAGAATGGAAGGTGTCAAGAAACTTCTAGAAACATGAAATAAGCTCCAGTGAGTGATGAAAATAACAAACCGCTGAACCTCCTACAGGGTATGCTAGCACCAAATCAGAACAGAGAATAAGGGTTTGTTCGGGAGCTGGTGGGGTGACCAGGTCAGGTACAGGACCTGACAGCTTGAGGACAAGGGCAGGAATAATGTAACTGTTCGCCTCTTTTGGATCACATGAACGTGTTGGCTCTTCAAACATCTTGCTTGTTTTTCAATAACTAAAATGCATGTGGGAGAGAAGAGAGGAAGATAGACAGAAACCTACTTCTCTACAGCTCACCGTGGAGGTGAAAATGAGTCATGCAGCAGACACCCACAGATGCTCACTGTGTTAGTCAGCATTGTACTGTTGAGACAAAAGACCTGAGGTAAACTGCTTAACGGGAGGAAAGATTTATTTTGGCCTGGCTTCAGGTTTCAGTCCTTGGTGTTTTGGTTCTGTAGTGATGAGGAAACTTGTGCCGAAGAGAAAATCATGGAGAAAGGAAAGCTGTCCTCCTCATGGTGTCAGGGAAGGAAGGAAGACAGGGTCGGGGGAAAGGAGGTAAGCTGTGGCCCCTTCAAGGACACGCTCCTCTGACCTCCCTTATTGACACCAGGCCCTACTCGTAAGGCTTCTGCCAACTCCCGGTAGTGTCCTCAGCTGGGCACCGGCCCTTTCACACATGAGCCTCTGGGAGACACGTCAAAAACAAACTAACACTCACCAAAACATGTGCATGTGTCACACCACGCGCCTCAGGTGTGGTGGTCCAGGATGCCAGCCTAGAATCAGACTAACTTGTTTCAAATCGCAACTCCATCACAACCTCACTGTGTGACCCTAGTCTACTAACTGCACTAACCTGAGCCTTGCTCCCTCCTAAGCAGAAAGAATAATTAGAATATTATCTTCCTCGCGGGCACTGAGAGAATTATGGGAGTTAATTCATGCTAAGAGCAATGCATCATGCATAATGATTCGCCTTGTGCATAATAATGACCTAATAAATTACAAACATTATTTTTACTAATTGAAACAACCACCCGAGGCAATAGGCACTATCGCCCCTGTTTTGTAGATGGGTACAGCCGAGCTCAGCTGCTTACTCAGCATGGCCAAGAAATAGAAGAGCTGACTGACGGTGCCACTCAGGCTTTTCTCTTCCCAGAGTGCACACTTGTGTGTTCATCTAGGCTGTGCTCTGAAGTTGTTCCACACATGTGAATTTGGAGAAAATGGCCCTGTAGCCATGAGTCCACTTTGCTTCGCCCCACTCCACAACCTGACTTACCTACAGCCTTTGGTAAGGCCCCAGTACCTAGTTGTTACTGCATCCCATCCACTTCCACTGGGAACCAAGCGGCTGTGCCAGACGGATAGCCTTGAACTTTTCAGTAAGTACAAGACCAGGGTAAGGGTCTCTGCCCTCTCCTCTCATACCTTCTCATCCTCAGTCCTGGAGCAAAGGGGCCCTCAGGGTAGGGTGTACGCCACCAAGGCTTTGGAAGAGGCTGTCTGAGGAAGCAGAAAGAAGGCTCATTCCTGGGCCAGTACCTCAGGCTCAACCCGAGAGCGTGCTAGAAGCACAGATGCTCAAGCCCCTGCCCACACCCACTGAGCCCCAATCTGCATCTCCCTAGGGACGTCTGGGTAACACAAGTACACATTAGAGTGTGAGACTCTCCAGCAAAGCATGTGGCCCTTTCAGGACGTAATTGGAATTGTCCCTGAGCATAGGACCCCCTCAGGAAATGTGGAAGGGAGCTGGGATGCTGGAGAGTTGGGTCGGGAAGGTGGGATAGTCAACGGAATGGAGGAAGTTACAGGAAGGTTCCAAGTTCCGCCAAAACTGGTTATGCCAGAACCAAAGATGTCCTTCATCTTGTCTTCCACCTTTAGACATGTCTGTGGTTGGCTGTGAACAACAGTGGTTCCTCATGTATACAGCATCTGCCAATGTGTCCTTCCAGATATTTCACAGCACAGCAATGGGGAAGTCGCCGGAAACATTCAGAACTTGAGTGAGTCAGACATGTCTCATAAAGAGGGGGTAAGGAACAGAATGGGAGATAGCAAAGGAGAAAGCAAGGGAAGGAAGGGTTAGAAGGATGGCCATTTGAGGTGGTACAAAATAGGTTGGAGGGCAAAGACTACGACATTCACTCCTTTTCATTCGTTCATTTAACAATATTTGTCATCATGTGAAATAAGTCCTGCCCTTCTGGAACTTTTTCTTTTTTTAATTAATTAATTTATTTACTTATATTTTTATGAGAAAGAAAGAGAAAATTGGCACACCAGGACCTCAAGCTACTGCAATTGAACTCTAGACATGTGTGCCACTTTGTGCACTGTGCGCCCCCTTGTGCATCTGGCTTACATGGGTTTTGGGGAGTTGAACCTGGGTCATTAGGCTTTGCAAGCAAGTGCTTTAACTCCTAAGCCATCTCTCCAGCCTCTTCTGGAACTTTCTATTACTGGAAACAACTAATATAATAATAATAGTAATGTGCTGCTTTTGTTGGGCCAAGAGAAATACACACATAAAAAGATGTTCTAAGCATGCTTCATAAGCTGGATCTTACCTAGATTGGGATGGGGAGGTGGTGGGTACAGGCAGGCTAATACATTCCTGTGCTCACTACCAAGGAGGTCTGTGGCACAGTGAGGACTAGGTAGACTCTAGACCCATGACAGTACAGTAGACACCAACCACACATGGCTATTGGGCATCTGAAATGTGCTTGTGAGAGGGTTTATCTTACCAACTTGATTGTGTTGAGAAGCACCTAGGAGATTAGTAAAGCACACCTCTGGGTGTGTCTGTGAGGGCTTTCCTACAAAGACTTAACTAAAGGGGGAAGACTTGCCTTGAGAGCAAGTGGCACCATCTCATTTGCTGGAACAGCTGGTTGAATAAAGTGTGATACAGGCAGGTGTTCTCTCTGCTGCCTGACTACTGCGACGTCAGCTGCTCTGCTCTGCCGTGAGGGATAGAAACCTCTGAAACAGTTAATATTTTTGCTCTTCAGTTGTTTTGCTGAAGTCTTTTGTCACTGTGAAGAAAACCTGACTGGCACATGGCTGGTCCTAAGTGAGGTGTGATGTAAAAAGATAATCTACTTTGCAATCCAGAGACGCAGTATATTAAAGACAGAGTATAAAGTATTATACTAATTGCCTGTTTTACATGTTGAAATAATATTTCAACATATTAGGTGAAAAATAAAAAAAGTTAAAATCAATTTCTCCTATTTCTTTATATTACTTAAATATAATTATTAGAATGTTTTGATACTCGTGGCTCACGTTGTATGTCCACTGGGCAAAGCTTCCCTCAGCCAGCACTGCTGCTCACCAGCTAAGGCACCTTGGGAAACTTAATCTCAGTGTCTTCCCTGTAAATAAAAATGCCTGGCCTTTAGTGAACATGTCTTCACATCATCCTATGAGGGGGCTACTGGCATGGTTAACATTTTATTTCATATGTGTGTGTGTGTGTTTATGTGTGTGTTGACACATGCCATGTGTGCAAGTCCAAAAACAATCTTGGGATGCTTTTCTCGTTCTCTCCTCCCACTTTGCTTGATGCAGGCTCTCTCCTTCTTGTTGTTGCTTTATGTGTGCCAGCCTTGCTGGTCTTCAAGCGGGAGCTTCCAGATTCTCCTGGCTCCAACTCTCATTGTTGTAGGCACATGAGGATTATAGACGCATGCACTACTTTGTATCTAGCTTGACATAGGTGCTGGGGAATCAAACTTGGGCTGGCAGATTTGAAAGCACTGAGCCATACCACAGCCCCCATTTACCATTTTCTACCTGGGGAAACTGAGTCCGGGAGAGATATAACTAACTCAAATCCACAACCCCAGAAAATATAGATAGGATCTAATCTAGGCAGTCTGGTTCCAGCGACAAGACAAAGCCACTGCTATGTCATGAACATAGCAATGGCACCTGCTCCCAGAGGATCTCCAGGGTATGTGGGTGAGCCTGATATCATGATACAAACACTTGAGAGACTCCATTTACAAAGACTGACAGTTCGTTGTGGCATGTAGTTGGGGAAGTTTCTGACTATAGAACATTATGGTGGAGACAGTGCAGCAAAGCTCTTCACTTCAAGGTGCAGAAGACAGAGGAACGGGCTATGGTCCCATGATCACCTTCCAGGGTGTGCCCTCAGTGACCTGAAAACCTCCCTTCTCCCTAAGCCCCACCTGTTAAAGGTCCCACCACTCTAAGGAATCAGCCTGTAACAGAAAGACCTCTGGGAGACATTTAACATCCACATTGTAACATGTGGAGTGTTTTCATTGGAGTAATGATGTATGCTGAGCCCTTAACATAGTTCCAACACTATAGCACTCAGTTCAGGACAGTAGAAATGACCAAGTTTTCCAAGAAAAAAAAACACACAATAATAATCAGATGATGATCTGCTTTAGCAAGAGTCATAATTAAGATGCCTTATTAGTGATTTATTGCTGTACAATAAATTATCCCCCAAAATACCTGGGGATACAAAGCAAGCAATAGTTACTGGATCATGTCTTCTACACACCATAAACTCAAGAGCAGCTTAATTGGAGAAACCTAGTCTCGGAGACATAGAACCCACCCAAGTGGTTCCAACTCAGGGTGGCTCATAAAACCTGCTTCCCAGGTGGTTGCACACACCATCCTGGACTGGTGGTCTCAGTTCCTCAGCACATGGGCTTCTTCTCCATATGGTTGCTGTATGTCCTTAGGACATGGCAGCCAACTGCCCTAGAGAAGGTGATCCAAAGAACAAGACAAGAGACTGTGGATGGCCCTGCCTCAGAAGCCAAGCTCCCATTTCTGCAGTGGCATATTATAATTACAAGGCAGCCCTACTCATCATGGGAAAGAAATATACAAGGACATTCAAGCCAGAAACAGAGGTCCCTGCAGCCATCTTAGTGGCTGGCTGACATACCCATGTGACTTGAAACCTCCACTCCCCTCTAAGAAAGCATGTTCTGGGGGCTATGGAGATGGCTCAGTGGCCTGCTGGCCTGGGTTCAACTCTTCAACCACCCACATAGCACTGGATAAGCATTTGCTTGCAAGAGACCCTAGCTTGCCCATACACACAGATATAAATAAATAAAAATTAAAAAAGAAAGCATGCTTCAAGAATCAAGAAGCCTGGTTATAAAGACAGAAACCCAGTCCAATCTGCTATTTCTAAAAATGAGCTTATTGCTTTTTGTAGTTGACAAAGCACGAGTAGAATAAACAACGATAACAGCATCAAGCATTTATTTGGCACATATGTGGTTAAGTATATGTTTTAATTCAGTCCTCTTGGAGACCTTGGTACTAGAGCAAACAAAGTGACATGGTTTGGAAAATACCAGCACTTGTGTTCATTCCAGCGTCACCTTCCACACTGACTCCTCTCAGACCCTCTGGGTGGCAGATGCAGCTGGAAGGAATGGTTCCTCTCCACAGCCTCAGTAGTTAGACCCCAAGGAAGTCCTCCGATAGGCTCAGCTTGGGCCATGTGCTCATCACTGAGCCAATCATGATGGCCAGCAGTGGGGTGGGGGTGGGGGGCATGAAGAGACTCCTCTTGGCCAAGGAAAACTCATGGTGGTTGCAAGCACCAGTACCTACTGTGCTACAATGGGAGGGGTGGAGAGGTGAAGGAGAAGGTCTGCAAAGAGGATTGGGGGTTTGGTGAGAAGACAGCATGATCATAGGCAGGGAGTGTAGCAGGGCCAATGCCCCAGGCTCCATCTCCGACACTATAAAAGGGGGACTCAAGCATTTCACCAAAGGCTAGACTGCCATGGGTGGTGACTGTGCCGAACTAAAGTCAAAGGCAGCCAGTCTGTCAGGCCCTCCCACTCCTTCTAGGTCCTGCCGTCTCCATGGCACTGCTCCATCTGTTGGACACAGAGTCTACAACAACTTCTCAGGCTTTCCCTTCTGAACATCTCAGGAAGATGGGTGGGTGGACTTAATACCTTGATGAATCTGGTTGGCTCCAAGTGGCCCTGCAACAGAATTCTTCTCTTCAGTATTTGGGACTTTTCACCTTTTTCCATGATATTTTCTGTTTATCTTATTACCAAAGTAGCTTCTTCCATAAAGATCTTCAGCTAAAATGTCTAACCCTGGGCCCCATATCTATCCTGTGGCCTTGGTGCCTGCTGGGACACTGTTGGGAACCACAGAGTTCTGGGGGTACCAATTCAAAAAATTCAGGCATGTGGGGTTGGCAAATGCTGGACCCCAGCAGAGCAGCACAGAGGGGAAGGAACAGATTGGAGGACATCTGGGATTTGTTCAAATCACCAGTTTACATTTCCCTTCTCCTTGTCCTTCTATATCTCTTCCCCTTTCACACTGGCAGATACTTCTTGGAGTGTCTGGTTAATTGCTCAATAAATTTTTCCCAAATGAATTTCTGCTTTACAAGTTAGCCAGGTGGTTAGATTTTCCTGAAGCTATTCTTTAGATATGTAGAAGATCATTTGTAAATATTTTATGAAATGAGAGCTATCAAAGCCAGGCATGGTAGTACACAACTACAATCCCTGTACATGGAAGGCTGAGGCAGGAGGATCTCAAATTTGAGGCCAGCTTGAGCTACATGAAAAGACCCTATATATCACAAAAATTAAATATTATCATCATAAATGTAATTCTGTAAAAAGATCTTAATAGTTGGGCAATGACACAGGAGTTCACATGCACTTATCAACTGGAGTAATTACAAAAGATGGGAAGAGTGTCCCTAATTATCAAAGACAGGAAGAGTGGCCCTGTGTCCAGGTTTGCCATGTGACAGGGCTGTCACGTGTCTATATCTGCAGTCAGCATGAGCGTATGGTTGCAAACCAGCAGCCACTCTATTTTGAGTAGTCCCTCCCTGTCTTACCTGAATACCCTAAATAGACACTCAGTCCCCCATTCCCACTCAAATGCACAGACACAGTTGGAACCAGTTACGACGTTGCTGAGAGGTAGGCCTAGGGTGTTCTATTAAATGCTTGTCCTGAATTTCTTAAGATGTTCCCTTTTTTGTCCACAGAGCAGTCAGGCCAGGCAGGCTCCTCACAGGGTCTGTCATCCCAGTAGGGACCTGACCTTTCGTGTCCTGGAATAGAGCAGAAGAACAAGATGGCATGGCCCAGCTGGAAATAGGACTTGGGAAAAGGCCACAGACTCCAGTCCTTGCTCACAGCACGCACAAGGGACGTTGCCAAGAATGTAATTATCCAGAAATGCAGAAGGAAGAGACTACAGGAGTGAGGGACTGGGAAGAGCAGGGACATAGAGACAGAAGGGCTGGCAGAAGTGGAGCTGGTTCTGACGGATGGGCAAAGGGCTTCTCAGTGACCTAGTGAGCTATCACTGGGAAGTGAGGGCTCTAAGACACCAGACCAGGCTGGTCTGCAAACTAGAAGCATCTAAGAAAGCCATCTTGACTTATCAACCTTCCCCAGAAAAGACAGATGTCTGTCTTGCCCTGCAAAACTCTAGACAGTGGTCACAGTTTGCAGAAGACAGTCAGGCTATCGTGCCTAGAAGAAAGCTGAGGAAGGTTCCATTCAGTCCGTGCTTCTCTCCATGAGCTGAACTCATGGGGAACCTCTCTGCCTCCCTGCTTCTCAGAGGGGACTTGATGGCAGGAGCACAAGGTGGGCCACAGTTGGCCTGAGGAGGAACCACAGTGCAATGTTGTCTGCTGCAACCTCTGAGACCTTTGGCTCAGAGGTTCCTGGGCAATTACTAAGCTCATTTTGGGTTGCCATCCTGTTTTCCTCCAGCCCTCACTGGTGTGAGTTATGACAAAGCTGGAATCTTGCCTTGCTCCACCGATAGAGGAACAGGCATGATTTCAGTGACAAGTTATGGGACATTGCTGAGCTGGTAACAGGACCTCCCATCCTGAGAATGCCATGGTACACCCCAACACATGGATATGGTGTTTGAAGTAGAAGTGGAACCTCACCAGGGTCACAGCTGGATAGGGCACTGTGGTCTCCAGAGACCTCCACCATTGATAGCTTAGTTTTTGAGACACAACAACATCTGGGAGGTGCCAGAGAAGGGATAGAGTAGAAATGGTGGTTCTTGGAAATCTTGGGACAGCACCCACTGTCATGGGACTATATTTCACAAAGAGAGACAATTGGATGTCCACACACAAATGAATTAAGTTGGACCCCTTCCTCATACCATACACAATAAGGAACTAAAGATGTATCATCAATTGAAGAAGCTAAATCTACAAAATTCATAGAAGGAGATGGAACTCTGTAACACTGGCTCAAATAAAGCCTTCTTGGTCAGGACATCAAAAGCATAAAGAAAAGGGAGGTAACTCAAAATGCAGAATTTTTGTGTTCAAAGGATATCATCAAGAAAGTATCAATAGGGCTTAGCGGTTAAGGTGCTTGCCTGCAAAGCCAAAGGACCCAGGTTTGATTCCCCAGGACTCCCTTAAGCCAGATGCACAAAGTGGCTTTTGCGTCTGGAGTTTGTTTGCAGTGGCTGGAGGCCCTGGTGTGCCCATTCTCCCCCCCCACACACACACTCTTTCTCCCAAATAAATAATTAAAAATAATTTTTTAGAAGTATCAACAGGATGGAGGGAGGGAATGTTTGTAAATTATATATCTGAAAAGAGCAATGTGTCTAGAACACATAAAGAACTGTTGTTAAAAATCAAAAAGACAGCTGGGCATGGTAGCACACACCTTTAATCCCAGCACTCAGGAGGTTGAGGTAGGAGGATCACTGTGAGTTCAATGCCAGCCTGGGACTCCATAGTGAATTCCAGGTCAGCCTGGGCTAGAGTGAGACCCTACCTCAAAGAATAACAACCGCCCCCCCAAAACAAAGACAATCCAATTTAAAAATAGGCAAAAGACCTAAATAGACCTTTCTCCAAAGACAGCATACAAACATCCCATCATCACATGGAAGGTATGCACTGTTATTCACCTGCAAAGAAATGGAAATCGAAACCACAGTGAGATCCTGCTCCACATCCACTGGGATGGCTCTAATAAAGATAAATAAATAAAACAGAATATAACAAGTGTTGGCAAAACTACAGAGCAACCACAGCCCTTGGCGTCCATGTGAGTGGGAAAAGGAGCAATACCTTTGAAAAAGTCTGACAGTTATTTGAAAAAAAGTAACTATAGTTCCCATGGGTCCCAGAAACTCCATTTCTAGGCATGTACCCAAGAAGAATGAAAACACACACCCACATAAAAACTGGTCTGTATGAATTCTTAGCGATATACTTCATAATGGCAAAAGTGGAAAAATCATTGATAAGTAGATAAAAATAGCGATCTACATAGATAATGGGATACTGATTGGCCATGAAAGGTCATGGATATAAGCTGCGGCTCAGAGAAGCCACAAACACATGCTATATGAAAGGACCAAAGATCACCTTCATGGTTCTGTTTATGTGAAATGTCAAAATGGGTAAATCTTCAAAGAAAAAAACTGAGATGAGGTGTTTACTGGAGTTGTGGGGACAGGAAGGAAGTAAAACTACATGCTTTATTTTTGAAGTCATGAAGGTGTTATAAAATTGATTATGGTGATGATTGTATGACACTGTGAATATGTTAACTGCCACTGGATTATATCCTTTAAATAAATGAGTCATGTAACTCTATCAAGAAAGTTGTTAGGGAGGGGCCTAGAGAGGTGGCTTAGTGGTTAGGATGCTTGCCTGCAAAGCCTAAGGACCCAGGTTTGATTCTTCAGGTCCCACGTAAGCCAGATCATGGTGGCGCATGTGTCTGGAGTTCGTTTGCAGTGGCTAAAGGCCCTGGTGCACCCATTCTCACTCTCTCTCTCTATCCCTCTCTCTGTCTCCAATAAATAAATAAATAAATAAAAATAAATCAGAAAAAAATTTTTAAATGAAAGTTGTTAGGTATATCTGAACTAGCTAACATGGCAATGTATTATTGTAGCAGTTATTTTCTTCTTGCTAGAACAAAGTACCCAACAGAAGCAGCTTATGGAAGGACAGGGTTTATTTTGAATTACAGTTTCAATGGGAAGTGCCCATCATGGTGGGGAAAACATGGCAGGAGCAGAGAAGCAGTACTATGTTGTCATATCATCAGGGAGGAAACAGAGCAAAATTCAAACAGAGCTGGACTATAAAACGTCAAGTCTCACTTCCAGTGACACACTTCCTTTAGCAAGCAACCTTTCAGAAAAAAAAAGTACCATCAACTAGGGATTAAGATTCAAACACAGGCTGAAGAGATTGCTCAGTGGTTAAGGTGCTTGCCAGCAAAGCCTAAAGACCTGACTTCAATTACCCAGTACCCACATAAAACCAGATGCAAAAAGAGGCACATGTATCTGCAGTTTATTTGCAGCAGCAAGAGGCACCGGTGTGCCCATATTCTCTCTCTCCTTACAAATAAGTAAATGAAAGATTCAAACACAAAAGTTTATGAGGGGCATTTTACATTCAAGCCACAACTAAACACACACACGCACGAATGCACACACCAAGCTGACACAAACACAAGAAAAAAAAAAAGAGAGGTTCAGATCAACACAAATAGTTCTATTTTTGTCCAAGGCTGATAATGAATAGTTTGAACATTGAAGCCCCTTTGAAAACACTTACATTTTTGACCTCACAAAAAGAATAAACACTTTTTATGCTCTTAAGTAACCATTTTCTGGAACTTTCTCACTTGGGAGGCGGTGGGAGATCGCTACTGTGGTATCAGTGTTGTAGTACTCGAGCTGTAAGTGGCGGTGTCCAAGGGAGAGCGTCGTAAAGCCGACACATCCGCCGATGCTTCTGCCTCACACCAACCAAGGAGAAGCAGAGGACGAGGACACTTCCCGGAAAATTTCACTGCAGTGATGCAGTTCTGCATTCAGGAGATGGAGGCCAGGACAGGGCGGCCGTAGGTTTGCACTGAGCTTGGGACAGACTGGGTTCCAGGTAGCTTGAGCCATTGTCACAGAGGCCACCAGAACATCCATGTGCCCTGGTTAAAAGAGTTCCAGGAGGAGGAGCCTGGGCACTGGGACGTGTCACTTTTCCAGGCTCAGGCCTAAATACTACACAGTGTCTGCCCTTGACCCCAGGGCTACTGAGCCTGAGCCTCCCATCTGATACTCACAGCTCTGAGTGAGGTCAATGCCATCATAAAGGCCACTTTCTAGGTGGAAACTGCAGACCAAGGGGCGAGATGAAGTTTTGAACCTGGTTCTGCCTGACATCATTGACAACTCTTACTTTTATTTCTTTGATAATATCAGCTCTCACTATGTGGTCTTCAGACTGGCCTTGAGCTGAAGATTCCCCTGCCTCAGAATTCTGGATGCCCGGCTTGCACCACACCCGGCACTGCTAACTCCTGGTGGCTCACGCTTCCAAAGCTGGAGCTCGGAACACAAACTTATAAAGGAAGAGAGGAGATAGGGCAAAGGAGGCAGCAGCCCATCCCTTTCCCTTGTCTTGTGGCCATGCCATCAAAGGACATATGAACTTCCTGAGGATGCCCAGGGGATAAATATTCGGGCAGCATGTTAGAGAGAGAGAGAGAAGCAGGAAGACACAGAACACTGAACATCACTCTGTGCTGGGGAAAGATGGAAGAACGGTGGGAGGAGGAAGATGGGTGAGGATCATGGGGCGCTTCACAAAGGCTGGGTCAAGTGTGCCACACCTCATGGCATCTTGCTGGTAATTCCAGCACTGGGGTGAGCGCCTCACCTCATGCTCCAGCAGCAGCCAGAAGCCCCTGGGGTTGTGGTTGCTGCTCCTTGGCAGTACTTTTTTTTCCCTCCTCTTCTCCTGAATCCCATTTCGGTTCCAGGCTTGTCAGAATGGACAAGGGTCAGGAAACACATCTGCCCAGTGTTGACCTAGACTGGAAGGGCCTCATCAGACACTGTAGTGAGCTGGGGAAGAAGGCAGTGGTCAGAAACGTGCAGAGTGGGCAAGGCTCAGCTCCCAGCCTAACGGGCTTCTTATTGTCCATTTTATCAGTGGGACCTAATTTTGTACTAAAATTGCAGAAATTGTATTTAAAAAATTCCTATTAAGCCTGTACCCAAATGCTCCAATTGTAAACATTTGACCATATTTCTACTTCCATAAAGAAATATAACATGAGCCAGGTGTGGTGGCACACACCTTTAATCCCAGCACTTGGGAGGCAGAGGTAGGAGGATTGCCGTGAGTTCGAGGCCACCCTGAGACTACATAGTAAATTCCAGGTCAGCCTGAGCTAGAGTGAGACCCTACCTCGAAAAACCAAAAAAAAAAAAAAAAAAGAAATATAACATGTATGACATTACCCACAACCCTTACAAAAATAAAACTAAGCCAGGGGTGATGGCATGTGTCTATAATTACAGCCTGAGATGGACCAGGAGTTCAAGATCAGTGTCAACTATATAGAATGTTCCAGGTAAACCTCAAACTACTCAAAAAATTAAGTTTAAATTACATATATATATATATATATATATATATATATATGATGCATATAGCAAATAGACCTACATATGCAAATACAAATAAACATATATACAAGTGGAAATATGAGTACACATGCATATATCGTCACATGCTATATCTGTTTATGCTAAAACCTAAAGATTCTCCCTTTCCAGTTCAGTCCTGCACACTCACCAGCTTTTCTGATTTCTGGATTTGTCATTCCTTTCTCTTCAGTTGGCTCCTACCATGTACAGATATTGACCGACTCACTCAAGCCAGAATACATAGCAATTCAGAGTCAGAATTGCTAATTTTCCATCTGCAGAAAAGAAGAAAGAGAGAGGGAGACAAGGGTAGAGGAGGAGAACGGGGTGAGGGCAACCTTCTAGAGCTCTTGAGTCCTCTCTTTTGTTCTTACTCCACTCACTGTTCTAGTCTCTAGGTGTCAGGCCCCCCTCACACGCGCTTCTGAGTTTTGCTTAAATACACTTCATTTGTTCCTACTTGTCTTTCTCTGTAAGATCCAAACCCCAATCCTTGTTGGTTTTGTCTTTTGTTTTTATCATTTTACTTTGATAATATTTTATTTATCTATTTATTCATTTGCAGGTTGAGAGCGAGAGAGAGAATGGGCACTCTAGGGCCTCTTGCTGCTCCACACAAACTCCAGATGAATGTGTCACCTTGTGCATCTGGTTTTGTGTGGGTACTGGGGAATCAAACTTGGGTCAGCAGACTTTGCCAGCAAGCACTTTAAACACTGAGCAGTCTCCCAAACCCATCCTTTCTTTTCTTTTGAGTGTATAAAATCTTAACCCTGCTCTAAGTCTGGACTGTAAGCAAACAGTGTGCCCAGAGAAGAACCATTGCAACCCTCTCATTCTCCTTCCCACTTTATCCCATCTGTCCGTGTAACTAATCAATCTCATTAGTTTCTTTTACTTTTCTAGAATTTTTGGCACAAAAGAGTAAATTCATATATATTTGCAAAAGTCATACCCGTAAGTCCAAGGAGTTCTGCTTTTACCCAGCGGCTCAGAACCCCATTGGGTGGATGTTACATCATCACATCCCCTCACACCTCTCATAGCTGTGTGCTTATAAGGTTCCCAGTTCAACTGTGAACAGTGGACCTATGTGCGCACCTGCTATGCCATCGTTGCAATGCCATACACCTTCATGTGCTATGTGTCAGGAAGCATTAGATTAACCACATGCATTGCAGAAAACTCAAACTAATTGAAATATAAAATGTGTTGTTGCTACTCATGTAGAAATAAAAATAGAGCAAAAAAGCCTAAGTTGTCACTGTGGCCCCCTAGTCACCAGGAACCCAGGCTCCTGTCATCCCATCTTTCCATTCTCAGTGTGTCCCTTCTAGCTAATTCACGATGTGCCAAAGTGGCTGACACTGCTAGCACCTAACTTAGCAGTCACATTTATGTTCCAGGAAAAAGGAAGGAAGGCCAACATTAGTCTTCCTTAATATTACAGAGGAAGTGCCACATTAAGTATGAGTGCTGCTCTCACAGCTAGCCTGACAACACCAGAGAGATGGTGGTAGATACTGAGGAGACTCAAAACTCATGAAAGCTGAAGATAAGAGGCTGTTGAGAGATCAACACTAACCAAAGTATCTCAGCCCAATGGAAATATTACCAAGATGCAGTATGTTTATATATTAAAGTTCTCAAGTTTTGTTTTTTTTTAAAGTGGCCTGCCTCAACCATCACTTTAAAAAATATTTTGTTTCTGTATTTGAGAAACAGAGAGAAAGGCAGAGAGAGAGAGAATGGGCATGCCAGGGCCTCTAGCCACTGCAAATAAGCTCCAGACGCATGGGCCACCTTGTGCATCTGACTTCCATGGGTCCTAGAGAATTGAATCTGGGTCCTTAGGTTTTGCAGGCAAGTACCTTAACTGCTAAGCCATCTCTTCAGCCCTTAACCATCATTTTTAACAAATATTTATTTATGAGAGAGAGAGAGGTCACGTCAGGTCCTCCTGCCACTGCAAACAAACTCTCCAGACATATGCAACTCCAGATGCACATGCCACCTCATGCCTCTGGCTTACATGGGTACTAAGAAGTTGAACCTTGGTTCTTAGGCTTTGTGGGCAAGTGCCTTAACCACTAGGCAATCTCTCCAGCCCAACCATCATTTTTCTAATGGAGATATCTGAAAAGTCTCCCACCAACTTGCATTTATACCTGCTTGGTCAGAATTTAGTCACACCATTACAAGGAGGTTGGGGAAAGTGGTCTTGGAGTTGGCCATACTACTGGCCTCAGCAATTAGGACTTCTCTGACAAGAGGGAAAAGGGAAACTATGGCAATTTCCAGCACAGGTTACCACCATCAGTGCTCCTCCTCACCATTTCTACTCTGCAGCCAACAAGTCTTTCCTTTTCATTTGCCACAGAGGGCAAAAAGGCCACCTCTCCCGGGAGCATTTTGGAACAATTTGAGAAGCTCTCTCACAATATGGAACAACTATGGGACCGTCATCCCTCGGGGCTGCTTCCCTGAGAGTGTCGTGGTGATGGCACACTGCGTGAGCTGCTAGGGAGACGTGTGCCTTCATGAGAAGAGGAAACAACCCCTCAGCAAATTCAAGAGAGAAGCCAAGAAACCAAGAGAAGACTGTAAGAGGGGTCTGCATTCACCACTGGCTGGCAGACTGCCTCCCAAGTTGTCATTCAGAACAAGCCAGTTTAGGTGTGAGTTGGGACCAGAGGCTGTGAGAAATGATGTTGGGTTGGGTGGACTGAGTTGAGGCTCAGTTGTTGGACTTGGGACTCCCATGGTATCATGAGGAAACTTCTGGGGTTTTGGCGTCTCGTGGAGCCACGCCCACACACATGCCATCTTTCTGTGTAACAAAATAAAGTTTCTTCACCTCTCTGGGCCTATTTCTCATCCACATATTGCTCACTAATATGGGACCAATGGAAAGAATGAAATGAGTTCACAGTGGGAGGGAGTAATGCTTTGCTTTTTAAAAAATGTTATTTATTTATTTATTTGAGATAGAGAGAAAGAGAGGCAGAGAGAGAGAGAGAGAGAGAGAGAGGGTGCATCAGGGCCTCCAGCTCTACTACAAACGAGCTCCAGACACATGTGTCACCTTACATGTCTATTTTATTTGGGTGCTGGGGAATTGAACGTGGGTCCTTAGGTTTCACAGGCAAATGCCTTAACTGATAAGCAATCTCTCCAGCCCTTTTGTTTTGTTTTTCACTTTTCTCTTTGAGACAACATCTCACAATGTAACTCAGGTTGGCCTTGAACTCTCCATCCTCCTGCCTCTACCGTCTCAAGTGCTGGGATGACAGACATGGGCCATCACACTGTGCCCGGTGAGAACCATTGTCACTGACCACCCTTACGTCCTTCATCATGAAGGCCACCATACCCTTCTGCTTGCACAGAAGGTTAGAGGAAGTAGCAGGGAGACACTTTCCTGGGCAGGAACTCCCTGGGGGAGGAAAGGGGCTCCCCTACCTGCTTTATGGCAGGTCACCATAAGCTTCTCTTAGGTAGGGCCAGCAGAGGCCACTTAATGCCACCACATGGGAAAATGTTTCTTTTCTCTGTTCCTGTCTGAATCTCCTAGGTCTATAGCATTCTGTCCCCAAGGGCTGTTCACTTTACTTTTCTCGGGACTCCTGTGCTATCAGCCCTAAAATTGAGGGTTGTCCACTCACCCCCAGATGTACAGCCCTCTGCCATTTACTGAGCACCACTGTGTCTCTCTACCTCACAGTTGTTCTCTCCTGCCCCCCTCACCACCATCCATAGATGCGGGAAGCAAAGTGATTGCACCCATTTTCCCCAAGAACTGAAATCCAGTGAGGTTAACAGGCTTGTCCAAGGTCACAGAGCCAGTAAATAGCATGCCACCCAAGCTTAGAGCTGAGAGTCCTGCAATCTTAAAAAGCGAGGCTCTTACACAAGCTCAGAGCTGGAGCTAGGATGGGAAGGGAGGGTTGCCTCTGCCGGGGCCTCCCACCCAGGGAGCACCTCCCACAGGAGACCCAGAGATTCAAGTCCAACCATGGCCTCAGCCACAGCGTCCTCTGCTCTGTGCCCCATCTTGGCCTCTGAGCCAAAGTCAAACCAGTTTACGCCAGCTCTTGGAGGCTGAGAGAGGAGGACAAAAGTTTGAGAGCCTATCTGCGCTATAGAATGAGTTCAAGGCCACTCGAGGAAACTTAGATCTCAAAAAAAAAAAAAAATGCCCCCTGTGGTGGTGCACACCTTTAATCCCAGCACTTGGGAGGCTGAGGCAGGAGGATCACTATGAGTTTGATGCCAGTCTGAGGCTGCATAGTGAATTCCAGGTCAGCCTGGGAGAGAGTGAGACCCTACCTTGAAAAAACAAAAAAATAAATTAAATAAATAAACCGTAAAAAGTTTTTTTTAATATTTTATTTTTATTTGTTTATTTGCCAGAGAGAAAGAGGGAGGGAGGGAGGGAGGGAGGGGGAGAGAGAGAGAGAGAGAATAGACGTGCCAGGGCCTCCAGTGGTTGCAAACAAACTCCAGACACATGTGCCACCTTGTGCACCTGGCTAACGTGGGGCCTGGGGAATCAAACCTGGGTCCTTTGGCTTTGTAGGCAAATGCCTTAACCAATAAGCCATCCCTCCAGCCCAAGCACTTTATTTTCTAACCCTTTCCCCATAAAGGAAAGTGGAGTTTGGGCCCCACATGCTCTTCTAAATAGCAGACCGAGGCTTGCTCAGTTTCATTACAGTTTTAAGAGTTTCATGCATGTGTGTACACACGCCTCTCCCACAGGGCAGACCCGCTGGATGGTTACTGGCATCCAGCTCTGATCCAGGCCAACCTGGGGCCACTAGAGTACACTCATGACTGGTCTGAGACCTATGGTCGTGGACCCCTCATTTCAGGGTGGCTAGCTCCATGAGATCTGAGCCACTCTGGCCTGGCCCTTCCTTCCCTCCCACTGGGTTTGGAGTAAAAGGCAGGAAGTGGCCACAATAAGGGAAGAAATTGCCCTTCTGTGCCAGATTCTCCTGGTAGCCCCCGAGACAAGGGCTCAGTGAGGCAGATGGCCTTCTGAGATAGTCCTTCTCAAAGCAGGATCTGCAGCCAAGCCTGTAGCACAGACCTAATCCCAGCTACTCAAGAGGCTGAGGCAAGAGGATTGAAAGTTCAAGGCTGGTCTGAACTATGGAGTGATCTCAAGGCCAGTCTAGGAAATATATATATATATATATAGTTTGAGAAAAGGCAACAAGAAAACTGGGTGTATAGCTCAATGGTGGAGCTCTGGTTTAGCATGACCTAGGACTTGGGTTCAATCGCTGGTACCAAAAACATCCAGGTGAGGCCTGTGGACAGCATCGTCAGATTCCGTTAAGAACTTGTGAGCGATGCCGGAGCTTGGGGACCTCATTGATGCACATTAAGCTTTGTGAGCCTGCTGGAAGATATTGAAGACCTAGAGACCTCCTCACTCCAGATCCCAGGTTCAGATAACATCTTTCAGGACTGAGTTCCTTGACAAATGAATAAATAAGCAGTTCTGTAGGTGGATAAGTCTGAGAAATGTCACATGTCAGGTTCTGCTCCAGAGTACAACAAACATACCAGCATCTCAAATGCCCTGAATAGTTATGCGTTACTGGAACAAGTTTTCTTTTGCTGAACTGCCTCCCAAATTTATCTGACTACAAAATCCTCTTTCGTAGAACACCCAATGTAGACTTTAGGTTGGGGAGCACCACCCTTCCTTGGAAGAAAGGGAACCACAGCCCCTTACATTATCTTTAGGAAAAGGTGGCTGAGGTTCCCACATGACATTACATTTTAATAAACAGTTCTGAGACCTCAGGATGTACAAGTCAGGAACCTATGTTAAAGGTGTCAGGGAAGCTGACATCAATTACCTTTAACTAGAGACACACCCTCCTATTTCCAAGATTTCAACTTCCATTCCCACGGTCTCCCCAACTCAGCATGCCCAACCCAATGTCATTGCACAACACAACTCTCCTGGGCCACCGCCAATGTTCTCCCAGGCCCCAGGACATTTTCTTCGTCCCTCCACTCATTAATCCTCTTCTCTCTCCCAGCACCCACAGGATCCTGGCCCTAGCATCCACCCAACTGCCAAGTTCCTTAGATTGTATCTGTTCTGTCTGTTCAGTCTCCCCACCCCTGCTCCTTCCCACTGTGACTCACCTGGCCTGCTGCCCCCAGCCACCTCCTGCCTGTCTCATCGCTCTTCCTCTCTGGACCTGGTAGGGTGCATCAGTCATACCCATGTTTCTGTCACTTACCTGATCAGATCTGGCCACATGCTTTGCTCTGGTTTTCATGACAATATTTCCACTTCAAAGAGAAGGACATCCAGGCACAGTGAAATGGAGCGACTGGCCCAAGGTCACGAGTTTCTTAAGCAGCTGTAGGAGGATTTGGGGTCAGGTGACATGGTTCCTGCAGCTGACTACTTTGTCCTGTAGGGGTCTGGCTCTTTCTCAGGCTTGGCCCTGCTATCCCAACAATGAGTGACTTCCACAGCTATTCCAGGCCCAACGCCGGCAGTAGAGGATGACACCATTTCCAGCTCCACCAGCCAGCCACGCTGTCACGAAATCTCTGCTTATGCCACATGAGGTCACCTGTAAAGGGCTGCGTTCCGGAAGTGTGCTGGGCCCTGATGTCTCAACCTACTACTGGTCCGGCTTTGTGCGCACCACTCATCTTCTCCATCTCAGCCTCAGAAGCAGCGTGTGTTGTACGTATGTGTCGCTGCCATCTTACTGATGAGAAGAGTGGGGCACGGAGAGGAAAAGCCACGTGCTCAAGTGCCACTTGCGTGGAGGGCACACCCAGAAGAGACAGCAGAAAGCACAAAGGCCCTGATAGAGGGAAAGGCAGGGGATGTTCTAGGTCAACAAGGAGTGGAGCTTGTCCAGAGTGTGGCTCAGGTGCACAGTGAGTATGGCAGACACCGGCTGCTGGACAGGTCTTTGCCTGTGGGGTGGGGCCACGGTACAACTGCCACATCTACAGGGCCACCCTTGATGTTTGTCAATGAAAAAGCAGCAGGAGACCCGGCATGGATACCCAGGTGGCATGAACCTTGCGCTGATGCATTTTGGCCTCAAATCATGGCCCCAGAAGTTCCAGAAAGCCTTGGGACATGGGCGGCGGCCCGGGGTGCACATGTGAAGTGGCATTGTAGGGATGGGGTCCCGGGCTCTACAGGACAGATGACGACAGGAGGCAGGCCTGAAGAGAGGGCTTTCTACCCTGCACCCAATTATGGAAAAGACTCCCTTTCTCATGTTCCTTTTTATGGAAAAGTGCATCTTGGCTACCACCATCCTAAAGGACATAGGTGCTTCTCCCAAGCAAGATGGGAACGCCTAAGCTTCGGAAAAGCTCTTTCTGATCTATTGGCCTCCAGGTCATCTGCAGAAAATCACTGATCCCTTAATGGGCTCCTGAACCACCCAGCTCACCACCCAGATAACTACCATCATGCCCGGGTGTGACCTTCCGGGACATCTGCCTTACCTCTCCTGACATGTGTCCTCTACCCTGAAGCAGTCAGGTCCCTGCACAGCCTTACATAACCAGTCTCCTGCCTGCTCCATACACCTCCTTGGCCTCCCTGGTTAGGTCACTGCTGTGGTCGCTGTGAGCACTTGCTGTCACAGCCTGTGCTCCTGTAGGCTCAGTGAAGTGAAGGATCTAACAGAGCCTCCACAAGCCTTCTAACACCCCAAACCTCAGGCACCTAACAAGGATATCTCACTGCCTCACAGGCATAAATTACCACTTGGTCTTTCCACAACCATATTGTTGTAAAATACATGCAGCAAAAGTCATCATTTTAGGAGCTGGAGAGGTGGTTCCATGTTTAGGGACCTTGCTTGCAAAGTCTAACAACCAGAGTTTGAGTCCCCAGTGCCCACGTAAAGTCAGATGCACAAGGTGGCACATGCATCTGGCATTTGTTTACAGTGGCTACAGGTCCTGGCATGCCCATTCTGTCTCTTTCCTCTTCATCTCTCTCTCTCCTTGCAAATAAATAAATAAATATTTTAAGAAATGTATCATTTTAATGGTTACACAATGTACAATTCAGTGGCATTGACTCAGTCATTATGACAACCACTAACCAAGGTTCCAGGAAATCCCAGACCTATTAAACCCTCCCTTTTCTCTCTACTCCAGCCTTGAGTAACCATTGACCTGCTTTCTGGCTCTATAGACTTTAAAGAAATTTTTTTTTCATTTATTTTATGAGAAAGGGAGAGAGAGAGAAAGAATTGACACACCAGGGCCTGTAGCCACTGCAGTTGAACTCCAGATGCGTGTGCCACCTTGTGCATATGTGTAACCTGTGTACTTGAGTCACCTTGTGCATCAGGCATACGTGGAATCTGGAGAGTTGGACATGGGTCCTCAAGGCTTCACAGGCAAGCGCCTTAACCACTGAGCAATCTCTTCAGCCCTTTATGGACTTTTTATATAAAGGAAATAATAAAATACATGACCATCTGGGACTGACTTCTTTCCTTTAGCATGTTTTGAGTTTCGCCTGTGCGGTTGTATGTTGTTACAGTTACCTTCAAGTTCCTGGCACAAAACATCCTACCAAAAGCAGGTGATGGGAGGAGAGCTGTTTGTTTTGGCTTATAGTCTCCAGGGGAAGCTCCATGATGGCAGGGGAAAGCATGACATGAGCAGAGGCTGGACATCACCTCTGCCACAGCAGGTGAAAAACAGCAGCAGGAGCCTGCCCTCAACAACACATCTCCTCTAGCAAGGTCTCACCTCCCAAATTACCATCAGCTGGGGATCAAGCATTGAGGACATGTGAGTTTACAGGGGGCACCTGATTCATACGTATCAGCACTTTCTTCCTTTAATGGCTAATCTTCACTATACGGACATACCCCATGTCATTTCTCCATTCCTCCATGGATGTTCATTTGTTTTGTTTCTTCCTTTTGGCTGTTGTGAATAGTGTTTCTGTGCACATTTGTATATAGCTTTTGGCCATTGATGACAGGCCTGGTTTAAATCACACCCTTCCTCCTTCCTTGGTTTTCTTTGCTCTGTGGCATTTCCCATCACCCACCACTTTTGGATTGTACCTAGCTAGCACAGTGGAGGCTGAGCCTGCTGTCTGTTTACTGCCCAGCACACAGTTAGAATGCAAGGCACACAATGAGAACTGATGAGAGAATGGATACTTGCAAATGAATGAACATACAGCAATTAAATATTCAGAGTGAATTCTAATTATTTTACTCATTTTTTTAAGACAAGGACTTGCTCTGTATCCCTGGCTGACCTGAAACTCACTATGTAGCCCAGGCTAACCTCAAACTTGCAATGATTCTCCTTCCTCAGCCTGCTGAGTGCTGGAACTACAGCTATGTTCCACCAAGCCTGGCTTCATGGATATGTATTTTTTCAAACAGAGAGAGAGAGAGAGAGACACACACACACACACACACACGCACACACACACAGAATGCTAGGACCTCCGGCCACTGCAAACGAACTCCAGATGCATGCACCACTTTGTGCATCTGGCTTTATGTGGGTACCGGTGCATTGAATCCAGGTCATTAATCTTTGCAGACGGGGGCTTTAACCATTGAGCCATCGCTCCAGCCCCCTCAGGGAAGCTTTCAAAAAAGTTTTAAAAGCCTTTGCGTCATTCCCTGCTGGCGATCATCCATGGTTGGTGGCACACTACCACACTTCTAAATGCCCATCCTAGGTACACATGCAGTGCCCATTGGCTGGGGTGAGAGACCCACCTACCCTGGAGGCTTCTGCATTTCTTTTGTGAGGAGTCCCCTCATTTCCACCCCTGGAACGATTGGAGGAAGAGGGCCTTCAAAACCTCCACTAGCTCAGAGTCCATTAGGGCCTAAATTCAAAATGTGTTTCTTCAGAACTCCAAGCAAAACCCGTATTCCCAGAGGAAAACTTCATCTCAGCCTCCACCTCTCTGCCCACAGTAGAGCAGCCTTCACAGAGCCTTGTCACAGGCCACTGCGGCTCATATTAGTTACAGATGATGGCAATTAGAGGCCGCATCTCCCTGGCTCCTGGTAGAATATTGAGACAGAACTACAGCTATTTTAAGATTTCAAGCCGATTTATACTTAGTGCTTCAAAGAAAGCCAGCCAGCAAGGAAAATATGGTAACTGTTGCTTTAAATTATAGCTATCATTACTTCAAAAGGATATTCAATCAGAGACCACTGAAGACTAAAACTATTTACATCTCCTGACACTTAAAAGCAAGCAAGCAGTTTCAGCCTGTCAGCCTTGGACATGTTGGCTACAAAGAGCTCCGGGCCTCGCTGGCCTGCAGAGCAAAACATGTCTCGGGGAGCAGCGGGAGAAGGCATACTGGGAGTCCTTTGGCCCAAGCTTCCCTCCATCGTTCACCATAGCCTTAGAAGGATTTGGGGTTTGGGATGTGTAGATCTGCTCAGGCCCCAAACTTGGAAAAGGTAGCTGTCTGTAACATAGGAAACAGGCCCCTCAGCTGGGTCTGTGGCATTCATGGCCCTGCCCTGGGGAAATCCTATCACATAGCATTAATATAAGTCCCAGGACAGGACTGTCCCCTACTTATTCCTGGGCTGTCTACATGAGCTGGACAGGAGGGATGTGTTATGAATAATCCACCAAAATCATAGCCAAATGCAGCACTTACTGACCAACAGCCACCGTGGTGAAATTGAGCGGGGCTCTGGAAGCCCACTTCTGTGAGGGTTCAGGCTGTGTATTTGCTGTGTGACCTTGGACAAGCCACTTTACATCTCTGAGACCCAGCTTCCTCAGGAAAGTTGGGGAGATTCAAGTCCCCATTTCATAGGAGCTTAACTGAGGCGATGGACACGAAGCTGTAGCAAATAACCTCCCACAGTCACGATTACATATCAACTGGAGGCAGAGGTTTCTGCTTGCAGGGCATTGTGGTCATCTGGGTGGCTTGGGCTCCCTCTGTCAGGCTCCTGGGTTTGTGGGTTTCCCGATAGCCCCTGGAGTAGGTAGGAAGAGGTGGGGTGAGGGGTCCTCAGTATGAGAGATGAGTAAAGTTCCACAGGTCACTGGTCACCAACCCCGGGGAAGGCAGCCACAATCTGGTGTCTGGGTCAGGCGCCCTCCCAACATGCTGCTGTGGCCACTGGGCTCTGCATCGACCACACCTTTGGAAAAATAAGATTTGTGGACACAGGTTCCATGTCTGCTGTTCACAGGCACATTCTGGAAGAGCCTAGCACCTGACACATGGGGAAAGTCAATACACACTGGCTGGGAGAACTGAACAGCAAAGCCCAGGACCCTGCCACACCTACACCCCTGACATATACAGATTAGCAAATGTCACTGAACAGACGATTCATAATGGACAGATTCTGGGGGTGAGGGGGGGATACACAGGCATCCTCTATACCAAAGGCTAACCCAGCTGCCTGCTTGTTTGTGCAAGTAAAGTTTTATTGAAATGTGGACCCACCTGTATGCAGGGGAAGCTGGGAAATGTAGTCTGTGGCTGAGTTTCTGAGTGGCTGAATCCCACACTATGGCAGCAGGAGCTCCAATGTTTAGTGAGCAGGGAGCCGTACTCTACCACAGCTCTTCCTACAGTGTTGCTCACTGGCATTAACGTTATTTTGACCCACTGTTTTCTAATCCAAAACTTCCGGTTGCTCAAATGAGACACAAAGGGTCCCGGGCAACGCTACAGCTAATAAGTGTCAGAGGTGGGGTTGAAATAGGACTCTCCCGGCCTCTGACATTCCTTGGGAAGCTAGGAGAAGAAGCTACCAGAGCAGTTTGAGTTTGTCTAGGAACTCATGTTTCCCTCTCAGCTGGGTGGTGGTACACGCCTTTAATCCCAGCACTCAGGGAGGCAGAGGTAGGAGGATTACAGCTGTGAGTTCAAGGCCGCCCTGAGACTACAGAGTGAATTCCAGGTCAGCCTGTGCTAGAGCAAAACCCTACCTTGAAACACCAAAAAAAAAAAAAAAGTATCTCTCTCTGTATTTCAGATAACCAGCATTTTGGGTCTGTGTAGTTTCACAAAACAAGTTCATTAGTTGCTGTTCTACTGGGCTCTGGAACCTTCGTGACCTGTGCTGTTCATCTGGAGATCCTTGCCCACACTTACCTCCTATCTTCTTGGTCCAAAGTCTTCATTCAACTCACAAGAGCCCCAGCAAGCACTGGGGCTGTGCAGAGGACCAGGTTTTTGGGTGCTGCCCACCTATCCCTGCCAGGGAACTCTTCCTTCTCCCTGTCCCCACCTCTGACTCACTCACTCCAGTCTGGGTGGGGAAGCTGACGAGCCCCTCTCTTGCCACCCAGGACTGGAGCAGCTCCAGCAGACGCACAGGCTGGGTGAAGTTCAGGGAGAGCAGGCTGTGGCAGGGAGGAAAGTCAGATGCTGTGTATCACCTGGACAAGTCACTTCCCTCTCGGGGCTTTTGGTTCCTTGCCTCTGCCACTCATGGTGACACCGAAGGAGGGTGTAAAAGTCTGGAGATGGGTGGGGCTTCCATCTCCTTTTCTGATAGAATTCCTTTATTCTCATGAGAACATCCCCTCAGGGGACAGTGGCCCTTAAGTAAGCCTTGAGTTTTGGCAGCTTTCAGAGGAGGGGAATACGGATGTGATGTCATCAGATGTCCTTCACAGTCAGTTCCCTTCAATTCCCTGACCCCTGGCCAAAGAACCAGAGCCAAAGGTGACAGCATGTACCCAGGATGCTGAGCTTCAAGCCAGTGAACCAAGGACCAAAGTAAGATGCAGAGAAGTGGCAGACAGGGAACATGGCTCCCCAAACAGAAAGACCCTAGATAAGACATGGCAGTGGAGGGCTGGAGAGATGGCTTAGTGGTTAAGGCACTTGCCTGCAAAGCCAAAAGACCCAGGTTCAATTCCCCAGGACCCATGTAAGCCAGACGCACAAGGGGGTGCACACATCTGGAGTTTGTTTGCACTGGCTAGAGGCCCTGATGCACCTATTCTCTCTCTCTCTCTCTTAAATAAAGAAAAATAAAATATTTTTTAAAAAACAGAGATGGCAGTGGGGATATTTGTCTGCCTTCCCCTACCTGTGCCTTGTTCTTGCCCCTACTCTGTGGCCCAGACAGCTAATGCCAAAGGTTAGAACCATTCCCTGTACCCCCCTGCCAACCAGACCTCACACCCACAACACACAGTCATATGAGAGTCAGGCCAATAGGAGGCAAGAGAACCCAGGTGGGCAGAAAGGAAGAAGGGAAAAGCACATTTGTCCTCTGGCTCTCTCCCTGTGAGGCACCAAAGACTGACTCTGGACCTCAGCAGAGGACTGTAGGCTAGAGAGCTTCAACGTCACAGCCTCCTTATCCACCCCTCTCCTGACCTCTGAGAACCACTCCCCGTGCTCTGCCCTTTGGTCTAGAGGTGGTGTCCCCTGTCACCCCTGGGCTTCCCTTTCAAAGGCCTCCCTTGATCCTGACTGTCCCCAGCTGAGACTCGAACTGATCCATGCATAACTAGAGCACCTTTAGGGAGAGGCCACATGCTCCAGGGTGGAGTGGGGGTGGGTACAAGAAGCCTTTCCCCTACAGGAGGTCAGAGAGCCAGGCATGCAGAGAGCCCACGGGTGAGGAACTGTAGTCATAGATCTTCCTAGTGAAGATGCTGGGAGCGTCAGCCCCAGTAGTCCTGAGGGAGGGATGGGGATGTATTCCGCCCTTACCTAATCTTCTTGCCACCCTGGGGAATTCTCTCTATGTCCCTGGATCATAAAGCACTCACCTGATTTAGGAGGAAATGGCAATGCGGGATGTGGCTTTGGGAGCACTTTGCACTAGACAGTCCCCATGATAAGTCGTGGAGGATTTAAAAGGTTGCTGACATTTTCCGTTATGTATCTTTTCATTAGAGGTAACTATCACTTTAAGCAAATTGTTTCAGGACCTGGAATGCAGCAATAAGTGGTCTAATTAGTGTAGGTTGTAATTTCGGAAGGTTCATTATGTCACAGACATTATGACTCCTGGGTATTACTAAAGGACTCATTTGTAGCCCTCGAAATGATTTTCTCATGAACACACATAATGTCATCCACAGAACTAGAGTGGAGCCTTAAAGTGATTTTATGGAGAGAAACTCCAGCTTTCTTGAGGGCTAGATTGCAAGACAGCCATAAATCAGTGAGCAGATAGTGTATGTGCCACAGGAAACCCCAGTTCTAACTAGAACAACATTGGCCCTTTCAACTCTATTACCCAACATCAAGTAAATTACCTAAGGTGACAGAATATGGTAACCAAGCAGCCTCTCATGTCTAAATATTTCAGTTCCGCTGGGCATGGTGGTGCATGCTTTCAGTCCCAGCACTGAGGAGGCAGAGGTAGGAGGATTGCCGAGAGTTCGAGGTCACCCTGAGACTCCATAGTGAATTCCAGATCAGCTTGGGCTAGAGTGAAACCCTGCCTCCGAAAAACAACAACAACAAAAAATCAGTTCCATGGAGCCAAAAATGGCTGGCATGGAAAGTTTTTTCTTTTGTACATTTATTCCCCAGAAGAAAACATACCTGTAATATCCATATTCACAAGAAAAATCATGTTTTAACATGACCACCAGTTGTTCTTATGTCACCCGGGCATGGCAGAGGCTAACTAGTTGCTATCAATTGACATGTTCTCCTTTCCCTCTTGGGCACCCAGCAGGACTACATTTCCCAGCCTCCCTTGCACTTGCACAGCCATGTGACTGAGTTCTGGCATGTAGGCAGAGCTGAAATCCTATGCTGGCTTTCCCTCAGACCTCATCATCACCCCTACTCCTTGCTTATTCTTCCTGCCACCTGCTGTCAGAATGCGAAGTCCCAGTGGGAATTAAAGTGCAGGGTGAAACCAGCAGACAGAAAGAGCCTGAACACTGAGTGACAACAGGAATGGGGGCTGAGTCCCTTCCTAACCACTTTCAAGTGGCAGTGATAAGAATTAAAGTTAAGTGTGTGTGTGTGTGTGCCCACTAAGCATGGTGAACAGACTAATACAGGCCTAGAAGGTTCTCCATGAAATTGGTTCTACCAGCCAAGAGTCTATGGGACCCTAATGTCTATATCTTGTCTTACAAAAGCGGCAGGTTTCTTTTTTAGTCTTCCAAATGTTTTTAAGAGAATTCCTGAAACTTAACTTCAAAAACTTCCAACTTACAAACCTCCGCAGACATCGGCAGAGCAGTCGGTGTAGCAACAGGTCAGGTCTGCCCCCAGCAGCAGAGGCTGTTTCTACGGCACCAGGGGATTGAGGTGATGTGCTTTGCACTCCGTGGGAGCTCATCTCTGTGGCTAGAAAGATGCAGCACTCTGATTGGTCCGGCTCCAGTCATGTATTCTTTCTTAGAGCTAAAACTGGAGCCTCTCAAGATGCTGCTGTCAAAAGAAAAGGGGAACAGATGCTGGGCAGGTAAAAAGTAGAAATTCGACACACATGGACAAGAAAATTCTAGGGACTTTCCCACCACTGAAGAGCCAGGAAGGGATAGAGAATGAGCCACCCTCTGCTATTTCAGCTTTGTCTCACGTCACTACCACGAGAGCCCAAGACAGCATGTCCATGGGGCAGCTGTTCTGGGTGTGACAATCCTCCAATTGCTAGCAACTGTGGACAGCCCTAACCGCAGAAGACCCATGTTCCCTAATGCATAGACCATAAACCCATCAGCTGTCCTGGGACTGCAGAGGGATTTACAAAAGGCCATTCATCTCATTAATAATTGGTCTGCTGCCAACTTAAGTGCTTTTCTGCTGTTAACTGTAAGTATATTTTTAATGTGAGGAGCTTGTTCCCACTGGCTGTCTTCCCTTCTGAAAATATGGCCAAGTAAAAGGCTGAAATTTCATAAGCTGACAGCATCACCTGGCATTAGCTGGCCACTTAAGAATTTACCTGTACACCCAAGTTCATTTCTGACACCGAGCAAACCCCTCTTTCATGGACTCAACATTTGGGGAGAATACCAGGATGGTGGCAGCCTCTTGGCATTTTATTTTGCTCCAGGCATGCTTGGGCATCCATTATCTGACTCCCAACATCAGAGGCCAGAGGTGGATGGTCTTCAGGGTGACACTTCCTAGGTTTAAGCATGCCTGCAGTAATGAGTGAGACACTTAAATCCATCCATCCATCCATATATATATATATATATATTAAATATATATATATATGTATATATATATATTTAAAATATCTCAAATTATATATATATATATATAAATTGAGAGTGAGAGAGAGAGTATGGGCACTCTAGAGCTTCTTGCCACTGCAAATAAACTCCAGACACATGGGCCACTTTGTTCATCTGGATTTATGTGGGTACTGGGGAATTGAACCCAGGCCATCATGCTTTGCAATCAAGCACCTTTAACTGCTGAGCCATCTCTTCAGCCCTCCTTGTACGTCTTGCAGATGTTCTTCAGAGACGCTTATGTCTCAACTTGTTAAATGTTTGATGGTCCTGAGAGGTATCTTGGGAAGACTCTTTTGCACTTGAACACTAATCTGCAGAGTTTCTTGCAGCTAGGAATAAAATGAATCTTGTCCTTTAAGAATGGTGACGACCTTGCTCATGGTGACACTTTCAGAAGAGCCTCAAGAGGGCTGGGAGATGGCTTAATGGTTAAGAGTACATTTTACTTAGCAATAGAGTCTCTTGGGCCAAGTATGATTCCCTAGAACCCACATATTTAAAAAAAAAAAAGCTGGGTTTGGCCATGCACATTTTTAACCCTAGCCCAAGGGGAGTGGAGAGAGGCATAGAATGGAGAATTTCTGGGGCTCCCTGATGGACAGCAGCTGGGTTGAGGGATAAACTCCAGCTCAAGGAACTACACAGGCGAGTGATAAGAGAGCACCTGGCATTCTCTGCCCTCCGTCTGCATGCTTCTGCACATAGGCAAGCATGCATGCAAAAGAAAAAGGAAAAGCCTCAAAAATATTCTTCTGGGTGAGTCACAAATCAGAATTCCTCTGGCCAGTTGTGATTTAAAATACGTGTTCTTGTAGTATTTGATTTGGTCCAAAGCTTGCATCAGTTGTTGGATCCCATGGATTTGGGGTGGGGGGAGGAGAAAAATATAAAAAAAAAAAAATCCTCATAGGACTTTTTCAGACTTTTTTGGCTTTTGCCAGGCTGTGACCTAATCCTCGAAACCTTCTCTAGACTGCTTGAGCCAAGTTGGAGTTATTTAAGGCAGGCTGGCTACACACCTCGCGAGTGGCACTCCATTCCTATCACTAATCAGATGTCGGGGGCCCTAGACATTTCTATTTAAATAGCGGTTGTACTTTATGACCCCAAGCCTGTTTAATCCACCCTGTACACATTTGCAAGTTTCAAGAAAGTCTGCTGTCTAGAGAGAATCAACCCAGTTTGGGGAGAATCGATTCTGATAACTCATTTCTCTAAATGTGCCCTGGCTTCATAAAGATGTTAAGCACACTAGACATTTTCCCTCAAACAGCCAGCTGTTTCTCCTAACTGCTTCCAGAGAACTCAGACAGAACCAGACACACTCCAAGAGAAATGGTCCCAGGGCCCTCTGGAAAACAGAAACAAGCCCTTCCTCCCCCAGCTCCACCTGGATGGTTCCCAGACTCCCTGCCCAGGGAAACATCTGTCCCACCTGCACAGGTGTGCTGTCAGCAGAGGAGTGGGTTTGGATCTCTTCCCTATGGTTGACAGGCCCTCGGGCTGCCCCTTCCTACCCGATCTTGTCTGTAGTCAGATCCAGAAGTAAAACAGATTACAATGTCTCTGTTTTTTTCTTTGCTTTTTTTTTTTTTTTTAAAGAAAGAAACAAAAACACTTGTGCATCTTCAGCACTCCCCTTCGGTGGAGCACAGGGTTAAGAGAAACCATGAGAGACTGTCACCAGAAGAGCCTGTCTCCCTCCATAGCCTACTGCCGACAGCTTTTGCAGGCCCAGAAACATCTGGAGATGTTGCAGCTGGAAAAAAAAAAAACAAAAACAAAAAAGCTCCCTACTGATCTTTGTAAGGGTCTGGGGCAGGTGCCGCACTTTCCAGTTCTGTTGGCCTTTCAAGATCAATATTCCAAGGACTTCACTGGAACGCCACGTTCTGTCATAAGCCTTTGATTTGTGGAATAACTGGCTCTCGATGCCTGTCGCTATGCCAAGGTCAAGGGCAGCAGAGGGTAAACAGTGAAAGCACGCCGAAGCACGCGCTCTGCGCATCTGAGGCACCACCCACCGGGACAGATCCCAAGCCCATTCCCTCTAAGGAAGATACTCAGAGGTATGACAAGGAACAGCATCCCTGTTTTATAGATGACAAAACCAATGCACCATGATCATTAAAAGGACCCCGAGGGAAATGTGCTGCCCTGGGTCTTGAGAGCCCCGATTCCAGGATAACATACTTTCCCTATCAGGTGGCTGTACAGAGTGGAGTACCCAAAACTCAGAATGGTACGTGATCACCACAGGTACTCAAGAACTTACTGGTGATGGTGATGATAGTGGTGGGTAGGTCTGAAATATGTATGTTTCTAGAAACATTTGGCTATGAACTTGTCCACATAGAAGAAGATAGTGTGTGGACCGTGAAATGGCCCTTTAATTTCTTCCCAGGGTATAATATTGAAAGGGCAGAGCACCTCACCCTTACCTGTGGAGCAGTGCTCTTCTGGTCCTATGTGGAAGGTTCTCTGCTTGGGTCTCAGAAAACCTCTGGGATCTCCACTCCTGATCGCATTGTTGAAGGCTGCTTACATAGTTGAAGACTCTCCTACTTTTTAAAATACATTTTAAAAAATATTTTATTTATTCATTTGAGAGTGGGAAAGAGGCAGAGGGAGAGAAAGAAAGAATGGGCACACCAGGGCCTCCAGCCACTGCAAATGAACTCCAGATGCATGCGCCACTTGTGCATCTGGTTTATGTGGGTCCTGGGGAAATGAACCGAGGTCTTTGGCTTTGCAGGCAAGCACCTTAATGGCTAAGCCATCTCTCTAGCCCCAACTCTCACTTTTGACTGAATCAGAGGTTGTATAGGTAACAGCTAATTTTCTGTGCTGGGAAGCTTTAGATCCACCTTTCCCTTGCTATCAAACATTTTTAAGTGTGTGTGTGTGTGTGTGTGTGTGTGTGTGTGTGTATGGAAGCCAGAGGACAACCTTGGGCATCATCTTCAGAAATGCTGTCTTCAGAAAACCTTCTTCTCATTGGCTTGGAGCTCACCAATTAGTCTAGACTGCTTAGTCAGTGAGCCCCTGTGGTCTGCCTGTTTTTGCCTCCCTAATTCACATCTATACTCCTGGCATCTTTACATGGGTTCTAGGAGTCGAACTCAGGTCCTCATGCTTGCAAAGTAAACACTTTACCCATTGAGATATTTCTCCAGCCCTCTTTGATATCTAACATTTAACTATGTCTTTGTGACCAAAACCCATCTACAGGCCCAGCAATCAAGACTGCTGGCACTCCCCACTGTCCATGGCTGTATTCTCCTTCTGGGTACCAGCCATCGTGATTATTAGGTCATCTGACTGGGTTCTGGCTCGTGGAATGTGAGCAGATATGATGGGCCCGGATTGTGAATACGAAACAAATTTGTATTCTGTCAAACCACTGACTTCTGGGAGCTTTGATTTTAATACAGGCCCCACTTATGGCAAACTCCGAAGCAGTGACTAGGTCAGGACCCCACACTTGGCTAGAAACTCAGACTTCAACTTCTCTTCCACAGGCTTTATCATCAAACGTCCATGAAAAAATGTTTTCTACCAGTACCTAAAGTGTAACAGTCTCTCCAAAGTTGGATGGATGGATGGATGAATATAGATTACAAAGTGAACTGATGAATTAGATGGATGAATGGAAATAGAATGGTGGATGGATGGATGGATGGATGGATGGGAATATATTGGCAAGCCATTTGATGGAAGGACGGATGGGTGAAACTGGTGGTACAGACCTGTTGGTCATTTATCTGCTAACTTCTCATGAGTTCATAGTGGAAGAACTAGAAAATGCTTGTTCTCCTGAAAAGTAGGCCACATCACTGGGCTCAGCCCAGAGTTCCCAGAGACGTGGGCAATCCTGACTAAGACTATAAGGGCTGGGCAAGGATAGTCAGAAGCGCACTACAATTACTAGAGAAATTAGCCAGGAGGGACTCGCATGTCTCCTGGCTCCATTTTCAAGTAGTCACTCAGTGTCTTAAGAAAGACTAAACACAAGTCCAGAAAACTCGGACTGGATCTTGAGAGATGAGAGCTGGCCAACTGAGAACGCGGAGCATTTATCAAGAAATGGAGAACACAGCAGCTAGTCTGGGCCAGATCCACCCACCCACCCGCAGCCTGCTTATCACTCCAAGTGACACTCCACCATGCTGAAGTGCTGAGCACAGCACTCTGGCCTCCGTCTCTGCCCAGGGCCTTCTTTCTGCACAGCTGCGGGGGCCGGGCAGGCACTCTGCTCAGCCCTCCATGGGGATGGTAGGGCTCCCCTCCTCGGGGGGCTCTGCCTCTGGCAAGCAGACCCTTTAAGCCTGTCTTTATGTCCTTATCAGTGCTCCACGGCAGGCCCAGGTGCCAGGCCTCATTCACTCAATTACTGTCTTCACAGGACACAATGCCCTCTTCTGTACGCACATAGAGACACTTTCATGGCAAGGGTTCAGAGCTAAATCCTCTTTTGATACTGTCAGAAACTCCCTGCCAAGCTGACACTGTACGTTAGGGGAAAGAGCTCACGGGTGCAGAAAGCCGAAATTAAATTAAACAGGATATCAATACCCACCAGTTAAGGAAATGATATTTCCTTTTTTTTTTTTTTTTATTATTTCTCTCTCCCAGAGCTTCAGCCAAATACGCATCTTTCCTTGGCGAAGCCAATGGGCCTGGGTTTTCCAAACAAAATACCCAGAGGATTCTCAGGGAAAAGAGGCTTCCAGAGGGCTCTGTTGCCACCCGCCAGCCATGAGCCTAGATTCTTCCAATTTCCGCCGGGCTCTGCTGAAAGGCCAACTGTTTAATCTTCTAGAGGGGAGGGACTGAAACTTGCTTCAAGTGGCTGGATGGTGAGTGGCATCTTTTCTTCTTGGCTTGCTGAATTTTATAAAATTAAGAGATGGGGCTGGACACGCGGCTCAGTGGTAGAGCTTTCTCCTAGCATGCGTGAGTGTCCTCCATTTGATCACTAGCCCCACACAACAAAAGGCAAGAAAAATAAATTCCAGATGTAGTATAGGCCTACGCAGGAGGACTGAAAATTCAAGGCCAATCTTAGACAATGTAGAAAGACCTTGTCTAGAAATAAATGAATGGATTCGTTAAAACATGATAGCCATGTTAGTACTCTTATGCTCAAAAACATTGAGGGAGCAGGGAGGGTATTCCTTGGCCCTCCCTTTGAGCTGGCAGTCCTGTGAAATTGCCCTGTAAAGCACTTGACTGCAGATCGGGCCGTTCACAGCAACACTGCTGCTGTCGTGACCGCATTATTGAAGGGCGCACACCCAGCACTTTGACTGCACTAAGCACATTGTGTAAGTTGTCCTATCTGATCCCCGTGACAACTGTATTAGGCGGGCGACTGCTCTAATCTGCATTCTCCGAGTGAGGACACACCCATGCTGCAGCATTAGTCACAAGTCAACAGGTGAAAACGACCCCATGGCCAATCAGTGCTACATGGAAAAGCAGAATGTGGTATGTCCATACAGTGGAATAGTCCTCAGCTTTAAAGGGGGAGGGGGAGGTGAATTCTGAAACATGCTACACCACGGAATGGACCATAAAGACATAATGTTCCTAAGGTATTCAAAAACCAAACCCAAAAGACAAATGCCATCAAGGAGTATTCGTCATTTCCTCACTGCTAATGAATGCCTAAGAAGAGACTTAAGGAAGGAAGGGTTTTATTCCAGTCTTACAATTCAAGGGGGCTGTAATCTGTTATGCTGGGGAAGGCACAGCCAGCTGCCTGGTCACGTCTCACCTAAGGTGATGAAGAGAAAGTGTGGCCAAGATATATGAGCTCAAGGCCCACCCTACGTACCCCACTTCCTCCAGTAAGGCTCCACCTCCTGAAGGGTCCACAACCTTCCCAAACAGTGCTAGCAGCTAGGGACCAAGTGTTCAAACACATGAGCTTACAGAGCACATTTCACATTTGAACCCCAGTACCAGGTCTCCACGTATGAGGCACCTGCAACAGTGAGATTCTTAGGGACAGTCACACAGCAGTTGCTAGGGGCTGGGAAGTAGAGATGGGAAGTTAGTGTCGAGTTTATAGGTTTATTTTGCAGAGATCAACACGTCCTGGACAATAGTGTCATGACTTAATTGCCCTCTCCACTTCTAGGTACTCGAGGTAATTCTTATCTTCATTAGTAAGAACCCTCCAAACTTGACCTTCTGCAGAGTTGTGGGGAGAGGTTCTTAGACATTTTCCACGTCTTTCCTTGCCACTCAGCCACTGCAGAGGGAGCTGCTGTGTTGGTGAGAGACTGTCCCAGTTCTGGAAATCTGCTGCCTGTCTCCTGGCTCCTGCCCTCCTAGGAGGCTAAACAAAGGCCCGGGAAGGAGTGACCCATTCCCAGGTCACCTTCTAGGTCACTCCAAAAGTAGAAATGTCATGGGGAATACTTGAGGGAATCCAACACTTCTCAGAGTGGAAGGTTCTGCCCAAGAAGCGCTGCAAGGTCAGAGATCCCAGCAACAGAAATTGTATAAGGCTCTGAGAAGTCCTCAAAGGAAGCTAACTTGACTTTATGTCAACCTTTCCTAAACCCTTGTTAGGAAAGAATTCTTCGTCTCCTTCCTATCCTGAAATATAAACATGCTAGCTTCCCTAGAAGACGTGATACTGGGCTAAACCTTCATTTCATAAGAGAAGTCTGAGTTTCAGAGAAGGGATGGGACTTGTCCAAGGCCACAGAAGACTAGGAGCTGGACCTTCCAACTTCCAATTCACCTTTTACTAAAAAAATATATTTTATTTATTTATCTGACAGAGAAGCAGTAAAGGGGGTGGGGAGTGATGGGCATACCAGGGCCTCTATCCCCTGCAAACAAACTCCAGATATATGCAGCACCCTGTGCATCTGGTTTACATGGGTCCTGAGGAATCACACCTGGATCCTTAGGCTTTGCAGGCAAATGCTTGAACTGCTAAGCCATCCTTCCAGCCCCCCAATTCAACTTTTCATTATTAACCTGGCTCTATTCTCATGCAATAGGAAATCCCTATGTTGGATCCAGAAGAGGACAAAGGTGCCCCTTTTCCCAGGGTCCATCTTTGAGAATGGTAGAAACAAGGAGAGACGAGTCCTTCTTCCACATCCCTGTGACCTTTCTGTAGCAACCAGTGCTGGTTGCGGACTTCTCAGTATCCAAGGCACCACCACAGCTGCCACCCACACATCAATTCTGTCCACAGACCACAGATGTGGTGAGGAACTCTCTATTTTCCAGACAAGACTCTGAGTCTTAAAACCAGAGTGGCCACCTCAAGCAAGGTCATATACCTGGAAAGTTCTGGAAGCTTGATGCCTCCTCGAGTTGTCTGACTTGAGAGCACACATTCTCAGCAGTTTCCTCTGACATTATGACAACAATTCCCAGTGACTGTCAACTTGACAGGACAGAGAATCCCCTGTGAGGTATTGTGTAGATTAGGTTAGTCTCTAGGCAAGTCTATGAGGGATTATCTTTTTGTTGTTGTTGTTGCTGTTGTTGTCAGTTTTTATTTATTTATTTGCAAGCAGAAAGAGACAGATGAGAGAGAAAGAGAGTGAGAGAGATACTAGGCGTGCCAGGGTCTGTAGCCACTGCAAACAAACTCCAGTTGCATGCACCATTTTGTGCATCAGACTCCATGTGGGTACTGGGGGCACACGTGGGTCCTTAGGCTTTGTGGGCAAGCACTTTAACAGCTGAGCCATGTCTCCAGCCCCAGAATTATCTTGACTAGGTTAATTGAAGTAAGATGACTATGGGTGGCACCATCCCACTGGCTGGGGACCTGGACTATACCAAGAGGAGAGAGAGAACCAGCTGAGGATCAGCATCCATCGCTCTGCTTCCTCACTGCCCGAAGGTATCAGCTCCTGCCGCCATGCCTTCCCCGCCATGATGGACCGTAACCAGGGAAGATAGGCTAAAATAAAACCTTCCTACCTTAAACTGATTTTTGTCAGATGCTTGACAAAAGGGGAACTAATACAGACACCACCCTGCAAATCTCCTGGGAGAGATGGACGTGTTCCCTGGGTCTGCATTGAGTGTTCCAGAAGAAAGGGCAGCGCTAAGGAAATCAGGTGGCATGGGGAGGTTTCTGAGCATCTCTCTCCTCACTGGCTCATGCTTATGGCTTGTGGCTTTTCTGTACCTCAAGGGATGAGGGGTGGAGGAAAGAGACATTCTCTGGCCTCCATTATGCAGTGTCCCCTCCGTCCTGGTCTTCTCTACAGAGTCCTAGAGCACCTCTGACAGGCTCCTGGAATGCGACCCTACAGAACAGACACTAGCATCCAGATTGATCCCCATAAATCAGTGCAGTTCAGTCTAACAAGTAATTATGTGACTGTAACAGGAAGGGACAGACCAAGCTTGCAGTTGCTCTGCAGCACATCACATTGGGTGGATTTTTTCAAACAAAAATAAATCAGCAGGGCTGGAGAGATGGCTTAGCGGTTAAGCACTTGCCTGTGAAGTCTAAGGACCTTGGTTCGAGGCTCGATTCCCCAGGACCCATGTTAGCCATATGCACAAGGGTGCGCACGCATCTGGAGTTCGTTTGCAGTGGCTGGAAGCCCTGGCGCACCGATTCTTTCTCTCTCTCTCTCTCCCTCTCAAATAAATAAATAATTTTTAAAAAATCAGTAAAATTCATGAAAAATAAAATAAAGCCCCAACTAAAAGCAACAGATAAAAAAGGAGGAGTTGTAATATGGACTGGCTCAAGAGGAAATGAGGTGATGAGTAAGGGGCCATTCTGGCTGGCTTGTCCCCATCTTCCCCCACTACTTTCCCTCTCTGTGATCATCACCTCAACTTTTCCACCCACCTCACCTCCCTGTCAATCCCCATACTGTTCTAAGATGTTGTCATTCTGCTTGTCAGGAATTTGGGCATTCATTATGATATTCTTGAAGTTTTCATTTAACCAGATGACTGAGATTTGGGGTACCCACTTAAACCTAGCCCAAATTGGTCTCAACCCTGGCTGGATGAATGAACGTTTTTCTTTTCAAAAATATTTTTGGGACTGGAGAGATGGTTTAGTGGTTAAGGTACTTGCTTGCAGAAGCCTAAAGACCCAGTTTCAATTCCCCAGTACCCATGCAAGCCAGATGCACAAGGTAGTCCATGCATCTGGAGTTGTTTGCAGTGGATGAAGGCCTTGGTACACCTACTCTCTCTCTCTCTCTATCTGCCTCTTCATCTCTCTCTCTCTCTCTCTCTCTTCTCTCTCTCTCTCTCTCGAGTAAATAAATAAATAAAGAACACATTTTACAATTTTGTGTTGTTATTTATTTTTAGGCAAGGTCTCAGTCTAATCCAGGCTGACATGGTACTCATTCTGTAGCCATACTCACACGTCAGCCTCTCAAGTGCTGGGACTAAAGGTGTGTACCACTGTGCCCAGATAATGAATGCATTTCTTACATGACACTCATAGCCTGAGCAAGTGCAGAGGGCTGGTACTGCTGGTCCAGAGCTAAGTGTAGAAAGGGTGTAAGCAGCGGAGGGCATGGGCTAGTGGGCTCTACCCTCTGCCCTCCCCAACCCTTGTGAGTCCAGACAACCCCTAGGAAAATTCACCCCATGAGAGATTGCCACCCCATTAAGCAGGAAGAGCAACAAGTAAGAATGCACACAGATGGGCTGGAGAGATGGCTCACCGGGTAAGGCACTTGCCTGCAAAGCCTGCAGACCCAGGTTCGATTCCCCAGTATCCACATAAGCCAGACGCACAAGGTAGAGCTCATTTGTAGTAGTTGGATAAATAAAATATTTTTTTTATTTTATCTCAGATAAATAAAATATTTTTTAAAAAAGAATACTCACCAGACAGCCCCACTCCTATGGAAATTCCATGTGTTTGACGTTTTCACACATTAACCTCTCTAGAACCCCACAAGCCTGAGTCATATGTAATGGCCACTCAATCTTCTCCTACCTTCAACATACCAGTTCTCGGGCCTTTGAGTTATATGTCCAGATTTCCTGGGGCTCCAACTCTTATAAGCACATGGTAGGACTTGGCCTCCACTATTATATAAGCCAATGTCTTATAATGAATTTCTTCATATATCCATACATGCATGGAGAGGTTTGCTGACTTTATATATTACATGTGCCATATGGCCTGGCCCCTTGCTCTGAGACTAATAATTTATACAACATGATGTTGCACTGAATCCTACAGGCAACTATAACAAAATGGCAAGTATTATGGACACAAATATACCTAATAATAGAAAAGGGTACAGCAAAAAATAGGCAATGGGACTATTTTCAGCGTGTTAATTTTAAAATATTTTGACCACATATGTATATACATATATAATGTAATTTAATCATAGTGCTCCCATAACTCTCTCTTGGCCCCTGCCTCGTGCCCCTTGCACACACTGAATCCCTTCTTGCCTCCAGCCAGTCTCTCTACTATTCTGTGCCTTTTTTCTTGCCATCCTTCATCATCTTGATGACACGTTGATGGACCCCATAATGTCATAATAAGCAGGTAACAACAGCTGTTGTGAGGTCACGAGAGCAACAGCCACTACACAGCTGGAAGACAACATTCCAAAGCACTCCTCCTCGCCCTCTGCTTCTGCGTTCTTTCCACCACCAGCTCATTGTTTTTTATTTTATTTTATTTATTTACTTATTTATTTAATAGAGAGGGAGAGAATATGGGTGCGCCAGGGTCTCTAGCCACTGCAAATCAATTCCAGACGCATGTGCCACCATGTGCATCTAGCTTATGTGGGTTCTGGGGAATTGAACCTAGGTTCTTAGGTTTCACAGACAAGTGCCTTAACGGTTAAGCCATCTCTCCATTCTCCCCCCTCCACCCCCACCTCCATTATTACCTTACAAGGCCACCATCATATTATGTGGTCCTGTGATGAACAGTATAATGTCATGTACTGTAACTGGGCACACTGTGGGTCTGATTCTGCAGAGGACCCTAATGCAATCTCTTAGCCACCACATACCCATAACCTTTACAGGTACAGTGGAAAGCACTAGACTGTTCAGACATTCTGTCCATAGCTCTCAGGGACAGTTGGCCCTGGGAACTCTTCTCTTCTCTGCTATAGTCTCCTCCACCACCCGACCATTCCTAATGATCATTTACTAGCAAGCAGAGGCAAGCTACAGTCCGGCGCCCATCTACTTTAGGCCTTCTTTCTTCCTCCTCCCCCAGCCATGTTGGCAGGCGGATGACATGAGCGGGACTCAGGGAGTTAATATTTGAAACTGCTTCCCTAGTAGCCGGCAGCCCCCAGTGCCTCTGCCTTTTGTGCAGGTTTAATAAAATAAATTTTGAATATCAATAAAGTGCGTCCTATTTTTCTTGGCATGTCCCAGCCCCGCTCCATCCCGCTCTCGCAGAAGTCATGCTACAGACAGATCACTTTCCACAGATCACTGATGTGGTGCCATGAGGGCTGCAGATGATTTGCTAAAATGCTCCGAAGGTATTCAAATTTCTTTAAAGAAGAAATTCAATTTATGTGCATTTATATTACAATGTCTGTCAGGAAGAAAGGTTATAATCACCAGCATATTTTAGATTTACATTTTCTTCTGTACATGAGGTAATGGTATTAGAGGGAAACTATGGAGCCGAGAGTTGAATTGAATGCATGGTCCTATTTTCATTGCTGCGAAAAAGCATGTGTTTGAAGTTCGTGAGGAAAGCATATGTTAGCATATGTTAGGGAGATATCAGGAACAGGAGGCCGAGGGGCTGGAAGTTTAAAGCATTTGTCTTTTCCTTCTGGCCTCTCCATGTGGGGCGCAGAGAGACCATTCCTCAACACCTTGACCCCCTAGGGGAGGTATTTGAGGTTTTGGTCTCTGACACAGACTCAGGGACAGAGTCAGGCTAAAGGGGAGTGTCCCAAGGAAGCTGTCCTTCCTCGGGCTGGTGATTCATGAGGACCCTACTGGATCTGGCCCCAGGGAGTGCCAGTGGTTCGTCCAGAGAGCAATCCTTGGTCCTGGGTATTGTAAAACGAATCCCAGAGCTTTCTCCTGGAAAAAGCATCAGTGTTAGGAATCATCAGTATCCATGGATGGTCCAGTCCTAGGAAGATGATGGATTATGCCGCTATGGAAGCAAAAGTTGAGATTCTGCTTTTCTGCCTAGAGCTCACGGTTGTAGCAGGCAAACTGGGAGTCCAATCCAGCAGGCTTGGTTCCACAATCACAGTGGTGACCAGCTGCCCTTGGGCATCCAAGGGCAATGGCATTTTAGTACCTTCGGTGGTGCTCCTTAAGCAAGCATCTGCAGCCATCTAAGTGGGTGACTGTCCTCAGTGATACTGACCAAGTCCCAGCACGTCCCTCTGCCTATAGTAGGCACTTTGATATTCAGCCCCTTTCTACCAAATTATGCATTTGAAAGTTAAGGGCAAACTGGGCGTGGTGGCACATGCTTTCAATCTCAGCACTCGGGAGGCAGAGGTTGGAGTATCACCATGTGGGCAAGGCCAGCCTAAGAATACATAGTGAATTCCAGGTCAGCCTGGACTAGAATGAGACCTTACCTCAAAAAAACAAACAAACAAAAAAGTGCGGGGCAGGAGATAGAGCTCAGTGGTAGAGCAGTTGCCTGGCATATAGGATACCCTGAGTTCCATCCCCAACACTGAAAAAAAAGATTGGGCAAAGGAGGGGGACAGACTTCCCCCAACTTTTCTATGGTTAAGAAGTGTTATAAGAGGCTGCAGAGATGGTTTAGCAGATAAGGCACTTGCCTGTGAAGCCTAAGGACACAGGTTCAATTTCCCAGTACCCACATAAGCCAGATGCCCATGGTGGTGCATACATCTGGAATTCATTTGCAATGGCTAGAGGCCCTGGAGTGCCCATTTTCTCTGTCGCTCGTAAATAAATAAATAAAATATTAAAAAAAGAAATGTTTAAAAAGTGTTAAAAGGCTAGGGAAATTGCTTAGTAGATAAAGTTCTTGTAGTACAAACATGAATACCCGGGTTCAGATCCCCAGTGCCCACTATGTTGTAAGCATTTATAAACTCAGCAGGCCTACAGTGAGGTCGGAGACAGAGACAGGAGAATTCTCTGAAGTGCACAGGCCAGCTAGGCTGGTGAAGGCAGCAGTGAACAATCAAGGACCTACCTCAAGCAAGCTGGAAGGTGAAGATACACCCACGGTCGCTCTCTGATGTCCATACACTCTGTTACTACATGCATACTTGCGCGTGTGTGCACACACACACACACCCAAAAAATTTTAAAAACACGTTTTAATAAATGGGTGTTTTTTAAGTAAGTTATTTTCATTTATTTATTTGAGAGAGAGAGAGCACGCCAGGGTCTCTACTCCACTGCAAATGAACTCAATACATGCGCTACAATGTGCATCTGGCTTATGTGGGTCCTGGGGAGTAGAACCTGGTTCCTTAGGCTTCACAGATCCAGCCCTAAATGGGTGTTTTTAATTGCTTATATCACTGCCTATTTTTTAAAAACATAAATTATTTTATTTATTTACTTGGAAGTTGAGGGGGGGGGGAGATGAGAATGAACACGGGAGCACCAGGGCCTCTAGCCACTGCAAACAAACTCCAGACACATGTGCCACTCCATGCATCTGGCTTTACATGGTCACTGGGAAATCAAACCCAGGTTGTTAAGCTTTCCAGACAAGTACCTTAACCACTGAGCCATCTCTCTAGTCCTTACTGCCTCTATTATTGTGTTTCCTTCTAACACAAAAGTGGAAATTACTGGATGTAGAATATTTAATAGTGGTCAAGCTGAAAAGAAAATGTTAAAATCGGAATTAATTCCATCCCACAAAGATAACTATTTATAATATTTTGTTATAAAATCTTTCTGTATATCTTATACATAAATCTACCTTGTATAGCTTTATAGATCAATATTTTTCATAAAAATGAAGTCATACTGTTGTGATGTGGTGGTTCATGACAGATGACGAGTATCTCTTTATGACATTGGCCGGGCGTGGTGGCGCACGCCTTTAATCCTAGCACTTGGGAGGCAGAGGTAGGAGGATCGCTGAGAGTTCAAGGCCACCCTGAGACTACATAGCTAATTCCAGGCCAGCCTGGACCAGAGTGAGACCTTACCTCGAAAAAAACAAAAAATAAAAAAAAAAAAAAAAAAAAAGGACATTGAAAAGTTTTATACAGCCTAATTTTCAACTAGCATTCCTCTCTAGCTGTATCTTAGTCAACAAATTCCCTCTTTTTATGGATTATTGTGTTATTCCTAATTTATCACTAATATAATTAAAATCATTGTGTACATCTGCATAGCTCCTCATATCCACAGTTATTACTTAGGATAAACCCCTAAGGGTGAGATAAAGGTGGAGTGCATGGACATTTTAAGTATTTTTGACAAAGATTTCCACATTGTCTTCAGAAAAAAATATATGCACCCTTACTGCTCCTGCCAGCAGTATGTTTCGTTGTCCTGAACCCTAATCTAGTTGGCTGAGGAAACTTCTGATGTTACTGCTGAGCCTGGAGAAAGGAAGACAACAGATTTCCTAACAGGTCAGCCTCCCTCTGGGGCAAAGCTTGGAGAAGTCACCTCTAACTAATGCAGAGTGGGCTGGAGAGGAGTCCACGCTGTCACAGTGCTCATGTGACATTTGGAAGCTTTTGTGGTGGCTCTGGGTTTTATGTTCTGATCCTCTCAGAATCAGTGACGCAGGGTAAAGAGAAAACTCCTGGCTGAGACATGACAACGAGAGAGAAGATAGTGTCCTGGGTTTAAAAGATAAAAACCATGCCCAGGAGAAGGCGGTGGTGATAGGATCATATGCTGCGCACCTTTTTGGGAGCAGGATCGGAGCAGCAGGGAAAGCAGGGAGGCAGTTCAGGAACTAGAAGGAAAAGCACTGGCCCGGTATGAAACAGCAGGGATCTGCCTTTCTCGTGGTTCTGTGGGCTGGGTGCTGGTTCTCCTGTGGTTCTATCTGGACTCAGTCATACAACTGAAATGAACTGCAGGGACCCGGGGCAGGCAAGCTCCAGAGAGTCACACTCACATGTCTGTAACTATGTGGGCCTTCGGACCCCTCCTCAGGGCCACTTACCCTCTGGAGAGCAGGCTGGCCTCTCTGCCTGCGGAACAGCATTTCCTGGAGGCCAAGGCAGGGCTGTAAGACCTCTTAAGCCTTCCCTTCCAAAGTCATTCACTCCAGTTTTTTAAATTGTATTTTTAAAATATTTTATTTATTTATTTGCAAGCAGAGACAGAGAGAAAGAGAAAGAGGGGGGATGGGCACATCAGAGTCTCTTCCTACTGCAAGTGAACTCCAGCTTTCATGCACTACTTTGTGCATCTGTTTTTACATGGGCACTAGGGACTCAAACTCAGGCCAATAGACTTTGCAAACAAGTGCCTTTAACCACTGAGCAATCTCCTCAGCCCTAAATTTATTTTTTTATTTATTTGAGAGAGAGGAAGAGGGAGAGAGAGAGAGAGAGAGAGAGAGAGAGAGAGAGAGAGAGAGAGAATGAGCATGCCAGGGCCTCCAGCCACTGCAAAGGAACACCAGATGTATGTGCCACCTTGTGCATCTGGCTTATGTGGGTCTTGGGGAATTGAACCTGGGTCCTTTGGCTTTGTAGGGAAGTGCCTTAATCACTAAGCCATCTGTCCAACCCCTGAAATTTATTTTTTATTGTGGTAAAATAAACATTACACAAGCTGACCATCCTAACCATGTTACATGGACAATTCGACACTTTCTTATTGTTGTGCAGCCTTCACCATGATGCAATTCCAGAATTTTCACATCTTCCCATGAATCACTGACTCTCCGATCTCCCCACCTCCACCCTTGGCCATCCCCCTTCTCAGTTCTCTTTATAAGTTATTGTTGTTTTTCCTGTATGTTGCTCATGCAACTGCAGTCATCCCATGCATGCCTTCTGACATGGGCTTACCTCACTTAACGTAACGCTCCCAAGATCCTTCCATGTTGAAGCATGTGTGAGAACGCCCTTCCTGTTTAAGGCTGAATACTCTTTCACTGTATGGACATACCACAACTAGTTTACCCACTCATCCTTGCACGGACAGACACTTGGGTTGCTTAATCCAGTCTCAATTCTACAGCATCCTGTGAGTTAAGAGGAGCACCAAGGCCAGCTTCAACTCAAAAGAGGGTAATATATTCTGTGGATTGATGGAACGAACAGTCATGTCACATTTTGAGAGACAAAGACACAGGAAGTCCTGATTGGAGGCTGTTTTGTCATGCAGATCTACTGTCAAAGTAAAAGATAACATTGACATCCAGAAAGAAGCTGACAGGCAATGAAATGTGAGTGGATGAATGGAGAGCCCAGCAGGCTGATTCAGAGAGTGGCCTACACGGGAAGGGGACAGATTTGGGAGGAGAGAACCTTGGCTATTCCACCCAATTCAGAGACATAATGAGCTCGGCACAGTGTTTGCAAGTTTAACACAAACACTCTGAGTGCTGTGTTCAATGGTCTGCCCACCAGATAAAGGAGAAGTATTGAATAGAAATAGGATCCAGGTGCTATTCTTCTCCAACACCAAAGAAATGCTAACCGTGCTGCTGTGAGTTTACCCTATACCTTCTCTAGGTTTAAGTTTTGTCAACAGTGAAATGGAAATCATGGCATCTGTCTGTGAAAGTCGTTTACAAAAAGAACAGTATTTTGAGTTGCTCCTTCCTTCTGCCTGGGCAATCTCTTTCAAGTCCCTGCATGTTCTTTTCTGGTGTCCGATTCTCTCTTTTCTTCCCGGCTGGGGTCACTGACAATGGCCTTGTCTTTGCTTTCTCTGAGTTCCCTCTGAAGCAGAGCCAGGTGCCCCAAGATGACAGAGCCAAGTTTACCAGGGCTCTTCCTGGTGCATTTTGATTTCAAAGTGCACTGCGGGTTCTGAATATATGTTAAACAGTAACAAGGACCACACTGTCCCTTTCCTGTCCTGCCTGCTAGGGTGGGGGAATACCCAAAGAGCTTCCAGATCAGCAGGAAGGCAGCCCGCCTCATCACAACAGATAGTTCTCAAGTGTGGGCGGGAGGAACAGGAGCCGCCCTGATCCTCAGTTTCTTCACCTGAGAAATGGGAGAGACACAGGGCCAGGACTGGAGTGAGCAGAGTTCAGTCGTACAAGCACAGAAAAGGATTGTGTCTTTAGTGAAAGCTTCATCCATTTGTTCAACATGGAGGTTTTGCATTAACATGTGTGTGTGTGTGTTTAATTGCAGTAAAATATCAATTAGTGAGTTTTTTGGTGCCACTTTAAATTAGTGAGGGCAGCAAGGGCCTTCTCTTCATCCCAAGTGGTTTGTCCAGGGTAACGGTGGGATCTCATAACATGTACTGAGGATGAAACAGCGACATTCGTGAATCTGCCGCAGGCCCTAAGTTTGCGGCCAGGTGAGCCATGGCCATGATCATTACATTCATCTTAGCTGTCCCCATCAGGACAGGAGGCTGAAGCAGGGGACAGTCGTGCAGTCTGCCCCAGCTTACAGACCTGCCCAGCTGCAGAGCAGGCCTATAGCCATGTCCCCAGGTGCAGACACAGCACAGTTACCAGGATTTGGATGGCATTCTTATGGGATAGGAGAGAGACTGTGTTATTTAGTCTAATTACATTTTTTATTTTATCTTTCTAATGCCAGGGATGGGCTCCATCCAGGGCTAAGCTGGGATATCCTTCCCTCACAAAGTCATTTCCTAAAACTCCCCAAACTCAACCTAGGCATGGTCATAGCCACCTACTGTCTTCTCCCATAACACCCACTATCCAACCCCATGGCACCCGCTGCTGGCTCACAGCAATTGTAAGCACACATGGTCTGTTGATTAGCCATCTCCTCTACCAGGTGAGGACTCAAGTCCTTGCAACCTGCTCAGTCTGTCCCTGCTGCCTAGAACAGAGCCTGGCCCCAAGCAGAAGCACCCTCAGCAGTGTAGACAGAACGCAGTGCAGGAGCCAGAGGCCAAGGCTGGCAGAGGACTGCCTCGGATCTGCTGCCCTTTGACTCTCCAGTACCTCCATCCTAAGCTTCTGGGAGGATTAACTGGGTAAAGATAAAACTCGACACACAGCATATAGAAAACTTTCAAGAACGGTGACATACATTTTTGTTTTCTTTCAAATCCTACAACCCCAGACAAGCAACCAGGGCTTCTTAGCATTTTGAACTGGGTAGCCTCTACCTACTGAAGGCCAGCCACATACCCAGTGTGATAACTAGAAAATGTCTACAGATATTCTCAAATGCCCTAGAGGGAACTATCACCCCAGTTGAGGCCCCTTGCTAGTGTAGTCCACTGACTCTGGCTTTTTAAAAAAGTACTGGATGGTTCTTATGATGTCCTTATTTCCTCATTACTCTGCAACATATACCAATCAGAAATGGGTGGATAAATATTACAACGGTTAGCTAGAGGTGGCAACTGTACACCTGGAATCCCAGCACTTGGGAGGCTGAGTTAGCAAAGTCATGAATTCGCAGCCAGGCCACACTATCCAGAAAGACTGAATCAAAAAGAAAACTTGTGCTGGAGAGATAGCTTAGTGGTTAAGGCATCTGACTGCAAAGCCAAAGGATTTCGGTTCCATTCTGCAGGACCCACGTAAGCCAGATGCACAAGGGGCGCATGTATCTGGAGTTCGTTTGCAGTGGCTAGAGGCCATGGCACACCCATTCTCTCTCTCTCTCAAATAAATAAATGAATAAAACACTTAAAAAAAAAAAAGGAAAACTTACATAGGAGAACAATGGCAGAGCATCATGGTCAGTGGGATCAGCCAAGCACTGGGCTCGCTCTGTCACCCAAGCTGTAGCATATGTCTTCCTGGCAATGTCCTTGCATTTTCCAGGTGAGGTGATTGAGGCCCAGAAGGCTCACATGACCTGCTTCAGGCCACACACCAATGAGAGGAGAGCCTAGACCTCCCCCCGCCTCAGGTCAGTCTGTCTCCATAACACGCATCTTTCAAAGCCCCACCACTGACATTCTGACCCCGCGCCGAATCATCTCCATCTGACTGTCTCTACCACTTACCCTCCAGATGTCCAAGAGTGAAACTATGTGAGAAAATAAGCCGGGTTTCTGAAAACAAACATCCAACTGTCTGGAAGATTCTTGCACATGTGATTAAATTAAGAGAAAGTATGCTGAAACAGAAATTGCCCCTGCCAAACTGAATTCTCGTTCGCCTTGATGTTCCGGATGAAGAACAAGATGCTCTGTGTTAGTTCAGCGTGGAGACAAGTCTGTCCCCAAGAGCAACGTGCAGGCTGTCTGGGCCCAGCCCATAGGATGCTTCCTCTGCATTCATTTCCGAAGATGTCTTGGGAAAAACATCTCTACTTGTGCCACCCGGGAAACAGGGCCACCCATGTGCAGGCCATGGAACCAACCATGGAAGATGCCTGAAGTCTCCTCACTGCTCCTGGTCACATGGCCCATCAGCATCAGCATTGCCTGACAGCCTCGTCAGAGTTCACGCTCGAGCATCCCCCAGCCACCTGATTCAGAAACTTGGGGTATGTGTGGGGGTGGGGGGCTTTATTTCTAGATTCTTCCAAGGGATTCTGATGTCACTAACCTTGTCCAACACTGGCCTTTGGTGGCTTCCTTTGTGGGTTTCACTCCCAGAAGGAAAGTACTCACTCCAGTTGGGGGCTCAGATAAGGCAGTGGGGATCTGAGAAAGAGAAGGGAGCTACATAAGTCATGAATGGAGAGGGACAACTAGGAGAAGGTGGGTGGGGAACCAGGATGAGATACCCTGATAAAGCCATGGGACCTTGCAAGTAGGTAATGTGTAAGAAGTCAGAACCAGAGGCAACCAGCCTGTGTCTCTTCTCTGGCTCCCTATTATCCTGCCCACAGTGATGTCCATGAGATCTCTCTAAGTTAGAAGTCAGTTATGGGCTGGAGAGATTACACAGTGGTTAAGGCACTTGCCTGCAAATCAAAAAGACCCGGGTTCAACTTCCCAGTACGCATAAAGCCAGATGAACAAGGTAGCACATGCATCTGGAGTTCATTTGTAGTTTGAGGCCCTGGCATGTCCATTCTCTCTCTCTTATAAATAAATACATAAATATTAAAAAAGAAGTTAGTTATGTCACCCTCGGGAAGCTTTCCATGGACCTCAGATAACATCCACAAGTCCTGAGGCCAGGCCTCATAGCTAATCCTACTTTCCCCAAATCTCAGCTCCCTGTGTGTGACCACTAGAGATTTAAAAAAAATAAAAATAATAATAAAAACAGCCTGCCCTTGTGCAATACACACCAACAGGCCATGAGTAAAGTGTTAAGGTCTGAGGCCTTGTTCCAGGAGAGGAACAATGTCCCTCATGCCTCCCTCCCAAGCTCCTTGAATCTGCAGTGGGACTAGCCTGAGCTTTTACATTCCAAAAACCCCTTCTTGTCTCCTGCTCACTTTTCCTGATTGCCACCTGGGCTGGGATGCTGGGTAGCCCTGGCCTCACTAACAAGAAGGTGTAGTCATTTTCTAGAAATAAAAGTCTACAGGCTGGGGATGTACTTCAGTGGTAAAGCACGTGTCTACGCAAGCACGGGACCCCAGGGCCAAGCCCCAGCTATGCAACAGCAAAAGATCCAAACATTTACCCAAGTCCCTCCTCATGCTTACAGATGTCTAGCAATTATGAGTTTGGTCTAATATTTTGCCAGTGTCATGATCAGAAAGCACTCACTCTTCATGAGGGTTCTCTAGAGTGTAGCACAACATGCTTGTTTGTTTTGAGATAGGGTCTTGTAACCCAGGCTGACCTTCAAATTACTACAGTCAAAGATGATCTTGAACATCTGAGTCCCTGCTTCCACCTCCAAGTACTCGGATTGCAGGCATGCACTACTATACCCTATGCCATGCTGGGGATGGACTCTAAGGTCTTATGTGTGTGAGGGAAGCACTCTACCATGAGCTGTATACCCAGCCCTGCGTGTCATTTTTCTAACTTTCTAAACCACACCGGGTGTGAGCTTTGCAGAGTAGCACACAGCAAAGGGCCGTGTGACCCTGGGAGCAACCAATGTAGGAAGACAGCACCGAGCAATTCACAGAGAAAAGCCTTCAGAGCTGGAGTGGGAAGGTGCTAAGAGGGAGAACAGAGCCAGAAGGAGGCCTGTGGCAGAGCCAGAGCAGTTCAGCAGTGTGGGGCATGCTGCAGCCCATGCCAACCGCTGGTGAAATAACACATGTTTCTGCTTTAAGCGATCAGTTTTTACTTTTAACATTGAAGATTAAAATTAAATGCATTACCATAGATCAGTTTACAGGGATTTGGTACATCTGTTTTGGAGATGTAAAACAAAACGCAGTAACATCATTATATGTATTACAAGAATTGGAGTGAGGAGCAGCATGGGGCTGTGCTGCTCCGTGCTACCTCTGCCTTGTACATTCCTCAGACTTGGTGGGGAGGACATTTGGCCAGGGACGGTGAGAGGGCCACCCTCCCTAGGAGTCACTAAGACCTAGTGCAGATTCTCTGGTGGCCAGGCACTGAATACCAGCCACCTCTTCAACCACAGCTGGGATAAGGGTGGAGGAAGCGTGTGGACCAATGGTTGTTTCCTAGAACTCAGCAGAGGGCCCCGCCGTTGGCCCTCCTGCCTGGCTTGACACCCCACAGCATCTCACTTGCCAAGGGTTTTACACTGACCTCTGAGGTCCAGCCCAAGGGGAGAAGGCTGGCAAGTTAAATTATTGCTCCAATAATGAGCGCATGGTTTCTGGTTTGCTATTTACACTGCTCTCCAGGAGAGAAAGCAAGTCTTCCAACCGAAGTACTCCAATTTCTACTATTTATCCAAGATTACACATATAATCCCATAATAAAACACCGTTCCTGCCCAGAACACAGAGTGATTGCCTACAGATGTGCCCAAACCAAAACATCTGCACATCCAAAATGGCCACCGGCATGTTATTTTATCTGCTGTGGGTTGATAACCAAAACGGCTAATTAACTTTGGAGGCTTTCAGAGTGGAAATCCCATATAGGGAACAAAAAGGCACATTGGTAGCAAAATCAAGGCATCTTGGACAAGCTGCCCAAGATAGAAGGTCACGTTGTGCCTGACATCAAGTAACACCTTATTGTCTGATGAAGTTTGGCCCCAACAGCATGCCGTCACTGACACATGAAAATAAAATGCTCTCCTAATGGTGTCTGGCACCGCATCAGGAAAATACCTCATCTGAATTTTTACTCAGCTGACAAATGATGTGAGTCTCTGCCTTTATCTGGATGCTTATATTAAATATCTGAGCGCTGCAATGATTTCTTAATTTGCTCGTTTCTCTTGGTATCACGTAGAAAGACACCCTAGAATGGAAATGCATCAAGAGGCAAGAAAGAGATCTATCTACCTGCTCACTGAACACCCCTAGAAATTGTGGGGCCCCACTGGATCATAGCACATAATCATCACAGCCCTTTGATTTGTCTCTCAATACACTGTTTAAAAATGTAACCCAATCATCAAACCCAACAAGCAGTCTGTTTATTATTACTTTTGATAGAAAGGTTCATAACATCCTGTAATGTGTGTGCATTTTTTATTCCATTTGGCTACGAGACACTGAAACCTTAAGGGACATTTATTAAAATGCATTCAGCCGCTCTTTAGGATGGGGTTAATGTGGGATTTATGCCTCTGCAGTGCTCCGTGCACAAAGCAGTAATAATGCTTGTTTAGTACTTAGTTCACGTACAAAATGGTCGGCTATAAAAATCGAAGGAATACAAAGATGGGCTGGAAAGTACAGAATGGGGAGTGATTTCAAGTTGGGGGCTTAGAAAGGAGAGCAGCATAGAAGTAGAAGAGTAGAAATTTATATAATAGAAGATTGAATTTTCTGCTTATATCTAGAGCGAGGCTCCCAGAACGCTTGTGTGATCAACCCAGGCCAAACAGGCTGCCAAGGGGATTCTGAGCCACCCAGCTAGGCAATAAGAGCTTTCACCTCATGCCTCCCTAATTCTTCTGGACTACAGAGGCCCCTGGCCTTCACATGGACCCCAGCCTTCAGGCTGAGAGCAGGGCTCTTCACATATCCGGCCCTAGGCTCCTTTGATATCTAAAGCAGATGGACCCAGAAAGATGGGAATAAAAATTCCAAGCACTTCCCAAGCTTGGCCAGGCGGCTGGGCACCAGCAGAGTGCGTATGTTTGCTACACATGGTGGCAATGTGTTTGCCTTCAAGAACGGAAGTGTCCCAGACCCCCCTGGAACCACCCAGCACCATCCCCAGGGAAGCCTGCCCATCGAGGGAGCTGTTTCCTTGCTAGGCAGCTGAAGGCCTGGGTCATGCTTTCTGGTGGGAAAGCGAGGGCTCTGGGGAATCTGGGGCCAGGCAAGGTCTTCCCTCCCGATGCATCTCAGCTCAGCCCCAAGGCAGGAGGTCTAATTCATCCTATGCTGCTGCAGTGGGGCACTTGGGGGTGAGGCACTGAGGGAGAGAGGGGGTGGGGAGTCCCATATGAAGGGAAGGCACACCCTTACTGCCTTCCTCGCTCTCATTCTCACCCCTTCATTCTCCCATAGCAGCCCCGTGATCACCTTAACAATGTGCTCTCCTCCCTGCTCACAACTTCTCATGGTTTTCCATCACCTTCAGAAGATCCAGGATCCTTCCCAAATCCCATGATTCTCTGCAGCCTGCTCCTGCTTCTTTGGGCAGCCACCATGGTCTCCTTTCTGCCCCACCCCAACCATCACCCTCCGGACCCAGGACCTTTGCACATGCCGTGGGTCCAGATACGTGCGTGGATGCATGATGCAGAGCTCCGTTTCCACGTCCCATCCTCGTGGTGACCCAGCCTGGTCATCAGTGGGATGCAGGCTCTCAGAGCTCCCTGTTCTAATGATCAGCAGATAATCAAGTGGCATTCTTTCCCAGTTTAGCCCTGGTGGTTTTTTTTTTTTTTTTTTTTTTTTTGGTTTTTCAAGGTAGGTTCTCACTCTAGTCCAGGCTGACCCGGAATTCACTATGGAGTCTCAGGGTAGCCTTGAACTCACAGCGATCCTCCTACCTCGGCCTCCTGAGTGCTAGGATTAAAGGTGTGCGCCACCACGCCCGGCTAGCCCTGGTCTTTATTTAGCCTCTCTGTGCCAGGGTAGAAGCTCTCTGAGGGCATGGTCCTTGCCTGCCTCTTTCAGCTCTATGGGCCCAACTATGTGTACAGGATCAGACACACAGCAGGGCTCAACAGACCAAACCACGCTAATTGCAGCTGGCATGTTAAGCACTGTACAGGTATGATCTCCTGGGATCCTGGTGGCAAGCCTGTCCTCCAGCTGCCATACTACTGTGCCCATTTCTGGAGGAAACAGTCACTCATGGGAAGCCCTTTCCCAAGGGCACTGATCCAGCCACAGGGTACAGAGAGAACTCAGGCCAGAACTGTACTGAGCCAGCATTCTCCACCACTAGGCTCAGTGAATTCAGCTGCCATGGTCAACCACTGGAGATGCCCTGGCACCCAGATTACTCCTGTTAGAGGAAAGCCGGTGTGTTTAATAAAGGCTTCTCAGACAAGTGGCTCTTATAACCACTGCCCTGCCTTCCCCATCCTGAGACTTGTCTCAAGCTCTGGCCCTGGTGACTGGCAGGTATAAACTTAGTTTATGCGAGACACAGAGAAGCTAATTCAAGGACACATGTCCTCCTCCTCTCTGCCTGTCCTTCTGTTCATCCCTCTCTCATCCCAAACCGCCTTCCTCCATAAGTCAGATCTTCCCACAATGTTGGCACACCACCTCTGTGCACATGATTACATATGCGCACACAAGCACACGTACTGAGTCTCCTTCCCGAAATCCCTGCCCATTCCATCACCCTCCTCCCACCCTCACCTGAAAATGGAGGACCTGTTTGTTTTTATTTATTTTTGAAAGCTTTTTAAAAACATTTTTTTAATTTTTATTTGTTTATTTAGAGAGAGACGGAGGGAGAGAATGGGCACTCCAGGGTCTCCAGCCACTGCAAACGAACTCTAGATGCATGCACCACCATGTGCATCTGGCTAACAAGGGTTTTGGGGAATCAAACTTGAGTCCTTAGGCCTCACAGGTAAATACCTTAACCATTAAGCCATCTCTTCAGCCCTGGTTTTCATTTTAAACACACACACACAGCACATGGGAAGGCTATGGAATGAGACGTGAACCTGACTACCAAGCATATTTTTAAATAAGGGTCCTGTGGCCTCCACCAGCTTTCCCTCCGTGCCTGTGGTTCATCCATGGAATTATTCTCAGAGGCCATTTGCACTCTGGCACTGCACCACCAATGTGTACTGGACACATCCCAGGGCAGGGCGTTGCTTAGTTACCCTGGATGACAAATGTTTCTACAGCTGCAAACTGGGCACTTTGGCTAAGGAGTCAGAGTTGCTGGAGAAGGCTGCAGGCCCAACTGCTGGTGTTTGACTGTAGAAAGAGAAGAAAGGAAATGGGGGGGGGGGAGACAGAGGGTCCTTTAGTCATCAGAGCCACTGGCAAACCCCATAAAGCCCAATGGGGGAGCTGGGGAGATGGCTCAGTGAGTAAGGTGCTCGCCCCACTAGCATGAGGACCTGAGCTTGGATCTCCAACACTGATGGAAAAGCCAGGTGCAGTGACATGTGCTTGTAATCCTAATGCTGGGAAAGCAAGGGCAGGAGACTCTCACAGACTATCTGATTAGCTAGTCTGGTAAAACTGGTGAGCTCCAGGTTCAGTGAGAGACCCTGTCTCAAAAAGTAAGGTGGAGAATGCTCTGACTCCCAATTTCAGATATGGGTTATGTTCTCCAGTGTGAAGCTCTCACTACTGTTTTGCTAAAAGAGGGGTTACCTACATTAAATTCTCCCTAAATTAATAATGCTTATCCCATTTAAACTCTGCTGACTTCACTCTCTGTTGGAGAATCTGTTCTTGTTTTTTAGAACGTAGCTAGACCTGGGGAGGTAAACTACCCCTCACACTTCAGCCAAGCCACAGCTGAAACCACAGAGGAAGTGGGGAGATGAGCAAGAGTGCTGCTTCCATGCTGTTCCTGATAATCAGCGCCAGGGTGCAGGAGACAGACCCTGAGGACACTCAACACCTACCAAAGCAGAGATCCTGAGGCTCCTAAGAGCTCACCACTGAAGTAGACTTAAAACTCACCCACCACAGCTCAGAGAATTTTGTGGAAGACGGGGCGGAAAGATTGTAAGAGCTACAGGTTGAGACATCATGCCCAAAGGCATTCCCTTCCCCCCAAAATAACTGACTGCTGCTCCCACAACACATAACCTACAGCCCTGTGTGGAATACCTGCAACCCCACTGAGGAGCGTCCCCAGCAGAATGGGGGACAGGGATGAGGGAAAAGAGGGTACCAACACATGGTGTATCCATACAAAATGTTATTATTAACAATAAAAATAAAAATAACATAAAAAAGTAAGGTGGAGAATGATTCACTAGACATTGACCTCTGGCCTTCAAATACACATATACACATGTGCATGCACACACTCATGCACCCACACACATGAGCATGCATGTATACCACACACACATACATATGCAAAAGAAGGAAGGAAGGAAAGAAGGAAAGAAGGAAGGAAGGCAGGCAGGCCATATAAACAAACCCCTGTTGGTATCGTAAGCATGGAATTTAGCTGGAATCATACCAAACAATTAAATTAAAATAGGCCAAGCCCTACTGCACTGCACCCTAAGGACAATAGCAGAAGCACTTGCCAAGGGCATAAATGCTCACTATTTGCAAGGCAAGTGAACCGCCACCCTTGACCCTCACCACAGCTCTGAGGTAGACATTGTCATGTTAGCGATGAAGACACTTAGGTAGGGGGAGATTAAGGATCTTGCAAAGGCTCAGAGCAGAATAGAGTGCCAACTGACAGCTGTCAGACTCTTAGCTTTTTTACTCACCTTCTAGTCTTGCCCTGGCAGTTAAGGAAAGTGTCCTGGAATTCAGCTGCCTGCAAGAGTCACTTGGGGGTAGGGACCTTCTGAAAAAAACTTCAATGCTGAGACCAAGTAAGTCCTCCCCCCCGCCAAACACACACAAAGCATTGGTATTTTTCCCAAGGCAATTCTAAGGTGCCATTAGACTTACAATACACTCCTCTATACTAATGTGATGGTTCTCAAACTGGGGTTCCCTGGGCTAGCAAAATCAAAAGTACCTGAGAATTTATTCAAAATACAGACCCCTATAGACCTACTGGATCTGAAACTCAGGCACTGAACCCAAAAACTGATGCTTTAACTAGCCCTTCAGGCAATTCTGAAACATTTTTGAAAACCAGGTTGAAAAACCATGCTTTTTACAGACTATAAACCTCTTAAAGGCAGGGGACCTCATCCTGTATCCTTAGCACCTAGTACAAGAATACAAACTGTAAAAGACTGCTCACTGCATGTTATTCCTGCTGTTTCCATTACAGGAAGAAAATTTGAACTCATAGGCATTTAGATCTGATTTTGCAAAGTCAGGGATTCAGTCAGCTACCTATATTGGCAAGATTAAACTTTGCAGTCCAAATGTTAGTCGGGTCAGTTTTGTTTCCCCCCAAAACAGGCTCAGAGATGATGAAATTAACACCTACCACAGTGGAGTTGCTAATGTTAGTGCCCAAAATGCAAGAGGTGGCTAATCTGCAAGGCTGTTGCAAATTTTGCCCTTCCAGCCCGAGAGAGTCGAGGGAAGCCTGTTTTGAACAACACATGAGAATTTTCCTAGCAAGTGAGTCGGTCCTGCAACTATCTGCTCAGCCCAACACCCAGACAGGGCTGTGGCTGAATCAGAGAGAATTAACTATTCTTGCAGCTCTATTCATTAAAACGGAGAAATGTGCACATCTTTCTACAGCAGTATCCTGTTCTTACAATTCCTTTCCTATATCCTCACCACAGGTTTTAAAAAATGCCTTGGCATCACCAATCCTGCAAGTGAGCAATGATTAAATTTGTCCCCACAATTAATGTGTCTGTGACTGCAGAGAAGAGGGGGAGGCAGAGAGCAATCGCCAATCAATGGCAGGAAGGTGACCTGGCACCACAATGCTGTGCAATCCTAATCAATACCACTCCAGGCTTCCAGAGAGCCCTCCTCAGACTGCTCCTCTCCGTGGCATATTCTTATATAAACACCTTAAATAAACAGTGCAAGGAGAACACCCAGGGATACTTTAAATTACATCCGTATCATGCAGAGGCAAAAGCGAGTTCCACTGGGGAGAACCTGTCTCTCAGAACCAAACAAGCTTTTCCTTTAAAAACCTCATAATTGGTTATTTACACACTCCGCAACCTCACATGGAAGCTGCACTCCGATTATCATAAGCATTTCCGATCTGTCAGAGCCAACCACAGTGGATGCACAAGCCCTTCTAATTTCCAATGCGACTAACTGGAGATGGCGAGGGGCAACGATTTATTTGTTTGTGATTTGAATACGATGATGCCTGTGCTGGCTCCAAGCCAGGGCTGTGTGCTGGGAACGCGTATTGTGTTGAAAACCCAGCCTGATACCCATTAGGCGTCATGAGCATCATGGGGTTTAAGATTTTGATCGTTGGGAGCTGTCACCGAGTGACGGTAGTGGTGGTGATGTCCACCCCTGTGTCTCAGTCCAGGGTGGGAAGGCAGGCTTTGTGCTAGAGAAAACAGTATGGCCATGGACAGGTCCAGTTTGCAGGTCACTGGGAAGCAACATCAATTATAGGCAAATCAATTTAATCACAAACACCAGAGAGGATTGAAGACAAAGGCTGGGCCAATGGTTCCTCTGCTGCGTGGGGCCTGTGGGGATGCAGACAGGCGGGGGAACCTGTGTGAATTCCTCTGTTTCTTAGAGTGCCCCCCAACCCCAGTGGGAAAGGAGCCTTGCTCATCCAGCCCCAGCCATCCCTCTGCTCTGCGGACCCCTCCATGTTTCAGCTACCAAGCCGGCACCCCCTCACTCGCCTCAGCCTGGACACCCCCTCTAATCCACACTCCATGGGTCAGCCAAGGGATCCTTAGCAAATGTTCGACAGGGTGCTCACGATCTGTGGAAAGCACTCCCTCACACAGGGAATCGCAGGCCAAGGCCCGCCAGGCTGCTAGACTAACTGCCCCGGCAGCTGGGCCCTGTGGAGGACAGAGCTTGTTGTGCCTGGAACCAGCTCACTCTGACCTCAGGGCCATTGCCAAAGCCATTCATTCAACTTGGACTGCTCTTGGCAGCACGTCCTTGTATCTTCATATGGCTGGATTTTTTTTATATATCATAATATAATCATATGACATTTGATGGTAATATATTATACCAATTAATTATTATAATTGATGCATTATATCACATATTATAGATTATACAATATATTGTAATGTATCATATATATTGCCCAAGATACATGAAGCTTCCTATAATATTATATGTTCCATCACATACCTTTGTAAAATATTATATGAAAACATATATTAAACATGGTAACATATATCTCTCCATATATTTACATCTATAGCTATAGATATCTCATGCCTGTTTTGGCAGTTACCTTCTCATTACTGGGACAAAACACCCAGTTAGAAACAGCTTATGGGAAGAAAGTGTTTCCCTCAGCTTCCAGTTGCAAGGGAAAGATTAACCGTGGTGGGGAAAGCATGCGGAGCAGGCAGCCAGGTCCATGCAACGGCAGCTGGGAGGGAGCAGCAAGAGTGTGTTAGCTAGTGAACACCCAGCGGGGCTGGACAAAGAAACGTCAAGGTCCACCCCGAGTGACACACCTCCTCCAGGGAGAATCTACCTCCCAAGGCTCCGCCAGCTGGAGATTGAGTATGAGGCTTCAATACAAACACGGGAGGCTGAGGGGGACACATTTCACATTCAAACCACCACACCTGTTTTAATTCAAAAGCCACCTCTTCAGAGAAGCTCTTCCCCGCTGCCCACCAATGTGACTTTACAACCTTTCTCTCCACCCACCCTTCCCTGCCACATGTCCACGACTTATTTCCCTCACAGCGCCGTCTCCTATCTCCTTTGCATGCTAGCTCCTTCTCACCATGACTGTGATGGACGGTGATTCACCGTCGAGCTGAATGGATTCAGGATCCCTTAGGAGACTGGTAAGACCATCTTTCTGGGTGTGCCCTCTGAGAACATTTCTAGACAGGACTGAGTGAGTGGGGAGGACATCAACCCTCAATATGAGTAGCACCCTCTCACGAGCTGGGTGTCAGGTGACATAGAAGGAGAAAGAGGGGAGACAGCCCAGCACCAGCTCCCCTCATATGTGCTTCCTGCCCACCAAGAAGTCAAGAACTTCGCCACACATGCCTGGTGCCATGAAGTTTTACCCAAGCACACAGCCAGCTAGGCGAGAAAGGATGGAATCCTCAAGTCTGAATAAATCTTTCTTCTTACTGTTCCCTCAGGGTGTTTTGGTCACAGAGTGATGGTGGTCATAACCCCCCCCCCCCACACCCAGCACACACACACATGCAGGTCTCTGCTTCTGCTGAGTGCTGCCCGCCTCCCTGCAGGTATATTCCACCCGCTCCAACCCAATGCACCTGGAGGTTTCCTGTCTCACTTGCAGCCCTAGGTGTCTGGTCCGCTTCAGGAGGCCTGGCCCTCTGTAACATAATATAACACGCTTCTGGCTCCTTCCACCCCCTTCTGCCCCTGCCTGAGCTTGTAAGCTTTCCTAGCACCGTTCAGTGTCTTTCTAGGGGGCTGCCCTGCACACTCAGCATCTCTGGCCCCATTTGTCAACACACTCTCCAGAAGACTGCACTTAGGTATGGGGGCTACTTTCCTAGGACCTGGGTTAGCTCCCTACATTGAGGTCCAGTTAAGATGCAGCTCTGCAGTCAAAGGGCTGGCAGGATTCAAAGCACAGCCTTTTACTTAGTAGCTCTGTGATTTCACTCAAGCTGTTTCATCAGTCCGAGCCTCAGTTTGCCCAGCTCCATAATGAGGATAATTAATACCTAAGAGAGCTTGACTTTGGAAAGGCATGCACACACACTAGATTTCTCTTATTTTTCCCACTAGCACTTATTTATTGCCTAGTGCCCCCTATACAGCTATAAATTCTCAATTTCTCAGAATTATAGCATTTTAACCTTTTAATTTTTCTTGAGTAGTTTCAACTACTCAGTCACTTATTTAGCAATTATCATCTGAGGGTCTATTTACATGTGGGGCCTGTGCCAGGAGCTAGGGACACAAGTAGGTCTGTCACATGTGAGCTTCCTACCCCTGTGGGGTTGGCAGTACTGTGGGGAATGGCACCTGGAAATACTGCATGTGGGAAGGACAACTGAATCAATCTCTAATGCTGAAACACAGGGTGGGGGGAGCGTACGTAGCTTTTCCAGCTGGGGAACCAGCCCCACACACCCCAGGCTGGACCAGTTCCCTTAGCTACCACTTACCCAGGACCACTGCCTCCTTCTGCATGGTGACCATCCAGTTCTCCACAGGGTTGCTTCCTTTCTCAGAGCAATCAGTTATTGTTTTTTGTATCTTTTTTTTTTTTTTTTTTCTGGAGCTAGGAATCAAGCCTAGTGCTGGAGCATGTCAAGAGGGAAGGAAACCGACCAGCCCATGTGTAAGGACCAGAAAGTCCCATGCCATGAAAGAAATAGGGTAAAGATGAAGGAAAGAGAGGCACAGGATAGGAGGAATACCCTTAGCTGGAACCACCACCAGAGTCCCTAAGATGGGAGTGACATCTAAGATAAGGCAAGAAAGATATGAAGGAAATTTAGCCAGAAGGACCAAAGAAAGGTGACTCGATGGGGGAGCCTGGCACCCAGTGAAGAAAAGCCTTCAGAGAGGAGGCAGCAAGCTGGGCTGCAGGGCCATCAGAGTGAGGGCTTGTTATTGTGAGCTAGTACACAAGCTAATGCGTTTCGTTGTGGCATTTTCCTACCTATGCATCACTATACTTGTCCTGTATTCATCTCTATTACTCCTGCCTTGTCCCTGCTCCCTCTGATCCCCCAGTAGTCTTCCTTTGCTTTCAGAGGCCCATCTTCTTGCTCCTCATCTTCCCTAGGATCAGCCTGTTACAGAAAGAAATAAGCCAGTGTGTGTCCTGGAGCCCCATCTGTTCCCAAAGCCCAGGCATGTCCAGGTCTCTGGAGGGTCCTCTAGACTTCCTGCTGTCCCCTCATAAGCCTCAGGGATGATACATGATCCTGGGTTTCAGTCATGGAGAGAGGAGCTTCAGTAAGCTCACGGAGGTGGATGGATGGGTTGGTGAGGATAGCAAAACTCAATGGCCAACAAGTACTGAAGGTGAAATTTCATAGATGAGAGGCCTAAGACATGACCAAAAGCCCTTCTTGAACCTGTGTTGAGAAGCAGAGGGAGAAAGAGCCCAACTGAGGTCCATCTGGAGATGCTCCAGCTCCCACAGGTCTGCCGATGCAGCTGGTCCAGCTCCCAGAACCTGCTGTCCTACCACTGACAAGTACTCATGCTCCCCAGGCTGAGAGGGTTCTCAGATCCACCACTCACACACTTGGGACCGTCACCACCTTTCCCCATAGGGACCATCCTATTGTCCCTGGAACTGCTTTTGCAGGGCAATTAGATGTTTTATTTTTCAGTACTGAGGATTATACCCAGAGCCTCCTGTATGCCAGACAAGCACTCCACAACTGAGCAACACCTCCACACTGCAACTGGACTATTTGCCTTCCCCCAAGGAGAGTACAGAATTCAAGGAGGTTGCTTGCCCTATCCTGGGCCCTCCACTCAGAGAAGAAAAGGAAAAGGCCACAATATGCCCTAGCATACCACCTTCTCTAAACACGGGCAGCAGTGCAAATTATGACAATGCAGGGGGCTCTGAGCCACCCAGGGGATGACTATACCATTACCACTCTGCAAAGAATACCACTTGTACGTTCCCTGTATTTCCCTGTTAGGGATTTATTCCTTCCTTTTCCAAGCTTATTATTTAAAACTAGCTGTCTTGGTGGAGCTTGATACATCATGTGTTTACCCACCTGTAGGTGGGGAGGCCATGGAGAAATAGTTCTCATCCCTGGATGTATATTAGATCACCTGAGACTTTTTTGATGCTTTATTTTTATTTATTTATTTGAGAGAAAGAGGCAGACTCTGTGTGTATGTGTGTGTGTGTGTGTGTGCAGAGAGAGAGAGAGAATGGGTGTGCCAGGGTCTCTAGCCACCTCAAACAAACTCCAGATGCATGTGCCACCATGCGCATCTGGCTTGTATGGGTTCTGGGGAATCGAACCTGGGCCCTTAGGCTTTGCAGGCAAGTACCTTAACTGCTAAGCCATCTCGCCAGCCCCCTCCTGAAACTTTTCTAAGCTACACAGTCTAGACAATCTAGAACACAGGGAACTAGGTATTTGGGGATGGACCCAGGTACCTGTAGCAAGTGGCCACAACCCAGTGCTTCAAATGCTACTTCCCAGAATTCCTGAAGGAGTACACCAACTTTCACCTGCTAAAATGTTATACCAGGAGACACTGTCAGTGCCTGCATGTACACCCAAAAAAGGCCCACAGAAAATCCAGCTATAGCTCAGACTGGGGGGATGTGCTGTGTCCCCTATGCTGAGCTCAGCCAGGGGTGTGGCCAGGCCCCCCACTGACCTGCAGCTTTTCAGTACTCCCAGTCAAGGGACTGGAGCCCCTCGGGCTGGCCTCTGTTGGGAAAGAGAACTGACTGGTATAATGGGTTAAAAATTGGTGTGGATGTGTAGCCAGAGCACCAAATAGAACAAAAGGAGTGTCCCCAAGGTAGGTTGCTGCATCAGGAAATCACGAGCACACCACCAGGGCGCATCTCCGCGTGGTGTAAGCAATCCGTCCCCGTGGCCTTGGCCCACAGCCTGCCTTAGAGGATTCGCTGAAAATGAAAATTAATGGTGTGGGGAAGGTGATCAGCAGCAAGTCTCACTTTTATTAATAACCACCCTCCATCACAGGGAGACCAAGACAGACTGTCCACTCAAGACCAAGGTCACCTTGGAAAGGGAGGTAGGAGCCTCTGACAAGTATCTTCCCTTCCAAATCTCAGAATCGATACTCTCAGGAAAAGGTCTCTGCCTTTTGAGCTTCAGTGTTTTTTAAGACAGGGTCTCACTGTGCAGCCCAAGCTGGCCTCGAACTCACAATCCTTCTGTATCAGACTGTACAGGGCTGAGGTTACAGGCATCTGTCTCCATGCTGGCCAGAGCATGCTCCAAGAGCAGCTCTGTGGACTGAATGTATATATACTCCCATCTTGCCTACGCTGGGTGACCAGCCCTGCCCTCCACACTTGGATTTTGGATTTGCTCCTGTTTTCATTTTTTTTATTTGAAAGAGAGAGAGAATGGGTGTGCAGGGGCATCCAGCCACTGTACACAAACTCCAGATGCATGCACCACCTTGTACAACTGGCTTATGTGGGTCCTGGGGCATCAAAACTAGGTCCTTTGGCTTTACAGGCAAGCACCTTAACCACTAAGCCATCTCTCTGGCTTGTTTTTGGTTTTCACATTAGCCTCAGCACTCCAAAGCCAGCTTCCACCTTCATCAGGGCAGAGCAGCTTTGGTGTTGAAGCTGCTACCAGCTGCCAGAGCCACTGTCAGTTCAGATCCCTGAAGCTATCATGACCAAGGATCCTATACCTACCCAGTGCTAACTCCCCGTAGCCACCTCTCCCATCCTGCCCAAGACCTAGAAAACACAGGATCTCGCAGAGGCAAATGCCTTCCAAGTTAGCTCTTTGTTTCCCAGGCTATTCCCCCTTCCCACTTGCTTGCTCAGCCTCGCCTGCAAATACCCCCTCAGACAAAGGGGTTTTGATATGTGCCACTAGGAACAACTGGAAGCCATGGGCAACTGTGCCCAACCTACCATGGAAAGCCTGTGATGCAGTGTATCTACCTCGCATGGGTGGGCAGGATGCCAGAACCACCTTATGAAGTCACAGGTCAGCAAGGAGACAGGAATTTCAGGCATTTCCTGGGCATTTTCCATAGAGCAAGGGCCACGATACCCATCTCATGCAGGCAGAGTTCACTTCTTCTGCCCGCTAGGCTTGGGTAGTGGCTACCATTTGCGGTTACAGCTTGCATGATTGAGCTGCATATGTCTGCTTTCAAACCCCAGCTCAGCCTCAGCTTGTGAGCATAAGCAAATAGCCACTTTTCTAGACTTCAATTTCTTATAGCTTATGTATAAGATGTAAATGCTAGCTCCTTACATTACAGGGTTGTTGTGAAGTTTGAATAAGATTACACATATACACAGGAGATAAAGGGGGTGGAAAGATGGCCCAGCAGGTCAGGCTCTCCAGCACCCATGGAAAATTCTGGGCATAAGGTTATACATGTGTTACTCCAGTGCTGGGATGAGGGCAGAGACAGGAGGATCCCCAGAGCTGGCTGGCTGGCTTGTCTAGCCAAATCGTGAACTCGGGGATCCATACGAGGCCTTGCCTCAAAATAAGAGCACACTAGAGATGACACCTGATGTCCATCTGTGGACCTGCACACACACACACACACACACACACACACACACACAGTAACTCTTTTTCTTAAAGGAAAACGGAGCTGTAGAAGAGAGGAAAGTATCAGTTTAGTTTTAAACACAGCCAGCCCACACGGTGTTCCACGTTGTCCCCCACAGTGGCCACCATTCCAGCACAACATGAGTGTCGAGGCCCACGGAAGTGACAGAGACAAATCTGAACCTCAGGACTGGTCTGACTTCAAAGGCATAGGCTGTAAGCAGAGGCTAAATGCTCAGCTCTCTCCACCAGACCTAAGGTGCTTCCTATCCCCTGCCAGGCATCACCTTGAATGATCTCTGGCCATTGGCCCCATCCCCACAGGTACCACAGAGCCTGTTGCAGCTTGTGGCCAGGGAGCTGGGTAGGCCAAGTAGTGGGCAGCGCTGGATGCCAAGCACAGACCCCTCGTGTTGCGAGTTGGTGCGGGTCTCCTTCAGCTTCAAACCTCCTTAAGGAGCCCCAACCACTTTTCTACCTCCAAGTCAGCTACTGGCAAAGTAAGGTCAGGCCTGGTGGTTCTTGTGGGGAGAGGGGAAGAGCCAGTCCCTGCCCTCCACCTGCCCCTCAAGAGTGGACTAGGGATATTCTTGCTCTGACTGGATCAGAAAGAACCAGGAGCGTGTCTGCCCTCCCACAGTATGACTTTGGTGGTTAAGGTCTAAAACAGGTTCAGAAGCCATCCCATTCGTTCAGAGCAGCTCCTAGTGATCTAAGAACCACCTCTGGCCAAAGCAGTTACATGACCTTGCTCTGACCAACTGGAACACCATGCCCATTATTATTTGACTCAAAGAAAGGCATATGTCTCAATCTAGCCAGTAACAACAAAACAAATAAGATTCCAGTTTTGTCATTAGGCACTCTCTTCATTGAACTTAAACTTGAGGGCCCAGGAGATGAGGCTGGAGCAGCCAGCTGCCATCCTGCCTCCATGAGACTGGAGCCAGGAAAGAATAGAGCTGAGAAGAGACTGCGAGACAGAGTCTCGATGATCAGTGTTCACTCCTGGGTGGAGCTGTAGCCGAAGCCAGAATCTCCACACATTAAAGTTACCTCAGCCAAAACACTTCCTTTCTTTTTTAAAAAAAAAATTTATTTATTTATTTGCAAGGAGAGAGAGAGGGGGGAGACTGAATGGGCACACTAAGGTCTCCCACCACTTCAAATGAACTCCAGACGCATGCACCACTTTGTGCATCTGGCTTTATGAGGGTACGGGGAACCAAACTCAGGACCTCAGGCTTTGCAAGCAAAAACCTTCAACCCCTGAGCCATCTCTCCACCCCACTTTTCCTTTCTTGATAGTTTGATTTGGATTTGGTGACTTAAAAAGGTTCTAAACAGCAGAAAGAAGATGAGAATTAAAAATTGTAAAATGAGGGTGGAGGACGAGTCATGGTCTTCTACCTGTACCTGGTTGGGAACTCCCCAGTGCTCACCAGAGCCGTGTTGTAGGAACAGCAGAGCATTCCCCAATAAAGCAGGGAGAAATACCACACCCGGCCTCCAGCCAGGCCAGGGAAGATGAAGGGAATTTCAGCACTGCAATGTGGAGACACTGGGTTGTTTATGACACAGAAATCGATGCATCTTCCCAGACAGCCTCCACTTAAAAGGACCATGACATTGATTTGGGCAAGCCAGGCCACAGATATATCAAGCTGGCTTGACTGATGCCATGTCTGTGTCCCACCAACACTAGCTGGTTGGAAACATTTGGTCCCAAGCAGCTCAGCCACGGGGGCTCAATAGGCCTTCAGAATGGAAACTAGTCCACTCTGCACACCTCAACTCTGACTCTCACTCTGAGCTAGGCATGGGCCTAGCCCATCTGCCCACAGTTGCCATGGGTACCATGGGGATCTGAAAGCCTTCATAGACCTGACAGAATGAGTTTGAGGCTGAGGGAATGGGTGTCTGAGGAAGCTGTGGGTGGGGAGGCCTCTCCCATAGCACACTCTACTTGCTACTGAGGAGAAGGGGATATCCCTTGGCTACTGTGGTTCTCTTCCTCTTTATAGAATTCAGGGCTAAATCCATGAGACTTGGAATAGGTACAAGAAGCCACAACAAACACAAGCAGAGGCAGGAGAGCCAAGGTAAATGTTGCCCCCAGGGTCTGAGTAATGGATTGGGTGGGCCTCAGAGGATGTGGGATTAATTACCAGGGCCAAGCTAAGGATGCCTCTCAGAAGAGCTGCTCTGGGATTGGGGAACTCAGACTGAGTTGCTTCTAGCTTCTTGACCCACTTCTCCAGATGACTTCATGAAGGTCAATCCATCCCTGTAGGGTAGGAAGATGGTGGCTGAGGAGGAAGAGAGTAAGTGCTGAAGTGAGGGCCATCCTCTCTTCCATGGGTACAGATGTTCTGTCTTGGTTCTGATTCCCTCACTTAAACATGTGAGGGAGACAGGCTGACTCTCTCAGCATTTATTTATTTATTTACTTATTTATTTATTTATTTAGAGAAGAGCAACAGAAACCAAGCATGGCTGGTAAAAGACCATTGGAAAATCTCTGGAGAAAATGGCTCTCAGAAGTCAAGAAAAGGCCAAAGAGTGGTATGGGTAAGGATGTGGGCGCAAAGGCTCCTTATATTAGGAGAGAGAGAAGAGAGATGCAGCCTTCTTTTTTTTTTTTTTTTCATCTTCAGAGATAAGTCTTATGACTCTGATCACATGCCCACCCCTTGGTCAAAGGTTCAAACAAAGGGAGCATCTCATTGGCTAAGAGTGACTCGTGTCCTATTGGCAGAGCACTTGATTGACAGTCCTATGGAGGAATGGAAGTGGGGGGGGGGATCATTAGGTGAAAATAACACCAGAAATGAAGTGGGTCAGCAGGGACACATGGTAGATGACAACAAACAGTAATCTGCCCGGAAAGCTTCCATACTTCACCTCAGGAAAGATAATTTCCCCCAAGAATCTCAATTTCCAAAGCCTATCAAGTGATTGAAAGTGTCTCTGCTCGTCTTGGTTAAAGTGGGAAAACGTGGTGGAAACAGCTGCCAATGGGCTGAGTGTATGGAACGCTCACTTTGTGCTTTTGGGCTTTTGACATGAATTCAAGTAACTTCCTACTGGCCACACTAGGGAAGAGACTTTGTAGGTCAGGTTACCTAAGTTCAGCAAAGGGACTTGCCTAGGAACCACATTGTTCCTAGGGCCAGAGTTTACAGATCAGGGTATTAGACTCCAAAACCTGAGGAACAAATCTTTGTGCCACAGGAAACCCGAGGAGGCAAAGCGGTCAGCGTAGATCCTGAGAAACCTGGGGGAAGATGGCAAGGAGTGTGGGGAACAGGAGGAGGGCTGTGGTTTGGATGTGCGACGTCTCCTGGAGGCTAAGGAGTGAAAGGCTCTATCCTCAGTGCTATGTTCAGAGGCTGGGCTTTCCAGTGAGATTGGTCCATGACAGCTTGGAGCTAATCGGTGGATTATCCCACTGATAGAGTCACAATTTCATGGGACCTGGTTATATGTGACCTAAGACAATTCTTCATCCACGTGCCTCAGCAAAGGCAGAAGGTTGGACACTCCTGGCAGTTTAAAGAAGTACGTCGTGGGGAGAATGCCTCTGAAGGGTATATCTTGTCTCCACCTCTTCCTCTCTCTGCTTCCGGATCGTCTGTGTCACACTCTCTTGCCACTAAGATCTCTGATTCACAGAGGCCCATTGCCATTAAGCCAAGCCAGCCAACTGCAGACTGACACCATGAACCAAATAAATCTTTTCTTGCTTTTAGGTGACTTGTTTGGGTATTTTGTCACAAGGACAAATGTGACTTACATGAGGAGGAAGAAAATCTGGAGCAGGAGGAAGCTGGGGGGAAATACAAGCAGGCAACACAGGGAAACGGGAATCTCAGCCTGGAGTATGGAGCTATAACCACATGCCTGTCCCTTAAGATGCTGCATCTCCCTCCTCACTTTTGGATTCCTCCCAGTGTCAGGTGGTTCTCCCTAATGTGCTTGGGGCAGGAAGACGATGATGAGTTCCCAGCTGTCTGTGGCCCCAATAATACAGAGAACATCATGGAAATTTAAAAAATATTTTATTTATTTATTTGAGAGAGGCAGATACATAGATAGATGATACACAGAGAGAGAATGGGCATGCAGGGCCTCTAACCCTTGCAAAGGAATTCTTGACACATGATATGACTTGTGTGGATACTAGGGAATCAAACCTGGGTCCTTAGGCTCCACAGGCAAGTGCCTTAACAGCTAAGCCATCTCTCCAGCCCATTGTGGAAATTTATCAGCTGTTCTCCATGAGGGCTCTTAAAATCCAAGGGACAGTTGGGCGTGGTGGTGCGCAACCTTAATCCTAGCACTCAGGAGGCTAGAGGTAGGAGGATCGCTGTGAGTTCGAGGCCAGCCTGAGACTACATAGTGAATTCTGGGTCAGCCTGGGCTGGACTGAGACCCTACTTCCACAAAGCAAAAACAAAAGAATTTAAGATCCAAGGGACAAAATTAGTAAGCAGAGTGGCCTTCCCATTAACTGAGTAGCTACTAAGTGCCAGATGCTCTTCTTCTATCATCTCCAAGTCTCAGCGTGACCCAGAGAGATGAGCTCATTTTACACACTAGGAGACCAAGGCTCAGAAAGAAGATAAGATGATCTTGTGTGTGTGTGTGTGTGTGTGTGTGTGTGTGTGTAAGCACATATGCACAGCAGGGCACCCACTTTGTAAAGCCTGTCTTCTCATCAGACATTCACACATGGCCTGATGATGCTTGGTGGCCTAACCCATACCCTGTCTGTTGGGCTTAGAGCGCCTGACACCTGCAAAGCCACCCTCGCTAAGTTATAGCCTCACTTAACCAAAGTTTGTAAAAGGGCACCCTGGGAGAAGAAACAGTCTTATCTAGGCAGAGCTCTGCTAAAATCCCAATAAGCCCATTGCGAGCTGGAGATTGAAGTGCGATTTTGGCATCTCTCCTCTGGTGTGGAAAGAGATTACACTGAGTCATATTTCAAAAAGGCACCACTGACACAGTATAATCTCTGGTCTTAACTCCCCCTGACCTTGAGAGAGCAGCAATAATGCAGAGGGGCCGTGGCGGCTGGGAGCAGATTTAGACCATCACGAAGAAGCTTGACTGCCAAGGGCCCCTGTCTGGAGCCACCCGGAGATGTCTTTTGCAGGAGGAGCCTCATCTTCCTGGGGCCTGGTGTCCCGGTGCCCAGCCTGGCTTTGACCCTCCTAGCATCACCCTGCTTTCAAGTCAGAAGAGCCCAGCAGGACCTCCTCTCCTCTCCTCTGCACTCCACTCCCATCTCTTTTTCAGTGACAATGATGAAGCTGAAATGTCGCCAGAAAAGGCATCGATCTGTTTATCTATCACTCGCTAATCAAAAGTTTCCTGCCTCCTGTTAAAATACCAATGATTTCCTTTGCGGAATCAAACAGGTCTGTTCCCAGACACGGAGTGTGTCAACAGAGACACTTTAATTACTGTCTTTGATGCTCCTTCCCTGAATACCAATCTTTCCCGAGCTACATGATGAACACACATTAGGGGAAGGATTAAATCAAAAAGCAGCCACTGACTAATTGCAGAGCATCTCACATGCAACGAGGCTTCCTTGTAATGCAGTTCATCCTCGCTGGCTCCCCGCATGCCAGAGGAGCAGCCCAGGAATTCCAGAGCAGTAAACCAGGGACCTGATGTTGTCCTCTGAGTCCCTCTGATAGGTAGGTAATGAACAGGGCAGCAAGGTTATGGATGCAAGACCCAAAGTCTGCTTCTACCACCTGTGGCTCACTTCTGACCAATTAATTTGGAAAAGCCACAATTTCCTTGCCTGTAAAATGGGAGTATTAAATATTCACAGGGGGCATAAGGAGATGGCTCAGTCAATAAAGTGCTGGCTTCACAAGCATGAGGACCTAAAGTTGATCCTCAGAATCCAGGCATGATCCAGCTATAATTCCAGTACTGGGGAAGGACATGGGATGAAAGTAGAACAGGTAATAGTAGGAGGGAAAGGTTTAAGCAGGGATGGGGCAGGGAGATGAGTGAGAGGAGGGGATAGTGGGAAGATGAATTAAAACTAAGGATATGGGGCTGGAGAGATGGCTCAGCAGTTAAGATGCTTGCCCATAAAGCCTAAAGACCTAAGTAACCTGGGTTCCATTCCCTAGTACCCACATAACGTCAAATGCACAAAGTGGCACATGCATCTGGGGTTCATTTGCAGTGGCTAGAAGCCTTAGCATGCCCATTCTCTCTCTCTCTCTCTCTCTCTCTCTCTCTCTCTCTCTCTCTCACTCTCTCATTACAAATAAATAAATAAAAATCTTTTTAAAAACCTAAGGATATGTTAATAAGACATAGCAACCTATTGGTAAGCCAATTAGAATATACGTTTTTTTAGGTGTCTGAATGCAGGTCCTCTACCTGAGTGGATAAAGCTGTTCTCAGAAGTCTTGGGTTATTAAATCATAAATTCCAGTGCCAGGGATGATAGACCTCCCAGTGAGCTGTTGGTCATTGTCATTGTAGGCCCCTAAAACAATATAGGCTATTGCTATTGCTCTTGGTTGCCCCTTGCCCACCCGAACTACATGCTCAGTCCCTATTGCTGAAGACGTCACACATTTTGGTTGCAGGACGTGAAGAAACTAAGCTAAAAGCTCCCTCCCCAAAGCTTCCTTTGTATCAGAAGGTGCTGCGCAAGATGCTGGGGGTGGAAAGCCGTCAACAGTCCTACCCAGCTGGACCCTGTGTATTCCATCACCAACCCTCCAGGTAAGATATGACCACTAGTGACATGAATGCTATGAGAGCAACCAGCCATGCTTGGATTGGATTTGAGGCCCACTCCACAGGAGGGATTTCATGTCTGCTGCTATAAAATTGGCCAAAAGTCTATGGGTAGGAACATAGGCCCTAGGGTGGAAGCTACTACTGTGGGTATGCTAAAAGGACAGCATGTCAAACTGTCTTCTAAATATCTGTATTCTTCCCCATTGATTACTGCCTGATGTCTTGATCACAGAAGTTTCTTACAATTATTGCAGCGATGCAAAGCAGGCGAGATTGCCAAGAATAAGCAATTACTGTATGCTCAGCCTCAAACAGTACATCTAAACCAACACCTTCAGGGCTGAAGACATTGCTCAGTGGTTAAGGCACTTGCCTGCGAAGCCTAAGGACCCACGTTTCGATTCCCCAGTACCCACGTAAGCCAGATGCACAAGGTGGCACATGAGTCTGGAGTTCATAGTGGCTAGAGGCCCCAATGCACCCATTCTGTCTCTCTCTATCTCTCTCTAATAAATAAATAAAATATTAAACCACTCCCTCCAAGCTCAGGCGAGGCAACCTTGTGGAAGAGGGAGCAGAAAGAATGTAAGAGCAGGAGGATGCAAAGGAGAGCTGTGAAGTGCTGTCTTCTGAATGCAGGCAGGGCTGTTAAGCTCATGACGTTACAGCAGCTGTGGTTCACTGGCTGAGACCGAGCCTTCCCGTACTTCACCATCGAAGGAGGAAAGCCACGCGAGACTCCGGGCCTCCCCGAGTCAGTAACGGCAGCTAATGGTCACCGAGGAAGGCGAGTCAGGAGCACCGGTGCTGTAGCCACTGGCATGTTGCCTGTTTCACGGTAAACAGCTTTCCACCCATGATCATGTAAGCAACCCTAAGTTAACTCAGCAGGTAAAAAAAAAAAAAAAGCATGAAAGTAAAAATGGGAATTAAAGGGAAGAAGAAGGGCACTAATGGGAGAGGGACATAGGAGAGGATAACTGGGTGGAATAAGATCAAAATATGTTATACGCATGTACGAAAATGTCAAAAATGGACATTTTTTTAAAAGGGTTATACTTTTTCTGCCTAAATCCACCTTGCGCAAATATCCCCCTCCTTTTACTCTTCTACCCCACCTCTCCACCCTCCCACTTCTTCTCTGCTTCCTTCTCCTTGTCACTCAGGCTGAAAACATACTCACAGCTACCTTGGGACCCCACTTCCCATGGGAGCAACACAAAAGGCACGGGAAAGAGGCCAGCCATGGCACCAAGCTCAGCCTGGTGCCTGCGTGCCCACCTGGTGAAGGCCCTTCTTTCCCAAGGCTGTGGCCGTGGCTGGACTCACCTCCAGATCTGCTGGAGACATGTCTGCTGGGCCCAGTGGCTGCTGGCTAACCACACCCGTCTGCATGCGCCTGGGGGACACGTTGTGTGCATTAGAGCCTCACATTCGCACAAACTGCATTGGGCATGGTGGTTGCTCGTCTGTTTCTCATTCTGAAGCAAGGCGCCCACCAGCATCCAAAATGAGACCCTGCAGGGCCAGATGGATCATGCAGGGTGAAGAGGGAGAGAACCCAGACAGAGGGGATGGTGAGTTAGAAGCTCAGTATCCCCAAACTGGTTGACAGCTCGGCGGTGGCGCTCCAGGGTGCACCTTGGTGAACTGCTAGAGGCCAGGTGATGTTACTCCTGCCAGCAAACAGCCTCATGAAACTCAGCCCAGCAGAGAAACCCTCTTCCTATATTCCAGGGCTTAGAGCACTCACGCCATGATTGTTCCAGCCATTCCTTCCCAGGTGACAAGGGAGCACTGTTCACCCAAGCCTTCAGTCACTGTTCTCCAGAAAAACCCACAGGCCTCAAGTTTCTTCACCTCGCCTGCCTTCCTCTCTCCCTTTTCTCCCTCCTTGTCTCTCTTCTTTCCTTTTCTTCATTCTTGCCCTCCATCCCTCCTCCTTCCCTTCCTCCCTTCCTCTCTCTCTCTCTTTCCCTTCTTCTTTCTTCTCCTTTCCTTTTCTTCAGGTGTACACTATAAGGCATTTCAAAGTAATGCAAAGGGGAAGTCTGGAAATGTGCAGAGGAGAGCTCAAAACTGGCACACACAATGCATACATGCACACACACACACACACACACACACACACACTCATGCGCACACTTACTAAGGTAGCATGAGTCCTTCCCTCTGGCTAGACCTTCATTTCAAGTCTTTGGTTACTAAAAACATGACATGAATGTGAGATTAGCAATAGGAGAGGAGTCTCCTGAAATCCTCCACTCCATTTTGTGCCTCATGGCATGACTGCCCCTATAACTGAGATATCCGTCTACCTGCTCACATTCCCTTTACAACTCCTGGGTTTCTTTCCATAGAGAACATCTTCCCATATTCAGGAAGTTAAGACCCTTTCCCAGGACCCTATCCCATGGGTATAGCAGACAAGATTTTTCAGCCAAGAACAATCGTGTCTATCATCATCAGGGTCTAGTGCAGTCCATCCTCATGCATCCAAGATGTGGATAACAAAGCAAGGGTTGAGGCAACAGATACCATGAGACTTTGAGTCCCAACTATCAAGGAGCTCCTGGGCCAGAGAGCAGTGAGCCAGAAAGTGGGCAGCAGGAGCCTGGGATTTGGGAGAGAGAGACCTGAGTTCTGGAGGTGAAAATAATTTCTTTGCTTGACCCATCCCCATTATGGCTGTATATAGCAGTCTTTTTCAGCTGTGTATAGCTCCTGAGGGTCCCTTTCTGCACAGGACACAGCCACATGCCTAGAAGGCTGCTGGCCTGGGAAAAGCTACAGGCAAAGAGTACTGTGTCAACAGCCAAGAGTCTACCTGTGGGCTGCCTCTATGCTGGGCCATAATGAAATATGCCTAAGCTCAAAGTTCGGCTCTCAATGACCCATGAATTTTTTTCTATTTTGAAAAAACAGCATGATTTTGGTTATTGCATTGGTTATTTGCTGCCCATGTGTTAAATTACCTTAAGGTAATTTTTAAGCCCAAAATGTAGTGGGCTAAAAAAAAATCAATGTTTATGATATCATATAGTTACTTTAGGCCAGGAATTTGACCAGGAATTCAGCTGTGGCATCAGTCCAGAGATTTCTTTTGAGGTAACCATTATGATGTCATCCAATGGCTTGACTAGAGTTGGAGGATCCATTTCCAGTGTGGCCCATTCATAAGGCTATTGGCAGGGAGCCTTGGTTCCTTACCACATGGACTTCTCCAGAGATCCCTCGAGTGTTCTCACAACATGGCAAGTGCCTTCACCAGCGCACGTGATCTGATGGGAATAATATGGAAGACATGGAGCCGTAGAAGTCTCACAGAGTCATCTAACCAATAGTCTTATGGTTTTATTTATTTATTGCAATGCTGAGGAATCAAACAATCTAGGGCCTTGTGTCTGCTAGGAAAGCATTCCCAGATATATCCAGTATTCTGTTGTTTACACAGGTTATTTCTGTTTAAGTTCATGAATACCAGGAGGGAAGGACCATTGGAGGTCACCTTGAAGGTTTCTTCCTTAGCAATTAGTATTCATAATCACAGATACCATGACCCACCCATGACTCTATCCCAGGTCACTAATTTCCTCTCAACTTCTTACCTGTGTCACAATTTTTACCCTCACAAAGGTTTATTAAAACAGTGTCCAACCTATCACCCAATACTGAAGGCCCAAAGGATTGTGTTGGTAATACCCACTTCTGTCTTCTCACCACACCCTTCTGCCGCTCTATGTTCCTGTAAAACTCAAGACCTTAAAAGTGTCAATGTAGCGTAACCTCCCTAGCTGTGTGGCTTCGGCCACAGGACATCAGGATACCATGCTGAAACTGAGAAGGAAACCAGCTCCCTTTTGGCTGGCCCTAGCACTATGGGAGCTGCTGGGGGGGGGACAATGGTTGTGGGTCCCTGGATCCTCAGGGCTGGCGGCGGTTCCCTGAAGGCGTCCAGGCAACCATGGTGAGCGCGAAGACAAAAGAATCACTTTTGGGAGACAGTCTCTGTGAACAGCTTGGTTTAATCAATAGGAAAATGAGTTTATAAGCAGTTGAGGGTGGGAAGAGGATTCTAAGGGGATTGGATGTACAAGGTTGCTTGCTGATACCTAATCAGCATATGGGGACATACATTCCAGCACATAAGCAATGGCAAGGAGAAGGTATAGGGTACAAGGGGATGGGTTGTACAAAAGTTGGTGGCTGATACCATATAAGGAGTTTCCTAGGCAACTGGCCAAAGATCACAGGGCAAAGCCTAAGTTCAGGTGTGCTGAGGTTGGAGAGGAGTGGCCTCCTATAGCCCCGGCGTCCTTAGCTATGCCTGGCAGCTCAGGCCCATCTCCTGAAGGCTACAGCCTGTGCCTGGCAGTGCCCAACAAATGGTCACCAACAGCACGAATAAGCAGGGGACCCAGCAAACTACAAAAATGGCCAGCCGGACAAGAAGTAAACACTTGTGCAATAGTGGCACACAGCCTTTGCAGGTAACCAACTGTTCTCTGATTAGACATTGAGGTCCTCTCAGTAGGACAGAACTCATATCTGGTACTGGGAACCAACTCAGAATCTCATGGGCAGGAGATTCATGGACTCCACAGAGGAGCCCCCACTGCTCTCTGGAGAAGAAGAATGGGCTTACAGACCCAAAAGTCTCTCAAATTACTATGCATACCCCCTTTAAGCCAAGTTGCTCTCACTCTTGGTTGTAGAATCTATTTTATTTTACAGATGGTAGAGAAAGCAGAGGTGATCCAATATCCATCAATATGACAAGAAAAGATAGCCAATTGCCCACCATGAGACATGCCTCCTATACCACTTCTGCCAGGGCCCAGGAGAAACTGGAGAAGAAGCAATAGCACAAGTGCTGCTCTTACTGCTAGACTGACAGCTCCAAGGGGATGATGACAAACACTGTGGTCAATCAAAACCCATCAAAGCAGATATACAGAGGCTACAGAGAACTCAACACTAAATCAGACTGCTAACAGGCATGGTTCTGGGAACACTATGGAAGAAAGGGAGGAAAGATTTGTAAGAGCCACAGAGTGGGCACAAATACCCTGAGACAGGGTTCTCCCTTCCCCACAGAGACTGATTGAGGCCTTCATGACCCCACAATGAATACCATAACCCCACTGGGGAGGGCCCCAAGGAAATGACAGCAGGGGCAAGGGGATAAAAAAGTATAACCTTTTATAAAATAAAAAATTTTTAAACTAGCTATGTGAATTTTGACAGGTGTCTAAACCTCTGAGTTTATCTTTGGTCTTCTATAAACTGGGGGTGATCAAGTGTGCATCAGTTACTCTCTAATGGCTGGGACAAAATGAAGGAAAGGGCTGGAGAGATGGCTTAGCAGTTAAAACATTTGCCTGCAAAGCCAAAGGACCCTGGTTTGATTCCCCAGGACCCACGTTAGCTAGATGTACAAGGTGGCACATGCATCTAGAGTTCATTTACAGCGGCTAGAGGCCCTGGTGTGCCCAATCTCTCTCACTCAAATAAATAAATAAAAATAAAAATATGAAAAAAAAATTTCAAATGAAGGAGAAATAGTGAAGAAAAGTAAACAGTGTCCAAGGCACTTATAGGACACCATCAAATAAACCAATCTATTTACTATAGAAGTTCTAGAAGGAGAAAAGAAAGAGAAAGGAGCAGAAAGATAATCTGAAATAATAATAGCCAAATGTTTCCAAATTGGAGGAAAAATACAAATCTACATATCCAAAAATTGCAACAAATATCCAAGTAGGATGCACATGACTCTGAAAATATGGCTTTAAGAAATTTTTCTTTAGGCCAGAGAGACAGCCTAGTGGTTAAAGCACTTGCCTACAAAGCCAAAGAACCCAGGTTTGATTCCCCAGGACCCACATAAGCCAGATGCACAAAGTGGTGCATATGTCTGGAGTTCATTTGCAGCAGCTGGAGGCCCCTGCCATGCCCATTCTTTCCCTCTCTATCTGTCTCTTTCTAATAAATAATAAGATAAAAAATAAAACTGAATCTTTAAAGAAAAGAAATTTGTCTTTAAAGACATACTATAATCTTGAACTTGGGTGAGCAATTACCTGCAAGTGTTTACTTTGTAACTACAAATGGTTGAAGCAGCATATATTCCCAACAATACAGAAACTGCTACATAACATAAAGTATAGGGCTGGGAAGATGGCTCGGCCGTTAAAGGCACTTGCTTGCAAAGTCTTCAGGCCCTGTTTCAAATTGCCATGCAAAGCCAGATATACATATTGATTCCTCAATCTGGAGTTTGTTTGCAGTACCAGGAAGCCATGCTGTGCCTATTCATTATCTTTCTCTCTCAAGTAAATAAAATATTTAAAAATATAACTTACGATTGGAGTAGTGGCTCAGAAGTTAAGGCACTTGCCTGCAAAGCCTAACAACCCAAGTTCAATTCCCCAGAATCCACATAAAGCCTGATGCACGAAGTGGTGCATGCATCTGGAGTTCACTTGCAGCTACTAGAGGCCCAGAATGCCCATTCTCCTCTCTCTCTCTCTCTCTCCAGATAAATTAAAATTTAAAAAATAATTTAAAGTACATATATATAATATATATATATATATGATGTGATAAAACATTATGCAGCCACTAAGATGATGTAAACAATATTCAGAATATAAGCAAAAGAAGGGTTACAAATGTCATTTGTAATCTTATTTTGTAATATAGGTAAGCATGAGTAAACATGAAAGGATTTAGAAAGAAAGGCACGAAAGAATTAAGAGTAGATTTTTTTTAATGAGTGAGACTAAGAATTCTCCTTCTTTTTGCTTCTAAGTAAAACCATATGCAGTAATAACACATTGAAATCTATTCTATAATTAGTCACATACCGTAAGTTGCAGAGATGAGACTTGTGCTTACATTGCTTTCCATTAAACCAGGCTGCGTTTAGCATGGGCTTGTTTCCTTGTTCACCACAGGCCTCATGAGTGTTCCAGGTCACTTTGGCAGGCTTTCTAGGAGATACGGCAGTGAACTTTAGGCTGAGTAGAAATTTCACTGTTCCTTTGGCTTCCTACTCAAACTTGTCTGCTAAGCCACACTTAGGTTCTTTGCATAGAGACACTAACCCTTGGGCGCCACCTCAACTAAATAAAAGAGCCACTTGTTGTCAACACACCTCCTCAGTTTTCCTTTACCTATCCCAAGTGCACAGCCAAACATGAGGATGACCAGACAGTTAGAAACATTTGACTTTCTTATTTTGGAGTTTGCCAAGGTGTCTCAGCAACTTTAGTTTCAATTTACATAATTTCAACTTGCATCATTTTCCCTGAGGGGCTTTTGGGTATAAAACATAAACAGGAAATATGTCAGTCCCCTCACCTTTGCCAAAGCCAAAATGAAATTAAAATTTAAAAGTCATAAGATAAAATGAATGATGGTCATTATCCTGCCCTGGCTATTTCACAAGACCAAGTCTGACGCATATTCATCCTCAACGCTGCCAGATACATGCCCAGACGTTAGAAATCTATGCTCACTTTCTAGGACTTTAGGCAAAGATGTTTCCACACCACAGCATGTGTGCAATTCAAGCTTATGAACTTTGGCCTGTACAGTTTGCAAGAATAAAATTCCACCAGGGAAGGGATGCTATTGCAGTCGGATTTGCATTGCTGGCAGAAATCACCTGACCAAGAGCAGCTTGTGGGGAAAAAGAGGTTTATTTTAGCTTATAGGCTCCAGGGGATGCTCCACAATGGCAGGGGGAAATGATGGCATGAGCAGAGGGTGGACATCACCCCCTGGCCAACACAAGGTGCACAATGGCAACAGGAGAGTGTGCCAAACACTGACATGGGGAAACTGGCTATAACACCCATAAGTCCACCCCCAGCGATACATAACCTCCAGGAGGCTTTAATTTCTAATTGCCATCAGATGGGGAGACTAGCATTCAGAATACCTAAGTTTATGGGGGACACCTGAATCAAACCACCACAGATGCTGATTACACATCAACTGAGGCATGGATGGCTCCACTGGACATTTCTTACTTTGAAAACAAAAATCTTTGGCTGTGGTTCAGTAGCATAGTGTTTGTCTAGGGTTTGATCCTCAGCACTACATGAATATATACATAAACAAATAAGAAATAAGTAAATAACATTTATCTTACCTAAAATTTAGAAATGTTTGGTCATCAAAACTAGAAATGTGCCAGGTGTGATTGCATGCCTCTAATGCCAGCACTTGGGAGGCAGAAGGCAGAGGTAGGAGTATCACCATGCGTTTGAGGCCAATCTGGTCAGGCTGAGCCAGGGTGAGACCCTACCTCCAAGAAAACAGGGAGGAAAAAAAGTAGAAATGTGAGGCTGGGAGTGGTGGTACACATCTTTAATCCCAGCACTCAGGAGGCAGAGGTAGGATTGCTGTTTGAGACCAGCCTGGGGCTACAGAGTGAGTTCCAGGACAGCCTGGGCTAGAATGAGACCCTACCTCAAACAAACAAACAAACAAACAAACAAACATAGTAGAAATGTGGAGCCACTGGAAAGTCACTGAATCAGTGAAGTTGTTAACCTGAAGAACAGCATGGGAGTGAGGCGGCGTTCATTTTCTAGCACAGACCAGCACCTCCCAATGCTGATGTTCTTGGTTAGAAAGCCCAGCAACAGTCCAGCTGGCCAGGGAGGGTACTGACCTTGGGCCCTAGGGCTTCCTAGGAAGGAGTTCATCTTCCATGAAGTGAAAGCTAAGTTGTAGGCATGCAGGGGACTATGGGTTGGGGTGAGAGAGGAAGGATGTCCCTTGCTCAGATTGTGGGCCAGCCCAGCTCAGACCTGAATCTGAGAAAAACAAAGCTAAAAGAATGATTTAAATTTACTGCAGCCTCTATAAATACTGAGAGCATAAGTCAGGCCTGCTCTGTTATTTGTTTTTATTTATTTATTTTTATTTTATTTATTTATTTGAGAGAGAAAAAGAGGGAGAGAGAGAGGGAGAGAGAATGGGCACACCAGGGCCTCCAGCCATTGCAAACAAACTCCAGATACATGTGCCACATTGTGCATCTGGCTTATGTGGGGACTGGGGAATCAAACCATGGTCTTCAGGCTTCACAAGCAAGCACCTTAACTACTAAGCCATCTCTCCAGCCTGTTGGTTTTTTTTGTTGTTGTTTGTTTTGTTTTTTGTTTTTGTTTTTTGAGACAGAGTCTCACCAGGTAGCCCAGGCCTAGCGTCAAATTCATGATCTGCCTGCCTCAATCTCCCAAGGGCTGGCATTGTAGTTATGGGCCTCCATGCCCCTGGACTCCTGCTATGTGAGTGATGCACCCAGCATGGGCTTAGGGGAAGACTGCTGTTAGAGCGAGGAGCCAATTCTGAAAACCAAACAGCGTGTGCACAAGGTGGAGACATCAGCAGAGGCAGAAAATGCCTGAGAGTTGAAAACAAGAAAAACGGCAGTTACCTGACTGTGGCTGAGAAGATGAGGTATAAGAACATGTGAGATACCTCTTAACTCCTCCTAGAATGGGCTGGAATGAGTTTAACGCGTAGTAGGATTCACAGAACTGGTAGAAGTTGCCTCAAGCAAGGGGTTCTTCCCCTGGCATGACCTCTCCGAGTCTTCCCTGCAGGAGCTGGGGAAGCAGCCCCTCTGCCGTACACGCCCAGCCACACAGCACCACGGAAGACTTGGCTGGAGTCTGTTGAGTGTTTGTCTACAGAACAACCAAGAAACCTAGTGGGTCACTGAATTGAACCGCACCTGTGGGGGGGGGGGGTTGAGAGTCTTCTCTTTGCTCTGTTGACCCCCGAAGGCCAGCAGAAGCACCGAGAAGAGGCTAGGGGAGAGGAAAAGAAAGAGGTATATATGTAACAGAATTTCATCACAGATCTAAAGTCAGGAAGAAACAAATCTCACCTTATTCCAGAACCTTCACTCTTCTTGATCACACATAGGCCACTTACTGCTTGACAGGTCCAGATCTTGAAATCATTATGACATAGGCAAGATTTTCTTTCTTTGATACCTACCATCATCCCCACCCCCACATACATTCCAGGCAGTCTGATTACTTAAACATTAACAGGAATTTGCATTTTGGTAAGATCCTAACCACCGTGAGACCTTTTCAGAATTCAGAGGAATTGAATTTTAATGGTTGAAATGCCAATACCAGGTTGCAGAAAGCAGAGGATATGGGACATAAAAACGCTATTGGAGTCTAATGTAAGGCACAGGAAATAGCGCTGGGCCCTGAGCTTCCAGGCGCTAATGCCTTAAAGAACAGGACATGTGCTCCAAACTGTTTTGATGTTGGCTGCATGTGCTTGAGAAGGAGATCAGCCTGCAAGCAAACAGGCTATGGGCTCACTAGTGAGGCAGCTTGGAACCCTATGTTCCTAACTGTAAAACAAGAGCAATGAAGCTCTGAGAGTGGGGCGGCATGCCTGGAAAGCGCCGTGCTCTAAGCCTCAGCAACGCTGTTCTCCTTCCCATCACACCTATGCACACCACTGCCACTTTCTTTTTTTAAAAAAAAAATAATAATTTTTTATTTGAGAGACAAGAGAGAGAGAGAGAATATGTGCCCCAGCTTCTAGCCACTGCAAACAAACTCTAGACACCTGCACCACTTTGTGCAGCTGGCTTTACTTGGATACTGGGGAATCAAGCTCTGATCCTTAGGCTTTGCAGGAAAGTCCCTAACCACTGTGAAATCTCTCCAGCCTGCCACCCCCCACTGTCTAAGTTAGGTCATTGACAAACGAATAAATGAAATGAAATGTTTCAGATAGGTCCCAATCCTTGGTGGAATCAAGTCTATTTGTCAGTGTTCTTTTGGTTGCAAGTGATAGCAAACCAAGTCAGAGGAACCTAGCAGGTCATGTAACTGAGCATGGGAGGCAGTGTGGCTTGATGGCTTGGGGCATGGCTGGGTCCTCAGGCCTTGAGGATAGCAAGCCTTAGTATTGCTTTCTCTAACATCTTCACTGTTTTTCCTGTACCATCTCGATTTTCCGGTAGGATCTTTGTACATAGTGATTCTCCTAGAAGCTCTTGAAGCTAGTAATAACTACATTAATATATATATCCCTTTTTCCCAAATTGTCACAAGTCCCAGACCAGTAACTGTGGCCAAAATAATGGGACGCTCTGATTGGCCAGGCCTGGGTCACATGTCCACTTCTGAAACTAAGTGAACAATATCACTAAAGAGGTTCTCTAAGGAAGACCAGATTTCTCTTCACAGCAGGAGGAGAAATGCTAATGAGGCATAAACAGTGAAACCCTATATAGACAACTTCTTTGAAAAGAGGAAAATCAAAAGTACCAGCAGTTCCAGAGGTCCAGGCAGAGGCTGAGGACCATGCCCATGCCCTCTAGTACTAGCCCAGAGAAACGAACCAAAGGAGCCAGGATCACAGTCCCCAAAGACGGCATGCATGTCACCACTAAGAACTGTTTGGGGGATTTTGTTTCTCCAAGACTTTTAGAAAAGCAAAGATACAAGTAAAATCCTCCACTAATAAAAAAAAAAGCAAGAAAAATGAAGGTACCATTGGCACCTGAAGGATCAGGTATTGGGGTACCAACTTTTCCTTTTCAGGGGTTTATTGAAACATTTGAGTACATATATATTTATTCAAACATATGTATAGTGTATATGATATATAATATATTCCAAACTATGAATAGAAATTCATAACATTGAAGCTAAGCATTTAATTAAATGTCAAAATATCTGCACATTTTCATATTATATCCACTTCATTGATGACTCTATTTAATATTCCTCAAAAAAAATCCCATTGGAAAACAATTGAGTGGGTAGATATTGCTCACTTTGCAGGAATTCCTAAGTTCACATAATGGTCACCAAGAAATCTCCACATCACCCAGGAAATGAAGCACCCGCAGCCAGATCAAAGGCAAAAGGATGTTGAAAACCCTCTTTGGCATCACAGTAGAAGCCACGTGGTGATGTCATGTAGAGAGGGGGAGGTGTCTTTGAAAGGAAAGGTACCTGGGTCTCTCTCTCTCTCTCTCTCTCTCTCTCTCTCTCCCTCTCTCTCTCTCTGGACAGCCCTGCCCATGGGACACCATGGAGCCAGAGAAGCCATAGTCACAGGCCACCATCCCCCCAGTCCCCTCTTCCCAGCGCCTCCCTGGCTGAGCCCCCACCCTTCTTTTAAGCCTCTATCATAGCAACAGCCCCAGGGCCAGACCCCTAATTACCAGCTTCTTCTAAGTGCCAGGAAAAAAGCCTTCTCCAGCCCTACCCCCCTCCCCAGCACAAGCCCAGGGGGTCAGCCAGGTTCAAAAGGTGAAATAAATGAATCTTTACACATTATAAGGACCCAAGCAACATTCTCTGTGGCATTAGGGCTTGAAACAGCAGCAAGTAAAAGCAGGTGTGCTGGGCGCCCTGTCAGCTAACGACACTGATAAGCCTGCCATGCCTGGTTCTGCTTCATTTCAAACAGACTGCTGCGAAGAGGAGGGGAAAGCCAGAGCAGAAATAATTGCTGGAGTTTCCAGTGAGCGGAGAGAGCCTGCAGGCAGAGATCAACCGGCCTGATTTCATCCTCTGCCTTTTATTTCTATAACCTTAAACGTTCTGCTATTATAAAAGTCATCATGTCACCTTTCTCCTCCGCCTCTCCAGCTGCCCATTTTCAAATTGTATCAATTGGTAAAGGCTTTTGGGCTGTAGGATTTTTATCTTGATTTCTGGTTTCTAGGCTTTAAAGATGAAGCGGACTTCCCTGATCTGATTCAAACATAGAGAGGTGCTGTCCTGGGCATGCGTTTATAATCAGAGCCTCCTGGAACTGCCTAGAAACTAGACTTGTGTGGGTCTTTTGGGTAACCCCCCCCCAAAAAAGGAAATAACAGATATTAAAGCCAATTGAGAGTGAATAGCATCTGTTATGACTCTCCTGCCAAAGAGGGTAAAAGGGAATCTCTGATTCTTAGCACTGATTGGGGAACCAGGCTAGCAGGTGTTAAACTCTTGAGGAAATCCATGACTATGGGCTTCATGACCAGGGTAATCAGAAATAAGGTCCACAGGCGTAGCAGGAATCTTACATGGGCCCAACAATTTCTGTGTTTTATGTTGCTTTGTTTTGTTGTCGTTGTTGTTGGAGACAGGGTCTCATTATGTGGCACAGGCTGGCCTTGAACTTGTGGTCCTCCTGCCTCAGCCTCCTTAGTATTAGGATTTCAGGTGTGTGCACTGTGGCCAGCACAGAACAGCCACTTCTCAAGTAAAGAATGAGAAGGGCTCAAAATCGAGCCACGTGATCTTTTACACCAGAGCCCTGCAGAATCAGTAGACATTAGCACATAAAATATGCTAAGCATACACTATGAGTTTCAACAGGGACACAGGCTTGTTTGTGTGTGCAGGAGGTAAGGGGAGCTCACGAGTTGCTCTCTAAGGACACATGGTGTGTATTCAAGAGACTATGTTATTAAAATGTTCAGGTCGGCCCATGAGAGGGCTGCGGAACCAATACTGACTTTTACAGCCCTCTTAGTGTATTGGCCATAGTGAAACCTCTTGAATAAATCACCCACCAACTTGAGTGTGCAAACAATGCACTCCCACCCCACTGTCACCTACTGTCCCCACCTGGAGGCGTCAGGCAGGAACCAGGAAGAGGTACAAGAGAAGAGTACAGCCTGACACAGAGAAAGATGGTGCCCCCACCAGGCTGGCTTTGTAGGGAGGTGAGGAGCTGTGGGAGAAGCTGCCTGCAGTGCAGTGGATACAAGAGGGAGGACACTTCAGGGGAATCAGGTCAGAGACCGTCCATGTGGCCCGGAGGTAACCAAAAGCAAGTACAAATCAATCAGACACCTGCCCTATGAAATTATCGATGGGACTTCTGGTGTGGAGTCGGCAGCACTTATGAAGCCCATCTGGAAATTTCTCCAGGAAAGATGGTAGAGGTTTCCATGGTCCCTTCTCTAATTCCTTCCAGTTATCTAAGTGTGCAGCCCCAAGGCCTATTGAGTTAAAGTATCTCTTCTCAGGGCCCTGTAAGCCTCTTTCAAGTGCTGCAAATGAGACAGAGAGAGAGAGAGACAGAGAGAGAGAGAATGCTAATTGTGTCAGGGAGGCTGAAAGATGTGACAGAAAGTGTCTTCATTGAGAAATTTCCATCTAAAGTCCCTCTTGTTCCTTCAGAAACAAGGAGGAGCGAGGCATGAGGGAGCCTGACAGGAAGTGAGGATTCGAGACTTCAAATACAAACATTATGAAAAACAAGCAACATCTGCAAACAGTAAGTACTTATTTATATTTTATGGACTGTGTGCTTGGGAATCTGACAGGTTTTTAAACAGAGACCATATTAGGCCCATTCAAAGGCGAGAATGTCCCTTTTAAAAATGCATTACCCTGCTGCTTGGGCAGGCAGGCCGGCTGCTGGCCTCAGGTGAGCCCTGACCCCTGCCGACCTGGTCTAACAAAACACACATGCAGGTTTGCAACAGGGCCGTTTAGTGCTCCTCGCTCAAGGTCAGCACGGCGGGCGCTGGAGGGTTAGTATGCAGCAAGCTTTTCCCTCCGCTGACAGAGGCGCTTTGAACTTTTCCCTTCTGAACAAATAGGAAGGGAAACTGGAAGGAAACAAGTGCCGAGAATCATAGAGAAGAACTCAGAGCAGATGAATAAACCGCAAATAAATAAATAAATAATAAATAACTGGCCAGACTCGTCCCCAGCAAATAAAAGACACCCCTCGTAGGTTTGCATAGGGTTTTGTGCATTTGGTGCCTATAAGAAACTTAAAAAAAAAAAAAAACAATAGAATAAACCTGCTCTCTCTTTTCCCTCTCCGAGGGATGAACCCTTTATTTTTGACAACGAATGAGAGGCGGCTGGCAGGTACCGTGTGCTATGCTCCATGAAATATTTAGTAAGGCAATAACGACTCCCTGGACAGCTTAAGAAAACCACGATTATATTCAGAGAGAAAGCCATGAGCAAACAGAGGGGGGGAAACACAAAGAAAGATAAAGGAAGGGCTTTCATCAGGACTTCCTGTCCAATAAGGCAACCAGGCTTGATCCATATGTTTTGAGAAAAATCAAAGTGTCACAACTATCCAAAATGTCAATAGCTCCGGTAAGGAATATTGTCTAACATTTTCTATTACACTGTTCAAGAATTTGCCTTCCAGCACAATTTGGAAGAAAAAACTCTTTCATTTCGAAAACACTCAAAGAAAAGAAAGGAGAAGGGGGAGGTGGAGAAAGAGGAACAAGGCTCATTCAGGGCAGTGTAATCCGATGATGCTCTGGGCTCCCAACCATCCTGAAAGCCGATCGTCTGATGAAAGTGGCTCTCCACCACACCTCTCCAGTGTTCCGTCCTTTCTTTCCAGACACTCTTGCTAAAGCGCTTCCTGGACGGTGGGATACAACCGAGCAAGCTCGGTGCAGCAGGCAACCCGAGAAGCAAACTTTCAGCAGCCTTAATATCTGGATAATCCTGCCTAAGGCTTTCAGGGTTGAGTTGTGGAAAACTCCACTGGTTTCTTTAAATGCTGGGTGCCCAGTCACTGTAGAACCTGCTTTGAGAGAAACAATGTGAGCCCTGGGCAGGTGGCCGATCTCTCTGGCCGTGTAAACAAACAACTGCTTGTTGCTTTGGTTAAATGTACACACAGTCCTGCACCTGACCCCCGGAGCTCAGCCTAGCAATATGCGGTTTGACAGAATGTTCTGACTGTGGCTTCTGGCCAGCCTCCTCCATATCATAGAAATTCTAGAGGAACATATCACGCACAAGTTGCTACTGTCTATGCCTGTGGAATCTTAAATAGAATGAAATGGGCCCTCAACAATCAATATTTACTGACAAATTAATCTCTCCGAATAAACTGTTGTGTGCATCAATGTTGTCCCGAGTCCACAGAACAATTGTGTCAATGGAGTTGAGGCCTTTTTCACTAATTTGGGTGCATTTTCCCTGGGCACCTGCCGGTGGTGGGCAGCCCTTAGGCTGCCTGAAAAGACTCCGTTTCAGAGGAATCGGCACATGCCACATGCTAAGAAGCCTCTAACCTTTCTGGAGGGAGGTGGAGAGAAGAGAAAGAAGGCAAAGGTTGTCTGTGCTTCTATTCAAAGTCAGAGGAGATCAGAAGTCACCCGAAAGCTCAGCTTAAGCAAGACTTTCAATGTTAAGGTTTCAAACTCCAGGTAGCATATACAATATGTCTGAGATTTCCCCCAAAATTCCTAAATTCGTTTAAGAATTGGGCAAGGTAAAGCACTCCTGCCCAGCATCAAAATTCATCCAGTCTGTATCAGTAGCAAGTCTTGGACCACTTGGTACCATCAGGTAAACAGCACCCACTTCCCCTGCAGTCTCCTGCTGCCCCATGCTCTAACGCTTCCCCAGAACATTCTTCCCCTCCTTTCCTTCATTCTTCACCTAAAGGGTTAACATGTAGCATAGCCTGGGGGATTCCAAGACACCTGCCAGGGTCTAGGGTTCTGTTCCCACCCACCTGGGATCTGAGCTACTAGGAACCTCAGAGCAACCAGGGGAGACACTTCCCCATACCATAAACAGTACACAGCAGCAGGAACCAAGAGCCACCAGAGTATAGCTGTCATTAGTATGTAAATTTTAAAAGCTCAGTCAAAAATATCAATACCTCCCACTTAATTTATTACTATATAAAGATGGATGGTAGTGAAGCGTAGCATTGATTTTCAGAGCCCTTAAAAAATGGCGAGGAAGAAAATAGTCAAAGATAACACAGAATGCTGTATCTCAGAATTAATCACTGTGCTTTTTAAAACATACACACACACACACATACACACACACACACAGTGTACAACAGCCCATGTGGTTCAATCTTATTTGATTGCCTTTTCTGAAAATGAAGAAATGGAATGAGCCATTTATGTAAAGAGCCCTCTCTGAATGGATTGGATGGAGATGGGTTAGCATTTTTACTGTATTGACAGCAAAGCATTAGGCAACCACACTCCAGTCTGCCCCCTGAGAGGAAATCGAAGAGAATAGTCCCCCGGTGGGGCCAGACAGGACAAAATATCAGCCCCTAGTGCACAGCCAACCTGGTAGTCACTGACCAGCCAAGGCCAGGCCAGCTCCTTGGCCCACTTTATACAATGATGTCGCCATCTTCACATTTACTGAAATGTTACCAGAAGTAAGTCAGGACCACGGAGCAAGTAGCAGATTCACCACCAGGTTTAAAGTATCCTGGGAAGCCTGTAACCTGTGAATTATGCGCATGTCTGAAATGACATGGAAATGAGAGCCGTTTGTCCCCTGTGCTGATGCAGGATGGGTCCTTTCCCTGCACTTGACGTTTTGAGATGTTTGCATTCACACAGAGCGGGAAGGGGCCCGGCGGGAAAGATCACAAGGGACAATGAAGGTGCAGTGGCGGATTCCTTTGGAAGTCTGCACTGTGAGACCACTTGTTTTGTTTGATTTTAGGTTTGGTTTCCCAAGCCTGTTGGCTCCGTGTCTTTTGAATACAATTTCCTGATTAAATTAAAGCAGGTGAGGCAGACGCAGCCTAGAGAGAGGTTACAGATCTTTACATTTCCAAAAGAGCCAAGGTTCCCGACAGAGCAGGAACACTCATGATTCATAAAAGTAAAAGAAGGGTAATGTGTGTTTCCAGAATCCAAGACTTTACCTCCCATCCTCCCCAACAAATCCTGTGAGGGGTAGTGGGTGCATGCCTTGGGTTTTGTTATGCTATCTAAGGAAACTTATTTTCTTTCTAGAGATGTTCCACCAGGAATCAGGCTGACTGGCCATGAGCAGTACCCCACATTCATGGCACCAGAGACAGGCAGGTAGCCGGCATCTTGTCCAGAGAACCTCCCTCTCCAACATGGGCTGCTCACCAGAGGCCCTGCCCTCAGATGATGTCCCTGATTCATCTGTTCGCACTGCAGTGAGCAGTAGCCTCGCTCTTATCGTTGCTTTGTTTATGAAGAGGAGCTGCCTGCCATTCAAAAATCCCCATCAACTCACTAGACGTCTTCCTGCTAGAACTGGATTTAATTCATTATCTTTCATTTCAATAAAATCACAGGAAAACACAGGGATGCAAATGGGCAGGCTAATTGCTTGCTTATGGAAATTCAGGTGCTACACTTGGTATAAATTTACTCCTTGCAAGAGAAAGACACAGTTATGTCATTATCGTAGAATTTTACAACAATATGTAATTACAGAGAGAAGCAGGTATAATTAGCAATCCTTTCCACAAAGCAGGTAGCGTTCCTGGTTGAATATTTACAACTACACAAATAGCCAGTAATAACGAGTTTTCTAAGCCTCACGTCATAGAGCACCCAACAAATATTATGAAAAGTGGGCACTGGTATCCTGGCAAGCGCTGCTTTGCCTTCTTGCTTACAAGGAATGCATCTGCAGAGTTTGCAAGACGGGAATGCAGGCTGAGCCTTGGTGCTCTTTTACCGGGGATGAAAACAAGTACTGAAGGTCTTCCCTTCCCTTGCTGCTGCGGAGAGGAGCAGTTAAAGCTGCGTATTTAGAGACGACATCAGCTTGAGTCCTGCACAGAAGGAAAAACTCAACTCGTTGTGTTTCTGTTTGTTCGGTTTTTTTTTTTTTTCCTTCCTCTTATTCCTTTCTCTGTCCGAAGGAAACCCATGGCAAACTGCAAAAATGCTGAAAGCTGTAGGTGACACAAGCAAATGCCAAACAGCCCACCCAGGGTCACCCAGACCTGCAGCTGTTGCACAAAATAAAATCAATGCAGCTCTCTCTGGGCAAACACCCTCTGTGGCTCTTTATTACCAAATGATATGAACTTTGACCCAACCTGAACCAAATTTAATATTTTCTCCCAAATATTTAAAAAATTCATTCTGGGGCTTGCGAGGAGTCAGAGAGTCTGCGAGCTGTAATTTGACATCTGAATTATTCTGAGGTTAATACGGAAAGCTATTCAGAAGCTTATTTGGAGATGTGTCAATCACGATATCACTTGTGCAGGAAAGATGGACTCAGGCTTAGGAGAACAGATAGCTTTCAGGGAACCACAAAATAAAAGGCAGGCGCGCTCTGATGAATATGTTACGTCTTTATTCTCGACAATGACATTTTTCTTTTCTTGAGAGAGCACACAGACCTGAGAGAGCCATGTCTCAGGGATGTGCCTTTTTCCACACCTGTGAAAACATTTTAACGTTTATTTAAAATGATAACCATAAACAACAAACATGGTGTTGAAACTCGCCTCTGCTAATTTCAACGCCCTGATTAAAATTTTAAGCAACGCTTCTAAATTAGACTGTCAGTCTGCCGTCCTCACGGCGGGGCTGGGGTTCTGATCCCATGCAGGATAGATAGGGCACGGGTTGCCTATGAGCCAGGCTAGCCATGGTCAGTGTTCTTTCATTCATTTCTGATGAGTTTGGGGTGATTCAATTAGCCCTGATTGTCCAGGAGATGCGGCCCCAAAATAAAGCAGGGAGGTATGTCCCTGCTGACAAGTAACAATGTTAATTACCCATTGTTATGATCTGAAAAGACACCAGCATTTTAATTATGTAAATTCGGAGCCATTTTGTTCGGATGAGCAAAAACTAAGCAGGCATGTTTTTCTTAAAGGGTGTATCCACCCTTGTTTAGAAGCTTAACAATTTTAACTGTGGGATGTGTCTGGTGAGTGCCCACTCCATCCATCCTTGGGCATCTTGGGGATGACGTGTTCCTCAAGAAACAAAGAATAGGACACTGTCTTTGACATGCTGCGTCCCTGTGCATCATTCAGCGGCAGGCTGTGACAGCCAGTTTGCTTGGCTATGTCTGATCATAGAGAGTGTCTATAGTGGATGGCTTGCCAGTAAGCAAACAAATACATCCAATTTTAATACCTGTGAGGACCGAAGCATTACCAAATATCACATCACACACCCTCAACAGATTGCCCCAAATATGTTGGATGCATTTCTACTAACTATCAAAGCCCTATTTAGAAAAATCCTGTAAACAGGAAAAGTAAAATAAAAATTGTCTTCAAAAGCTGCGGGGGTGGGGGGTGGGCTCAGGGATCTGCTTGTTTCCCAGGGGACCTCTTTATTCCAGAACGATCTTTCTATGGTCGTTTGCCTTCATCCACTCATCATCTTCTGCATCATTAGGAATCTGTCAAATGTCCCAGGGTCACATGGTACCCAAGAAGAGTACGGGGGTATTGGATTTGATCTGAAGTTGAGAGGGTGGTGGTGGTGGTGGTTAGATGGTAGTGTGACTCAGAGCCTTGAGGAATCTTACAGGGAAGGGACAGATTACAGAACTCACATATTAAAGAACAGAAAACTGTAATATTTTCAGTTGATGTGTACTATACAATGAGATGGTAGTATCAGATCTGTATTTTCTTTTTCTTGCTTATATTTGTGTGTATATTATTTGGGTACATATCTGTATATGTGACATGTATGCCATAGCACGCATATGGAGGTCAGAGCAGACAGCCTCGAGGTATCTTTTTCTTCTACCTTCTTTGAGAGAGGTACTTCTCGTTTTAACCCTGTGTACACCACAGTAGCTGGACAGCGAGCTCCACCTTCTGTGCTCTAGGGTTGCAGATGTTAGAGCCACTTTGAGTTTGGCTTTATGTGAGTACTGGGGAGGATCAAACCCAAGATAGCATGCTCACAAGCAAGTGCATTTAACTGCTGAGCTATCTCCCCAGCCCTAAAACGGTATTATTATATTAACATGGAAAGTGATTTATTGTGGACTAGAGCTCAAATCTATTAAATGTTTAATGTGAACCAAGAGACATCAAAGGAAATATATCCAAATCCTCATCCTAGGCCAAACCTAGGGAGGCTGGGGATAGAAAAGGCTAATGCTGACTCTCCTTGTCTGAGCATTAGTGAGAAGGTCTGAAAAGCTCTGAGAATCTCATGTTCCTCAGTTTCCGAGCTGGAACCTCTTTTCTACTTCCTATCCTGTAAATACTGAACTAACCATCATGTGTCAGAGGACCTGGTGCTGTCCATAGGTAATCATTAATGCACAAAACCTTAAACTGGGGGACCAAAGGCTGAGGTGAAGGGAGGAGAGAGGGAACAGGCGAGAATGTTTTTCACCAACGGACCACTCAGACCTACTGAGTAACAAGGCAAGCTTTATCTGCAAGGTAAGGCCATAGAAACAGTCCTGTGTGAGGGAGGATCTGTGCAGAGATGAGACGAGACAGTAGGCAGGATGCAAGCCTAGTCAGAAGATAGCACATGAAAGAAACAAAAGTGAAATCTACTAACAGAGCACTTACTACATGTGGGATCTATTGTCTTCTCACTTGATCATGACACAAATCCATTTTTTCGGATGAGGAACTGAGGTTCAGGGAAATTAAGTAAACAAATACAGCTACAAAATATGGAGCCTGGGCTCTTCTCAGTTACATAATCTCATATTCCAGGTTTTGAAAATTCCAGGTCCTATTCCAAGAAGAACAACAGGAAAGGAAAAGCGCTCAGCTAAAAAGAACAATGTAATTGTTCTACTGACTGAGGCCATTGCCTCCCTCCTGCCTCTTTTTCTCCTGTGTCTCCTCCCATTTCATGGCCTGTTCCTTTCTCATGACTTACTTTATCCTGTAGGCCAAGGCTCATCTCACTGTATTTCATCTCGCTGCACATGGATTTCTAAAACTTGGTCCTGCTGGTATGTCAGGCTGGATAAATCTCTGTTGCTGGGCTCCATAGTGCTGTAGGCTGTTCCATACCTTCTCTGATCACTACCCATAAGACGCCGGTCACCTACCCCAAGTTGTGACAACCAAACATGTTTATAGACATTGCTGCATGTCTAATGGGGCACAAAATTACATCCAGTTGAAAAGTCCTGCTGTTGTTACTTTTAGCCAGTTTCCCACCACATATCCAAGGACTGACCAGCCAGCTTCCGCATCTGCCTGTCCAGCCCAGCCCTCTTGCTCAAACTTGGACTGACTTAATGCATTTAAAACAGAACCATAAGGGATGGAGAGATTGCTTAGTGCTTAAGGCACTCGTCTGCAAAGCCTAACCACCTGGGTTCAATTCCCCGGTATCCATGTGGGGCTGGATGCACAAAGTAGCACATGCATCTGGAGTTTGTTTGCAGCCATTGGAGGCCCTGGCATGCCTTTTCTCTTTGTCTCTCTTCTCTCTATCCCTCTCTGCTTGCAAATAAATTTAAAATTTATTTTTATTTTTATTTAGCTATGACAGAGATAGAGGGTGAGAGAATGGGTGACCCGGAGCCTCTAGCCACTGCAAACGAACTCCAGAGGTGTGCATCTGGCTTACATGGGTTCTGGGGAATCAAATCTGGGTCCTTAGGTTCAGAGGCAAGTGCCTTAGCCACTAACCCATCTCTCCAGCCCTAAAAATATTTTTAATAAATAAAATAAAATAGAACAGGCATCTCAAACACCACATATTCAAAATAAAAGCCATCACCTCCCTGACCACCAGAGCTATGATTCCTCTTTCAGGTTACCCCTCCCAGAACCAGCATTGGAAACCGTTATCAATCCCTGTCTGATTTTAAGCAGAACCTCCTCACCCCTCCAATCCATGACTAAGTCCTGTTGGTTTCTCCTGTCCACTCCCTTTCATTTTCACCATCATCCACCCTCATTGCACACTGCTGGGTCTTGCTCTAGCTAGCTGGCTAGCCTGTCCAGCCACACCTCTCCAATCATGTACATACAGCAGCTGCCCACAATGGATGAGTGCAATAATCTGCCTGCATATGTTCCCTTCTCTACTTCTAGACCTCTAGCAATTTCCCATCACTCTCTGTGGCCCCAGACCACCCAGCCTTTCCTGTTGCCCTTACCGATTCACCTCAAGGCAGCCCTTCCTTGTCCTCAGGCAGCTCAAATATGGCGACTGGCCCCTCATTTATCCTGCCTCCTCTTCATCTCCTCCCTGTATGGGCCCCATTCATTGTTTGAACTCCTCTGGAGTCATGATCCTGCCTCTTGCCCTTTCCATCGCTGTAACTTTCACTGCACTGTCAGGCTTTCTTGCTAGCCATGAGTCTTCACTGCTAGGCTCTCAGAAACCCCTTCACCTCATGAATGCTGCCCAGCCCCCCCCCCACACACACACACTATTCAATATGGCTGCCACTAGCCTCATGGCCTATTGAGCACTGGGAATGTCATAAATCCACACTAAGGTAAGCTATAAGATTCAAGGATGTCAGACAAAAATAATATAAGTATACCATGATATTTCAGATATGTTACATTAAATAAAATATATTCTGAAGTGTATCTCCTGTTTTCTTTGACATGTTAGAATGTGGCTATTTGGAAATTTTTTAAATTACATATGTGGACCACATTATGGTCTAGACCCAGTACAATGCAGGACATAGAAAAGGTTTGCTTTTAGGATGCACTCACAGAATGAACAAACTCATCCACACGGATGATCTAAATGCAAGTCATATCTCATGTCTTTGCTGCTTAAAATCCTTCAGGAGCTTCCAGAAGAAACCCAAGGTCCTTCTCATAGCCTGAAAGTTCACCCCAGACCTGAAGCTTCTAGAAGAAATCCAAGGTCCTCCTCATAGCCTGCAAGTTTGAGACCTGAAGCCTCTAGAAGGAATCCAAGGTCCTCCTCATAACCTACCAGATCCACCCAGACCTGAAGCTTCTAGAAGGAATCCAAGGTACTCCCCACAGCCTGTAAGTTCCCTCTAGACCTGGGTGGTTCTTCTGGCTCCAGCTTTAGCTCTGGCACCTATTGGCTCTATACACCAGGCATATGGAAGTACTGATAGCTCTGACCTGTGCCATGATCACCTAACCTTCATGTCCTTGCACATGCCATTCCTTCTGCCTCGCCTATCTGCTCAGCTCTCTGACTTCCCTTTAAGTCCTTTTCCAGGAAGCTTTCCTGAGTGCCATTGAATGGGGTGAAGAGGCCCATTGAACTACCAGTTATTTGTTTTTATTCTTGGTTTTGTTTCAATTTTAGCTTTTACAATTTCAAACACATATCTAATGTATTTTGTTCATGTTTCCCCTATCACTCTTTTATTCCCTCTCACTCCCACTAAATGCCTTCTTCTCAACTAATCCTCTTCTTTTGGTTTGTGACCCACTGAATTAAATTAGGGTTACTTGTAAGAGCATGGGTTGGGGTTATTTACTGGAGCATGGACAACTTACCAGTGGCTACACAACTGAAGAAGGTGACTCTGCCGCCCTTGGCAACCATTAATTGCCAATAGACTTGCCAGGAGAAGTTCGGTCTCTGACCCCTTCCACCATTCATGATGGCAAGTTAACAGGATCAGTCTTCTACAGGAACCCACAGCTGCTCTGAGGTCATGAGAGTAAGAGCCATATCCTGTGCAGAAGATAACATTCCACAGCACTCCTCCCCATCCTCTGGCTCTTACATTCTTTCTGCCCCGTCTTCTACAATGTTCCCTGAGCTAGTGGGTGAAAGGTTACTAGAGCTGTTCCATTTAGAGCTGAGCACACAAAAGTAACTTCAGTACGTTTCCAGTGTATGTCTCTGCATTAACCTCAACCCACTGTCAAGTTACTTGTTCATCATTCCCTCTAAAGAGCAAGCTCAGAGATGCTACCTGCCCTCAGGGAGCTTATAGTCTGGCTCCCTGTGCTGACCACATCTTTTCCCTGTCAGGCCTCACCAGCTCCTAGCTCAGAGCCTGTTGAATGGTGTTTGTTCTTTGTTTACAGATAACAAAATACCAATGCACCAGGTCACACAATAAAGCCCTCCCCAGTAGATGGGCTCTTTCTTGGCTTTGAAGCCTCCTCCACTTCCACTCAAACCCTACCTGGGTACTGAGCCCACCTTTCCCCCTTTCCGCCTGTCCCAGTGGAGACAGGCTGGCTCAACCAGAGTTGCCAGTTAGGCTAGACATTTGCTCAGGGATTACAAGGCCCCTTTACCTTGTGTCCAAACTCACCAGGCATGGGAACAGACCTCCAAATATTTGCTAAGAGTCCCTGACCTTTACCTTCTTTCCCATAGTCCCACAGGGCTGCCTGCTGAGCTAGGAAGTGGGAGTTGAGTGGCAGGTCAGGGCTCCTCCCCTCCTCCTCTCTCCCCTTCTAAGGCTCTTTGGTATGCAGACCAGGCCTGACTGGAAGGCCAATGCCTTGCTTAGTCAATCTTCTTATTAAATAGGGGGTCCACAATGCACTCTATGTTGACTCTGCTAAGACCATTAATGCCCTTGGTGGCTTCACTTTAATTTGTGCTCTTGAAGCAAACTGCTGTCATTGGCGCCCCAGTGGGAGGATGTTGCTTATGTTAAAGATCAGGATAGAGAAGAAACAGCTCTGACCTGCAGCACAAGTGCCTGGAGCAGAGAGCTCCAGGAAATGTGAGTCCACGATTAAACGTGTGGAAGGAGGTGCATAATGCAGAAGGAGGGGCTGCAGCTTCTTGAAGTTCAAGATGTCCTAAACCCCCTCACAACACACACACACACACACACACACACACACACACACACACACACACACACTCAAGATGAATCACTAAACTAGTCCAAAAGACATACACAAGGTTCCAAACAATGTAGCGTCCTCCCTGCAGGCAAAGCCCAGGGCATTAGGCACAAGGTCAAGGCTAACCAAGCAGCAGAAGAGAGAGCAGCTGAGCAGTCTCAGACAGTTGCCTTCCCACCCTCCAGCCTGCCGACAGTGGGAGGGTAGGGTGGAAAGATGAGAGAGTTTGCTCTGCTTGAGGGCAACTCCAGGAAACAGGGATACCACCCATATGTCCCTGACAGAAGACATCAGACTGCTGACAAACAGCCCATGTGACCCCCTAGTGGGCTGGGGACAGGATTGCCTGATTAAAAAAAAAAAGAGAGATTCTGTTAAATTTGAATTTTAAAGCAACAACATAAATTTTTAAGATGGTAAAATATACATAAAGTAACTTTTCCAATACCAGCAATTTTAAAGTGTTTTATTCAGTGGCATTAAATATAGTCTTGGCATTGTGCAACCATAACTAGTCTTCAGTTTCAAAACATTTTCATCACCCCAACAGTAACCCACTTGACAGTCACTTCCTACTTCTCTTCCTCCAAGCTCCTAGCAAAAACCAACTCATTTCAGTCCCTATGGGCTTGCATATTTGGCACATTTCATACTGTGGAATCACACACTGTATGACCTTGTATGTCGGCCTTCTTTCACTTAGCATACTGTGGTGGCTTGATTCAGGGTCCCCCATAAACTTAGGTGTTCTGAATGCTAGGTTCCCAGCTGATGGAGATTTGGGAATTAACACCTCTTGGAGGCAGTGCATTGTTGGGGGTGGACTTATGGGTATTATAGCCAGTTTCCCCTTGCCAGTGTTTGGCATACTCTCCTGTTGCTATTGTCCACCTTATGTTGGCCAGGGGGTGATGTTCACCCTCTGCTCATGCCATTGTTTTCCCCTGCCATCATGGAGCTTCCCCCTGAGTCGGTAAGCCAAAATAAACCTTTTTTTTCCCAAAAGCTGCTCTTGATCAGGTGATTTCTGCCAACAAGGAGTACCTGACTGCAAGAGAAATGTTGGTACCAAGGAGTGGTATCATTTGCTGCTAGATACCTGACTGTGTGGCTTTGGCCTTTTGGAGCTGATTTTCAAGAACAATGTGGAAGGATTTGAAATCTTGGCCTAAGAGACACCTTGCAATGCTATAAGTACAGCTTGATAGACTATTCTGGTCAGCGTTGAATGACCTGAATGCAGTAAGAACTATGGACTGTGAGGTGTGGTGTATGAGGGTGAGAAAGAGCTTCGTCTGGACTGGGCTAGAAGCAGTTTGTGTGAGAGGCTTGATGTTATGCCCATGTCCTGAGAAGTTGTACAGGGTTTCATTGCATAGTAATGGACTGATATGAACAGAGGAATATGTCACAAAAAATAATGAAATCTTTGGGTGAAACTGCTGCCTGTTCAGCTGTAATTGAGAGATTACAACCATTGAGATTGGGCCGGTTGACCTGCATTGGAACCACAGAAAGAATGCAGTTTTTTGAAGGGGCTTGAATGCTCAAGGAGTATCCTGTTCTTCAAAGTCTGTTTTGTTCCCTCCTAGGTCAACAAATTGGCACTACCTGGTATTATGGAGTATAAGAAATGCAGGAAAGAGAGGGTCATTGAGTTTGCAACACAGTCTTGTGTTTTGGAAGTGGCCATGAGCAGTGTGAAGCAGGTTTGCTGGATGCCTGAGTGAAGACCAGATGGAGCTTTGAGGATGGACCATGGGTTGCAGTGGAGACCCAGTGGAATTGCCGGGACCACGAGATGGCTGCCAAGGAAAGCTGCCGGCCCAGATGAAGTTTTCCAGAACTGTGAATAGCCTAGATGGAGGGATGGAATTGGAGTGCCAGAGACTTGTTGTTGGTTAGCATTATCGGACTAGGAGAATCGTCACTGGCTAGAGTTGTTGGTTTTGGAGCTACAGACGTTGGTGTTTCCCCCTTGTTGTTTTAAATCTTGTATTGGTTAAATATTTCTTTGCTATGCCATCTTTTGCAGTGTGTTTATTCTGTGCCATTATGGGTTTTGGGGGGATTTTTGAGGTATTATGGCTCAGTTAAAAACCTTGGATTATGGGGATGTTTAAACATCATTAGGATTGATAAAAATATGGGGACCTTTACGTTGGACTGAATACATTACATTTTACATCATGTATGGTTATCAGCTTATGGGGGCCAGGGGCAGAATGTGGTAGTTTAATTCAGGTCTCCCCCATAAACTTAGGTGTTCTGAATGCCAGGTTCCCAGCTAATGGAGATTTGGGAATTAACGCCTCTTAGAGGCAGTGTATTATTGGAGGTGGGCTTATGGGTATTATAACCAGTTTCCTCTTGCCAGTGTTGGGCACACTCTCCTGTTGCTATTGTCCACCTATGTTGGCCAGGGGGTGATGTCCACCCTCTGCTCATGCCATTGTTTTCCCCTGTCATCATGGAGCTTCCTCTTCAATCTGTAAGCCAAAATAAACTCTTTTTTTTTTCCCAAAAGCTGCTCTTGGTCGGGTGATTTCTGCCAGCAATGAGAACCTGACTGCAACACGTACCATGGCCAAACCTCAGCTGTGTTAGGGTATTGCCTCCTCACACTCCACTTACTGCATGGGTCTACCAAGTTTTCCTTGAGCCCTTCATCCATCGATGGGTTATCGTCTATTATTTTCACCCTTTGGCTACTATAGTTAGAATTGCTATGAAGATGGGAGACCGAGGACTGAAAACCAGACTGAGCAGCCTGCAGGTCCCTGCCCTGGATCTTCAATGAGGACAATCTCCATGACTTGGTCTGGTTGGGAGCAATTGAAGGAAAGGGGTCAGGACGGCAACAATCTATGCGACCTCTATCTGGGTTGTGCTTTCTCTTGGTCTAACTTTTCACACTTGTGCATGTGTAGTCACATGTGGATGTGTTATCTTCCCCGTGATAGCACAAGAGTACAAGCTGCTGGAAGGCTAAGGTCTTTATTTGCATATGTGTGTGTGTGTGTACACATGCACGCATGTACATGTACACATAAGTGTGGGCATGCGTGTGCCATAGCACTCATGTGGAGGTAAGAGGACAACTCCTCAGGTCTCCCTGGTTTGAGGAAGGGTGTCTTGTTGTTCCCTGCTGTGAACACCAGGCTAGCTGGCCTGTGGGCTTCCCACTGATTCTCCCATCTCTGCTTCCCTTCTCACCATATGATTTATAGACACGAGTGCCACAGCATCCGGCTTTACATGTGTGTGGGGGGGCGGGGGTTCTGAGAATCTCAATGGGGGTACTCATGCTTGCATGGCAAGTGCTTTGTACACTGAATCATCTCCCTAGTCCCTCTCTCATTCTTTCTTTTCACCTCTCATTAGCCTGGCTTTCCAGGATGGTGGCACTAGGCACCACAGAGCTCCATCTCTGTCTTTCAAGTTGAGTTCCTTTAGGGTGCTGGGCCACACAGCAAGCTCCTCTTGTTCCTCCTGACTTCTCACTCCCAACACTCACTCCTTGGTACATGGGTTTTATGCCAACCTATCAGGGGCCTTCAGTTGCCAACTCTCTTCCAGAGCCACCTGGGCTGGAGATCCACCATGCCCGAGACCCATACCCTCCCAAGTGTGGCCTGCATTAGGTAGCCTGAAGCATAAAGAAATGTCTGGCAGCCTCATTTGAGCTCAGGACTAGACTAAGTGGTCACTTGATCACAGTTCCTGGCTGAGGCCTTCATTGACTGTCCTATAATTCACTGCTCCCCTCTGCCCAGCTTCCTTCTTTCATCCTTCCTTACTTCAAAGCAGGGGCCCACAGTGCATGGCATGCTACGCCTCTTCAGTGGCAGAGCTGTCCCAGGAAGCCCAGCCTGCCACAGGGATGATAGCAACGACTTCTGGAACTCTCTCCCCTCCCTTACTACCTGTTCACTTCCAGCCACTGCTCAGCCTCTCATCACTATTTCCTCGGGGACATCTCCTGGAACTGTCCACCCTTTCCTGCCCACTCGGGGTGCTGCCATGATTCATTTTGCTAGGACTCTGGTGGGCCTCAGCTCAGCTATGACCACACAGGGATTCAGTGCTTGTTTGCTTAGTGTCTGACTACTGCATTGATCCACAGGCTCCTCAGGGATAGGGATCCCGTCTGGTTGGTGCATCCCTGAACCTCAGTGTGCTCATGTACCTGGGATGCTGGTGGCAGTCATGAGACAGTGGTTTAATGACTCCTGGGTCCCTGCAACGGGGTGGGGGTGGTGACAAGGATGGAAGCTTTGACCACTCAGCTGGTGTGTCTAACCCAATGAAGGCCAACCTTAGATGACCCCAGAGAGGTGACTTCTGTCTGTTGGGAAGACATTTCTTCAAAGACATGACTATTCTCCCTGGAAAGAACAGGTCATTTTACCCACCCACCACCCGGCTCCTCCAAGGCTAGGAAGCCTGGGTCTCTCATCAGGCATGCCAAGGACCCCTCATCTAACTGCCACGTTTCTCATGCCCTGCCCTGGGCTTGGCCTCCACACAGGTGTCTTGTTTTTCTTTCTCTGTACACAGGTTCTGGGGGAGGGCAGAAAAACCGGAGGTCTCAGCCTGCGCCACTCATAACGGGAGAGGTCAAATGAAATGAAAACCTACCTCCCCTGCCCCATCATCTGAATTCCTACATTGGCTATGACATGGCTAAGGGGAAAATATTGGATTTATTTTTATGAGTTAGTCATAACCCTAAGGCCCTTAAGAGGAACTGTGTGAAGTGAATCCATTCAGGAGGTTACGAAGGTCACAGCTAACTTGTAAAAATAAATCCAATATTTTTCACTCTGTCTTATTAGATTTATTTGATGCAGACATCCAACAGAGGTTTTCTTTCTTTTTTTTAATGGTCATTTTAGTGCTATTTAGAGTATTTCTTAACCACCCTCAATCAAACACCCCTCCACGGTACTCATCTAGCCTCAGAGCAGTTTTATGAGTTTTGATGTTTTGTTTCGTTAAATTTTTTAAAACAAGGACCTGGGGGTCTTCACATCTCCCTTCCATCATTTCTTTTTTCCTGGAACCAGCATCAATGTGTGTGGGTCTAAAGCCAAACATGGAGGCTGGAAATAACTGAGAACATTTGATGGCTGATACTATATTGACAAGGTCAGAAGTTCAAAGTTCAAGCTGGGGTGGAGGGTGATACAGGGCTATTGTCAGTACTGAGGAAGTGGAGGTGGGAGGATTATGAGTTCCAAGCCCACCTGAGTGACATAGAGAGGCCCTATCTAAACATCCTGAATCAATCATTTGATCATCCAAAAAGCAGTGCTGCAGTGTGGAAGCACATGGATCTGCTGTCGACATCCAGGAAGCAAACTGTGCTCCCCACACACCCTCTTGAGTTCTTCAGGGTAGTTCTCAGTCAGTGTCTCCTGTAGAATGATCAATGCTGGGGCACAAGGGATTGTGTGGGAGGATGTGGGGAACCACTGACAGTCCTTCCCCACTCTTGAGTGCTTGTCCAAGCTGTCTTCTCTCTCTCTTCTTCCTGATGGGTTTTCCTCGCACTTGGTGCTCAGTTTGGTACTCATCTGTTTCCTGTTCTTGAATCCAGCCACTTCTCTGTGCCAACTTGGTTGGGTTTCCATAACAAAATATCACCTACCAGGTGGCTTAAATGTACTTTCTCATGGTTCTGCAGGCTATAAATCCAAGGCCAAGGTGCCATCAGGGTGACTTCTTCTCCTCTGGCTATGTTAGTCAGCTTTCTGTCACTCTAGAAACACCTGAGGGAATCAACTGTGAAACAAGAAAGCTATGTTGGAGCTCACCATGTGGAAGCCTTCACCCAAGGTTGATTGACCCTGTTGCTTTCTGAAAAGATGGCACATCATGGTAGAGAGCTCTGGGTGGAGCAAGCCACTTACCCCTCACCAGGAGGTTAGGGAAAAAAGGAAAGAGGAAGTTTCCATGATTTCCTTCAAGGGCTTACTTTACCTAAAACCGTCCACTATGCCCAGCCTCTTCAAAGTTCTGTCACCTCTCAGTACCACCATGGACTGGGAACAAAGCCTATAACATATGGGTCTTTGGGGGTATTTGAGGTCCAAGCTATAGCAAACGCTTCACACCATGTTTGTAGATGGCCACCTGCCCACAGTGTCTTCACCTGGTCTTTCTCTCTGTGCACTGTATTTGGTGTTTAAATGCCCCTTCTTGGGACAGACACTAGTGACATTGGCATAACTTTAACTTTCCCCAGCATAGACCTTATCTCCACGTATGCTTACATCTGAGGTCCTGGGTGTTAGGGCCTCAATGTATACATTGAGGGGAACATACAATTTAGCCCAATACATCCTCCCATTACACCTACTTAGCACAGCAGAAGCTCTACAAAGATTTGCATCCTTATCTCAAAAATCAAAAAGCCCTCTCCTTGGACTTAAGGAATAGTTCTCAAATACACTCTGTGGAGCACTTAGATTCATACACATCAGTGTCTTGAAGATAAAGAAGACTTCTTTTAGGAATGGAAGGAATGACATCTTTCTTTTATACATTAACATAAGGCCTGCCACATACATGACAATGTCAATTAATCTGTGCAGAATGGCCATTTCAATGTCCAGCTCCAGCTGGAAACACCACACAGAAACCAAAGTCAAGTGGGTTGCTACTTTGGGCCTTCTCAGAGATTGGTGAACCAACACACTTTGGGAAAAGGCCAAGAGGGGGAACTATTTGCAAATACATCTATTCATATCCAAATCTCCAAAACCCTCTCACCCAGGCTTCTTCCCAGCAAAGTCTCCTATGCTGGGGCCAAAGAAAGACATGAAATGGGAAGGGGAAGACACTGTCCGATGTAACTGGCCTTTGGGGTGAATTGAGAAGCAGTTACCCTGAAGGTAGTGTAGAGGTTTTAGAGACCTGGCTGTTCTTAAGGCCCATTTGAGAAAATGCTGGTGGAGGTACTATTTCTAGAAGGTTCCTGATTCAACATGTGGCAGTTACATCAGGAATGGAATAGACAAAGGTGTGAAAGATAAAGGAAAGTGATTTGCGTGGATTTGTCACTAAGTCCCCCAAAGAGTATCTGATGCCTAATGCAGGCCAGTCTTCATGGGACAAGAGCAAATCGTGGACGGAGAAGGTCCAGGTTACAGAAGAGACAGCATAGCTTCACAGAGCCACAAAGACGAGCAAGGAAGAGGCTTAGGCAGAATGATCATCATGAGGTCAAGGTCCGGCTGGGGCTACACAGTGCATTCTAGATCAGCCTGGGCTAAAGTGAGACCCTGCCTCAAAACACACAGAAAATAACAGGAAGTATAGGATGCGAGGGGGACAGCGGGAGGAGGGCACTGAAGACAGGTTCCATAGTCACAGTCTTGTCAGAGCCAACCTTGCCATCTATGACCTCATATAAAAATAATCTCATTATCTGGCAGTGAGGTCTATTTTCACCCTGGGAAACAGAGACAGAGAGATGCAGAGACAGATGGCTCCCATCGCTCAGAGCTTCAATTTCACTTTTCCTTTTGATGAGCGGCTGCCATGATGGGCACCAAACAAGAGCAATTTAAAACTCAGGGAACGCGCCTTTCAATAACTCCCTGCAAGGTTTCCGTCTGCGGGAGAGTAAATAACGCAACACCTACAAATGCTGCGAGCAAAATCTCCAATAACAGCTCCATGCTTATGATAACTTTCCCAATTTTCTGCAATCTCCACTACTTCTCTCCTGACTTGGGTCTGTATCCGATTTTTTTCTTCTTTATTGAACATCTGCCTTGGGAGCCACTGTCACAAAAAGTAATAAACACATCAATCCAAAAGAAAAAGAGGATTGCACAGTCCAAACTACTTAACCAATCAAATTGGCAGCCAAGGGGGATGAAATGGAGGGGTGAGAGCTGAGAGACCGGTTTCCTAGAGAATTTTCTAATGATGGTACCTCCCCGCAGAGGAAGAGCGCCCACACTGCACCGGGCTTCCTAATAAGTTAATTACAGTTTCTAACACTAATTATAGATTTCAACCTTTGTTGAGATTTCAAGCCCTGGGATTAATTTGTAAGTTTTTCATTCAGCCAAACCTTGACAGTTTGTGTTTCTCTTTTGCATCTTCCAGAATAGAAGGGAACAAGGGAAAGATCTGTCTTGGAATCAAAAATTCCTTTTCTTAAAAAATGAACCCAGACAATAATAATGCCTTCTCTACTTATTACCCACAGAGTCTGCAAACATGTATTGGAGACAGCAATCATTTTGTTCACTGTCCCTGAAGGTCCCCCTCCTCCCCACCCAAAGAACAACAACTAAAAAAAAAAAAAATTATGCCTGAAAGGGAAACAAAGCAATTTATGTTTCCTGGTTATCGTCCCAGAAACAGGCAAAGATTACTTGCATACCGAACAGACGAAATCAAATCTTTCACTGCTGCTTAAAAAAAAAAAAAATCCTATTACAAATTACATTTAACTCAGGTGTGTATAGTTTGCCAGTTTTTATCCAATTGTAAATTAGACCAGGGGTGCCTGTTGGGAGGGAAAAGTAGCTTTTGAAACATGTCGTATTGACTGGGTATAAATTACCTGCAGCAGATTTGTGAAGCAAATTGAAGGCAGCGTGCCTCCCGGCAACAAGGTATTGATTGGAGATTGATATTCAGCTGATTTTAAGGTGAAAAATAAATATTGTTTTAGCAGCAATTTAATTAACAAAATCATTGCACAAAGGGTAAGAGTAGTGTGTTGTCTAATGCAGGGATTTGAGCTTTTTAAAAAAAACAATTATCTAAGAAATGCTTAGTTTCACATGTAGATTAATTGTAAGTCTCCATGTGAATTCACATAAAGTAACATCATGCTTATGGGTAGCTGTTCATTTTTCTTAAGACTCCGGAAAGGTGGGTTTCTGCTCCTAACTGTAATGAACACATTTCCGTCAACCCTGGCAAAAATTAACTGTGCTGTTTTTACCAGGGTCCCCGTGGAACAGTTGGAAGCAGAGTGGGTGGGGAGACCTACCTGCCGCTGAGCCAGCTAGGAGCCTCACTCCATCATGTGACCTTAGGTGAGATGGCTTCGCTTCTCCCAGTCTCAGTTTCTTCTCAGATTAGCTCACCCTTAAAGCAATGGTGTGCTGGTGAATGTTTGGCAATAAACTCTAGGAGAGTCCTGACATGACACATTCATCAGTTTCCTAGGTGTAAATACTCTTACCACATCGGATTTCCAGCTACACATCTGACTTTTTTGTTTGTTTGTTTGTTTGTTTGTTTGTTTGTTTTGAGGTAGGGTCTCACTCTAGTCCAGGCTGACCTGGAACTCACCATATAATCTCAGGGTGGCCTCGAACTCATGGCAATCCTCCTACCTCTGCCTCCCAAATGCTGGGATTAAAGGCGTGCACCACCACGGCTGGCAGCTCTGGCTTATTTTATTGCATAGCTAGAGAAAAATGTCTCAGCTTCCTGGGACCAGCTCCACCTGACCTTGGCCCCAAAGTTCCTTCTTCAGTCCCAGAATGCCATGAGTTTAGGAACAAAACACACACCAATGCCTCACCAGAATTAAACAAAATGTAAATGCACACAGACAGGAAGAGAAGCACACCTTTCTTTCTGATAATTCAGAAATTTCTTCAGAGCCTTCCAGGATAATAGGATTTTAATGGTGAATATCACTATGATTTTCAAATTAACATCTCCAGAACATCCACCTTTTTCCCATTTTTCTTTTCTTTTGGAGAGGGAGGGAGACAAGACAATAGATAATCACATACTATGATGATGATGTCTATGAGGATTTCTAGAAATCTTCCAATGAACTGATTTAAAAATAAATAAATAATGTTCCCCGTAATATAAAAGCACTACATGTGCATTGAAGAAAATAATATCAGAATGGGTAAAATGTTTAAATTTCTATAATCACCTTAGAGACATTAATATATTATGTTATTGCCAAGGTGTTTCTTTTTTCTCTCTCTTAAAGACACACACACACACACACACACACACACACACAAACTTTTTGTGGGGCTAGGGATTGAACACAAGGCCTTGAGCCACGTACTTTACCACTGAGCTATATCCCCAGGCATGGATGTATGTGTGTGTGTATGTGTGTGTGTGTGTATACATACATATATATATATATATATATATATATATATATATATATAATAATATAAAATAAGGTTTTGTGATTCTTAAGCAGTGAAAATAGTATCATAGCACTTAATATTTCTGAATTAATTTTGAGGGCTACCAAACCAAGTCTTAACCTACCCACCATTTCTTTGTTTTGGGGCCTTTGGGCTGTTTTATGTGAATGCAGGTCCACTGTGGATTTGGCACCATGGACTCCCTTTGTCCGCAGCCAGTCATTGCTGGCGAGCCCATGACAGGAGTCACTAGGTCTACTAACGCACTTGGTAAAAAAGATCAAACCCGTAACTGAAACCTGTGGTTAATATCTCTGCGACATCAGAGAAGGTGCATGGTGACAGAATGAGCCCAGCCTCAGCTGGCTGACACTACACGGTTTTCTTTTTGATTTCTCCAATAAGACAACAGAACCCAAGGAAAAGCTGGATGTCGTCATCATATGGGTCAAGACACCACTGTTCCTCAAGGGTGGCCCTTGGGCACTGGGCGGAGGGCTACAGAAACCCTGCTCATGTTCCCCAAGCAGTCTAGGCAGGAAGCAAGTGGAAATATGGACAAAAATCCCATAGAAGTGCCTCTGCTTAGAAGGAGTCTAAGGGGCTGGAGAGATGCCTTAGCGGTTAAGCACTTGCCTGTGAAGCCTAAGGACCCCGGTTCAAGGCTCGATTCTCCAGGACCCACGTTAGCCAGATGCACAAGGGGCGCACGCGTCTGGAGTTCGTTTGCAGTGGCCAGAGGCCCTGGCGCGCCCATTCTCTCTCTGTCTATCTGCCTCTTTCTCTCTCTCTGTCCGTCGCTTTCAAATAAAAATAAACAAAAAAAATTAAAAAAAAAAAAAAAGAAGGAGTCTAAGGAAAGAATCAGGCCTGTTGCTGGATTGTAGAATAGGCCCAGGCAGGTCTAGAGGATAGGGTACCTGGAGGCCAGGGAAGACATTCCTGGAATATGGACTTTCTGCAAGAACAAGGCAGCTGGAGGTTCTTTCTAACTTTTCCTTTCAATAATATTCAAGAGAACACTGGATCCAGAAGCTAAGGCAAGCAGAATGAGAAAGAAAGCAACCGAGATAAGGGGAGAGTAAGTAGATGGAAAACACAATTGATTAATTAAAAACCATACGAACAGCACATTGGATACTGCAGAAAATCAATTAATGAGGTGAGAGACGAATTCAAGACAGTCTCCATTATATACATGGGAAAGTTTGATAGAGGCTGATGTGTAGTAATAGAGAAGAATGATCAAAGAGACACCCAAAAACCCTAACAGTTGCCAGGAACAGAACAAAAATGGACAATGTCCTAAGTAATTTTTAATAAAAAGCAAGTCCATAAACTTAATTCATACAAAAAAAAAGTGAATGACACGAAGTCAAGTAAGCCTTAAAAATGAAATACTAGAAAACTAAACATTACTGACATCATGTAAAAACGCAAGGCTCTACAGATGAGCTAACACCACTAAATTCAGACAGCCAAAAGCCTGGGTCAGGTGCGGTGACACGCAGTTTATGATCCTAGCACCTGGAAGGCTGAAGCAGGAGGAACAAATGTTCAGGCCAACCTGGACTGCATGGTGACATGCTGGGTCAAAATGTAAAAAGTAGTGCTATTTGGTAGATTACAAAAGGTTCAAGCGTGTTAAATTTAAAATACTATACAGATGTATACCTCCTATCAATGAAGACTATATTCTTTATGCTGGGGAAATGGTTCAGCAATTTAAAGGCACTTTCTTGCAAAGCATCCTGGTCCAGGTTCAGTTCCCAGCACCCTTGTAAAGCTAGGTACAAAGATTGGCACATGTGTCTGGTGTTGGTTTACAGTGGCAAGGGACTCTGGCATGCCCCTCCACCCACAAATATACACAATACAAATAAGTAAAAAAAAAAATTGCTTTAAAACCTTGAAAAAAAGACTATGTATTTTTTAAATTCCCACAGATTATTGCACAAATTATTAGTTTTTAGGTTCCCAAGGCTGATCTTAACAAATTCAAAAACAACTAAATAGCTCCAGAGAGTAGTTTTAAAAATTGAGATTTGGGACCAATTATCTCCCCTTAATTTTCAAACTTTGTAGAAATTTTTGAAAAAACTCTAAGACTAAGAAATAGTCTGTAATTATTCTAGAGGACTGAGAAGGCTGCAACCCATGGACCCCCAGTGAGTCAGTCATGCCTTCCTGTGAGTAACAAACAGCCCACATTCTTTTCAGACACAAAGGGGCAAGAGAAACATCCAGAAACTTCTGGAGCCTAGAGAAGGTGGAGCTCAGTAGGTGTGGCTTTGAGCTGGCCTTTTTCTGAGGCCAAGCAAGAAAGGAAGGTGGGGCTAGAGGGATGGTTTAGTGGTTAAGGCCTTTGCCTACAAAACCAAAAGATCCTGGTTCGATTCCCCAGGACCCACGTTAGCCAGATGCACAAGGTGGCACATGCGCCTGGAGTTCGGTTGCAGTGGCTGGAGGCCGTGGTGCACCCATTCTCTCTCTCTTTCTTTCTCTCTGTCAAATAAATAAATAAAAATGAAATATTAAAAAAAAAAAGAAAAGAACGGAGGGTGGGGAAGGTCACCTGGAGAACCGTCCATATGTCTGTCCTGCTCTACTGCCTTCCTATGACCTCAGGGCACTGCCTCCTTGCTTTGAATTCACTGAATTACTCAGAATCAGAAACATATCTAACAATGCTGTACAAGTTTAGGTATCACATGATAAGAGGACCCATAGAAAAGTTATCTCCAAATATTTTTCCATATGAAAAATGCTACATATTTCTTGTCTTGGTGCATGCCAGTAGGCTAGTCAACAATACCACACTCTTAGTGGCTTATAAGCAACAGACATTACTCACAGTTCTGGAGGCTGGGAAGTCCAAGGTCAAGGTATTGGCAGATTTTTGTGTCTTTGGGTGAAGATGGTTATCTTCTCACTGAGTTCCCAGGTGATGGAAAGAACAGGGGAGCTTTTTCTTGTTTTTAAAATAAAGCCATTAATCCCATTCAGGAGGACTCTACCCTCATGATTTCAGCACTTCCCAAGCCATCACCTTGCTGATATGGATATTAGCATCTGAATTTTAGAGGGACACGAAAATTCAGACCACAGTGTTCTCATATTACAACAGCATTTGTTTTACCAAGAAAAAAAAGTTCGACATGGCACATATGTGTGTGTGTGTGTGTGTGTGTGTGTGTGTGTGTGTGCAGTACGTGTAGTGTATGCACATGTGTGTGTGTGGCATGTGTGGTGTGTGCATGTGTGTGGTGTATGCACATGTGTGTGGATAGTGTGAGCAGATGGGTGTGTCTCCTGTGCCCACACACTTGGAGGCCAAAGGAAGATGTTCAGTGTTCTCCTCTATCACTCTTTTGTCATATTTCCTTGGGACAGAGTCTTTCTCAGAACTGAGGGAGAGAGAGAGAGAGAGAGAGAGGGAGGGAGGGAGGGAGGGAGGGAGGGAGAGAGAAGAGAGAAGAGAGAAGAGAGAGAGAAGAGAGATAGATAGCGCCAAGGCCTCAGCCACCACAAACTCCAGATGCTTGCGCCACCTAGTGGGCATGTGCGACCTTGCGCTTGCCTCACCTTTGTGTATCTGGCTAACACGGGATCTGGAGAGTTGAACATGGGTCCTTTAGGCTTCACAGGCAAGTGCCTTAACTGCTAAGTCATCTCTCCAGCCCAAGGCTCTGACTTTTGAGTTGAGAACCTCTGACTCAGTCTAAGGGTTCTTGCTCCTTCAGCAATAGCCATGAAACCTTGACTGATGAATCAACAAACATCATGAAGAATGAACTTTGGCCAAGTTCACACACAGGAGCTGAGATGGAGCTGAAAGAATGAACATGGCTAGTGGGAGCAGCTACTAACATGAATTTTTCTACTGAGAGCTTGCCCTGCTCTGTGACTAATTAAATGGGAGAGGAGCAAGGGCTTGCACTGGTCCGTGCAACTCCTTCCTTCATCAGACCTCCTTCCCAGACCATTTCTGGGAGACTAGGCGAGAGAGGATGCACCCTGGCAGTCCATCACTCACACAGAAGCAGCCAATGAGTTCACAGTACCAGGTGGTCAGAGGCTACAGGGAGGGGCACATCTGTCCCTAATGCAGATGAGGTCTCAAGACCTTTCCCATGTGACTTACCCATGGCTGTGAGGACAAGGCTCTCTGAACTCTGGAGTTCATTGGCTTTCTCAGCCCCAGGCTTGGCACAAAGATTTATGACCCGAGTGTGACCACACTCACCATCCATCACGATTAGTTACAATAAAATCTCTCTTCGTGTTTTTAAAAGCCCTTCGCGTTACATTCCATTATGCAGTTAACATCTCGCAGATGGTCCAGCCATTGTTCACCCAGGGAACCATTTTTTGATGTCTGAAAAGGAAGGCAAGGAAGTAGCATTTGACCTTCCCCAAGGCTCTGGAGACCCGAGCCTGGAGCAGAGGATGAGAGAACAAAGAAAGGGGGGGGGGCCTGCTCGTCCCCAAGAACTGGGCGGTTGGATTAAAATGAGTGGACAGACAAAGAGGAAGGGCTCAGGTGACAGGCCTTTCTTGCAGGAAGTTAACCTGGATGCCCTCAGGTGGCTACAATACCTGGCTGTCTTCTCTGAACAGTTAAACAGAACCACACAGGAATGGCAACTCTCTAAAGCATGGCGCTCCCAGGCTGGTCGTGTTATACTCCTTCAAGCAGTTTGGAACAACTCAGATGATGAAAGGTGAAGGGACAATTATGGACAGCACCCAGCCGGGGAGTTATTCCAACCTCCCTCCCTCCACTGCCACCTCTAGTCTACCAGTTCCATACATGCTATTGATGTTTGCCTGTAAGTCAGGACTCCGTGCTGAGTCTGGAGTTGAGTCACAGATATTCCATCCCCCTTCCTGTGCAGTTCCTCTACCTCAGCTCACTTACCTGCTACCTGGAGTGCTTCCTATGGGAAAAGCATGTACAGTGGCCCTCAACATGTGACTTGCTTTAGCCAATTGTGCATGAGCAGAGGTGTTTAAGGGCTATTACAATTTACTGCTAGTTTTCCTCCTTGGATTCACTCTGCCTGGGATAGAGCCGGCTCCCTTAAGCTGGATCCTGGAATAAAAGAGACCTGTGGCATGCTGGGAAGACCCTTCAGTGAGTAACAGTGCTGCTGCAGGAGCATGAGGACCCGAGCTCGATACACAGCACACACATAAAATGCCAGTCATGGCCCTGTGACCCCAATGCTGGGGGAGAGGGGTGGAGACATGAGGATCGCTCCGATTGCCCATGAGCTAGTCTAACTGAAGAATGGGGAGTTCCAGGATCAGTGGTAGATACCGTCTCAGAGAAATGAGGTAGAGCTGGGTGTGGTGGCGCGCACCTTTAATCCCAGCACTCAGGAAGCCAAGGTAGGAGGATTGCCATGAGTTCGAGGCCAGCCTGAGACTCATAGTGAATTCCAGGTCAGCCTGGGCTAGAGCATGACTCTACCTCAAAAACAAACAAAGAAATAAAGTAGAAGAGTGATAGAGGAAGTCACCCAACAGCATCCTCTGGTCTTTCTCAATATGCAAATGGGGTGCATGCATCTACACATACATGAACACCATACACATTCATACACATAAACCACATACTACACACCACACACGCATGCACCCCACACCCCATCAAACTTGCAGAGAAGATTCTGCAAGCAAGCCACAGTCACCCACAGCTTACGCAGGTTGTAAGAGGCAAAAGCGGGTTGTAAGCTGTTGTGATTCTGGGAGTCTTTGTACCTACAGCATAACCTGATATAATCTGAAGAATTCGGACGTGAGTCAAGGGCTCACCTTACTCCTTTCTCTCTCCTTGTCTCCACACTCACTCATGCCACACTCTGCCTTCCTTGCCGTCAAATAATGTCTTGGATCCTGCCATGTGTCTCTTTCTCTGTTGCTGCCATGGTCTTCCTCTCCATCTGAACACACTCTTGACAGCTGAACTGTGTTTCAAACTGAAAATCAAGTTATCATAGCTTGGCTCCGGATGCCTTCCAAAGGTTCATGTGTTCAAGGCTGGGTCCCTGATGTAGCACTACTCGCAGATGGGACTTAGGGGTAAGAGATTGGCTCATGAGCTCTGACCTACTGATGGATGAGCCCACTGATGGGTTCCTAACGGAATGGACTACTGATGCTTGTGGAAACTAGGAGGTGAGGACTGGCTATAGGTATTGAACATCTGAGGTCTACTTTGGGAAATATATCTTGTCCCTGAGTGCCCCCTCTCTTGGCTACCATAAAATGGGCAGCTCTGTTCTGTCATGCCCTTTCACCATGATTCTGCCTCCCCTCAGGCCCAGAAATGATGCAGCCAGTCGGCATGGGCTAAAGCTCTGAAACCATGAGCCTAAGTCAACCTTTCCCACTTCAAGTTGACTGATGCCAACTACTTTGTCACAGCAACAGCAAGCTGACTAACACGGGGACAGGATCACTTCATGTATGAGCTGCCTTTTACGCCCTCACATAGTTTCTAAAGAAATCCAGACCGCTTTCCTGAACACAGGTTCTTTATAACCAAGTCTTTACATCTCTATAGTTCACATTTTCCTCTGTCATGCCCACACTCATCCCCCCTAGGCCTCCTTTCTTTATCTATGCCACCCCCAGAGTTCTGCCTGGAATGCTCTCCCACAGATCTGACCCCTCTCCTTCAGCATCCATCCAAACATGACTTCCTCAGAGGAGCCTTCCCTGCCCACCTCTCCTCCCCAAGACTCTCTGTGTCAGTACGCTGGGGGCTCTGGTCACCACTGACAATTGTCCTCATTGGTGGGTGATTTGCTTCCTGTCTGTCCCCTCCATTCTGACTAGAGTGTAATCCTATATACAATCATCTTGCCTCTCATGTGTCCCCAGTGTGTGGTGTACATGCCTGGCTGGGTCCCCCAGGCAGCTAGTTAGTGGCCAAGCCTGGAGGGGAATGTAGGCCTTCTAACTCTGTCCACTGCTTTTCTTTTCTAAACTATATTTTATTTATTTATTTGAGAGAGAGAAAGAGGGAAAACGGGGGAAAGAGAGAGAGAGAGAGAATGGGCTTGTTAGGGCCTCCATCCATGGCAAATGAACTCAGATGCATGCACCCCCTTGTGTATCTGGCTTATGTGGGTTCTGGAGAATAAAACTGGGATCCTTTGGCTTTGCAGGCAAATGCCTTAAACGCTAAGCCATCTTTCCAGACCCCAGTGCTTTTCTTTATTACATCACACGTTTTCATTCCTTCTCTGGGTAGATAGTCTCCTTTCTACGCCTTTTCCTATTTTAAAACCTCCAGGGATATCAGAAACTTCTTTCTGGTGTTTACTATACAGCCCTCTGGTAGCAGCTTCTAACCACTTCAACTTAAACACTGGCCTATTAAACTCTGGCCATGTTTCCATTCCCTGCCTATAAAAAGATGGTAATGATAACAGCTAGACGGCTGGAGAGATGGGTCAATGGTTAAAAGCACTTGCTTGGCAAGAGTGACCATTGGAGTGTGGATCCCAGCATCCACATTAAGCCGAGGCAAGTTATGCACATGCCTGTAACCCCAATGCACCTCCAGCCATGGGGGACAGAGTCAGGAGAGTCCTAAAGCTCAAAGACCAGCTAGTAGGCATCTGCAGAGCAAGCAAAAAGAGATACCCTTTCTCAAACAAGGTGGAAGGAAAGAAATAACATTCTAAGTTCGTCCTCTGACCTCCATATGCACACCTTGATACCCATGCCTAGATACGCATATACATACAGCATACACACACACACACACACACACACACACACACACACACACTAAGAACAGCTAGCATTCATTGACCATTTGCTGCATGTATTAACTCATCTAATCTCAACAAGCTAGAAGGTAGGCATTGTTATCTTCATTTAAATATTTTTATGTGTGTGTGTATGCTAGGGTCTCTTTTCACTGCCAGTGAATACCCTGTCTGATTTCTGTCCAGTCTTATATGGATATCTGGGGAATGGAGCCCAGGAGAGCAGGCTTTGCAAGCAAGAATCTTTAACCACTAGTCCATCTTGCCAGCCCCGTTTCTTCATCTTCAGCATGAAGAATTGGAGGCACAGAACAATTTGCTGTGTTAGCGACTTCTGCATCACCACGACCCAAACACCTGACTTAGGTGGGGAAAGGTTTATTTTGGCTCCCAGTTTCGAACATTCGGCCCATTGTGTGGAGGAGGGATGGTGAAGAGGACCAGAACAGCTCCGTCATCATGGTAGAGCAGGAGGTCAGAACCAGAGACCAAGTATGACCTTCAAAGTTCAATCCTCAGTGATGCACTTCTTCCAGCTAGAACCCATTCGAAAAGTCCCATGCCCTCCCGAAATAGTGTCGCCAGGCAGGAAGCGAGTATTGAAACATGAGTCTGTGGGGGGTGCGTTTCCAATTCAGACCCTGAAAGTAGCTATCTTACCCATGGTTGCCAAAGCAGCTGGGTGATGGAGCTGGGATGTGACACAGGTGGCCTGGCTCTGAGCCCTGGGCACTACTGTGTGATCTGATCAAGTCAGAGGCTGAGTGGGACTCTCCCAGGCACACTCAAGTAGACATAGCACAGCCACTGGCCAGTGTCTTACATGTGCAGAAACTAACCACGCTTCTTCCGTTTTCAAAGCTCCTGTAGTATTATGAAAATAATATGGGCTTCGTAGCTAGCCAGGCCCTGTTCTGCACCTCAGCTGACACTACTGAGCACTGAGTGTGTGTCAAGCACAGGTCCCAGGGCTTAGCATGAAATATTTCACATTTAACAGGTAAGGAAAGAGGCTATGGAAGATGCAGTCTACGGTCTAAACGCCCAGAAAGGCAAATATTCCAACTTAGATGGTTTGACGATACGATTCCAGTCAGGACACTTGGTCCCTTTGAGCATCAGTTGATTCATTTATAAAATGATATGAGCTAATTGGACAAATACACAAGACAGTGAGGGTTGACGTCTGGCACCTAGTAGGTCATCAGATGGCAGCTACAAATTGCAAGGTGGTTCTCCACCACAGGGCACAATTGTTCTCTAGAAATAACTGCTAGGCTCAACTATTAAGCAGACAGGGATTTCAGGGACTCCTGAGAAAAGTATTGATCCACTAACGACCTGCCTAAATCACTAGAAAGCCATCTGCAAACAAGACGCCCTTGAGAAATCATCAGTTGTCACTGCTCCTTAACCTTCATGGCCAGTGGTGTCAGACAGCAAACTTCATTCCCTAATGTTCTTCCCCCCACCCCCTCACATCCACAGCCTCTCCGCATGCAGGCTAACAGCTTGGGGACAGGATGCTAACCTTTCCAGACCCTCCGCCTCCCAGCTAAAACGGAATGGCGCGCAGTGCTGACCCCAGAGAGCTCCAAATCCGATTCATTTTCTCTAAGTCCTGATAAATGAGAAGGAGGCAGGGTGTCTCAGCGCTCGCTTTTCAATTGCATGATCCATCCTGGGGACATGGCCATGAGGCTGAGAGCATGACAGATCCGTCTCGTTAGGCAGTGACTTCATCCTGTCTTCCATCTCTGTCCTGAGTGCCTTCCCGTTCCATCTTACCTCGCCTCTAGCTGCCTGAACTCTCCTCAGTACTGCTCTGCCTGGCCAAGCCCCATGGGGCAGTGGACTTGAAGATGGCATATTAAAAACACCATTGCCAGGCGTGGTGGTGCATGCCTTTAATCCCAGCACTCGGGAGGCAGAAGTAGCAGGATCACTGTGAGTTCAAGGACAGCCTGAGACTACATAGTGAATTCCAGGTCAGCCTGGATTAGAGTGAAACCCTCCCTTGAAAAACCAAAAAAACAACAACAAAACACCAGAGTTGGGCGTGGTGGTGCACGCCTTTAATCCCAGCACTCAAGAGGCTGAAGTAGGAGGATCACTGTGAGTTTGAGGACAGCCTGAGACTACAGAATGAGTTCCAGGTCAGCCTGGACTATAGTTACAGCTTACAGGAAAAAAAAAAAAAAAAGAGGGGAGGGGAATCACCAGAGCTGGGGCTGGAAAGATGGGAAGATAGCTCAGTGGTTAAAACACATGCTTGCAAAGCCAACTGGCCTCAGGTCAATTCCTAGCAACCACATAAAGCCAGGTACAAAGCGGCGCAAGCGTCTGTGACTCTAATGTGCCTGTGAGAATGAAGGGGAGCCAGGAGAATCCAAAACCAGCCAGTCTGATGTTCCGATGTTGCTTTGCAGTCTGGCATTCCTTTTCAAGAGGAAGACACTCTGAAGTTGTCCTCTGACTTCTACACATGGGCTGTAGCCCATGTACCCATAAACACATGCACACATAAATAAATAAATAAATAAATAAATAAGACACTAGAGCTTCCCTCTTTGAAGGCCTTGCTTCATCTCTTTCCAATGCCAGTTATCCCCAGCCTGCAGAGTTGGAAGCTGGCTGAGAAAGGACCAGGTATGGGAAAAATGGAAAGCAGAGTTGGAAGAAAGACTTCCAGAAACCTAGTCAGATGGAATCACTTCTCTGAGCAAGCCATGAAAATCCCCAAATTTCAGAATGCCAAGATCTATCAGGGCTCTGCCACATTCTTTATACCTGAAGACAGACCAGGCTTCCAAAATGTTACTCTGAGTGAGTCCCATGCATGCTCAGCCATGGCCTTGTTCGGAATCATGAACCCTTCACAACTGGTCACTCAAAGTCAAAGTCCTGCACAAAGTAGGATGTCTGGGAGAGGGGGTTGTCCCTGAGCAGCAAGGTAAGCAGAGTATATGGAAGCAAGGACCAGATGAGGATGGCCTGTTTCCTCAAAGCCTGGTGCTCATGGAGGGAGAAGATCGTCACTTGGTCATTCAATTCATGGCCACAAGCCAAGAGACCAGCTATTTTGCAAAAGCCCGCAGGGTAAGATCAACACCTTTCTCCACTTATCTATCTTTTAAATCTTTTTTTTCTAACTTTTTTTGTTTATTATTTATTTATTTAAAAGCAACAGACAGAGAGAAAGAGGCAGAGAGAGAGAATGGGCACGCCGGGGCCTCCAGCCACTGCAAACGAACTCCAGATGCGTGCGCCCCCTTGTGCATCTGGCTAATGTGGGTCCTGGGGAATCGAGCCTCGAACTAGGGTCGTTAGGCTTCACAGGCAAGCGCTTAACCACAAAGCCACCTCTCCAGCCCTTATCTATCTTTTAAAAAGTTGTAGAGCAAATATGAGCTGTACGCTCCTCCCAAGTGAGCTAAATGAGAGTTGTAATTGGGCATCACCTGACCCACAATACATTTCTTGAACACCATCCTACCCACCTGAAAGTAGTGGCACAGTTGTCTTGCTAAGCCACTCTTAGCCTCCCTTAAGGCCACTTTGAAAGCCCTGGTCAACTCTAATACAAAAAGAACACTCATTCAGCCGAGTTATGCAGGCAGAGTCTAGATGCTGCTGGGTTCTGTCTTGAGCAATCAAAGGGGCTTTAAAGAAACCTTTGGACAGATAGAAATCAAAACATTTCCCTTGGTGTTATCTCTGCACAAAGGAAAAAAAATAAACAAATTGAAGAAAATCAATTTTTAATTTATTATTTATTTATTTGAGAGAGAGAGAATGGGCACACCAGGGTCTCCAGCCATTGCAAACAAACTTCAGACACAGGTGTCACCTTGTGTATCTGGCTTACATGGGTCCTGGGGAATTGAACCTGAGTCCTTTGGCTTTGAAGGCAAATGCCTTAACCACTAAGCCATCTCTCCAGCCCTCATCAAATTTTTCAATGATTGTGATTCAAAAGATGTTGCCAAGAAGGGGAAAAGACAACACATAAGATGGGAGAAAATATTAGCCACTTGTATAGCTGGTAAGAGACTAGTGTCTAGCATACATAGAGAATACACACTCATCAGTAGAACAGAAATAACTCAATAACGAGATGGGCAAAGGGACTGAGAATTTTCCCAAAGATGTGCAAATGACAGTAAGTACAAGAAACACGTGTAGCACCATTAGTCATTAGGGGAATGTAAATAAAATCCACAGTAAAATATCACTTCCTGCCCTTTAGGGTAGCTATATAAAAGATGATTAGAAATGAGTATTGGAGATGCTGTGGAGAGAAACTGGAGCCTCTGCTGGAGGAAGCATAAATATAACAGTGAACAACTGAGCAAGTTCACAGTTTAAACACAGAGCTACTTGCTATATGACCTAATTCCACTCCTAGGCATATATCCAGGTGAACCGACAGATATGCTCACACGTAGACTTTGAAGCCAAGAAGTGCAAAACACCAACATACCAGTCCATGGACAATAAATGAAAGGTAGTCTAGCCAGGCAATACAATATTATTCACCTATAAATAGCAATAAAGTGCTGAGGCATGCTACAACATGAATGCATCATGAAAACATTTTGCTGAGGAAAAGAAGGCAGGCCGGAAAGGCTGCATGTTCTGTGATGCTCTTTCGATGAGAAGTTCAGATAGGCAAGTCCATGAAGAAGGAATGTAGACAGTGGATTCTAGGAGCCGGGGCAGGGGTAACTTCTATTAGGTATAGAGTTCCTCTTTGAAGTGCAAGTGAGAGGAAAGTTCTGAAGATAGAAGATGGTGATGGCCGTGCAACTTTGTGAACGTACCAAACATCACAGAACAGTGCACTTCAAGTGGATGAATTCTATGATGGATGCATTGCACCTTACTTTGACAAAAGCAAGCTCATTGCCAGGGGTGAGGGCAGTGTAAAAGTTAGTGTAGAGACGGGTGCATCCACTAACTTCCACAGATCTCAAGAAAGTGCTGGGAGCTGATACGTGAACCTGAGGCAGCACCTAGTATCGCCCAGAGCTGCATGGCAGGAAAATTGCTGGTGGATTGAAGGGTGGGGGCCGAGGTGGGAGATCGTGCAGGATGCTCAGCCTCCCAAGGAAGTGTCTCTGTTGAAATAATTCAAACAGGAGACTTCAGAGAGCTGTCTGTTTCTAACCATTGCCAGCCCAGGAAGCTCAGGGAATAGAAACACTTCTGCATCCTTGAGCGATCCGGGCACCAATGGTCCTCACGGCCATCCATTCAGCCTGTGACACATGCTGCTCTAGATGCCAGAGATACAGCAGAGGACAAGGCAGAACTACTGAAGTCAGCAACATGCGCAGATGTACTAGGCTATGGGGTGGAGGGTGTAAGATGCGCTCAGGTGATGTGTCCAAATGACAGACCCTGCCAACCTTCCGCATACTCTCACCCTGCCTTAGGCCAAACCCCCATGATGAGCTGATATCCATAAATGTCCTCAACTGCTGCTCTCCAGTCTCTCACAGAGAACACTCAGGCTTTCCATGTGACTTCCCCCAGCTCCCATTGTCTCACCTCCGTGGGTCACCTCCTTTCTTCCAGCACATATTCAAGATGAATTTCTCTTCCCTAACTCAATTCCCTCCCTCCCTCCAGAATCAAGACTTCTTCCAGCGTTCTTTTTTTTTTTTTTCTTTTTTTTTTTCTTTTTTTTTCGAGGTAGAGTCTCACTCTAGTCCAGGCTAACCTGGAATTCACTATGTATTCTCAGGGTGGCCTCGAACTCACAGCAATCCTCCTACCTCTGCCTCCCGAGTGCTGGGATTAAAGGCGTGCGCCACCACGCCCGGCTTCTTCCAGCGTTCTTTGATGGTATCTTCCTCCGCATCTATAAGTATGTTCAACATGACTCTATAACAATTAGAAGTTAGCATAGCTTTCCAATCAACTTGAGAAGCAGTGACTGCCCATTGCCTCCTGTTAAAGCAAGTGGATTAATGGCGGGGTTGTAGAGCCTTTATTCACGTCATTCACCAAAATATGTGATGAATTATAGATGTGATGGTAAAAACCAAACAGAAAAGTATCAGAAGAAATCAAGGAGTCATTTGTAATGTGAGCTTGTAAGACTAGAAGTAATCATGGAAAACATTTACAAATTTGATGCTGAAAATCAAATGCTTATGTGTGATAAAAGATACCAGATGATTAAATACATTATAAACAGCATTAGAAGTGAAATGACGAGCTAGAGAATACATACAGAAGGATAATAACAAAATGTGTAAAAATGCTGCCACAAATTCATTAGCAAACACAATAAATGAGCAATTCTCAGAAACTGAAATGGCTATAAAATATACTCAAATATAAAAAAATATATAAATATGTAAAAAAATTAAGCCGGGTGTGGTGGCACACGCCTTTAATCCCAGCACTCAGGAGCAGAGGTAGGAGGATTGCTGTGAGTTCAAGGCCACCCTGAGACTACATAGTGAATTCCAGGTCAGCCTGGGCTAGAATGAGACCCAACCTTGAAAAACCAAAAAATATATATATATGGATATATTTTAATTATTATATTTAATAACAAATAATTTAATTATATATTATATAAAATATATTATATAAAAATTATATATAAATATATATTTATTATATTATATACAATATATATTATATAAAAGTATATATAAGTATATACAATATACTTCAATATAAAAAATATTCAAAGATGCCCTTTCTTTGCTCTGTTTGTTTTGCCTTGCAGCAGGAGAGCTTCTTTGTGTCCACTGTCTTCACTCCATCATGACTAACAGATCCCAGCACTGTGCTGACAGCAATAGTGCAGGAACCCATTGAAGCCTGATGGGTACCCAAGGTCTAGGGAACTGGTGAGCATAGATTAGAGGGGGCTTTGGGACCTGATTGGCTGTCTATCCTTGGATGAGAAGCTAATTTTGATCACTGCTATGGATCACAGACGAAAAGGACCAAGACTGGGGGTGGAAAGCTCTAGCGAAAGACTGCTAATGTCCCAGAAGAAATCACACAGAGCACAAATCAGGGCCGGGCAAGTCAAGGAATGATGGGATCCTGAGGCAGCGGCAAGGACGCGAGGATGCAGTCTGCAGGGATGGGAAAGAGGTGAGGATCAGTCAGGGATGGGGTCAAGCCCCAGGCAGCCCCCCGCCCCAGAATGATAGCTACTGGCTATCATAGTAAGAGAAACTCCCAGGTCCTTTTGAAGAGGTGACTATCCATCCACGTGACCTTCTTATTAATACGCCAATCTATGACCACTCGGAGAAATAAACATATCATAGAGTCTTGTTCTGTGACCCAGGCTGGCCTGGATTCACTATGTAGTCAAGGCTGGCCTCAAACTTGCAATCCCCCTGCCTCAGCCTTCTAAGTGTTGGGATTTCAGGTATGTTTTAAAGAAAGACTGAAAAAATAAACGGTTCTCAACTAGGTGGCATGGTTTTCCAAAGTGTTGCCTGCACAGGAAACTACAATAAGCAGAAATCTTGATTCTCTTGTAAAAGCATTATTTGGAAAGATATCAGGCACCGACATAAATCCAAATGAATTAACTGATGCCTGATAATAATGAGTCTGTCAGTATTGCATAGGCGTTCCCTTCAAATCCCCAAGCAAAATCTCTCCAACTCAGCAGACCACCTCTGATCTTGTCCCATAAGAAGTGAATGGTGTGCATGCTGGTTTTTCTCTGCAACCAAGTCAAGTTTGTCACTGGTCTGATTGGGTGATCTTGATGGTAGCACAAGGTCTTTGCCACTCATGATTCCTCCGCCACCCTTGCCCAGCTGGGAGCTCTACTGAGGGAATAGCAGATTGATAATCTGAACACAACAATGCATTTAGAAGGGAAACAGCTCTGGGAAATAAGTAGGTCAAGACACAATCAATTTCCAAATTTAAAATTATGTTTGAAAAATGTACCTTTAATACAAGGATCCTGCTCTGGCCCTGTGGGGTAAAGATGTAAAGTTTAAAGTTCCCAAATGGCAGCTTTCTCAGGTAGCCTGAAGTTTACCCCCAGAGGTTAAGCAATAAAATGGAAACAAAAATAACTTAACAGTTTCACAGTTAGTTGAACCCAGCAATGCTCCCTAAATAGCTTTCACCTTTCTGGAGCTTGCCATCCTCGTAAAGCTACAAGGCGCATTTCAAAGCTATGAATTTGCTAAATAGAACTTCATTTCCTCTTCCTATTAGAGGTAATTAAATTTATTAGACGTCAGTAAAAACCTTGTAAACAGAAAATATGAATGCTTATAAAAGTCTGCCCTTTCTTTTCAACCTAATAATTAAGATACAACAAGAAGGCAGCTAATAATGGCTCATAATTTATGAGGTGCCATTCAACCTCGAATCTGAGACATACTGTGCAGGTATTAAACACTGAAGTGAAAATAATACCCACTGAGATACATTATTTATTAAACACATAACCACTCAGAGAAATAAACACATTGCATACAGAACTTGATGTTTCTGATGGAAATGGTAAATACATCATCTCCTGCCCTGGATATATTACCCATCGAGTCCAATTCTTAAATCAAAGTCACAACTTGTTTAAGTGCACACTGCCTGTGGCGGTGCAAGGAGCCCCGGGTTTCCACCCCGCGCTCACCTTGATAGCAGCTTTCAAAGACGGAATCACTGCAGATTCCAAAGAAAAGAAGTCCCTCAGCAAATACCAGATAAGCAGAAGTAGGAGAAAAAGGGAAGAGATAGTAAAAAGAACAGTAACAATTAAAAATCACACAAACACACAAAAATTCTGCTTTCCTGTCCACAGGAATCTCAAGCAATTGAAGATCCCAGACCTGCCACCCCAGGGCGTGGCTTATGGTGCATCTTTTATGTTATTTTTAGAATATTTATTTATTTGAGGAGAAAGAGAGAGAGAAGGAAGGAGAGAGAGAAGCAGTACACCATGGCCTCTTGTCACTGCATTCAAACTCCAGACGTATGCACCATTTTGTGCATCTGGCTTTGTGTGGGTACTGGGGAATTGAACCCTGGCCATCAGGCTTTGCTAACAAGTGACTTTAACCACTAAGCAATCTTTCCAGCCCTGTGTTATTTTTTAAATGTGTATGTATATGGTGTGTGTGTGTGTGTGTGTGTTGCATTCATGTATGTGCATGTGGATATGTGTGTAGAAATCAGAGGACAACCCTGAGTATCAGTCCTCACCTCCTACCATGTGTGAAACAGGATCTTCTGTTCTTCACCACTGTGGACACCAGGCTAACTGGCCAGAGAGCTGCCAGGATGCTCCTGTCTCCACCTCCCCTCTGGTTGCTGGGCAGCTAGGATTACATATACTTGATACTTACCATGTCTTGATTTGTCACATGGTTCTGGGAATCCAAACTCAGGTACTCACACTTGCATGGAAAACACTTTACTCCCCAGACCCTGCAACTTATGCCCTTATCAGTAGTCCATCAGAAATGTATACCTTGAACCCTATTTTTAATTTGAGACAGAGAGAGGGAGTGAGAAAGCAAGAGAGAGAGAGAATGGGCACACCAGGGTCTCTAGCCACTACAAACGAACTCCAGATGCATGTGCTACCTTGTGCATCTAGCTTATGTGGGACCTGGGGAATTGAACCTGGGTCCTTAGGCTTTGCAGGCAAGTGTCTTAACCGCTAAGCCATCTCTCCAGTGCCTGCCTTGAACTCTTTAGAGTAAATGCTTATGGAAACTGTGGGTACCATATTTCATTGGTTCAGAGATTCCTTCAGATGTAAGGCACCCCATTAGCTGGTCCATCACAAAGAAAGGAAAGATAAAGCAGGGCCACTTAAATGACACTGGGTGACATGCTATCCTTCTAAGATGCATCTTGATGTCAATTGTCAGAACTGGAAAAATAAAACCACTTTAAAATCCATAAGACACATTACATAACTCTGGTTATGGGATGAAAATATCTCAGCAAGGGTGCTATTGAAACAAATACTATTTCAGAGTTAATTTTGAAAGCTCTGAATTAATTTGTAGAGGGTGGTGAAGAAAGGGCTCACTTTGAAGTGCCACTTGAGAATGGACTGAAACGAGGTGGACGAGTGAGCCAGCTACATGATTTCTGGAAGATGTCTCTGACAAAGCACACAGCAAGTTCAAAAAGGCCATGTGGTGGCTGAGCACTTGGTGCAGGAAGCCAGAGTGAAAGGACCGAGAGGTGGCGGGGAGGTGGGGAGAATTGTATCAGATGACAATGTTTCCTCCAGCTTTCTATAACGTTTGACTTTGGGAGTGAGGTTATCCATCCATCCTTCCCATTCTAAAACCTACCTTGGTTTGGTAGCTTCTAGAATAGTTTAAGAATCAGCCTCCCTTTACATGTCTACTACGCTTTTGAGCAGTCGTTAAGATACAATGCCTCCAAGCAGGGTCGCCTCATTCGAAGCGGACCTATCTGATCACCTCCCATGTGCAGGGCACTTCCAGACAGCAGGGAGCTTTTTAAGAACCTTTTAATTGACAATGTCCATACATGTACCTAGTGTGTTTTAATGACACCCCCTCCAGTAACCTCCTCTTGCCCGCTCCCTTGTTCTTCCACTGAAGCCCTTGTCTTTCCAGCTAGTCCCTCTTCTCCTGTCACATCTTGTTTCCCTCCTCCACCATCCACATCAGAACACTGAGGTGCCCAATATTGTACATGCCTTGTGCGGGCAATAACAGTGGCTGTGAGGTCTTGAATGCAATGGCCTCTTCACACCCAGAAGACAGGGTTTTATAGCACGCCTTTCCCTCCTTTGGCTCTTGTATTCTCCCTCCTCCTCTTCTGTAAGGTTGCCTGAGCCCTGGGGGTGGGGGGGATGGTAGGGAGATTTCACTTCACACTGAGCTCTCCACAGTCACTTTTTCTCAGCACTTTGACAGGTTTTGAGGCTCCCTAGTTGTTACTAACTTATCTGCTAAAAGAAACTTCTCTGACCACAGGTGAGGGCAACACTAAGCTACGGGTGTAAATGTAAATATTTAGAGGGCAATATGATAGGCAGTTTCTCCTCTAAGGCCTATGACTTTCTAAGCCATCAGCTTTCAACTAGGTTTTCAGTACTAGGCATGAATACCCCTGACCCAAGGAGTGAGTCTCAAATCCAATCAGGGAGTAGTTGGTTACCTCCCTAATAGTCATGACACTATTGCACCAATGGGCACATCTTGACTAGCAGGCTGGTGGTATAGTATGCAAGGTCCACAACTGAGTAAGACTTGATGACAGTTCTCCCCCAGCAGCCTTCATAGTACTTTGCAACACTGTTAGCCAGCAGGGAGGAAGCTGCCAGCTTCAGTCCCTGCTTGATTACTCCACACCGTGCAACCTGAGTGTGTGGTGTCTTCAGCTACAAGGTCTTACCGCCTCGTCCTGGTAGACAACCAAGAACAGTGACAACAGCCTGTATTGGCAAACAGCAGACTCTTGAGCTGGCACCTTTATTTTATGTCAGGGACAGGAAGCTGTTTTTTCTTTTTGTTTATTTATGTGTGAAAGAGAGGCAAGAGAGAGAAACAGGTATATATATATGGCAGAGAGAGACAGAATGAGCCCATCAGGGCTTCCAGCCACTGCAAATGAACTCCAGACACATGTGCCACCTTATACATCTCGCTTACGTGGGTCCTGGGGATGGAACCTGGGTCCTTTGGCTTTGCAGGCAAATGTCTTCACTGTTCAGCCATTACTCCAGCCCCAGGAAGTTGTTTTCATGCAGTAATGCACAGAGGATGTCTCCCTCTCTGAGTGACCACCCAGCCAGCACCAAAGAGCAAACATCACCCAGCATCAATAGCCAATTACGTTATTATTAATAATAGTTAATAACATTCTCTCATTGACATTTCTGGGCATCACTACAAGTCTTGACTAGGCTGAGTTCCATACATTTTCTTCCACCTCAAGCGTTGGTGCTGTTAGTAGCCTCATTATATGGAAGGGACACTGAGGCATGGGGAGACTGATCAACTTGCCCATGGTCTACTGATACATATGGGTGGATAGCGGGGTCCTGGAATGTAGGTACAATCGACCCTAAAAGGCAAGGATCTTGCCACTGTGTGTTGCTGTCAAGTGGCAGTATATCAAGCCTAAACTGGCAGACCTGCCACCTTCCATGTTTAGTGGAATGAGCAACTTGGTGGGATTGGAAATGCTGCTGAGAGCAAGGTGGGAGAGGCAGAGTTGAGTGGCTCAGGCTGTGGAGCTATACAGCCTAAGTGTGAGCCTAACCTTTGCCAGCTACCAGCTGTGTGAACTAGAGCAAGTTCCCGAGCCTCACTGGGCCTGCATTTTCTCTTTTCCTTTCTGCGTCTGCATGTTTGCAGGAGAGTGTGGTGTGCGTGGTGCACATGCCCAGTATGCACTCGTGTAGAGGCAAAGGGTTACATCAGTCCCTCCCCCATCACTCATCCTCATGCTTCCTTGGGACAGAGTCTCTCACTGATTCTGGAGTTTGCCTTTTTCACGAGTTCCAACAATTTTCCAGTCTCTGCTTCCTCACAGGACTGGGATTTCAGATGTGCATGGCTATAGCCAGCTACTTATGGGGACCTAGGGAATCCAGCTCAGGTGACTTCAGGCCCACTCAGGCCCTCACACTTGTGCAGGGAGCACTCTTTCCTACTGAGCCATCTCTCCAGCCCCTGTGCTTAAATTTTTCTCACCTGAAAAAAAAGGAATTCTAACTAAATAAGTTAGAGCCATGTGGGATTCCTGGGCGAGGCAGCAGTGTGAAGCCTGCTGAACTTGTGGCACACAACTGAACCAACGGAAGCTTACTGCTTCTATGCACTGGTTTCACGGGACTTCAGAGCAAGCCTATGACAGTGAAGCCCGAAGAGGTTTGGTGAAAAGCCATGTCAGACTGCCTAAGGTTACCTGTGTGTGACCAACCACCGCACCTTGTTCAGAAAAGTCTCATCCCCTCTGTGTTGGTTTGAACAAGAAATGCCTTTCATATACTCGTGTCTATGATTAGACCTCATACTTAATCCCCAGCTGGCAGAGCCTTTGGGAGGTGCAACCTTGCTGCAGGAGGGGTACTACTCGGGGGTGGGTCTTGAGGCTTGTTATTAGTCCAGCTCTACTGGGTGTTCAGAGTAGCTCATTCTTGCTGCCTCCTCCCTGTTGATAGGTGACGATGTGAACTAGCTTCCCCATCATGATGAAATGTCCCCTCAAAGCTGCTTTCTCCCTGTCATGGGAAGCTGACTGCCACACAGCCACAAATGGGGAGACAGCTGTCCTGCTGGGAGCATTATAAGGGCCACAGCAGCCATGCCCAGGGGAAGTCACTCCACTTGTTCACGGCACAGAGCATGAGAGATCCGCTGTGCTTCTAGGGAGGAGCCCTCTCTCCAGAGATCCAGGCATGAAATGACACACTGCAAATGTCTCGTGAGGATCCACAGTGGCTGGGGTGGGGAGCCATGCTGGGAGCTGGCATTCTGTCTCCTGGCCTGGTTTCAATTTGTGTTTATTTTGGAATCATTGTAGATACACAGGAAGTTGCAAAACACATGGACAAGGAGGTTCTGTGTATGCTTCACACCAATTTTTCCTGATGGAAACATCTTGCATAAATATAGCGTGTTATTGAAACTGTGAACTGAAGCTGGCCCAATAACTCAGAGTTCATTCAAGTTTTACATTCACAAATCATGTGCTGTGCTATACGATTCAACGCATGCGTAGACTTGCGCGAACACAACACCACCATGACACAGAGCTGTTCTGCCATCACTGGGTCCCCATGCTGCCCTCCGTAGTCAACCCCACCACTCTCTCCTGTTCCTAACCCTAGTTAGGGACATAGTTTTATTATTTCAAGTCATACATCCAATAACCATCTGAGATTGGGGTTTTGGCTCAGCTGAATTCCCTTGAGATCCATCCAAAGGTGAGAGGCACGTTTTGGAAGGTGCAATTAGAGAAAAGTTAGGGGCACTTTCACAACCCTGCACGCCATGGACACAAAATCCAAGGGGAAAAGAGGGCATAAAAGGTACAGGTTTATGATTGGCCAGATAAATTTTATTCCATCAAACAGTCAGCCAACATACATTTACTGAGCTGTCATGTATCAGCTAAGTTACCTGGGAATGTTAATAAGTATTGGACGGCTTTGAGGCTATGGAAGAGAATCAGAGTCCAGAGTGCTAGTCATTACACTTTGGTGGAATAGAATCAAATGAAAGTAGATATTTGTTTCTGAAAGTGTGCCATCTAGTATTTGATAGTTTAATATGGAGACCAAGGTTGACAAGTAGAAATGTATTCATAAACACTGTGGTATCAGAACAAATGAAAAGATGAACATGGCCTGACTTCCACATGACCGAGGGTTGCAGTGGCGAGAGAGGCAGTGTGGGAGGTGGGCTGAGGGCAGCCCTGGCAGGTCCAGGCAGCTTGAGCTTTGAGGAGCCTGGAAGAACCGCACAGCCACCAATTCGATGGAGAACAACGCAGCGGATGGCGAGGCTGACAATGCAGCCAGCTCTGGTGGAGTACTGAGGTACACTAACGATGCTGGAAGATAAATGAACAGTTTGGAATTTTTTGATAGAAATCCTAAGAACTGGCAGCAAATCCAGGCCAGAGTTAGAAGCAACTGTACACCCGGTGCGGTGCTACACATCTGTAACCCAAGCACTTAGGAAGCTGAGGCAGGGAATCATGAGTACAAGGCCAACCTGGGCTTCAAAATGAAAGCCTGTCTCAAAAAACAATGAAACACATGACAGAAGTGCCCCAAAAGCAGCTGTGTTTTACTGAAAAACATTTTTTTTTTTTTTTTTTTTTGGTTTGAGATAGGGTCTCGCTCTAGCCCAGGCTGGCCTGGAATTCACTATGTAGTCTCAGGGTGGCTTCAAACTCACAGTGCTCCTCCTACCTCTGTCTCCCAAGTGCTAAGATTAAAGGTGTGCACCACCACACCCAGCTCACTGAACTTTTATAATGACCACATTAGTCGGCTCTATAAGCTTTACATGTCCTTCATTCCAGAACATTCCAGATTTATGTGTTAGAATAATCTGACCTCTGACAGGGGACCAGAGGGCTCGGGCGCACCAGGGCGAGAGTCTCTGCAGCTCAGCAGTTCCACAGGGAAGACTAGCCTTTGTCCTGCAGACTGCCTCCGTGGAAACAAGCTGCCTGGTGCCCTCCTGGCATGCCCTGTCCTGCTTCCCTCACTTCCCAACTCAGGCCTTTTTAATGAGGACGCAGCCTTCATTCTATTCTGCTCTTAGATGAACACCATTGCTTTCCCCCCGTGTTTCTGAGCAGGAGTATTTTGGTGGAGATACTGTGTACATGTTCATCATCATAATTTACATGCATTGAATTACTAAGAACTGGACATGACATGAATCACTTAACACATGTAAGCACAGGTGATCCAACATCCTCTGAACTAGGTTCTGGTTAGTATGCATCGGTACCAGGCTCATAGTGAGCATTTGTGGAATTCTGGGTCCAACAGCACATTGCACCCATCTAGTTCCACTGCATTGGTGAGAAGGCCTCAGACAATGTGTAAAACACACGGGCATTATTAGGTCTCAACAAAACTTTATTTGATCGCTCTTGGGCCAGGCTTGGCTAAGGACTGTGCTCTGCTCTGGACTGTACTGTTGTGACTTTTTCTTGATGTGCCATCATTTCGTGGTGCTGGGAATCAAACCTAGTGCTGGACAAATGCTAGGCAAGTGCTCTACCACTGAGCTACATTCCCCAGCCCTCCCCTTTGTTAAGAAAAAAAAAAAAAAAAGAGTTTTGTAAAGTTGCCAACACTCACCTTGAACTCACTCTGCATGTAGCCCAGGCAGGCCTTGAGCCCTGAGCCTCCTCAGCCTCCTGGGTAGCTGCGGTGGCAGACCTCTTACCAGACCCAGTTTTACCATCATTTTAAATGATAAATCCTAGCCTTTTGAATTTTTTATCTTGTCTGAGGAACACCTATCAATGGTTCATTCAGACATTTAAACTAACCAAAACCCCATGAGCCTTTGAGCCTCCAGGAAAACAAAACAAAACAAAACAAAACATCAATTAATGGCACATACATTATTTTCCAGACTGATTAAATTTCTTCTTACTGGGCCAGAGTTTTGAGATAGAGGAGGCCATTCCTGTATCTAACCTAGAGTTGCCTTATGCGAGAGAACTTATGTTTATTTGGGAAGTGAATTTAAGAATATTCTTCCCACATTTTGGTACATGCCGGAAACATGAATCCCAATTTGAGTACCTCACCTTGACTAACTTAACTCTCCCCACCTGGGCTTCAGTCTGTGAAATGGGTATGATGCACAAATGCTTCTGCTTGGGATAGCTGCCTTTGAGGATGGGATAAGGACTGCTTTTGTGGCCGGGCTCCTCCCACACGAGCAGAGGACAGGAGCCAGAAATACTATTTGAGAACAGAATTTGAAGGACAGGGTCGGGGTGCTTCTGGCCCAGTCTGGTGCTGAAGAATGAACCAACAGGTGCTTCTTAGATACCTCTGCTTTCACGAGCATTCAAGCTGGTGGGGACGTTAATGGCTTCTGACAGGTCATTCCATTGATCAAGGGGCATGTATAAAAAAGAATAGTTAATACAAGTATCGTTGGCAACGTGGCTGCCAACACTGCTATCTACCTTGGCTGGCTTCCTCACCCGGCTGTTCCAAAAATCCTTCAGCTCAATGGGTCATCATGCCCAACAAGCATGCCTCCAACGCAGCCACACTTCTGTTGCATTGTGCTGGCCACAGACTTTCGCTGGCCCAACGCTGTCAGGCTCACTTCGAAGTCGGCCTCTGCTGGGCTTCATGCTTTCAGAAAAATTTCCCCCACTGCCTTTCACTTGAGGCCCTTGGCAGGGATGCCGCTCCCATTCTGCACGCACAGCTCACTTAATGGGCACAAAGAAATGGGAGAAAGCTCTGGAAAAAAAATACCATAACAACTCGACCCAGTCTAAACCTTGGGAACTCTCAGGGTCTGCATTGCTTTGAAAACTATATACAGACCTTTCTGGTCAAATGAAAGCATGCTCCTCACAGAGGACTGGAGACAGCAAATGGGGCCTTAGTCATATACAGTTAGTTTCAAACTTATGTTGCTGCTCACAGGGAGAAATCAATGTACACTATATTAAAAACAATCGCTGCGGCTCTTAAATGATCCAATAGTTTAGCTTTGAATGCATTCAAGCTAGTGGGGGCTTTAATGGCTTCTGACAGGTCATTCCATTGATCAAGGGGCGTGTATGAAATACGCTGCCTACTAAACTCGGTCTTGATTTTGCAGAGAGCAAGCTAAGCGTCCATGGTAAACAGGGCCTGATTGTTTGCCTGGTCACTGGGATGCCTCTCGGCCTGACCCTGGTGGGGAGCAGAGGAGGGAGGACAATGGGAATCCTATATACCTGCTTGCTCCCTTCCCGACTCTAATCACACTGTAATCAAGTGGAAATCGCTGTCTGAAGAGTCGGGGGATTTAGGGGGGGCGAGGGGGAGAAGGAGGGGAGCAGAGGGCCCAGGTTTCCATGCTCCGTGAGTTACCAGCAGTAGCTTATGCTGCTCAGAGAAACCGATTCATCCCTTGTGGGCTTGGGGGTTGGCGGGTTAACTGTGCTTGCTCTGAAGTGAAAAACCCAATCTCCCATTTGAAAGGTAAACTGGGTTTTTAGTAGGGAAAGCAATTTTGCAAAGAAGCAGTGGGAGCATGCTGTCTTTCCCCGTAACGTTTGAATCTCCAAGGTCACTGGACGAGGGGCGGAACAAAGTGTGTTGCGCTTTGACACTTTTTGAAGGGTGCTTGGAATCTGAAAACATGGAAGAGGGGTTCTTAACCTAGCTCCTTGATCCTTCCAGAGTGAGCCTCATGCCACTCCTGTGTGTTGAGAGTGAGACGTGTGGGAATCCATCACCCAGGAAGTTCAACTGATTTCATCGCTAATATTAATGTACCCCACTTGATTGGCGTTTCAGGAGGGAAGGCAATGCACAGAGGGCCCGGGGCTGGTTGGTCTTACCTGTGGGGATCCGTCCACTTTCCTGTACCCCCAACTAGAAAGACAAGACGGTGGAGTGACCGTTAGTGGTTTTCTCTCTCTCTCTCTTTGCACTTTTTTTTTTGCAGAGCTATGGATAAATCCCAAGGTCTGCACATGCCAGGCAAGTGCTCTATTGCCAAGTCACCCCTCCTCCAGCCCTACAGGTGGCCTTTATCGGACACCAAGCAAGCCCGTGTGGAAGCCCTTCATGCACAGTCACCCACCAAGAGGGCCAGACTGACTCCTAATGCAGCCGAACCATTTCGCCAAAAGTGGTTCCTTGATCTTTCTGTCTCCATCTGTAGGGCACAGTGAGGGTCCAAGGCCAGTACTTCCCATGGCTCAGCAGGAAGCTGCCGTCTTTGCACATTAAAAACAAAGAGGGAAACGTAGGCCAGAAGTCCTTCATTTGTATTGGTGCTGGGGTGAGTCAGTGGCTTTTGTAAAATTGATGAATTTTGTCTAAAGGCAAGTGCAGACAGCCAAGCAGATCTGTATCTGTGTGATCCATTTAACCTGACACACACGTGCGGGGGGAACTATTTTACCTCCATTCTTTCAGGACTGATGAAAAGTAAATGCGAACAAAGTCACAGACTGCATCATTGGAAAAGGATCACTGCATCTAATGCTGGGAGTTAATTAATGCTTCCCTCCCCGGGAGCAGGCTGACCCTGGTCCTTAGGCATTCAAGTCAATAAACAATTGTTGTACACACATCATCCATTAGAAGGTGATGGCAAGAATGTTTTTTAAGCAAATCTAAAATTGCAAGGGGTGACCTAATCCCACTGTAGTAATGGGAGTACCAAGGTGTCATTTTATTTTTTATATAGTATCTCATTTAGAAGTTCCAGGCCATCTGGCCAGGGGGGAAAAAATGGAAGGCATGGAGACCAAAAGGGATAAATACAGGGTGGTAACACTCTATTCTTCCTAAGAAGACTACATCTATCTCTGCTGTCTTGGTGAGTATGGAATATTTTGGTTGGAGCCCTGATCATCATTGTAACGTATGTGTATCAAGTGATTAGTATGAGACACAATGAGAATCACTGACCACAGTCATGGTCATTGGAACAATCCCATAAGCTAGCTAGAACTGTCAGCCTCCCCATTACGTCAATGCAGACTGTCCCACAGAGAGGTTAAGTCATTTGCCTGCACCATGAAGCAGCGATCTTGGGTAACAGCTTGCACCTTACTGATGACCCGGCGCAGTGGGAGGCACTTTATACATATGTGAACTTGTTTACTCTTCACAACTCTCTCAGGTGATAGCCACATGACTCTGCCTTCCATTTTGTAGACAGAGAGAGCGGCGTGAAAGAAAAGGTAACTTCAGAGTAACCCAGGAAGTCTGCACTCAGAGCTCTAGTGCCACTCGGGACTCAGGATTTGGGCAATCAGACAGTCACCCGGATAAACAGGAGCATGCAAAGAGGACTAGCCTTCATTGTCAGAGGATGTCGGCTAGAGAGCAGCAAGGACTTAGGTCTGTAAGGATCTGAGGGGGGAATCAGAACTGTGTGGTGAGAATAGGGTGTCAGGTTGGCGGACCATGGGGGTGGCTAGGCTGCAACAAGTGGTCTTGGGAGGGGACTTTCTGCTTTCCTCTTGTCATAACACACAAGTGAAAAACAGACCCTCCAGCCTTTCGTGGAGATTCCAACCAGGTCTGGAACATGTTGGGGTATCTCAGGCGGAGTGAGAGACAGCAGGGTATTCCCTACCTCGACAATCCAGAGCTGCCACCCACAGGCAGCCCTGGGTGCCCTTGTTGCTTTGCAGGAGGTCATTAGGCTACCAGTCTCAGCCTGCCTTCCCACCCTCCTTTTAGAGCTGCCAGCCCTCCCCACAGTCGTGGTGTCTTCTCTCCCTCTTTATGGTTGTCAAATTGATTTCACCACCACGATACCTATGGCTCCCAATGAAACTTAATTAAAAATACCATTTAATCACAGAGTAACAAAGGCAAACTGGATAAACGGCATTACCACTTCAGCGCCTTTTAATCCACACCGCTCCACTCCATCTGATTCTGTTTGGATGAGAATTGCCTTTTCAAATCAGAGTCCCCTTGTCTTCCCTGCACTCGCCTCTGACAGATCTCCAGAATAAACAGTATTTAGCATGGCATGGATCCAAATGGATGCAATTTGCCCAGTGGTAAAATCAGCCATAACTAGAGCAGGCCAAAAAAATAAATAAATAAAAGTTCCATTAGAAAATACCTTCCCTGGAAACGACACAAGGCCTGTGAGCGCTAAACAGAGCTGATGGAATGTCATCTTGGCAACCCTCCACTCAGTTAGTGATGGGTTTGGAGGCTTATTACTAAAATTGTGTCTCAAGCCACACCATGACCCTACTCTTTTCTGTCTAGAAAACCAGGGGGAGGCTGGTGAGAGCAGGGATGGATATGGGTGTGGAGCAAAGGTACTCACTGTGGACTGTAAGAAGGTGACTTGGTGCCTCTGCGGACACCCCTCTTCATCAGGTATAATTCTCAGCTGCTAAGGTGCTCCCTGAGCCATGTGTGCCCCCAGTGAGCCTTGGAATCTAGTCAGTAGTCACAGTAATCATTGAAAGCATCAAGATATCTCAAGGCACTGGAGAGATGGCTCAGCAGTTAAGTTTGCTTCCTGTGCAAGTATGAGGACCTGAGGGGGCCTGAGACCTCCCAAGTCCAAATATCCAGACCCCACATAAACAGCTGGGGGTGGCCACATGCACCTGTAACCCCAGTCCTACCAAGAGGAATCACCTGGACTTGTGAAAAGCAGCAAGCTCCAGTATCAGTAGGAGACTAGGGCTCACACAGGAACAGGTAGAAGAGCCAAGGAACAGGACATCTGAAACTTGCTCCCTTGCCACAGGCAAGCTCATGGAGCGCTGCAAGGGCCCATACACCACACACCACACCACATCCACATTACATAGACACAAGCACATTACATACACACCAACTCTCCCTGCTTAAAGCCCTCCCTGTCTCCCAGGACCCATGAAGGAAAACCCCCAGCGCCTCTGCCTCAGGTCCAGTTGTATCTGCCCAATTCTCCTCCTTGCTTTTCTTGCCTGCACCACCAAAACCCCTTTGCTTCCTTGCAGGCTCCTTCTCCTAGAAAATCCCCTTCCTATTGCCCCCCGACTCATCTCCCAGCCCTCCTCTATCCCCTGCCCGATTGGTTCTTTAAGCATAACCATGTAGAACAATCTTGCCACTTACCTGCTAGTTTACTGTCTGTCACCCTATGATACAATTCCTTTCTGGGTCACTACAGGCTCCATCAGCCAGGGAGCCTCTGGAAGGCAGACACTTATCCTAGGACTACACCTAGGCTTCTCCATACTACTGGTAACTAGAAAGAGAAAGGTCAGAAGCCACTGAATGCAAAGGCTCTTAACTTAGATTACTTTTCTTTCTTTTTAAAAGTTATTTATTATTTTGTTTTTGTTTTTGTTTATCGAGGTAGGGTCTCATTCTAGCTCAGGCTAACCTGGAATTCACTATGTAGTCTCAGGGTGGCCTTGAACTCATGGCAATCCTTCTACCTCTGCCTCCTGAGTGCTGGGATTAAAGGCATGCACCACCACGCCCAGCTCTTTTTACAATTTGAGAGAATGAAAGAGAAAGAGAGAGAGAGAATGAGAATGGACATGTCAGGGCCTTTAGCCGCTACAAATGAGCTCCAGACGCATGCGCCCCCTTGTGATGCATGCACAACATTGCATGCTTGCATAATTGCATCTGGCTACATGGGACCTGGAGATTTGAACATGAGTTCTTAGGCTTCACAGGTAAGCACCTTAACCACTAAGCAATCTCTCCAGCCCCACTGTTCCTTTTTTTTGAAAAAAAATATTTTTATTTATTTGTAAGCAGAGAGAGATAGAAAGAAGAGAGACAGACAGAATGGGTGTTCCAGGGCCTCCAGTCACTGAGAGCGAACACCAGATGCCTATGCAACTTCGTGCATCTGGCTTTTTGTGGTACTGGGGAATCAAACTCAGGTCATTAGGCTTTACAGGCAAGCACCAGAACCACCGAGCCATCTGTCCAGCCCTAGATCACTTTTCTTACGGGAGCTTGGCCCTGTCATGCAGGGGAGCCTGACAGGAATGCAGGCAGCTGGTGTTGAGGCAAGATGGGCCGAGGCCACGGCTGCTGACTCCCCATGTATACTCATCCCTATAGATGTAGAGAGTCCCTGGGACCATCCCAGGAAAAAATTTTTCCCTGTGGCTTTGCATATTACAAAGTCATAGTAACTGTCACACCAGCCACGTTTCTTCTATCTCATGCCTTCCATCTGTAATCTTTTAGCACTCAGAGCTCAGAAAACTATCATTCCTTCTGAAAAATGAGAGCATGCCTCTCGAAGTCTCTGCTGTGCATGAACTGGGTGTTCTGGGAGGGTCTGAGAACCATCTCCACCCACCTGGGCCCTACTGAGGCCAGCTACGCAGGCCCACTACTTGTGAGCAAGGAGACAGGCACAAGACCTCTTTGGTTTCTTAGCGCTTAATTCTTTATTGTATATGAATCAAAGCACACAAAGTACCAGTACAAGCAGTTCATGAATATAATTCAATAGTAATACAGAAGTATTGGGGTGATTTCTACTACATGGGTACAAGCAAGTGGGCTTGGGATGGGAAAGGATCAGGTTCACATTAAAATGGTGACAGGGAGCAGCAAGGTCTACGGCACAGAACAGAGGGTCACTGCAAGATACCACTGAGCTAACACCATGTGGATGGAGGCCCAGGACTGCTAGGTGTTCTAAATTCTAAGTAATGAAGATGTTTATTTTATATGAACTCTTCCAACTTTAATATTGGCAACAAATGAAATAAAACAAAAAAGAAATATCATGGGAGATTAATAAAAAGCAGGGCTAGATGGCCCTAGGGTGGGGGCTCAGTTTGTGGCATCTTAATTCATTCACTACTTACCTATATCATTTCATTTAATGTGTCAAGACAATAGTGAGACTGAACTTCACCTCTACTGATGAAGAAACTGAGGCTCAAAGACATCATGGAGTGAGTCAAGGTCTGAAAGACTCGGGTCCTGTTAGAGACGCGTCTTTTCTGCAGCTATGGCCATAGAGATAAATGCACACCTTGAACCAGGGAGGTCCTGGTTATAGCAAAGACTCTGCCCTCCTTAGCTTCTGAACAGCTGCAAGAACAGGTCATGGACTGAGGAGAAGAGATAATTGTGACAACCATTTCTGGGGACCCTACAGGGCAAAAGCCAAGCCAGATAGAGAAAGATGCAGCAATGCTGTTGGGAGATACAACTAGAGCTAGGATCTCAGAGGGAGAGGAAAAATGCTACACCCATGTCAGCTTAGGAAACACTGATATTTATTGGGTGTTGAGCAGGTCAGAAATTGTTCTAGGTTGGTAGTCAGGTCACCTGACTTAATCTTTGTGCTAGGACTTGGTGTCTTGAGTGTGCCAAAAATTACAAAATGGGTCTCGGTCTTAATCCAGGCATCCTGAAATGGGAGTCCAGGCTTAACATCTTCTGTCTGGTCTCTGATGATGCACTGGGTCCTTCAGGCCTCCATGCTACCTGTCACTACCTATGAATGGAGGCACTGCAGGAAAACACCATCCTCTGCTGGTTAACTTCGTGAAGCAGCGTAGACATGGTTGGTCTCTGGCATTAGATCAGGGAAGCCCTGTGTAGACAGGATGTGACCACTCCCTTTGTTAGGCCCTCCCTCTTCCTGTGTGTGGAGTGAAGAGCTCACACTCTCCCACTGACCTTTGTCTCAGAGGAGGGAAGATGCTACTTTTTACTCTGCCGTGTAATTCCTGCCTACCCCCCACCCCCGAAAAAGCAGCTACAAGAATTGGAAGGCAGGATGTCTGCTCTCAAACTTTCAAGAGTCCTTCTCCTAGAGGACTTCCTATAATGATGAAAATGTTCCATGGTCAATAGCCACACGTGGCTTTAAGCACTTCAAATGTGGCCCAGAAAACTGAGGGATGAATCTTGAATTAAAATTAAAGCTAGATTGAAGTGTGAATAGCCACAGTGAGCTAGCGGCTACCATCTTGGCTGATTCAGTTACTAGAGGGCATGGTGAGGAGGTGGGCTGGCCAGCTCAAGCTCTGTGTTGTTCACTCCAAGTCTCTGAGGTGGTTAGCCAAGGAAGAAAATTGATGAGGTTTCTCACAGGCTTAGCTCATGCCTGATGCTGCCCTCTGGGGGTGGGGTGCTAAAGGGTATCCACAAAAAACATACATTCAGGTAATATTGGGGGGGAGGGGCAGGGAGGGAAGAGGTTCTAGTTCAGTACCAAATGAGACTATAATACTGTGCTATTTTCAATGCTGTCTCCAACTGAGACCCAGGTTTTCAACCTATGAGCAAAGACGTCAACACTGCACTTATGGAGGGCTCAGAGGGGAAGAGCCAAGGGTAGTGTTTCTCTCTGCACCTGAGACCTGAACTCCTTCTAGGGCTTTGATTCCAGAAGCTGACTCTTGAGCTCTGTCACCAGGTCTGCGAGGTCGAAGGGCAGCGGCATGGAAGGGTCATCCTTCTCCCAGTACGGTCTGCATTCTGGCTTCTGGTGTGCTGGTAGAGTCCGGGCAACTCGGGACTGGCACCTGGGAGAGGAAGAGCAGGCAGTTAATCCACTGGGGAAGGCGCGCATGGGACCATGGAGACCGCAGTCGGCAAATCCTTCAAAAACAACCCACTGAGGCAAAGGTCATGGTGATGGCAGAACCTGTGTGCAAGGCAGAAAGCACGTGTTTCTAGGAAGGAAGAATTGTTCCTCTCACTACTGGGGAGTCAATTTTTTTTTTCTCCAATTCCCAGATTTGTATTATCTCGAGCAGTGTCAGAAAAGCCCATCACTGGGGAAATTCAGTTCCTCTGCCTTTAAAATGGTGAATTATTTTTTCATTATCTCAACTGTTATTTAAAGTGTGTGATTAAGCCATTATCAGATTTAAATGTTTGTGGGATTTCAATGTATTACTAGATTACTGGAAAAGATTAAATTGAATTTACTGCATTAAAACGTCCAAGAATAGATTAAACAATATTACAGACTGGGATTGACTTTGGAGATTCTGGTGATTTACAAGTGTCCCCGCTTGCTGGGCTCGGAAAAAGGCACTCCAAGGAGAGAGAGGTTTATAAGGATATATGCAAATAGAGGTTAATAATCATTTCCGCTGATGAAGAGGTGGGGAAACTTCCACAAAATTAAATTAAGAGGCTAGCAAGAGTTAGTCCCCAAGGAAAACACTTAAATCACGGGTTTTATTAAATGGATTATTCATCAATAGTAGAGAAATTAATTATCATATGCAGCTAAATTATAGCCTCTCAGGAAAAAAGTTGGGCAACATCATTACACCTCAGCAGGCATCGGCCTCTCAGAGAGTTGAGCTTATTTAAAACTGGGCTGGGGAAGCTGTGCGGCCGGAGCTCTGGTTATCTGAAAAATGTGGGTCAGAGGAAAGGAAACAAATTATAAAAAGCCAAGAACAACTGCTCGTAGAGTGTAGCATGCATACAACCAGACATATGTCCCCAAGAGTTGTGCGGGTGCCCCTCCCTCTGCCTCCTCTGTCTCTATGCATCCATTAAAAAGTGGTCACACCCACTCGTGGTCATCTGACCATGCAGGATCCTAACCGAAAGACATTTTCTTCTCTGGGGGATTATTAATGGGGAGGGAATCCCCAGGGGAGAACATACTTCAACTTTACACCTATTTTCGCATGTGGTTAATTGCTATACCGGCATCCTCTGCACTCAATCCGTCGTACATTACACGTAACATTCCAATATATCTTCTGCTCTCCGCATCAGGCCCTGATAATAGCGTCTGTTAACATGCACTAAGTACTATTATGTAGCACATCACTTCATAAATAATAAGATTAGCTGACCTCAGGGCCCCAAGAAGAGTAATGTGTTTAAATGTTCTCATTATTTATTTAAAACAAGAATTAAAGCAACAGAGGCTGCCTCTGACAATCCTCTTAGCATAAATATTAAACTGTTTGCACTGATAAGCACATGCGGCACGGAGGGACAGAGGGCAAGTTCCGCAGAATACTTCATAATAGGTGCTGGAGACCACGCCGCTTGCTGTCGCCGTTCTCGGGGTGCGTCTCCGCAGTGCTAGTGACAGTCTCTAAATCACTGGAAAGGGATAAGGGGGAAATTAATATTCAGAGGAAGCTGCGACTAATTACAAAGGAACTCTGCAAAGCTTTTTAAATTGTGCTTTCTCTCTGCCTCGGAATCACAGAGTAATGCTCAATTTACTGGGTAGGGAAAGTTATTCCAAATTGAGCATTTCAATCTCACAGTGGATAAATTATCCGTGCACACATTACCCTGCTTGGCAGATTAAAGGGCTGTGATAAGTGTCGATCCACCGAGAATATCATAAGGTTTGTAAAAAGTCAATAGAGACGCTTTTTCACCTGTCAGATGGGTTTTGCCTCCCCACTTTGAGGAAGTATAAATATTAAATGCTGCGGCAGAGCTCTGTGTACCCTGTACGGCGCCAGCTTCCTGGGGCCACTGCTGAGCTTTTGGGCAGAGCTGCTCCCCAGTTTTCTGTCACTGTTTTTCTTAAGCACGGCTGGTGAGGGACCCATCTCCTTTTACACACACCTGAGGTTCAGGGCTTGATATATTCACTGACTCCCTTTGGGCTGGGACAAGACACTCTACTGAGTTTCTTCAGGGCCCGTGCGTGCTCGCTGTTCCTTGCTGCTCCTTGCTCATTTCCAAATGTGGGTGAGAGAGCCTAGCAGGACTTGATGCTGGAGGTCGTGTGTTTACTGTGAGCAAGGATACCGCCCATCCCCACAACCCCAGTTATACTGCCTGATTCGGCATCATGCTAGACCATGGAACAGGAAGAGGGAGAGCTGAGAATGACTTAAAGGTGTGCACTCTTTAGGCTGTTATTTCTCTGGCTAGTCACCATTGGCTGGGGCTCAGTGGCCTAAGATTAGGCAATTGGGAGATAGGGACATCATGGGTCAGGGTGTGTTCTCTGGGCTTCCAAGAAACATGACATCTCGGCCAGTTCCTTTATCTCGCAGAGCCTCAGGCTGTCAGGCTAGTGGAGGTGATGATGAGAACGGTGATGACGACAGCACCCAGCAGTTCCTGTTCCTCTGGATTTTGCTATCGGTTATCCATAGTCAACTGTGGACTGAGGACGTTAAGTGGAAAACTCCAGAAACAACTTGTAAGCTTAAACTGGGCACCATTTGGAGCAGTGCAATGAAGCCTACATTGCTTATCTCCATCTTGCCCAGGATATGAGTCACCCTCTATCCAGTGTAATCATGTAGTATATGCTACCTGTCCCACACTGTCACCATCTAGAGTCACTGGGGGCAGATGATCCTCCTGACATAGTGTCAGAGGGTCAGTAGCAGCCTCGGGCTTCATCACAATGTCCCTGTCACCTACCTCAGCTCAGCTCAGCTCATCATGGAGGTGCGGCTGCCTCACGTCGTTACTGGAAGGTGAGTGCAGTACAAGATATTTTGAGAGAGAAAACACACATTCTTCTCGGTTTAGTATGCAGCATGTGGCTACAATTGTTCTGGTTTATTAGATACCGTGGCTCATGTCTTACTGTGACTAACTGCCTAGTTTTAAATTAAACTTTATCCCAGTTATGTACATATAGGAAAAAACATAGTATGTACAGGGTTGCAATCCATGATTTCTGGCATGCACTTGGGGTGGTGGTGGTCTAGGGACATCTTTCTCCTGTGCTGGGTGTGGACGACTGCAGTACTAATAACACCTTACTTACAGGGTTGTTGCCAATACTATTATATATACTAAAATCATAATATATTAGGATACGATATATATATTCAGCACATAGCTTTCAACAACTATTAAATATCATCACTGTCATTATCATCATGTCGTTTTGCCATGTGTTCCAGTGGCAGATTAATGATGTCACAGAGATGCTGCTGTGTCACTGTGGCTGTCTCTTTCCTTTGCAGTATCTGGTAGGAATTCATGGGTTGGCTCTTTCCAGTGGAAGCTTTGGACAGCCAGGCACAGCTGTCTGCCTCGAATCGCACTGAGTTCATGGCTGAATCCTATCACTTTGTGACACGGGGACACTGAGGCTTACATAGACAAGCTGCTGCAGCCTTCCAATGACAGGCTACAGTGCTCACACACAAAAGGACCAGCAGCTCTTCCTGAAGACCTAGACTAATGAAGGTCAATGCTGTCAGACCTTCTAAGTGGTGGCTGCTTGAGATGGTCTTGGCATTCACAGGAAATCAAGTCAGACTGTCTCTCAGCATGCATACTCTGCTTTCCCTTGTGCATTGAAGGGGTCCTAACTTGCCTGAAGATGTGTTTCAGAAATACTAAGTGAAGTGGCTGTTTCTTGCCTTGTATCTGTCCCTCCTTCTTACCAAAAGGAGTCTCCTTTTCCTTTGGGGAATTCATCCCTTCCCTGCTGTACTTGGCCTCCCTATTCCTGTCCTAAAGGAAAATCCTACTTTTTGAGGCTTCTAGGGTTAGCAAGTAAATTTGGATATACTTAGAAAATACTGCCCCATTCATGAAGTACTTCAAGGAGAATCAAAGGAAGCAACATGTGCCCTTCATCTCGACTCTCTTTTCTTTCTTTCTTTCTTTCTTTCTTTTTTTTTTTTTTTTTTTTTTTTTGAGGTAGGGTCTCACTCTGGCCCAGGCTGACCTGGAATTCACTATGTAGTCTCAGGGTGGCCTCGAACTCATGGTGGTCCTCCTACCTCTGCCTCCCGAGTGCTAGGATTAAAGGCATGCGCCACCACGCCCAGTTCTCGACTGTCTTTTCTTAGATCCACATGTCTCCAGTATAAAGCACTCCATAAGCCACCCCCCAAACTCTCTGCTCCTTAGGCATGGTTCACCCTGAACGACTTATGGGCAAACAGAAGCATGGAAAGATAGACAACTGGCTGGTCTGTTAGAAGATAGTCCGCAGGTCCTCCAGCCCCCACCCTGAGGTGTAACTCATCGGGGGCCTCACTGCCCACTGATTTCCCCCAGGACTTCACTTACATCTGGGTGATCAAGATGGCAGCTACATTAGTGAACACTGGCCGCTATGCTAAAATTAACCACTTTAGCTAAAGTGTGTGTTAATTATGGGTATGCAAGCAGTCAATAAAGGTTAATGCAAAAGTCAAAGGATAAATTTCTTCCCTTATTGCATCACTTCACAGACTAAATGACTAACATTATACTTGGTGTTTTTAATCAATAGGTTTTACAGTAATGTGCTGGCCATTGATTTTAAGAAAACACATACGGTCTTCTTCCTTGTCCCTAAATTTAGTAACAAATAAAGGAGGACAGGTAACATTTCCATTACTCTGGAGACAATGATAAAGACTCCAGGAGAAATGGCTTTTGCTAATAGACTCATCAGGACAGACAAGTGCCCCCGCCCCCTTGCCCACACACACACAAACTTCATGGAAAAATGGTACTGAGCACAGGCCAAGACAAAAGAGCCAGAAAGAGACAGTTCTTTCCTGGAAAAGAGGAGAGCAAATCTGCAGGAAAGTGAACATATTTTGTATGATATTTGAATGTTCCAAACAATCTCAATACCCAGCATTTCCATTCCTTTACCATTACCTTGCAGAGTAACCTGGAGTGATGGCAGGGGTCTTTGGATTCTCATCCCGCAGAAGGCCTGCCTTACCCAAGTTTAACCCAAGGGCAAGCCGGAAGCTGGGTGGGGCCAGACCCTGAAAAGCAGCTGGCTGTCCTTTCCATTACATCTCAATTATCATAGATTCCTACTTGGTCTAAAAGGGATCCTATCCATCTATTACAAACATAGCTCTTCTTGCCAATTTTAGATACTTAGGGGATTCCACACCATTTGGTGGGTTAAAAAAAAAAAGAGCAACCCTTTTGTTGTACTTCTAGGATGATTATTATGGCAAAGGATTGATAAGCCTTATTTTTCCTCTTTTCCTTCTAATTACTTTCAAGTTCATATAAGCATTATCAGTAGAAATAAAAGATGCCTGTTTACCTTTTAAGGGCATAAACCATCTCTGATTATACTCCCTGGGCCACTTGGACAGAAGTATCTCAAGCTTGGGTCCCTCAATTGTTACATAAAGTTCATGCTCCTTTGCTTCCCAGGGTTATGAGAAGACGAAATCAAATAATGTACCCAAGGGCTCTCAGAATATGTACCATGCCACAGAAATGTTGAATCATGCCTCAATCTCCCTTTCCTAGGGGATACATATCCTAGCTTTAAAACGTAGCTGCTTATGCAATGGTAGTCAGGAAAGCTTTAACTTCTAAAGGCAAGAAGAATTTAATTAGCTTCATCAGAAAATGTCTAATGACTAAAAGCGTACATTCTTATTCAAGTCAGAATTTCCTCTCGAATTTCTACATACAGTGAAGAGTTGAGAGTCTCTGTGGCCAACGTTATGCAGTGGTCTGTTTTAAGGTCATCAGCCTATCCAGATGCATTCCTATAAACAATATATGCCACTCTCAAAGCTTAAGAGGCCTCAGGGAGGAAACACTGGGGTTAGATCCACATTAACCTATAAAGCCCAAGTTCCTAGATCAGCATGAAAAATGCAGGAGATAAGGATGCACAGGGGCTACAGTTCCCTTAGAGGCCTGGTACTTTGGAAGGAGTTGGAGACAATATAGTACCCAAGTGTCTTTGTCCCATTTGGCTACTGAGTCAATGAAGCCAGAGCATCTGCCACACTGAGTGATTCCAGTGTTAGCAATGAGCATTTCCCTAGTAGCATGGCTACCTAAATCCCTGACAGCACTTCATGTATGACTTAAAGGTGCTTGTATGCACTGACTCTCCATGCTGTCTACTTTAAGGCCTCCATTTAAATCTAACCTCGAAGATGAGGCCACTCCATTATATTGTTTCATAGTCTCACCATGATTGTTCCAAATAATTTGTTTCAGTCAGTGGTCAGAGAGTATGTAGGCCATGACATAATAATTTCAGCCTTAGGCAGGTGTTACAGCACACCTACGTAATCCCAGCAATCGGGAAGGTGGCATGTTTAAGGGCAGCCTGGGCTACATGGTGAGAGTGTCTCAAAAACTGTATGTGTGTATACTTATTTGTGAGTGTACACATGCACACACACATACTTACCCTTGATACTCAAATCCTCTAGTCTTTGTGGACTTTCGTTACTGCTATTAGGGCACTATAAAAAACTGTACAAATGAAGAGCCACCCTGTGTTACAGCTATCATGGTCTGCTTTGACAAAGACAGTGTCATAAACAAGCTTGCCAAACTTGTCTTACTCAGCTTAGCCAATGCAGAAGAAGTAGGCAAACCCAGTTCCTAAATAAATTTCAATGAGGGGCATGACCACTCTCCCTTTGAAAAGCTTTTAACCACTTGCCTCTGTACCCTATTAATGCTTCCAGATCAGCAAAGTCAATGCACATCAGAGGGAGGGAGCGGGAAAGCCTAACTCTGGCCCACAGGCCAGCTATCTTCTTTCTGGGTCAATATACCTTTTTAGCAGGTAGTCCTTTCTAAGCATGACCACTTAAGAAACTGGGTGTAACTCCTACTTGTATACAGATCTGCTTTGGGGCCCCACACCTGTCTAATAGAAGGAGTCCAATATAATAGATAAGACTGTTTAGATGCTTGACAAAGGGTTTGATGACTAAATATACCAAAAATACTTCTGAACTCCAGGGTGATACCATCAGGCAATGTGGATAACCAGGCATTGCCCAAGATGCAAGGCTATGTATGTGGCATGGATGGCCTGCTGCATGGATCTGGTCAAGTGGCCAGCATGCGTGGAAAGCCTTCTCTACTGCTCAGCCGGTGGGAGAAGGAAGCAGCATGAGAGAGCCAGTTGCTGCAACTGGTTCATGCTCCAACATTTGCTTGACATAAACCATGGCTGGCATAGCTCCTGCTTCTTCCCTTCAGCAGCCGGATGATCTATAAGTGGTCTGAAAAATAATATTAATAATACTATGCCATCCAATAACTATGAATGTTATGATTTGGACATGAACTATTCTCCCCTGCCCCCCCCCCCCCACCAAGGCTCATGGTATTCAAGGTTTGGTCCCTAATGCCATGGTCAGAGGTATGCTTTGTGAAAGGGACTGGATCCTGAGGGTGCTGTTCTAATCAATAGATTAATCCACTGATGGGTTCACAATTGCATGGACTGGTGATGGTGTAAAAACTGTGGAAGGTGAGGTCTAGTATGAGGAAGTGGGGCACTGGAGGTGAGTCTTTGAAGGGCATGTCTTGTCCTGAGCCTCTTCCTCCATCTTGCTCTCATCTTCCTTCCAGTTAACAGAGGTGAGTAGCATCTGTTCCTGGCAAAACCAGTACAGAGTTAGCCATTGGAAACTTCTGAAGCCAAGAGCCAAAATCAATATCTTTAAGTTGTTTGACAGGTATTTTGTCACAGAGAAAAAAACCGACTAACATGATGAATACAGGCGTACATATCCAAGTCGGGATCCTAAGAAGAAACCTCCTTCCCTACCAAGGGATCCTAAGGGCTTAGCATCCTACTGACTTATGGAAGCAGGGCTTCTTCCCACTATGAATCACAGCTGAGCCTCTGGCAAAGGCTCTACCAGGAACTGAGGCCCCTGGGGACAGAGAGAAAGGTGCTCAGAGAGATCAGGAGGTGAAGAGACAAGGATGGAAGCTTCCTGCTGCTATCAAAGTCCGGAACACTTTTTTTGGGAGGGGGGAGGTTAAAGTATGGCTCAAAGGTCAAAGGTCTCTCCAGAGGGGTCCAGAGGAGTGCTACTATTTCCCACTTCCAGTGTGTGCTATCTCCACCAGAGTTCCTCCCTAGCCCGGCTGATTACACTATGTGGTCTTCACAGCATCCCCTTACTTCTGTCCTTCTGAACACTGTCCTTGTTAGGCTTGTTAGGGATTTTATTTTTACTTATTTATTTATTTTTTTGCCATGGGAGAAGCTATAAGGACATTGTAGCTCAGACCAATTGTTCCTCCAGTGACACCTGATTTCAGACCAAAGCAAAGATGCTACAGAAAACCTTAAAGACAGCCAAAAAGGACATACTGTGTGCTAGATCCTTTGTATACTCTTTAATGAAATGACTGTCCTCAAAATGGAAACTGAGGCCTAGAAGATTAATTAATCCAAGATTTCATGGCCAAACAAAGGACACAGTCAGGATTCAAAGCCATGATTGTACAACTCTGAATCTTAAGCTCTTTGTATAATTCCAAAAGGCAGACATTGGAAGAATCATCTGGGGCCTCTGTTAGAGTAAGTTTCCCAATGGCCCCAGCCCCAAGTCACACTGTCCAGAGAAGGGTACTGAGAGTCTTCATTTTCACTGATTCCTAAAAATAGACCAGTTGATGCAAAAACGGTGCAACATTAACCTGCCCCAAGGACCACAAAGATGCTAAAGCAGGGAGATGGTAGGGGGACATACGGAATTAACACTGGATTGCAGACAAAATCAGACTCATATGCGGCTCATGCAGATATACAGCCTGGCCCCACAAGCATGCAGCCAGTAACCTTCTGGAGTCCGGAACATCCCCCAAGCCTCCTACAGAACTTCCCCTTATTTCTGGTAGACCTTTGGAACCACTGAATACATGAGACTGCTTGGCCCACCACAGTGGTGTAAGCCTGGGCGGCAGAAGGTTGAGAATAATTTTATCCCCAGGTTCATTTGTCAGCTTGTCAGTTGCATAATGATGGTGATGAATGGACTACCTTGACAGCTGAATTTTTAGGAGCTGCTGACCTTTGATCTCTGGTCACATGATAGGGTCACCTGAAACTTGCATGACTTCTACCTGCCCAAGGGTAACAATATAAAGGTCAAATGGACTGGTGATCATATGTATCAAGTCGTAGGCACCTTGCTTGGAAGCTTTCAGAGAGGTCGGGTTGGGTTCCCCAGCCCACAAAACTATAAGACCACTGCAGAAATGTGCTCAACAAAAGATATACAATTTCAAAGCAGTCTAGAGTAACTTTCCTTACAAGGGAATAGAATGAACTCATTATTTTTAAAGGGCAACAATGAAAACAAACACTTTGGAAGAAAATATACTCTGCCAGTGACTCAGCCCTGGAGAAGGAAAGGCGTATGACTTAATGAGTGATATTAATGTCATACCTGCAACGTGGCTGAAGGTCCAACTGGATGCAATTACTGGAACAAAATCCCCGCTGGGTGGTATCAAGCCCTGCTTTCAGCCATAAAATACGGTCTCTCCACTGTCTCCTGTCAGCGCAACACCCCACAAAGGGCTAAGATTGACAAAAGATAACCCTTTCCAAATTTCATGACTTCCCTGTGGCTTGAAACTAGTTTGCCTGGGATAGTCTCAAACTTCAGAAAGATTCCACCGTAACTCAGGATTAGAAATTCAAGGAGGCTGTGGTTTTTAGATATACTATAACATTAAAAAAACACACACACACATTTTTTTTTTCCTGCAAGTCTTAAGATTTTACTTTAGATTTTGCTTTTTCTCTATTTGGTTAAATTCCATTTACTCAGAATCAGATAATAGCTGTCACCTGGGTACTGATATAGTTATGAAAATAGAAGTTAAAAAAAAAAAAGCCAATACCATTGATTTCCAGAACCCAGAAACTTCATAACCTGGGGAAGAAGCAGATGTTACAGAAAAATTTGATTTACACAAAGGGTCTGTTTTGTTACAAAGGATTTCTGCCTGCAAAGTCAAAGACAGAGACAGACAGACAGCCAGACAGCCATGGGAACATAATCTACCCGTGTTCCTGAGAGATAAGCAAAGCAGAGGACAGTGCCCAGCCGAATCGAAGTCCAGCTGTTCTGACTTTGGAATGCTCAGCGGAGTTGTAAGCGGTGAAATAAATCTGAGTTGATGGCTCCCCCACCTGCTCACCTGTCAGTCTGTCTCCACTGCACCGCTGGTTTGAGGAATACTTCTGTGCAGCCTGTTTAATTGGTATCTGGATGCTGAGAAACATCTCCCAAGTTTACTTTAACCTTATATGGAACTTGAGGGTACTTGGGCCTCACATCTCTCCTCCTCCTCAAGAACATTCCCTAAAAGGGCAGCAACAGTATTTGCACTAGAGAGCTCCATGGTGTCCAACACTAGCTGCTGCAGGGCAGTCCAAATTCAGACTAGGGAGAAGGCAGTGGACCAAAAGAAAAATAGCCATTTGCCAAGGGCATGCCAGTCTTCTAGTGGGGATTCATTCATGCTTTGCACAGGGGTACAAGGTGAAGAAAAGTCCCACTTCTATCAGGTGTGGTGGAGCACATCTCTAATCCATCCCAGCACTTGGGAGGAGGGGGGCAGAAAAATCAGGGATCCCAGGCCAGCCTGGGCAACAAGGCCAAAATTCTTACAGTGGTCCAAAAGACCCTTCACAATCTTCCCTTTGCCTCCCTGATTGTATGGTCTTTTCTCCCCACACTCATCCTCTGTACCATTGGTTCCATGGACGCAGGCTTATTTGTTGTTCCTGGAGCAGACCCAGAACACTTTCAGAATATTAGCGCTGCTGTTCCCTCTATGTGGAGTTCTTCCTGACTCTGTCTGTGGGTTCACTGGTGCAACAAAACTGAATCAGGGAGACTCCCTTTGACCACTCCAATTTAACACAGCAACAGTTCTCCTTTCCTCTCCCCCAACACCTATTTCCTGTATAACATTTCTCTCGCCATCTTTGACATACACTGAGAGAGAGAGAGAGAGAGAGAGGGAGAGGGAGAGGGAGAGGAGAGGAGAGAGAGAGAGAGAGAGAGAGAGCGAGAGCGAGCGCAAGAGAGAGCCCTTACTGAAGGGAAAGATTTCTGTTTTGCTCACTGCAATATTCTCTAAGTCTAGGTCACCGCAAAGAGAACTGGAATACACTAATGACCGAAAGCCTCTTGCATCTGAACTCTACTCTTTACATATTTCCCTGCTGCCTAACATCATCATAATAATGATAAATGAAGGCATGGGGCACTCAAAGGGCTGACAATAACATAATTATTTCCTATGAGAAGTGATATGGTGTTGTAGCAAGAATATGGGTCAGGCCCTGATTTTGCCACTGCTTTACCCTTGACTTTCTGGGTGTTGTTTCTAAGATGTATGATAAGGGGTTGGGTCAGACAACCTGAGAGCTCTTCTAAGAAAGGATCTGCATACATGATCTCATATTTCCTTATTACAAGGTTAGGAACAAGAGGTCCCATCTTAGTTTTGGAGACAAGGAAGTAGGGCCCCCACAGTCCAGGTCACGTGGTCAGCATGCCGTATAGAACCTGGGTAACTATTTAGTAAACAGCTGTGGCAGAGTTTACCTGGGGAGGAGAGTTTGAGGTGAGAATGAGTTGGGGTCCAGTGAGAGGAGGAGGCCGAGGGGGAGGCTCGGGAGAAGGGGTGTGGAGGGGTAGAATGGAGTCAGGGAAGCCCACAGTTTTAGAGAAAGCTACTTACAGTAAAGACTAGATTTTTTTTTTTAAAGTGAGGCAGAAAATTGCTGGGGGGTTTTAAGCAGAAGAGCAATAGGATTTTTGTCCCAATACTTTGCAGAAAGCCTCTAGAATTAGGCTGTTTGAAAAGGAACTCCTATGCTCAGCCTACCCACAGGATTGTGTATAACAGGACAAAGAACCTTAGTCTGTGGGGTGGGAGGCCTCAGAGGCTCTGCCTGTCATGGAGCTAAGGAGGGAGCGCTCTGAACCTGTGGTTCCAAAGGCTTGCATGCACTGTCCCCTGTGCGCTAGGACATAAGAGGAGAAACAAGGTTGTAGCCGCCTGTGCTCCCTGGTGCGCCTGACGAGCATCTCTAGAACTCAGCTCACATCCAGTCTGCGCTGCTTGGAGGCTAAGAAGAGCAATCCTACATGCTGAGAGCCACGGAGATGAAAACAGCTCTGGAGCCAGAGCCAGGTGCTCCTAAAACCACATGGCTTGAAAGAGTTATAAAGAGAAAGCAGACCAAATTCTGAGAACCTCCAAATGAAGTTTTCGTGTACTGCTGGTGACACCATAGAAAGGACAGATGGCCAGAGTCAGCCTCTGGGCCACACCATGGCTTCCAAACTCAGGTTAAATGGGTGGATTCATTTATGAGTCATCACCGCTTGGGCACCGGGGAGGGAAGGCAGGTGGAGACAAGCCATGATCTGTTTCTTCCAGCCATATGATGGTGGGGCCAAGACGCTCACTTTAGGCCCTGGGTGCTTGGGGCTGTAGTCCATGTCTGGGATAACCTCATCCTCCCAGCACCAATGTATGCTTGTGGGGTGACCTGGAGGCACGCTCTTAAGTAGCATTATCTCATCTGTCAAGCTGAAATAGTCACAGAGACCCAAGTCATGTCTGGTAAATAGTGAAGGGTGGATCAGTACTGGCCACTCCATCTCACAGCCCTCCTGGCTCCGGGAAGAAGGCTTTTTTCCCACACAGGAAACAAGTGAGGCCGCATATTGCCACAATGTCTGCTAGTGATGGGGAGCATGACAGGGACTCCTTGCACAAAGATACCCATAGGCCCTTACTGTGGATACCGGGCGTGTTCTCATTTGCCCAAATCCAGAAGGTCACAAGGAATCAAAGGACGACATCTGCTTGTGCAGCATGTCATTATAGAGGAGTCTGGGAACAGGAGGCCTGTTACAAGTCACCTCCCTTATTCCTGAAAACAGGCCGATTAACAGGGAAGTGCTGCTTTTCCCGCGTTTAACAGGAGAGGGGCAGCCTGAACTGTCCAGGGCTCGGCAGTTAGACAGAGCGGTGTGCAGGAGTCTGATTAGCTCCTGTGACCTCCGGCCCGGTGCTGGGCCTGCTGGGGAGCCGGGCTGCTCTGCAGACTGCTAAGTTGGAATTTACACTTTTTGGAAGAACATTTTGCAGGCGAGTCCACCTGGGAGTTGGCCCAGACTGCTTCACTGAGGCCCATTAAGCCTCTTCTGCTGGGCTGGCTGATAGCTGAGCTCAAGCCCAAGTGCAAGAGCTAGGAAAAGTCTTCCCAGCTTCAATTGCTCCTTCCAGTTGGAGACTGCCTCACCAGAGCCCTAGGGACCAAGGTGCTGGTCAGTAAGTTCCAAGACCAGGCTGTGGACATGCTACCAGGAAGTAGTGTGAAGAAAAGGTATCAAGACAACATTCCTTCCAAAATGACTCTTGCTCCAGCCTTCGGCCAATACAGAAAATCTACCACTAATTCAAAAAAAATTTTTTTAAACTGTGGGTTGGGGGAGGACAGAAGAAAAGTATTTTAAAATGCAATAACTTGTACGGAGTCACCTCTTAGATAGTGCTGCTTCCTGGGGTCAGGGGAGGAGTGAGTTTTTCCCCCAGGGGTGCAAGCTGAAGCAAACATCCATACACTTGTACCTGGGCTGACCACGACACTGGCCTTCGGTAAGAGATTTAGTTGGTTTCAAGTCAACATCCTTTTCCAGCTGGTTTCATGTAAGCGCCTGGGAGTTATGGTCACTAACTCTTTTAAAATGATTTACAAAGTTCGTTTCCAGGAGAAAAGGTCTTTGGGCAGTGAGACTGAATTATTTCTCCATTGTGGGTAGAGTGTGAGGATGAAGAAACAGGTTCACCATAAAGAGGCTGAAACACTCTCCCGGAAGCAGGGGAATGCTCATTTTTTCAGCAAGGTAATTTTTGACAGCCATGCTTGCTCTTCCAGACTTTAAATCTGATAGAACCTGCCTGTCCTTAGGAGCTAATCTTATCTCTGACTCTCTCAACTTAACAAGCTTGCCACAGACTCAGAGACCGGGATCTAGGGATCTAGGTCTCGAGTTCCCTGTGCGCTGGCTGGTTTTCCCTTTTCTGATGTGCGCACTGATAGCTAACATCTTCAAAGCCCCTACTGTGCGCCAAATGGCACCACAGATGTGCTCTTGTAATCCCAACCTCGCTCTGAGCTTGCCAGACTTATGGTTCCATTTTACAGAAAGAAGCATGGGGTGGTTATATAACTTGTACTAAAAGTGAAAGAGAACCGCAGGGAGTCTGGCCACAGAGCTCATACTCCAAACCACCACACCCAAAACACCACGCAGTTTCAGAAGTGACACAAAGAAAATGCAAGTGCCCCGCTCTCATCCCGCCACTGGGCCTTCTTCCATCCCTTTCTTAAGGTGACTACCTCTGAATGTCTAATATGCACTGACCAACCGGATATTCGCTCTTTGTTCCCCAGTGTTAACATGAGGCAAGATTCCCTCTAATTAACAGTATGTGCAAATGCTGGCGGTGACTACCCCCACGCCCCTGCCTCCATGGACCACACCTCCAGCACTCTCTCCCTAATTCCACGTATGTGCAGAGACTGGCGGTGAGCACCCCCACACCCCTGCCTCCATGGACCACACCTCCAGTACACTCTCCCTAATTCCATGTATGTGCAGAGACTGGCGGTGACTACCCCCACACCCCTGCCTCCATGGACCACACCTCCAGTACTCTCTCCCTAATTCCACGTATGTGCAGAGACTGGCGGTGAGCACCCCCACACCCCTGCCTCCATGGACCACACCTCCAGTACTCTCTCCCTAATTCCACGTATGTGCAGAGACTGGCGGTGACTACCCCCACGCCCCTGCCTCCATGGACCACACCTCCAGTACTCTCCCTAATTCCACGTATGTGCAGAGACTGGCGGTGACTACCCCCACGCCCCTGCCTCCATGGACCACACCTCCAGCACTCTCTCCCTAATTCCACGTATGTGCAGAGACTGGCGGTGAGCACCCCCACGCCCCTGCCTCCATGGACCACACCTCCAGTACTCTCTCCTTAATTCCACGTATGTGCAGAGACTGGCGGTGAGCACCCCCACACCCCTGCCTCCATGGACCACACCTCCAGTACTCTCTCCCTAATTCCACGTATGTGCAGAGACTGGCGGTGACTACCCCCACACCCCTGCCTCCATGGACCACACCTCCAGCACTCTCTCCCTAATTCCACGTATGTGCAGAGACTGGCGGTGACTACCCCCACGCCCCTTCCTCCATGGACCACACCTCCAGTACACTCTCCCTAATTCCACGTATGTGCAGAGACTGGCAGTGAGCACCCCCACGCCCCTGCCTCCATGGACCACACCTCCAGTCCTCTCTCCCTAATTCCACGTATGTGCAGAGACTGGCGGTGACTACCCCCACACCGCTGCCTCCATGGACCACACCTCCAGTACTCTCTCCCTAATTCCACGTATGTGCAGAGACTGGCGGTGACTACCCCCACACCCCTGCCTCCATGGACCACACCTCCAGCACTCTCTCCCTAATTCCACGTATGTGCAGAGACTGGCGGTGAGCACCCCCACACCCCTGCCTCCATGGACCACACCTCCAGCACTCTCTCCCTAATTCCACGTATGTGCAGAGACTGGCGGTGAGCACCCCCACGCCCCTGCCTCCATGGACCACACCTCCAGTACTCTCTCCCTAATTCCACGTATGTGCAGAGACTGGCGGTGAGCACCCCCACGCCCCTGCCTCCATGGACCACACCTCCAGTACTCTCTCCCTAATTCCACGTATGTGCAGAGACTGGCGGTGAGCACCCCCACGCCCCTGCCTCCATGGACCACACCTCCAGTACTCTCTCCCTAATTCCACGTATGTGCAGAGACTGGCGGTGACTACCCCCACACCCCTGCCTCCATGGACCACTCCTCCAGTACTCTCCCTAATTCCACGTATGTGCAGAGACTGGCGGTGAGCACCCCCACGCCCCTGCCTCCATGGACCACACCTCCAGTGCTCTCTCCCTAATTCCACGTATGTGCAGAGACTGGCGGTGAGCACCCCCACGCCCCTGCCTCCATGGACCACACCTCCAGTACTCTCTCCCTAATTCCACTTATGTGCAGAGACTGGCGGTGAGCACCCCCACACCCCTGCCTCCATGGCCCACACCTCCAGCACTCTCTCCCTAATTCCACGTATGTGCAGAGACTGGCGGTGAGCACCCCCACGCCCCTGCCTCCGTGGACCACACCTCCAGTACTCACTCCCTAATTCCACGTATGTGCAGAGACTGGCGGTGACTACCCCCACACCCCTGCCTCCATGGACCACACCTCCAGCACTCTCTCCCTAATTCCACGTATGTGCAGAGACTGGCGGTGACTACCCCCACACCCCTGCCTCCATGGACCACACCTCCAGCACTCTCTCCCTAATTCCACATATGTGCAGAGACTGGCAGTGACTACCCCCACACCCCTGCCTCCATGGACCACACCTCCAGCACTCTCTCCCTAATTCCACGTATGTGCAGAGACTGGCGGTGAGCACCCCCACACCCCTGCCTCCATGGACCACACCTCCAGCACTCTCTCCCTAATTCCACGTATGTGCAGAGACTGGCGGTGACTACCCCCACGCCCCTGCCTCCATGGACCACACCTCCAGTACTCTCCCTAATTCCACGTATGTGCAGAGACTGGCGGTGACTACCCCCACGCCCCTGCCTCCATGGACCACACCTCCAGTACTCTCTCCCTAATTCCACGTATGTGCAGAGACTGGCAGTGACTACCCCCACGCCCCTGCCTCCATGGACCACACCTCCAGTACTCTCTCCCTAATTCCACGTATGTGCAGAGACTGGCGGTGAGCACCCCCACGCCCCTGCCTCCATGGACCACACCTCCAGCACTCTCTCCCTAATTCCACGTATGTGCAGAGACTGGCGGTGAGCACCCCCACGCCCCTGCCTCCATGGACCACACCTCCAGTACTCTCTCCCTAATTCCACGTATGTGCAGAGACTGGCGGTGAGCACCCCCACGCCCCTGCCTCCATGGACCACACCTCCAGCACTCTCTCCCTAATTCCACGTATGTGCAGAGACTGGCGGTGAGCACCCCCACGCCCCTGCCTCCATGGACCACACCTCCAGCACTCTCTCCCTAATTCCACGTATGTGCAGAGACTGGCGGTGACTACCCCCACACCCCTGCCTCCATGGACCACACCTCCAGTACTCTCTCCCTAATTCCACGTATGTACAGAGACTGGCGGTGAGCACCCCCACACCCCTGCCTCCATGGACCACACCTCCAGCACTCTCTCCCTAATTCCATGTATGTGCAGAGACTGGCGGTGAGCACCCCCACACCCCTGCCTCCATGGACCACACCTCCAGCACTCTCTCCCTAATTCCATGTATGTGCAGAGACTGGCGGTGAGCACCCCCACGCCCCTGCCTCCATGGACCACACCTCCAGTACTCTCTCCCTAATTCCACGTATGTGCAGAGACTGGCGGTGAGCACCCCCACACCCCTGCCTCCATGGACCAAACCTCCAGTACTCTCTCCCTAATTCCACGTATGTGCAGAGACTGGCGGTGACTACCCCCACGCCCCTGCCTCCATGGACCACACCTCCAGTACTCTCTCCCTAATTCCACGTATGTACAGAGACTGGCGGTGACTACCCCCACGCCCCTGCCTCCATGGACCACACCTCCAGCACTCTCTCCCTAATTCCACGTATGTGCAGAGACTGGCGGTGAGCACCCCCACACCCCTGCCTCCATGGACCACACCTCCAGCACTCTCTCCCTAATTCCACGTATGTGCAGAGACTGGCGGTGACTACCCCCACGCCCCTGCCTCCATGGACCACACCTCCAGCACTCTCTCCCTAATTCCACGTATGTGCAGAGACTGGCGGTGAGCACCCCCACACCCCTGCCTCCATGGACCACACCTCCAGCACTCTCTCCCTAATTCCACGTATGTGCAGAGACTGGCGGTGAGCACCCCCACACCCCTGCCTCCATGGACCACACCTCCAGTACTCTCTCCCTAATTCCACGTATGTACAGAGACTGGCGGTGAGCACCCCCACACCCCTGCCTCCATGGACCACACCTCCAGTACTCTCTCCCTAATTCCATGTATGTGCAGAGACTGGCGGTGACTACCCCCACGCCCCTGCCTCCATGGACCACACCTCCAGCACTCTCTCCCTAATTCCATGTATGTACAGAGACTGGCGGTGAGCACCCCCACGCCCCTGCCTCCATGGACCACACCTCCAGCACTCTCTCCCTAATTCCATGTATGTGCAGAGACTGGCGGTGACTACCCCCACACCCCTGCCTCCATGGACCACACCTCCAGCACTCTCTCCTACTGAGTATGGCTTGGTTCTCTCTGTGACTGTCTCTCAACACATGACAGAAGAGGTGGCACTAAGTTATTAAAAGCCCAGCAACTTCTGCTGTTTGCTCTTGGGAGTCCTGAGCATGGAAGACTGGACACTGTGCTCAAGTCACCACAGGGAAGGGCCAATGGAGGGGAGGGGACCTGAAACTCCACAAAGAAAAGGCCCAGCAATCTCATCGTCATAGCTCAAGCTGGCTTGTGTCCCTCTGCTACCTGACCCCTAGTGAGCCCCTGAGAAGAACCGTCTGTCCAGCTGAAACCTGGGCAGCGCAAAGAAAGCCAGAGTCTACGTGAGATATAAGAAACTGAGACTGTTCAAAGGTACTGGGTTGGGGGTTATTGTTATGTTGTGATGAAAGCTGAAAAACATTCTCAGAAATTTTTGTTTTCATTAGATTGTACCCTTAACTTCTATTTCTGCTTTCACTAGCCTTTTTGATTGTGATAAAATATACACACCAGAGGAGGGTATGGTGGCACATACCTTTAATCCCAGCACTTGGGAGGTAGAGGTAGGAGGATAACCATGAGTTCAAGGCCACCCTGACAATATATAGTGAATTCCTGGTCAGCCTGGGCTAGAGTGAGACCCTACCTCAAAAAACATACACAACTAAATATGTTATTCTACTCACCTTAATCTGGGTCATTAGGTATACTCACAGTGGTATGCAAGCACTATCTATTTCTAAAAAAATTTTGGAGGCTGGGGAGATGCTCAGTGGTTAAGGCACTTGCCTATAAAGCCTAACAACCCAGGATGAATTCCCCAGTACCCACCTAAAGTCAGATACAAAGTGGCTCACACATTTGGAATTCATTGGCAGCAGCTAGAGTCCCTGGTGCACCCACTTATTTATTCTCTCTTTTGTCTTATTCTGCTTGCAAATAAGATAAACAAATTCTGTCACACCAAACAGAAATTGTCCCTATTAAGTCCCTATTAAGTCCCTATTTCCTCCTCTTCTAGTTCCTGATAACTTATAATCTACTTTCTGTCTCTATGAATGTGTCTATTGTAGCTATTTCATACAAGTGAAATCATGTAATTTTTCTCCTTTTGGGATGCCTTATTTCACATGGCACAGTATTTTCAAGGTACATTCATGTTGTAGGATGTAGTATGGCTGCATAATATTCCTTGTACAGGTATACCACATTTTATTTATCCATTCATTTGCTGATGGACATGGGTTATTTACATCTTTGGGCTACTATGAATAACACTTCAATGAACATGTATCTTTTGAGTCCCTAATTTCCATTCATTGGTGCCTTTATCTAAGGATATAATTCTATGTTTAATTTCTTTTTGCAGAACTACCAAACTGTTTTCCAAAGGTGCTGTATCAATGTACATTCCCGCCTCAATATATAAGGATTCTAATTTCTCTGCCTCCTTTCCAACGCTTGTTATATCTCCTTCCTGAAATTAAAGCTACAGTAATAAGGATGAAGTAATCTCTTATTGTAGGTTTTGATTTGCATTTCTGTAATAATTAATGATGTTTCAAACATCTCTTCATGTACTTAGCTGACATTTTTATATTTTGTTTGGAGAAATAGCTAATTGATTTTTAACTGGGTTGTCTTTTTACTATTGGGTTTTTGTGATTCTTTACATATGATATGAAGTATTTATATTAGGCAGGGTTTTGGGGACAGAAGAGATAAAATGTGTATATTTTATGAAAAGGACTTTATTAGATTGGCTTACATGATAGGAGCCAAGTAGTCCAACCATGACCGTTTACACACTGGAGAGGCAGAGAACCCAGAAACTGCTCAGCCCACAAAGATGGATACCTCAGCAGTCCTAATCTAGTGCTGATGGCCTGTAATATGGGAGGCCAAAGTGGTGGCAGGGAAAGATATACAGGCTCAGCAAGAAGCACAGGAAGGCAGACAATAGATTTCTACTTGAACCTCTTTCTATGTGGGTTACTTGTTGGAAGGTGCCACCTGCTCTGAGGGAGGGTCTTTGGTCCTCTGTTAAATGCTTTCTGGAAATGCTCCTACAGACATCCTCAGAGGTGTGTCTCCTAGTTGATTCCAGATCCCATCAAGCTGACAGTTGCGATTAACTATAACTATCATAGTTTGCAGTTGTCTTTTCACTTGCTTGATAAGGTCTGTTGATGCACAAAAGTTTAGGGTAAAGTCCAACTGATCTATTTTTCCCCCTAATCTGCATTAACATTTTACTTTTGTAGTTTTAACAGATTCTGGATATGTAGTCCAGGCTGACCTCGAACTTGAGATCCAACTGCCTCCTGAGTGTTGGGGCTACAGGTGTGCGCCACCCCATCTAGCAGTTTGCACTAACTTTGACAGCTTCCCTTTTTGCAAGGTACAGGTAAGGCATGGAATAAAGGACTCGGGAAGTTTTGTTTCAGTACTGTGATACTCTCAAGACCCTTACTGGTCATCACCGAAGCTGGACCTCTATTGATAACTGTTACTCGACCCGGAGTTATCTCCCAAACCAAAAGTAATTAACATGCACTGCTTTACAAACATTATGGAATCTCTGATTTCCACTTGCTTGGACTGGAAGTCTGAACTCTCCACTTCTACAACTGCACAGATCTGACTGTAGTGTGCTTTATCTCTTCAATTATGCTAGAGGCAGTGGGGCATCTCAGCAGCTATCCAATTCCAGTTCAAAGCAATGGTCATGTCTGAGTCCCCACCCCCACCCCAGTAGAAGGCTGTCCATGAGATTCACTGCTCAAAAGTTCTGGCAAGATCTATTTTCTGGTCCTTTAAAACAATATCCTGCCATCTGCCGCTGGATTTGTAAGAGACTGAGGCATGGTTATTTAGACCATGTACACATATCCTGATTGACAAGCCATCCTTCTCATACCCACTGTCACCTCTCTAAAACAGGGTGCTCACAGGCAATCCTATGAGAACTCAACAGTATATGGGCAAGTGCCTTGAATCATACAGGCATTCCCAGTGGGCAGCTGTGGCTCAGGGAACACAACCTAACCTGCATAACTCAATCTGTAATATGAAAGTTACTGTAATGACAGCTTCACTTCATAAGGGCATTTAAAAAAACTTATTTATTTATTTGAGAGAGAGAAAGAAGGGGGATGGGCATGCCAGGGCCTCCAGCCACTGCAAACAAACTCCAGATGCATGCACCCCCTTGTGCATCTGGCTAATGTGGGTCCTGGAGAGTCGAGCCAGGATCCTTTGGCTTTGTGGGCAAACACCTTAACTGTTAAGCCATCTCTCCAGCCCTCATAAGGACATTTCTGATGCACATTATTATTTCCTTCCATATCTAAAAATCTTTAACTCACTACCATGTTTGGTATACCTTTTTATTTATGGGTACTGTGATACTAAGTATCTTATGGCTGTTTTTGTTCTCACCATCACAAAGGAAGTGTGACTTGGGAAAAAGTACTGTATTTTAAGGTTGGGATATATCACAATGGTAGTCAGTTCAAGTTCTACTACGGCAAGGAAAAAAATGTATTTTGTGCTATCAGGTTAGTATGAGCATTTTGGGAACTGTTTCTGCACTAGCCAGGGTGCCATTAAGACAATGGCATTGAACTAGCTCAGCTCCAAATAGATGCTGATAGCTTAAAATTTGGAAACCAGGAAAACAAATGGCCATCAATGAGGGACAGCATGGACTTCCTGGAAGTGGTCAATAGATTTATATGTTCTAACTTGGAAAGATTTCTGACTCTCAACATCTGGTTGAGCGAATAAAAAAAACAATTTAGAAATTGACTTGAATAGCATAATAACCACTTATGTACAGAAATAAAATACATCTGCCGTGGTATCTGCACGTCTATAACACACAGAGAGCATTTGGAAGCATGAGCAGACCTGAGACCTGAGTTATGCCAGGGAGGACTTGGTCCTCACCTAGAAGGCTTGCACTTTTATAAAGGGACTGCAGTGCTGACAGTGGTCCTGAGTGGGTCACACTCCTCAGCTGGGACATGCAGCCTTTGTTCAGGGCGCTAATTGCCTTCAGTTCTAATTTCCTCTCCAGCCCGCACAATCCTGGGAACTCGGCGAGAAGTAAATTCCTGGCTTGGTCTATTCAGGTCAACTAGGTAAAATAATTCCTTTGCATCTTAAGGGAGAATTTATCTACAACATTCTTTGTTGTTTTAATAAAGGTAGGGTCATTGGAGTATTGCAGGAGAAAAAGAGTTCTTTTCATAGTACATCTCACATCTCTTAACTTCTGCCATCACATTGAAACTAAGGCCTAGCAAGGAAAAAGTAAAATGGGCCAGTTTCTGTACTTAAACACCTAAGCTTTTAAAGACTCGCCCCTCCCCCCCAACATGCCTGTTAAGAAAACTTGTCAATGTAACAAAGTTGCAAAATGGAAACAGATGTGTTTCTTTGCTTTTTTTTTTTTTTTTTTTTTTTTTTTGGTTTTTCGAGGTAGGGTCTCACTCTAGCCCAGGCTGACCTGGAATTCACTATGGAGTTTCAGAGCGGCCTCGAACTCACAGCAATCCTCCTACCTCTGCCTCCCAAGTGCTGGGATTAAAGACGTGCACCACCACACCCGGCTCTTTTCCTCTTTTTCTGGGAAAATGCTCTCTGAAATAGTTTCAGATATTCCCATTTGTTTTCTGAGTAACCGTACCAACCAAGTCTCCTCATCCACAGGTTCACAGTTCAGCCCCTGGCATGTTTCTTGGGCCCCTCTGGGCACACATGCTTAAACAGGGCCTGGCTATGGAGTGTAAGTTCCTAGCAAGCCCTGAAGATAGGGGAAGGCTGGAGGCTTTTGGTCTGCACAGCCCAGAGCGTCCCCGGCACCAGACAGGCCTGAGCACATTCTTAGCAAGCCCAAAGGGCAGTGTGGGCTTGCCTTGGCTTTCTTTCCAGGACTTTGTCCTCCCCTTCAGGAAGGACAGCCTAGCAGGCTCTTCAAGAGCTGTGAGGGGCTAGGGACCCTACAGTGCATGACCCCTCCCCTAAGTCTTTGCTTTTAGGCACCTTTGTTGCTAAAGGCATTTAACTCTAATTCCATTTGACTTCAATTGTGTCCAAATTACTGTAAAAAGGGAGAAGACAACAAGCTGTAAATATGAAGGGAGACAGAAAATCATTGAGAATCCTGCCTTTATGAATATTTGATGAAGAAAGGTTAGATCCATAGCTGGTAAATTATAAGAAATTATGTCCATCATGTGACTCTGTCAGCAAAGGTTAATACAAATGGGTTGGGACTTAGTTGGGATGACAGCGCAGATTAAAAAAGATTTGTCCTGTCCTCCCAGCAATTAGTTTTTCTCCCATTATTAGTATAACGGAGTTGATCATTAGGATTATGGCGACAGAACGACTGCTCTGTGCGACTGCTTTGCTTTCAGACTATCGTTGCATTTTCACAACAAATTTTCCATCTCTGCTAATCTTGCCCTTAATTGTGTGGTTGCAGTGAGCAGGATCTGATGACTCTTAACTCTTTCGACACTAGGGTGCCCTTGCTGTGTGGTCTAGGTGTACGCACTCAATGGTAGTCCCACATCTCCTGGCAGCACACGCGTGGGTCTCGTGGTTCATTTAACTCAAGCAAGAAAAAAACAGGGCTATTTTGCTCAAATAACAGCTCTAGCCAAGTGTGAAATTGCATATAATTGTGTTATAGGATTTTGCCCAGGTTAAAGGGCTTTTGGGGGCTTCCATTATGAACCTCATTTCTCAGGTATTTATAACTTGTTTTCCAGTTGAAAAAAATCTGAATTAAGCTTAATGTGTTCTTTCTGGAGGCCTTATTGTTGTTGTTTTTGCAAAGGGGATTAAAATGGTCGTCTTGGATTCTTTGTACCAAGGTGGAGAAGGTAACTGATGCCAGGCTCAGTGAGTGAACTGAGGTGCAGAAGACAAGGCACTGGGGACCCTAATAGCTGAAGGCATGAGGTATCCAAGTAGATTTGTAAGGGGCATCTTGGTGCCCTGTCAATAGGCTGGAGAGTGGAGTGCAGTGAGGTGCCAGCCGCTCAAGAAAGGTGAGCCAGGTTGTTTAAACCTGCAGACGGTCCATACCAGGCTCCATGCAAACCATCTGCAAGATTTCAGGGGCTTGTTGGTCACCATTAAGCACCTGATTAAAAAATCCCTCTGTCATGGCCTAAGCTTACCCCTTCTCTGTTATTTTCACATCATGAATCACACACCTTCCATAAAGTGCCAAATACTTCTAAAGTGAGGGACATCGCTGAGCATGTTTAAAGACTAGAACAGGACCAAGAGAAAGACAGGTATGAACTCTGCTAGGGCACACATGTGATGAAGTGAAAGAACAGAAAGGTCAATTGACAAACAAAAATCTAAATATGCCAAGACATCCACAGAGCCTAAAGGCCAATGTAAGAGACAGTTCCTACAAATACAAGTCAAAGCTGCAAAAAAAAAAAAAAAAGGCCAACCTGAAAGGCATTGTCTTGGGAAGGGTTAATTGTGACAACTAAAAGAGTAATTGGAACTGTCATGCCAGTAGCCATCTTGCAATAGAGGCCCACCGAGAGTTCATCCCAACAGAAGTATACACTCTGCCCACACTTACGGCACTCCCCAAGTAGGGAATTTAACACACCAGGGAGCCTGCTGGATTATCAGATCAACTAATCAATAGCATTGACAATATTTCTGCCTAAAAGTGTGGGGAAGCAGTAAGTAAGGCACCAAAGCAGACAGGATCTTTGCCAATACATTACCTTGGACCTTTGACTTCTGCCAAGGGCCCAAGAGGCAATGACTTTTCTTCCCAAGACCTGGGATTTTCTGCCTAAGTGATTTTGACCTGCTTGAGTTGAGTCAATTGCATCCTTCATCAGGAATTGGTACAGGGAATGTATGCAAATTACAAAGGCCCAAACTCCCAGGCCTCTGGAGCGGCTTGTTGGGCCATGCCATTACCCCATCTCTGTAAATCTCAGCTGTGTGTGTGTGCAATATCATGGGACTCGGTGGGATACAAATGGCTTCTCCTTGTATAGCGATTGCTCCTGAGACTTGAGCCACCTGAAGAATTCTGCCCCTTCTGTGTGACCCACACCTGGTGGCTCTAAAAAGACATTTTGGCCACTTTCAACTCACTGAATTTAATGCTCCAGAAAGCAACAAGATTTCATCACTGAGAATGAAGCTAACTCAGAGAGACAAGGAGAATACAGCAGTCATGTTTCCCAGTCTATCAAAGAACCTTTGGGGGCAACACACAGCCTAACTCATCAAATCCACAGCCAGCATGCTCCAAGGAGTCTGCCTGCCTCCTCACACTGCTCTTTGAGTGCAGCAGTCTGGATGCAGGTGAGCCTCCCACATTATCAGGATGAATCTCTTTCCTAGGACACATGCATGACTTAAGAGCAGAACAGAGCTGTCAAGGGCCGGGCACGAATGGTTATTAAGAACCGGCCATGGATCACCTGTTTCCTTGATCTCATTTAATTCTCTTCCATAATCACTCAACATTTACCGATGAGGAGACTGAGGTGCAGAGAAGTTAAATGGATTCCCAAGGAACCACTGTGCAGTCAATGTGGGGGAAGGGGAGATTCAAACACAGGCCATCTAGATTCTCAGTGTTACCCTGCTTCCACCCGAATTAACAAAGGCACTGCCAGCAGATTGAAGAAATGCCAACTGCCACCCTTCTGAACCCCTGGAAAGCAGGATGGTAGGCGGTGGCACTCTGAAGAAACACTGCCCTTGGTCTCTGTTTCTTTCTCCCATAGGATCTATAATGGGGCTGGGGGAGGGGAGGCATGTGCAGAAATGGGACGAAAGAGGTAAAGGGCTTATTTGGAAATGGATCCACCGCAACCCACGTTTGTTCTGGTCATGGGACTCTCAAACTATGACAAAGCCAAGGTTTTCCTGAACTGGCACATTATTGTAGTCTGCCTGGCGTGCTGTAACTATTTCAAGGACTATTAAATTAAACCCTGGAGACAGTTTCCCTTAAGATAAAGAGCATGCCTTTTATTGTGTCATCAAAGGAGACCAGCAAACCTGAAGCTTTCAGCTTTAAAGACAACATAATGAGATCAGAGATTTCGCTTGCAAAGAAATTAACTTTCGGTTAATTAATGAAAGTAACCTTAAACAGCGGGCGTGTTGCCAACAACCAGGACACTATAATAAAGAGGGGGAGGGGAGATAATGGGCTGCTTTCAAGGGGCCAGGGCTCAGCAGCCCAGAAAAGAAATTTGATGAGGATGCTGCTTGTAAATTTGATCTCAAATTCTTAAGATGAACAAATAATAGCCTTATCTGTAATAAAGTCTGCTGCAAATGCTTTCTTTTCCCCATAATTTTCTGTTCAATTTAGATAGAAGATTTAATTAGATGTTGGTGAAACACCAGTTATTTAATAAAACCTTTAATAAAAATCTAATCTACGGTACATAGAAACCACTGTAATATAATCACAATTTAAAAAATACATTTTAGAGTATTTACTTTTTACAATTAAGAAAATATAGGTATCTGACATGTTCTATTTTCTACTCAAGGTGAGGGATAAGAAGAGTAATATTCTTTTTTAAAAAGCTCCAAATTGTAACCTTTTTTTTTTTTTCTTTCACTCCTAACAGCCTTGTTTTTAAAGGTTTACTTTTGTTAATCACAACCAAAAGGGGTCCTTGAACCTGAGTGAAAGAGATGAAGAACAATCCTGCCCATCACACAAACTTATAAATTTTGGTTTTGGTAAGATACAGATTTTAAAAATTGCATAAGAAGTAATATGGGCCCCCAGCTCTGCTCAAGCTGTCAATCATATCAGACTATCAGCCAACCCTAGGTGGACACAAGGCTCCCTCGGACTGTGCAGGGAACATGTACATTCCAACGTGGAATGATGAAGCAATAGAGCATGAGTGACCTGTGATGCCTATTTCAGCCATGCCAGGGGCATTGTATGTTCCTGTGGTGGTTTGATCCAGGTGTCCCCCATAAACCTAGGTGCTCTGAATGCTAGGTTCCTAGCTGGTGGAGATTTGGGAATTAACACCTCCTGTAGGTGGTGTATTGTTGGGGGTGGGCTTATGAGTGTTACAGCCAGTTTCTCCATGCCAGTGTTTGGCATACTCTCCTGTTCTTGTTGCCCACCTGATGTCAGCCAGAAGGTGATGTCTACCCTCTGCTCATGCCATTGTTTTCCCCTGCCATCATGGAGCCTCGAGCCTATATGTCAAAATAAACCTCTTTTTTCCACAAGCTGCTCTTGGTTGGGTGATTTCTACCAGCAATGCGAACCCTACTGTAACAGTCCCCCAACTCTCCAGATCTTACTCAAATGCAGAAGTTTGGATTGGACAGTCTGGCCTCCAGACTCCATCAGAAGGGCTATTCTTGGAGGAAGGTCATGCTCCCAACATAAAGGCAGGGGTGCTGCTGGTTTCCACATGGAGTTGCCCCTAAATTCCCAGCCTTTGCAGCAAGACTCAAGGGGAGCTGGTATCCACACAGAGCATCAGGTGGTCTGCATTCTGTGGATTTCTTGGAGAAAGCTCAACAACGTGGACACTCCTCTTGTTGGAACAGTTCACGTTGAATCTCTCTCTCTCTCTCTCTCTCTCTCTCACACACACACACACACACACACACACACACACATATAAAAGTGATGTCCTTTTCCTTGAGGCTGTGCAACTTTGGTGGCCCTATTTGATTACTGAGGTAGAAGACTCCGAGTGAAGTATTTGCATCAACAGGGTACTGGATAGAGTTTAACAGGGGAAGAAGAGCTAAGCTTCCCCAAGCCGAAGAAACAGGAAGAGACTAGGAGAAATCGCCATGTTTCCTGCCGTGTCCCACTGACCCACACCATGATGAACAGGCCTATGGAACAAACTCACTGACCTTGGCCAGGGCTGTGTGCCTTTCTGTTCATGTATGATCTGGGAAGGTCACTGTTAGTGCATCTGGATGCTATGATCACCAGATTTAATCATCAGCCCAGGGTTCCAGTGGCTTCTACGGTATATAAATTTAAATAATGGTCCCTTTTCCATGACGGAAGGAAAGTCCACAGACTCGGCCCAGCTGTTCTGTAAGTGTTCCTTTGGACTTTCTGAATAGATGCCTCCTGCTATTCTTCTGTACACCATAATCTTAACAATGCCACAGGGTGAGGGGGGCACTTAATGGACTATACTGCTTGTTACTTTTGCTTCAAACCTGGTACCTCTGGTTTCTCTTTGGCCATGACACTGGGGCTTGGCAAGGGCTGAACACGGCCAGTACTCACTTAGATACACTATACACAGGAGGGATCCAGTGAGGCCTTTGGGGCACTCTGGGGCCATCCAGCTACTCAAGAATATGTCTTGATTGGGTATCAGAATGGATTTCATTTGTGTTGGCTGCACCAGTCCCTGTGTGGCCAGCTCAGCCACCCGCATGCACCAACCCCAGATTGAAGCTGGAGGATAAGGAAAGATGGGGACATGCCATGGGCTTTGTGGAAAATGGGAGGATGTAGTGGAGAAAGCCCTTGAGGTAACATCTACTGGTCTTCTTTTGTGGGGGTGGAGGGCTGGGGACTGGACAGTTTCTAGTCTGCACTGACTTCTGCCAGCCAGATCTTCTCTCTCCCTCCTACAAGTTGGCTTCTTACATCCTTGCCATTCCTTGGGACAACAGACACAAATACTGATGTGCTTCCAGGTCAGAGAAGTAAGCTCAACCCTTCTTTATTATTATTATTCTTTAGAAAGTTCAGACATAGCCCCATGATGTGTTCTTAAATATTAACATTGTAACCAGGAGATGGGGCCTTGCTGCAGGGGTGGGTTTCAGGATCTCTTGGCTTGTGTGAGGCCTCCGAGCACGAACTGTACTTGCAGAGGGATGTTGACTTTTGTGGTCTATTAAGCAAGCAACACATAAGTCAAAGTATACTCTTCTAGGAACACAGCCCTGATACAAATGCTTCAGGCCAAATTGCACAGAAGTCAGTCCTCTTTTCCACGGACTTTGTAAAGAGCATTCCACCTAACGGGCTGACAGGAAGGACAAACTGGAGTGTTGAAACCAGGTAGCAAAACTCACCCAAGGAACAAGTTCACCTACATGGCTGGGGAAGCTGCCCAAGCTTTGGACCAAGAGTCAAGGTCGCATGATCTGTGGCTTCTTTCTGTAGCAAACAAGAGTCCCCTGCCCACTGGAAGGTTTCTCTCAGTAGTTGAGACTCTTGAGATCTGAGGTCCAAGAGAGGCTTGGCTTAGATTCCTGATAGTGTGACTGAACTTGAGAAAATGACAAAATCCTAGTGTCTTTATCTGGAAATGAGGACACAGATATCTGCTTCACATAGTTGCTGCAAGGATTCAATGAGATCAAGAATATAAAGTGTATGGCCCCATGCCTGGTGCTTAGTAACCAGCTCAGCCAGTGACAACTATCATTAGTAGCATGACACCTTCCCCACAGCTCAGTGACTGCACATTGTAACTGTTTCTTGTGATATTCTAGCACTGTCTCTAACATGCGGGGGTGCTGCTTCTCCCGTATGTATGATCATTACCCTCCCCTAAGATCCCAAACCACGACAAACCACCCTGTACTGAGTGCTGAGGCCCATGATTTAAATAGCAACACTTCACGGCTTTAACCCAGAGGTGACAAAGTGGGCCACCTTTAGCTAGAGACACTTATTTTGGCCCAAACAGTACTGACTCCTGAAGCTTTTCAAAAACATGAACTAGTTACTAAAGAAAAAACAGTGCAAAAGAAAAGGAAAGAGCAGAGATTTTGCTTAGAAATCTGGATGTATCTGGTTCACGGTAAACATGGGGAAGGTATGCTGACATGGGCAGGTCTCCCTGAGAGTAGCAGAGCACAGCTGAGTCATGGATGCCTCTTTTAGAAGCAACACACGCATGCTCCAGACTGAAACCAGTCCCATCTCTCTTATTTGGCCTGCTTCCCTCATCTATTATGGGAGCCTGGGTGGCTCACTGGGGTGCAAAGCTGTGGGACACTCAGCAACCTGCCCAATGGCCATGGGCTTCTTCTACAGTTCGACCACCTGGCTGTCTGCACTTTCAGTTCAAGGCCTAGCACCACCCTGGCCCATGCTGTGACTGGAGGCGCCTCCCCGCTTTTCACACAGTGACCATTGACAGGAAGCCTACTTACTTGTTGTGAATCTCGAACTCTAGTCAAAACTTCCTTTTGTGGCTTCTGCCCTGGCTTCACCCACAGTAGGTGGGAAAACAAATGCTTAAAAAGCTCAAAACCACACTTTATTCACAGTTGGGCTATTCTGTGTCCACATTACCTTCTCCTTACTACTTATACCAGCAGGCCTGAAAGGACCACCACACCTCCAGCTGAAGCTGAGCAGATATTTTACAGCCCTCTCTTATTTTCGACAAAATTATTTTCAATAGTACTCATGTAATAATTAGTAATGCTCACTCGATTCATTCTTTACTTTATATCATTGACTTGCAGTAAAAAGTTAGAAGTAATTTCAACTATAAATATGATTAAGATTTAGGAAGGGAAATAAAATTTTCATCTACTGGGTGATAACACTGTTCTCAGGAGTGTTTCAATGGTTTTCTGTGTGCAAACCTGCAGGAGTCACATGGTGTGACTTTTTGGCCTTCACCACTATCATTGTGCATTTCAAAAGTACTGCTTTGAAGCAGGAATAATGAACACCTTAGTGGTTGGAGAGAGAAACTACACCTGAAATGAGATTAAACAACTCCAAATGGCAACGAACTTACTCTTTTTTTTTAAAAAAAAGTTTTTATTTATAAATAAAGCAGAGAGAGATAGGAGACAGAGAGAATGAGTGCACCAGGGCCTCCAGCCATTGTAAACAAACTCCAGATGTATGCACCACTTTGTGTATCTGGCTTTACATGGGTTCTGGGGAATCAAACCCAGGTTATTAGGTTTTGCATCAAAGTGCTTTAAATGTTGAGCCTCTCTCCAGCCCAAAGAACTTACTCTTGATATAAATTAGAGTAGCTGAGTCTGCATGTTATCAACAGCTACATAACTGAAAATCCTCTGAATATTCATGTGTTTATTAAAAGATGATTATTACTAAAATGTATTAATTTGAAGGGTAGGTGTGCACGCACGTGTGTTTCAAGTTCTAAAGGAGCAACTTAAGAAAAAGTCTCACTCTTACTTTCATCGTGGTTTCAAATTTTCTACCAACTGTGAGTTGTGCCTTTATTGTAAACCCAGAAAAGGAGAGAAGGAAGGAGCTGGGAAAGACTGCTCCCATAGCCCTACCCATGGGTCAGCTACTCTCATAAGAGCTCAACTCTTCATAATTAAGACTTCTGATTTTATAGTAAGCTGTGCCAGAGAGAGAGATGGGGGGAGGGAGAGAGAGAGGATGGGCATGCCAGGGCTTTCAGTCGTTGCAAATGAACTCCAGACGCGTGTGCCCCCTTGTGTGCATGTGCAACATTGTGCTCTTTGTGTCACTGTGTGTCTCGGTGTGTCTGGCTTACGTGGGACCTGGAGATTAGAACATGAGTTCTTAGGCTTCGCAGGCAAGCACCTTAACAACTAAGCAATCTCTCCAGCCCTGAGTCCTTAAATCCTTGGTCCGCATTGCCTACCATTTTGGCCTGCAGACCATGCTGGCCTCTTCCTCTTGGTTCAACTAAGGATGCCAAACTACTCACTGACTGCACTGCTGCCATCTGCTTCTTTGCCATCTTCCTCTCCTGGCACACAATGGTATGATGATGCTTTCAAACACGAGCGCCTGCTGGCCTGGCTGAGGGACCCAAAATGTTTGTATTTCTATCTAGTTCTACTCCACATTATCCTACAGCTGCCTAAACCTAGGTGGCAATCACATTGTAAGCATCATCTTTTTACTTTTAATTTTTGGGTTTTTTTTTTTTTCAAGGCAGGGTCTTACTTTAGCCCTGGCTAACCTGGAACTCAGTAGCCCCAGGATGTTCTCTAATTCACAGTGATCCTCCTACCTCAGCCTCTTGCGGTGCCACCATGACTAGCATATAAACATCATCTTAATGATGTTAGCTTGGTAGGGGAGGAGCTGGGATGAATACTCAAGACTGAAGTGTGACCCATAGGTGAAGGTAGAAAAAGAAAACATAGATTAAGGGAATGAATGTTCTGTAAATAAATGTCAAGGCTTACTAAGAGCAGCTAAGAACCAGAATGGTACAGCTGCTGGGCATCATCTGGGGTTTAATGCCTCATTTGACTCCACACTGTACCTGCTGGACTCCAAGGGTACTTCACGCTGTCTTTTCTTAGGACAGCGTATTGCCGTTAGCAGAACTTATGGTCTTTCCTTTGGAGCTGTCAATAAAATTACACAGCCGAGTGCGAGTTTCCTCTATGTAGTCTGATGTAGGATATTTATCCTACTCAGATGCATTTGCTTTGGATATCCTCTCAGTCTGCAAATCAAGCCATGATTGTTAAAACTTCTGTAAGAGGGCTCATAGTCTGGGGTTCTTTTCTATGGCAACAATGATGATGATTTAACCTGGTCAGTTAGCCCCATATGTCAAGTAATCACACATGCTGGTTAACCTGAGCTGTTTTCCTCTGCTTTTGCTTAAAAAAACTTGATCTGATATTGTAATAAACAAGAGCCTTCAAAACAGAGTTGTGGCTATGCCTCACCATTCAGTAAAATCAAGCCAGAGAGGCTCAACAGTTATTTTTTTAAAAAATGTATTTTATGTATGTATGTATGTGTGCATGAGAGAGAGAGAGAGAGAGAGAGAGAGAGATTGGATACACTAGGGCCTCTAGCCACTGCAAACAAACTCCAGGAGCATGTACCACCTTGGGCATCTGGCTTATGTGGGTACTGGGAAATCAAACTGGGTCCTTAGACTTCACAAGCAAGTGCCCTAACCACTAAGCTATCTCTCAAGTCCAATAGTTATTTTTAAACCCCACACATTAACACAAGTGACTTTACTCATTTACAGTACGGAATAATAATCCTGGCCTTTTACCTACTTGTTTTCAAATAAAATGATAAAAGTATTTTAAGGTGTGGCTCTGATGAGTGAAGATAATGAATGCAACCTGTTTATTCAGTTCCTAAAATCAAGCAAAGCCTCAACATCCAATCATACATATTACTTAACTCCATATGGTAACTTACATGGCATATCATGTACACACACACACATACATATAGTATATGCACATAAACAGAAACACACAAATATATATGCATAAATATACATATAAACACCTATATGTATATAAAATGCAAATAACAAGCTGTCTGTCCCATTTCAATGGGGGGGGGTGACAAGCCATTGTGTTAGAAAAACAGCATTCAAATAATTCTCTGTTTATTCTCTTACATACACAGTTGCTTTGTGGAATTCGAATTGTTGTTCATTTCTGCAATGCTCATGCATGTTTCAAGGATTCTGCTTTGAAGAATCTGGGCCACTGGGAAAGATTTTCTAAAGTGACTCCTTTATTCTTGGGCAGAGGAGAAAGGCAGGTTAATCATCCATTGACTTCTCAGTCTTATTACTGGCATAAAGCCCTGGCTTTGCTAAATTTCCTCTTTGGAGTTACCTAACAAACATACATCACCAGGAGGTGCAGATAACGATCGGAAGATTAAGCTTTGTCACTCAAATGATAATTAAAAAGAGTATTTTAAACACACTGTAAATATACACAAGCCATCACGCAATCATCAGAACTCGGCAGAGCTCATCACCTCTAGAGTATATAGATTATCAGGGAGAGAAATATTGATGTGAAGTCCTGCTTGTCTTGGAAGATTGTCATTAACCATCCCAAGCCCGCACTTGGCCAGCCACCTGAGCTAGGGCACAGGCAGGAATCTGGTTCTGCACATTCTAGTGGCAGATTAGTGAGATTTGGGGTTAGCACTTTAACAGGCATTTAAAATTGTGATCCATTTCTACTCAAATCCAAAGATTCCTTAAATACATATTACTTCAGGATTTGTAAATAAAAACAGAAATCAACATTCCATTGTTGTCTAGCTTTTAAAGAATGATTTCAGAAACAGAAAAGATTTAGTAGTACAAACTATTTTCCTCTACAACTTTCATTTATAACATGTCATAAAAAGACACATGAACCCATGGATAGCAGAAGCATGCAGTACCATCACCTTTCATGGACAAGAAAGCTTGTCACCACAATCTTATTAGGATGTCATGCATTGTTACACTGGTAGAACATTCCTGTAGATTCCAATTAGTGCAAGCACTGGCACGGGCCTTCCTGGGAAGACTATCTGCTTTTTAGAGAAGTCCTTTCCACTGGGAATGCATCCTTTGTTTGACAATTCAGAGAATGTTATTTAGAGATTTTAATTGCTCAGTTGATCTGTGGCTGGGTCTCAATAATCAAAACAATAAAATTGTTGGGCTTTTTTTCCTCTCTGACAACTGTAATAAAATGCTGGTAGTGTCCTGGGATAGTTAACCCAAGCTGGATTGACACTGTCAGATTCTTTTTCATATATCTTTTTTATCAGAGGCAAAAGAGCCATTTTTTTAAAAGAAAGAAAAAAAAAACGCATTAATAATATTGCTATTATCAACAAATAGCCCAAATGTTACCAATGTCCATTAGAAAAATCCAATCTGATCATCTATAACAATCTAATCTGATTGTTTTATGAAAAAGTGTTACAATTAGTAATTAAAAAGAAAACATCTTTCAATTAGAAAAGCCTAACAGGGGCTGGGGAGATGGCCCACTGGATAACGTGCTTGCTGCTCAAACCTGAGTACTCAAATTCAATCCCCAGACCCCACCTAACAAAAAGCCAGGGTGGGCTTCTATAATCCCAGAACTCTGATGGTGGCAAGATGGGAGGCAGTGACAGAAGTTCCTAGATGCTCAAGGCAGCAAATGACAGCAGAGTGAGATTGAGAGAAACACTGCCTCCTATGAAGTTGAATGGTGAAGACTTCTGATCTCATTTTCTTACAGAGATTGAGAGAAAGAGAGAGAGGGAGGGAGAAAGCCTAACATTACAACAAAAATTTGGTGAAAGATATGGACAAACCTTTTACAAAAGATGTATAAGCAGCCATTAAATATTAGAAAACATTTTATCTTCTTAGTAATGAAAAGGCTACAGACTAAGTCAATGAGACACACAAATTCAGTACTGTGAAAGTAGAGGAAACAGGCATGTTCACAGGCTGCCGGGAGAGCCTATGTAGCTGGTTCCACCACTTGGAAGATCACTTTGGCAATATGTGTCAAAACCTTGAAAAATGGCATATCTATGGACTCAGTCAATTTCTAGGAATTCATCCTAAAGTAATAAAGAATCTACAAAGCTTTTTTGGACAAGGATATTCAACCCAGAATTTATATGATAGGGGAAAAAGTGAGTGAGTAGTCTAAATTGCCAACAAGAGAAGGAAAGAGAAACTAATGGGTTGTGTCCTATCGATATTAAGGGTGGTCTCTTTTCTATGAGCAATCATATTCTCAAGGAATACTGAAACATATGAAAAATTGCTGGGACTGGAATGTGGCTCAATGACAGAGTGCTTTCCTGGTATGCATAAAGTCCTAGGTTCAATTCCCAGCACTGCAAAAACAAAAACAAACAAAACAGCTGGGTGTGGTGGTGTACACCTTTAATCCTAGCACTTGAGAGGCAGAGGTAGGAGGATCTCTGTGAGTTCAAGGCCACCCTGAGAGTACATAGTGAGTTCCAGGTCAGCCAGAGCTAGAGTGAAACCCTACCTCGAGAAACCAAAAATAATAATAATAATAATAATAAGTTGAAAACTGCTCATGCTACACACAGTGAATGAAAAGAGGCAAAAGTAAGCCGGGCGTGGTGGCGCATACCTTTAATCCCAGCACTCGGGAGGCAGAGATAGGAGGATCGTCGTGAGTTCAAGGCCACCCTGAGACTCTATAGTGAATTCCAAGTCAGCCTGGGCTAGAGTGAGACCCTACCTTGAAAAACCAAAAAAAAAAAAAAAAAAAAAAAGAAAAGAAAAGAAAAGAAAAGAGGCAAAAGTAAATTATGAGATATGATCCTATTTTTGCTTTCCACTACAATACTCGGTGCTCTGGGTGGTAGGTTTGTTTTTGCTGGACACTTGTGGCTCCTACTTTTCAAGAAATGTTTTTAATTAGTTCAGATTACATCCAGTTTAAAACATTTTCACTGAAAAAGCAAGCTCAGAAACATCAAGACTTAAAAATGTTTCCCACTATATTTTGTAACTCATTTATTAGGCATATGGAAGGCATACTTCGAGCTCAGCAAGTTTCTTCTTTTCTAGAAGAGGAGGTATGCTCACAATGACAGATCTCACCAAGATGTGGACAAGGCATTTCAAAATGTTTCCAAAAGTAGAGTGGCAATGAGGATGACCACTGAAGCCCAAGAAAACTGTTACACTATGTTAGGCCTCCTTGTAGGGCACGAGACATCTGAAACATGGCGCCAAGGGAAATCTGGCATTAGGATTTGGTGATTAATGACAGTGAATCAGTCCTGAATCTGCACTCAACTGTGTTCTCAAAATCCCATAAATGGAAAAACCTTTACTTTAAATATTTCATTTTATTTTATTTATTCGAGAGAGAGTGAAAGAGGCAGATAAAGAGAATAAGAATGGGCATGCCAGGGCCTCCAGCCAATGCAAACTCCAGACGCATGCGCCACCTTGTGCTTTACATGGATACTTGGGAATAGAACCTAGGTCCTTAGGCTTTGCAGGCAAGCGCCTTAACTGCTAAGCTATCTCTCCAGCCCAAAACTTTTACTTTATGTGCTTAGGTTAATAAAAGAGAGTTCCTCCCAGCATTCTTAACCCTCTCCTTCTCTACCCCAATCATATGGGGGAGGATGACTGTCTCATGCCTATTCTTGGGGACTATCAAGAAGCTGCTGGCATCGACTCTGGGACTACACAGAGGACTGAAATGTAGGCCTGATTTAGAGCCATATTCACCTCCCATGATGCTTAGAAGACATGTTTCAACGTCTTGGCATTTTTCATTCTGAGAAAGAACCTAATTAGTTTATTAAAGGCTTGGAGCAGAGGGATGCCATACTCATTCACTTAATCTGCTTCTGGCTCAGCATCTCTGCTTCACCACTCCCTCTTTTCTGCTGGATTCTACTTGGGGGAACTGTGACCTGACCCTATTAGAGACCATCATGCCTGGTCTACTTGAAGGATGAGAGGTGGAGAAGGGAGGATACACCAGAGATGTATGAGATCAAGAGAAATAAATATTTGATGGGCCAACCAGGATCGGTTTATTGACTGAGAACCTACCGTGTGCTAAGTGTTTCATCTGCTTTATGCATTATCACATTTAATTTCATATATTTCTATGAAAACAAAATTCTCCTTCAAAAAGTCCTACAACAAGGATAATTCTCTATGTCTATTGATATTAAGGAATATTCAAATCATCAAGATTAAGAATTGGTCTGGCCACATGCATTTTCACTTTTCAAAGGGACAACTCAGATCCAAGCCCAGTGGGAGAAGGTAAACAAGGTGGCAGGCTCTTCCTGCTGTCCTAGTCAAAGACCACACCACTGGAAACCCCTGTGATCTCTCCTGTGGGCCAGGGCAGAGGCTGGCAGGGTAGGAAAGATGGGTGCCATGCCATGGACAGAGCATGAAGACAAGCCCTCGTGGACCACACCTCACACCAGCTTTCCGAGTAGGCTTTTCTTCCAAAGCTTGAGAATCTGAAATTCTATTACATACAGTCTCCTTCCGTCCCTGACTCAAGAGGGCCAAGTGGAAAGAATGTTTCTGCTTGGCCGCCCCCTTCAGTAGGACACAGACTTCTCCAGTGGGGCTCAGTGAGCTGCTGTGGATGCCTCATTAGAACGCAAGACACTGCTGCCGGCACGAGCACTGGCAGCCTGTGCGCTGCGTCTGCAGGTGTGACAGACGGCGGAGAGTGTTGCCTTCCACCGAAGACCAAGTACATGATCCACTGCAGTTAATCAATAGGATAATGGAATGAATCAATAGGAAAGATTTTTAGAAGGTCTTAATTAAAGAAACACTTGCAGATACAAATGATGTCTTCAATCTATTGATAGTGCCAAGGTGAAGGGTTAAACACAAACAAAACCATCAACTTTATTTTGCCTGCATGCCTTCCACAAGAGAGCAACCCAGCAGCCTCCTGGCCCCGGGGTCGGCACATTAATCAGTCCCTTGTCAATTGCATGGCCACACTGTATGGGAAAATTAGTCTATGATCAAAAATTTTAATTACTAAACAGCAACTCAAAATAATAAAAAATAGACATGGGCACTCTATTTGGCCTTCCTTTGCTCCTAAAGCAGGGGCACCCCCACCCCATACAAACTGATTCTGCAGACAAACTCTCCCTCCAATGAGATGCACAGAATTAGAATAATTAAAGAAAGCCTAAATTGATGGATCCCACTTAGGCTGGGAAATTCTCCAGTGGGCCTTCTGCTCAAACATGTTACATCAATATTTTTGATTCCCCAGACGTTCCGGCATGCGGTACTGGTTTAAAGAGACATCAATCTGTGATGTCAGCATTTATCTAATGACCCTTCAAAAATCAATGTCCAGGATGGCCTGTTACATGCAAGACCCCAATTTGTCCACTCTCCTAGCCATACTTGGTTAAACCTAAAGCCATAATGTCAGTAAAAGTGTGTCAAGTGGCCGGGAGGGATAGGAAGAGGCTCAGAGTACACAGCCAGGTTCAGCCTAGAAAATTCAAGTGATATAGGAATCAAACAAGGAAGTCAAGATGCCCTTCTGGCTCTTCTAAGCACTTCCTAACTCCAAACGTGCATGTCCTGAAATGATCCACTCCTTCTCAATGTTCTGCCTCTAAACCTCTAAACCCTTCTTCCCATCCCTCTCCTGTCCCAGTCCTGACAGCTATGGTAATTTTCTATTTTTGGGTTACTCAACTGGGATTGCCATTTAGCTCCACTCAACAGGAGGCCTTGCTTAGTTCTCTTGTTAGTGTTTATGCTCAGCTCAGCCTCAGCCTCAGCCTTCTTTAACAGCAGTCCTTGACACGGATATCTTGACACCCTAACAGGCAGAAGAGAGGGCCCAAGTTTGTTTCACTTCCTTTTGCCTCTTTAAAATAAATTGGCCTGTACTGGCTGCCACGAGGCTGAGCTGCTTCAAATGCATAACTGGGGGTGACAGCATGCCACTCACAACGCCGGTGTTTGGCCTGCTTCATAATCTCAGCTTTTGTTCGCAGCCGTTGTCTCTCTCTTGACCAAAAGAGTCAGTCTTGAGAGCAAGTGTGGAGCACAAACAGTTGTAAGATATGTTGCACGGGCTGAATTCCTTGTTGTGATTCCTGTCTGTCTCCTTGAATGCAGCTTTCAGCAGGCCCTCTTGCCGACTTTGAGTCCAATTAAACTACAATGAAAGGTACCATGATTTCATTTGCTTGGATTGTCACATTTCAGAAGTTCAGTAGCCTGCAAAATGTTCGCTGTCTCTCATTAAGCAGGTTCTGGCAACTGTGTAAAGCTCTCATTTAACTGCCCCCGCCCCACCTTCAGCCCTGAAGATGGCTTCCTGTGGGGAAGAATACATGCCAGTCAATGTATTAGGAAGGGTTTGGATCCCACAAACAAAAGGTGCTTGAGAATGGCTGACCCCACTTTAGGATAATGAGATGCTAGTCTCGAGATTACTGTTAGGTTTCCAGTGTTTTTATAGAATAATATTTGCTTTGGATAGAAGGTGTGTGTGTGTGTGTGTGTGTGTGTGTGTGTACCTAAGTGTGCATCTCTGGGTGTATTTGTAGGAGGGACACATTTTTAGGAGGGAAACATTCCATTCTGGTGAAAGATTAAGTGACAATGTTTTCAGAACCAAGAATAAAGAGCTACACAGTGTTTTCCCAAAACATGTATTTGTTTCAAAATCCTTAAGAAAAAAGAAATCAGTTTGCACTTAGGTATATACTTAAAAATGAAATGCTTTGAACCAAAGAGTGCTATATAACAAATCAGATTGTCCTGGGAATGTGTTATGTATTTACACAGTAGATAGACCTCAAGTGAGTCTTGCTTAGGCTTCAGGAGTAGAACTTCCTGTTCTGTGCACTGTATTTTTACTCAATCCCATAAGGGCTCTGGATGGAGAGGAAAACTGCTATAGAGATGCCAGAGTGATACTTACCATGCACTGATTGCTTGCTGGATGCCAGGCACTCTGTTAAGAGATTACATACACTATCTCATTTAATCCTCTCAACAACCTGTTTTCTACCTGAGAAGACTGAGGCCCAGTGAAAGTTAAGTAGCTGATTCAACAATCACAGCTGATGAGAAAAACAAAAATCAAATCTGGGCTTGTCTGATTCCAAGGCCCTTTCTCTGAAGCACTTTGTACCTCTGCCCTGGTGGGAAAGGCTGGTGCAATCCCCACTGGACTCACCAAATGAAAACTGGCAGGTGCACACTAATAGGAGTGATGTCCGCCTCACATCCCTGGGGACAGCGATTAGCATGGCCAGTGAGTCAATTTCCACCCTGGCTAATGCATTCATTCTGCTGGACAGGATCTTCTGGAGTTCCAATTCTATTCATCTTTCTATTCTAAAAATATCCCCTATGGGTAAACATCTTTCTTTCTTTCTTTCTTTCTTTTTTTTTTTTTTTTTTTGGTCTAATTGCAAAAGAAAACTTAGGAAACAGACGAATTTCTACCGCCAGACATAATCACTCCGTACAGATTCTCTATTGCCTCCTCCTGTGAAATTTCTGATTTCGAGTACTATTTGCAACTTCCTGTTTGCTGTTTGTTCTCAAGGCATATGTAAACTCAACCCACCTATATGTCATATCCTTCCCATGAGCAGACATCCTGAATATAACCACTGGGTGACCTAGGGTACTCCTTCAGGGCTAAGTACCTGCTTCTCTTAAACACCTTCCAAACTCATCTGGCTCCATGGAGGCCAAATGTGGAACTTTCTTAGGCCCAGGTGGTGAGAAAGGGCCCCAGCTGGTTGAGAACTGAAGGTCAAAGGGGCCCTGGGTCTGGCTGAGTGTGCCAAACCCTGAATCCTAGAAGATTAAAATGTAATCAGAGTTCCTCCTCCCACACAGATCTAACATTCCTTTTAAAACAGAAAAGGCCCAACATAATATAGAAGAAATAATTTTAATTATGTATGCATAAAATTATTATGATCAAAAAATGCTTTCATTTTCTTGGGTAATTGGCGGGGCTGTATAGGATTGATATTCTTGCTTGAAAATAATGATACTTCAGCCTGCAGCAGTCAAGGGTTTCCAGAACGGGGCTGCTGCTCTCTGCCTGGCCCCAGGAAGGGTGTGATGAGCACAATCTAAAATCAATATCAGGGAACAGTTACTGCATCTCAATATTATTTGCTGAGATGGGCTGCTGGAAGAAGAGTGGGGGAAGAGAGATATATGTCAATAGCTTTAACGAAGCACTCCACAGCCATGCACAAAGGGAGGTCAAATAACTATCAGCCGACCAATCCCCATTGTAAGTAGTAAAAATGATAAAATCAATATATTAAATAAAAAGTTAGCACTGCTATTGAACTCTCTCATGATCTGGGCAGCACCTGGCTGAAAATGAAGGAGGCTGTCTTCCAATCTCGGTGGGGCTAAGTGTTGAGGGTCATAACATTTGCTGAATATGGGAATGCACAGGTATTTTTCATATATAATCTGAGCCACAGGAACATCTTAACAATAGGACTGGGCAACTACCTTGCTAGGAAACAATGATCCTTCCCAACCCTGGTTCGAAATCTATTCTGAGGGTCACCAGAGTCCCTCTTTTTTCAGGTGAACTTTGTCTCTCTGTCCTGGATGACAGAGGCTGGACTAGCTCAGGGCTTTCAAGGGAAAAAGAAAGATCCTGAATGATGGTCTGTCCAACGGCAAGACTTGGAAATTTACCAGGAAAAAAAAAAAAGAAAGAAAAGAGAATAAGAGAAAGAAAAGAGAACAAGGGAGAAAGAAAAGAGAACAAGGGAGTTTTAATAGCAAAGGAATGACCTGTTCTTACTAGCCCAGAGGACTATGGGGGTGGCAGAGCATCTCAAAGTCAAGGATGTTTCCTTCACTGCTGGGTTAGCTGTGGAGCACACAAGCAGGTACTGAGAAAGATAAAATTCGAAAAAGTCCAGTCAAAAATGCCTATGAAAGCAGCAAGTTCCAGCCCTACCTGTAGGAGAAAAGAAAAAAAGAAAGAAAAAAGAGGAGAGAGAAAGAGAGAGAGAGAGAGACCTGAGGAATGTGAAAAAATGAGTGACAGCCCGTCGGCAAGACCGCATGCGCTGCTCTGACCTGCATTTAAACACAGAGCTGCTTAGCCCTTTGAACACCCAAAGTTGGCTCTCTTGTTTGCATTTCATAGAAACTACTATAGAAAGTAAACAAGAACCTTTGGTGAATTACTTAGCATACAAATAAAGCAGCAAAGAAGGCTAAGTAGGCCTCTATGAACTAACTGGATTCAAATATTCATCTGTAAATAACCCTCCAATCTGGCGCTTTCACGTACAAATACTACATGGAACATTAGACACAACTAGCTTCTAGGGATATTTAGGCTCACTAGAGAGCAATTTTTATGTCTACTGGCATCTGTGGGTAGTGATATGGACTGACTGTTAATATAACCAACATAAAATTTATGTGAACACTCACTGAAATAGCAACACACTGTCAGACAGCTGGTGGCTGATGCGGAGCACATGCGGATTTTATATGCGCCGCGTAAACTAACCTTTGCAATAAAGATTTAGCAGGTTTATTAGTTTAGGAAATCGCTATAATTAAGGATAATTCATAATGGCCGCTTATGCACTCTCCAGCAATAGCTAGCTTAATTCAGGCTCCATTCCTTTGAGCCATAAATAAGTGAGTTGCTATCTTCTACACAGATGTGGCATTCAACCTGCTCATGTTGGCTGGTTTTTGCTTGTGTTTTAATCAAAAGCATTAGTAGGTAAGACTATAAAAAGCACACGGTTTGAAATAAATTAGCAGGAACTGCATAGGCAAACTTTATTTTTATCTACTCTGAACCCCCACCCCAGCCCGAAAAAAATCTCAACCCATCCAAAATTAACCTTCCCCTTCCAGAGGTAAAGCAATTAAAAACAAATAATCCTTTTAACAGTACTGAAGGAACTTTCATCTAAAATCCCAAGGAGGGAGAATGTGACAGAGCATTAACACTGATGAAGGCCAAAGAAATATGAGTGTGGCCTCTCTACAGTATTTCCATTTAACTGTGCATGTAATTAAAGCCTGACCTCCGCAAGTGCAGCCCGAGGGGCTGTACAGTCACTTCCCCTGTGATCGGAGCCGCCGGCCGAGGAGGCAGGTTTCCAGTGCGTCTCATGCCTTCAGTGTTTGCTCTGAGGCACGGTTGTGCATTTGCTTCCTGTCCTCACCGGCAAGGGACACTTGGTGCTGGCCCCCCTAGCTACACCTGATGGTCTTCCACAACCCCACTGCACCTTCCCGCCAGCTGGCAGACTCCAAGACTGCTGGGGCATGAGTCAGCGAAAGGCAGCCAACACCTGAATCGGGGGTGGGATTCCCGGCCCTCCCCATGCTTACTAACGGGTAGGCATGCACTAGGTGCACAGCGATACCCGGCCCGGCCTGGTCTGAGCAGCCAGCCAAAGGAGCCATTCCCCTCGCGCAGCACCACCCCACCCCCATGCCTCAGCTTGATTGACGTGGGAATTTGGAATCATATTAAGGGTGAAGCTATAGGGAGACTTAAGATTAGCTTTGTTCTTGAGATTTTCATGATTGTGGAGTTAATCCTGGTGTAATGGAAAGGGTGTTGGTCTGAGAAGAGGAAGAATTGGGATGCAGTCTTGGTTGTGTCACTCATCTGCTGCCATATCCCTGAAACAGATAACCTCCCCGGGCTTCACGGTTCCCATATAAAAACTGAGACATTACCGTCCAGTGCACCCACTGTTGGGACTTCTTGGTAAGGGCCCAGAGAACTATGCCCACGAAAGTCTCCTGGCACAGTCCAAATACTATGGTGACTTCAACCTAATTGGTTCTCAGAGGTGACACTTGAGGGTCCAATTTCCCCATGGGAAAGCAAGGCTGGTCAGCGAACGGGCAAGAGCTCTTTAAACCAGGTGTCCTCCTGACAGCTCCCAAAGGAGCTGTAGGAGGCTGGGTTCCACACATAAGAAAAAGTCCTCAAAGTCACTTGGAACATGGGGGAGAGGGAAAGGGACATGAGATAAGCAGGTAATCCCACATACAGATGTGTAATGCACTGGTTACTTTTAAGAGGATGTGACCAAAATACCTGAAATGAAGGAGCAAGAATGAACTTGGCTCATAGTTGCAGAGAGTTTAGTGTGTGGCTGCTTCGCCCCATGCTTGGGGGGAACATCACCTTGGTGGGAGTGTGTACAGCGGGAGGCTTGTGGACAGGAAACATGGCACATAGGGAAAGGACTGGGTGAGCAAGTGACATCTTCAAAGTCCAGTCTTCCCTCCCCTCGTGACCTAGGCTCTACCATCTACTAGCCAGAAACCAAACATTCAACAAAATAAGCTTGAAGGGGACATTTCAGTTTAAACCATACACAGGTACAATGCAATGACACGGAGAAAGGGTAGGACAAGCCATTTTAAAAATATTGTATCTTTTTACTGAAATAATTTTCTTTTACAATATTTTATTTATGTATTTTCAAGGAGAGAGCTGAGGGTGGGAAGGGGGGAATGGGCACACCAGGGTCTCTTGCCACTGCAAATAAACTCCAGAAGCATGTGCCACGTTGTGCATCTGGATTTATGTGGGTACTGGGGAATCGGACTTGGGCCATCAGAGTTTGCAAGCAAGCACCTTTAACTGCTGAGCCATCTCTTCAGCCCCTGAAATAAAGACCCTACCTTGAAAAACCACAGTACTAATATTATAATACTAATATAATACTAATAAAATATTAATTTTCTTCTTTTTAGAAAGGCAAAGAATGTGGTTGAGCTTTCTTTGTGAAAAGGTAAGCTAAGCTGTTCATAAGAAATTCTTCCCTCCAATCACTTTACTGAGAAACTGAGGTTAGAGCTAAAATGGAGAGAATTGGCAAACACTGAACACATTTTATTCACGCATTTTGGTCCTGTGTGTCCTGACTCCAAGGGGACACATTCAGAGAAGAATAGCCGAGCAGAGGCAAAGGGCACTGGGAGTGGCTGGGGTGAGCAACAGCACCGCCCCCAGCTCTGCTCTCAGCTTGCATGCCTCGGTGGCCCGTGGGCTAAAGAGAACAGGTGAGAAGGATCCCAACTTCTAGGATTAGCATGAGGGACCCTTCTGGGTCAGGGTGAGGAAACCTGCAGCCGTGGAATGGTTCCTTACTTTGAATTTCATCACAAAGGCTCTATGAAGCAGTGTGACCTCAGCACCTGAGTTAATAAAAACAGCCACGCAGTTCCCTATGGTTGCGGTTGCCAGAGCCATGGTAATCTGGCATGCTTACCTGTCAGTCCTGATGGCAAGTGGCTTGCCCTCTTTCTAACTCATGTATAGGCTTATTTAATCAGGTGTGCGCTGGAAGATTTATGTCCCATCACAAAAGTGTTCTTGGGAAAATACAACTCTAGTACAGGGGGTTGTAAAAAAAAAAAGAAAAAGCGCTGGATCCCAGAATGCGGGAGCAAGTGGGGTCAGGCAGTGGTGGGGCCCTTCCCTAGCCCTGCATTCACACTGAAAGTACTAACGCAAAATGAGGAACATATTTATCAGGAAAATCTCTTATTCTTTCAAAACAGAGTTTCCTTTAGGAGTCAAAGTTCACAAGAACATTTACCATTCTGGTGCACAAATTGACATCTTTAATAAGGCTTCTGGAAATTCAGAATTTAAATCATGGTTAGAATGATAGGGTCAAACATGTCCAACTAAGAACCAAGGGTCAAAAAATAATGTTTCTATTACAGCTAAATTGCTTTAGGATACTCTTAAGCTTCAAAATAGAAATGATAAACTAAAATAAAGATGCTTAAAACTAACACACAGACTGGGGTTTTCTATAGAAATACCTGGTTGCAACAGTTTTCTCCTGCACAGGAGAACGAATGTTGAAGTGCACAGCACTCACGCAGAAAGACGAGCGAGAGCAGCAGCCTGAGCGACGCATAAGCGTGTCTGAAGGACCCTGTGGTAAGCTCCTCCAAGTCAAACGAATAAGACATGGCTAGTACATCACATCAAGCACATGTCAGTCTATGACATGAGTTAAGTGGAGAAAGTGATTATGAAGGAAGAGAGTAAGAAGTCACTTGGGGAAAAGTATACTCATTACTCTATTTGAAATGATTAAAATTTATTTGCCATGTATGTATGCATGTATTATATATTTATGTGTGCACTAGAACCTCTTGCCAGTGCAAACGAACATTAAGATGAGTGTGTTACTTTTTGTGTCCAGTTTATGTAGGTGGCTTGGGAACTGAGCCTGGGCCAGCAGACTTTGCAAGCAAACACCTTTGACCACTGAGCCAGCCATCTTCCTAGTCCCTACTATATTTTTAGTTTTTACAAATACTGCCTTAGCAGGGCCTTGTGGCATGGGCCTGTGATCCCAGATACGTAGGAGGCAAAGACAGGAGTCTTAAAAGTGAAAGGGCAGCCTGGGCAACTTAGAGAGACTATACTCAAAATAAAACGAGGGCTGGGGATGCAGTTCAGTGGTAGAGTGTTTGTTATAACATGGTGCTAGGCCTTGGGTTCAATCTCTAGTAACACAAATAAAATAAAAATATTACCTTAAAAACAGGGGTTGGAGATGCCTCAGTGGTTAAACGTGTTTCCTGTATAAACGTAGTGGGGTGAGCATGGGGGTTGAGACCACAGAATTGGAGTCCAAAACAGCTGGGCATGGCCATGTATATCTGCAACCCTAGCCCTGTGGAAAACACAGAATTCCTGGGGGCTCATGAAACCTCCAAAACTCTGGAATCAATGAAATGGAATCAATGAAACAAGTGGCTAAGCAAAGGAGAGGGACACCGCACCCGTTGTTCGCCTCTGGGGCATGTGCATTGGTACTGCATCTGCACATACACATGCACACACCAAACACATACACTACATCACACCTACTATACACACATGCAAAAAAAAAAAAAAAAAAACAGTCAGAAAAAGGAACTTGATGGATGGGTCTCAGTACTACACACTTGACGGCTATTCTAGAAAAAGTCACTAGAATCTTCGTTTGCTTCCATTCTCACCTCCTGCTAACCTGCCAGGAAGACTTAGAACCACTCTGCCTCAAGCCTTTGGATCCTATCTAGTTATACTTATCTCTGGGTCAATATATTCTCATCAAAAGAAAGCAAAGTGCTCTAAACGGCCACATAAAATCTCTCAGCTTCTGTTCAAATCCCTGACAGGGACCCAAGGAGGTTTTATTCTTATCACTTATGTTTACTTTTCACTTTGAATCTGAATCTGTTTCATAGCTCTCCAGGAAGATTCAAGGACACTGCCAGATGTTCATGACTCAAGAATAATTAAAACAAAAATGGTATAGTCTGTCTAATAACAGTGGACTTCAGAAACAGTAAAGAGCACTTTTCAATCTCTGTCATCCAAGTGGAAAATAGATAGGTCTAGCGTAGACCCATTTTTCCCCCCTCAGAATTCTTTCATTGACTTAAAGCAGAATCCCGGTGGGGCAGTCTTCCCTAGCACAAATGCTGGATATGAGGTTCCCGGCTTCTGCCTGACCTTTGCCTAGTGCCCTGGTGCCAGCGGCCCAGCAGTAATATTTTGCTCACCATCATAACTTGGAGTCATTTGATTTGCAGATGGGGACCTCTATTGGTATGAGAAGAATCTCAGGGAAAAACGAAACCTAGCAGAGCTTCTTATCCAAATGTGGCTGAATGTACCAATAAAAAGCCACAGCTCTACATCATAAAGCAAAAATGCAGCGCTCAAGCCTCTCTCCTCCCCTGCCTCTCAGGAAAGCCTGCCCCTCAAGGCTCTGAAGTTAACCTCCTCGCACACCCCAGGGGCGTGCATGTGCACACACTCACTTCTCTCAAGCTGCTTGTGTCACCAGGGTGGCAGTCCATCTCTTTGCTGACAGATCTCCGTGTTGGGCAGGATTTCCAATCCTTCATGACTATCTATTTGTCACTGCAGGTGAGTGGTGGCACTCAGCCTGATCCCCAGCCACTTTCACAGTTACTTATCTGTCTTTATGGATTCATCCTGTGTGTCAAGCCAGCGCATAACAGCATTACTGTCAGGGTGACAAAACTGTCCCCAGAGTGCCACAAATGATTCTCTCTCCTTATGGCTGCTAGCAGGAGGAAACGGCAGCACTACCTCGCCTCACTCATCCTTCCCCAGCCCTCTCCTGGCTCGCATCTCCTCCTGCAGGTAGAGCTGGCGAATGATGGGCTCAGCTGAGAGCAGTATCCATGGGCGAGAAATTATAAAAGGAAAAGGGAGTGGGCTGGAGGGAGCAGGGCGGCTTCCTGCAAGGAGACATGTCCTTGTCACCTGCTCTCGGGCGTGGTCCGGGCATGTTTGGCCGCCTGTCACTGAGGAAGTGAGTGCAGGCCTCCCTCTTCAAGTCTCCAGGCTGTCACTTTTCCACCCTCCCATGTGCATGTGACCCACAGTGAAGGGACAGAAGGCTGGGAACTGATAAGCCAGTAAATCTGAACAGAAGTGGCAAGTTGTGATTTGAACACTGTCATTTGGGGAACAGAAATATTAACTGGAACTAATAGTAAATAAGAATTTCAGGAGCACCTTGGGTTTGCCAAATGATCTATAATCATTTTTTTTCAAGTTGACTGCTTCAAAAATAACATCTCATTTCTTTTCTGTTTTGAAATGGAGCCCCAGTTCCGTTCTCCTCTTGTACACTTCCTTCGAAATGTAATTTTGACAGCAATGTGGGTGCCTGTGGCCATGTTCCTTGGAAGGAAAGCTTCTGCTTTTTCTTATTTTAATTCCACAATAGCATGCCAAAATTAACACACCAAAGGGGAAACACTGAAATTTTATTGCCACCAGAACCTTGCTGGTACTGGACCAGGTCCATAATCATTTCCCTGGCTTGCCCAATGTGACCTTCTAATGCCATTCAACAGTTTCACAGATCCCTCCAAAATCAAGGTCAGCGGAGGTGAGCAGGACAGTCACACTGTATTATTTTGGGGCTTCACAAAGCATTAGAAAAATAGTCAACAACACAGCCTGCTCACCAGGTGGGGCTGGGGATAAAGTTGGGTTGGAAGGCTTGGCTTCCGTTTGGAAGGTCAAGTAAAATACAAGTGCATGCGTGCAGGTGCACACACGCAAGCACACGCGCGGTTCAGGCGTGCCTCCAGCCCTGCTTTGTTCTCAGCCTGATGAGCATTCACTGTCTGGGTCTTTTTTAAAAATAGGTTCAAGCTGATTTCTGACACTGGAAAAACAAACCTAAAAGCAATTTAGAAAACACCTGCCCGTGAAGTCAGATGGCAAAATATCTAAAGCTTCTCTCGAAATCTGTGACCTCAGAGACTGACATGGTTTGATGGGAAATTTAATGTAATAGGCTGCGAAAGCCAAGAGGCCTGTTGTCAGCAATGAAGTCTGAAAGTTAGCAGAATTAATAACACTGTACAATGGAAGAGCCCTCAAGGGACAAGGCTGCAGAACCAGGGCAGTGGGGAAAAATGACTTTTGAAGTCATTTCACTATGACATTCTGTCATCACTGCTAAACGGAAATAAAAAATCATCCGAATCACCACATGTTTCTTTGTGTGTCCTTCCCTTATCTAATATAAAGTAATAACACCCCACCCAGGCTGGGAACGGACCCTCAGGGGATTCTGAGAGCTCCATTTTGAATGGCTAAATGCAGTAAGAATAAATGCAAGTGGGAGTCTGTTTAGCAGAGAGTGATGCCTGGGCTGTCGCCCGTCGAAGGCCAATAAATCGCAATGCTTCAACAAGAGATGAAAATGGTTATCTCGTCATTGCAGTGCCAGGCCGAAGTCGTCTCCGAGCCAGAGTACTTTTATAGATGATTTATGCCTGTGAAGGATAGTTATTTAGCAAAATGGCAGATAATGATGAATAGAAAGTAAATATGAATAGCAGCAAGGGAGTGGTGCTTTGCAGCCGCAATAGACCAAACAAAATACCTCCATAAAGTACATGCCACAGATAATTGCCACTACACTGAAACCAAGTCCCTCTATGACTTGGAGTGAAATACAAATGAGCCCATCTGATTTAGTAAGTGATTGCTTTTGTTGTTCTAGAATACACGCCCCTAGAGTCTGCTAATTTTCCTGAAAGCATACTTTGTATCTATGGAAGAGTGGGCAAGAGTGCAGGCTCTGGGCCACACTGATTGGATTCAAATCCTAGCCCAACCTCCTAGCTATTAGACCCTGCCACAGTTCCTCACTCTTCTAAACCTTAGCTTCCCCATCTGCGAAATGGAAGTAACAGTGCTGCCCTCTCAAGTTTGCTGCAAGGATTAATTTTAAAAGGTCAGCACAGAAAGAACTGGCCATGGTTCTTGGTATTGAGTTTCCACAACATAAATTTCGCTATTCCTATTATTTTGGGGCCAGCCATTAAGAAAATTATTAACCAAACTTTTAATTTTATCTAGTCTTCTTTGTTGGCTGATTCTTTTTGTGACACCTAGAGCGAGATCTGAAAAGACTTGAAGTGGAAAATCCGTGGTCCCTGATGGGGCAAGGTCAGCGTTCACCCAGCACAATGTTTGATTACTCCATCATGGGGCTCCTTCATTCTCAAGGAATAAGAAATGGTCACATCATCAAGTTAGGAGGGGAGTAAGGAACAAAAGAAATTATGTATGGAGTTACAATGGGAAGGAAGTCTATTTTAAAGAGAAACAATGGAGTTTTTGGAGCCTTTGAATAAAAGATAAGTTGACTGCACATAGAATGTCAAAACGCACTGGAAGGAAAGCTTTTTTAAAAAAAAACATTTTTGTTGGTACTGAAACATTACACAAGGAAAAACACTAATTATAGTTTTAAATGTCCAAAACGCCATGTCCACCAAAAGCCCGATGCTCATTAGTACTAGTAATTAACTTTACAACTGTCAACACAAACAGCACACAGGCTGACAGATAGAGAGTAGCTCTGAGGGTGCTAATAAATCCGGAAATAACAACTTGACACACAGATGCACAAAAGGATGCAGGTGATAGAGAAATGTTGACATCAAATCTAATTATCTCCGAGACGGCCAACTACAGCGCGAGCCTCAGTAATGCACTGTTATTGCCAGTGATGAGCCTCACTGGCACCGCGCTTAACCGCCGCCTACACGCGAGCGTTTACAGCCCTTGTCAGAGCTGGCGAGGACAATATCAAACAGGAAATTATGAGTGCCATGACCCCTCCAAGTCAAAACTCCAGTGATGAATACGGGCTCAGCAAGGCATGGTAGATTACCCCCTCACGAGTTCTAAAGCTGGGATGATATATGACATTTTTATCAGGCACTTTCTCAGGAATGTCACCAAGAGGGAAAATAAAGGCCCTGCAAAGAGCCGGCTAGGTGAATTATGCAACTGTAATTGCCGATCATAACCTGATATGAGTTGAAATTGCTCTGTTTTCATATTGAGATAGCATAAAATTGTCGGGAAATGCAATGGCTCCTTAATGTGGGCTAGATGAGTCTAATATTCTGATCATTTTTCACTCGGCTGCAAGGTAAATCGAGCTTCCTTAACACAGCCACTGTGGCCCAGGGCAATCGAGGGGCCCAATTTTACACTTGAATTGAGCAAATATGTGTAAACTACGATTTTTCATATTTTCTGCATGCATAAGAAGATGAAACATCTTTATCATCTGTATTGTCTGGCTGAGCTTATACAAAATATTAGTTTATCTCTCCTACTTTGGTTCATTCCATAAGCGAGACACATAGATCTGAAGGACAGGCAATATCCCATATATAAAACAAGTCCATCTTTTATGCAGCCTCATTTCACACATTCTCCTATTTAAAACAACTACCACCACCACAAACGTAGACACAGCAGCAGTGTACAAAAGGAGAACTCTTTTTTAAAGAGGGGGGGGGCGCTAACCACAACCAATTGTTCTATCATTGTCCTGTTCGTGCATAGGGATGGGGGGTGGGAGCCAAATATTCCTACATTACCTCCCTTTGCCCACTTAAGGCAGTTATACCCGCAGGAAGATGACACCAGCCCGCATTTTATTGCTTTCCCACTGCAGCCTGCGGCAGAGGGAAGAACATTTCAGCTTTCTTCCCCCTTGTGGGCAGCAGTGCGCCTGGCACATCTTGACAGTATTACTGGGGATGTTTGGTACCTGGTCCTGTTCTTCCTCCGTCTCGGGCCCTCCCCCTCTGAGGATGGAAGGCCTGGGCTCAGCAGAGCTGCGTCGTACCCCAGTCAATGTCCTTCTCTACAGTGCCTGCTTCCCATCCCATGTACGGGTTCTGTGTCAGCCACACAATGCCAACCAGGTGCAGGGGACCCTGTGAAGCCAAGGATGAGGCCTACACAGGGCCTACTGAAGAGTCAGCCTCAGGGTCCCGGGGGAGAGTGGTATCCCTGTGATCTACTGCTACCCATCAACTTATTGGGGCTTCTATATGCACAGCATTCCTTATAAGTATCACGTGGGCAAACTTAGCTGGGCTCAGGGCATGACTCATCTCTACCCACTGTGTTCAGCCTCAAGTCACAGAGGAGTGAGCAAAGAATTGAGATAACCCCCTGAGGGGGGCACTGAGGAGATGGGTCAGTGCTGAAAGTGCTTGCTAACAAGGCCGGCAAGCCTGGGTTCGATTCCTTGGTACCTACATAAAGCCAGATGCACAAAGTGGTGCATGCATCTGGAGTTCGTGTGCAACGGCAAGAGGCCCTGGTGCACCCATGCTCTCTCTCTCTCTTCCCCTTCCCTCCCTGCAAAGAAAAATTAAAAAAATAAAAAATGTATATTTGAAAAAAAAAAAAGGTAACCCAATGGTCCAGGCATGGTGGTGCATGCCTGTTAGGAAGGCCTGGGAAACAGAAGGGAGAACAGCCTCAGCTACATGGCTAGTTTGAGATCAGCCTGGGCTACATGTGGTCCTGAATCAAAATAAGAAAAGAAAGAAGAAAGGAAAGAAAAAAAGCAATGAAAGAAAACAACACTATGAGGGTTTTTTTCCCTTTAAAATTAGTTAATTAATCTTTATTATTTACTTTGCAGTATTAGGGATCTGTGGATTGAATATAGAGCCATGTGTTTGTGAGGCAAGAACTCTACCACTGAGCTATATCATGAAAGTCCCCTTAAAAACAAACCATCAGCTTCTTTCAAGAGATCCCTATGACACAGGGTACTGATAACAGAGACCCGGGAAGAGTACAGACGATGGACAGGTTGGCAAGAGTCACTCTAAGTCCAGTTCATCAAAGAGGGCTCACAACCAAGGGCACAAGAGTGCATGCTAATGCTTTCTCTTTCATAGTGGCCACTCAGCTCCACCAGGAATCAATACAACATGGAGCAGTGCTAAACAAGGCTTTCTGGAACTGTCTGAGGCTAAGCTAAGACAGGACACATGAAGGAAGGAAGTATATGGATGTGAGTAGGGGAAGGGAAGAGTGGTTCTGTGAGATTACTTTGTCAGTCTGATAGCTGGCCCCATTCCAGCTTGCTCTTCTAGATGCCCGCTGCACATACACGAACCTATGCAGCTCTCAGCTCACAGTCATCTCCCTTTCTTAGAGTATACACTCCATGAAGGCAGGGACCTTGCTTTCTTTGTCGTGGCATCTAACACAGTCCCTGGCAGAGGTGACTCTCAACACATACTGAACAAATGTGTGAATGAGTTGGATGGCATGTTCCTTAGCTAGTGCTGTGAAGTTAATCCATTCTCCAGTTAGTGGATTGCTGCAGTTCCCTTCACATTGCTGGACAAACATCTGACCAGAAGCAGCTTAGGGGAGGAAAAGGTTTAATTCAGGCTTACATAATCCAAAGGAAGTTCCATCGTGGAAGAAGAAACAGACTCACTCCTAAAGGTAAATCCTTAGGCTGGACTTAAGATCTGCCCCCAATGACACATTCAGCAGGCTGCTGGAGACTCAACTTACAAGCTTAATCAAAAATACCTCCAGCTATGGTGAACATACATTCACATTAAAACTACCAGAGTCTGCCCCTGGCTCTCATAGACTCATGATCATCTCATAATGCAAATTTAATTCAGACCAGCTTCAAAGGTTCCCACAGTCTTTACTAACAATGTTAACAACATTAAAAAGTTAAATGTTAAACAAAATTAAAAAGTTGTAAATGTCATCTGAAATTTAAGACTATCTCTTAACTGTGAATTCTATAAGATCAAAACACAAATTATTACTTCTAGCACATAATGGCACAGAGTAAACATTTCCATTGTGAAAAGGTATAACAAAGAAAGACTAAACCAATTCAAATAACAACCAGCAGCTAAACATCAAACATCTGCAGTTCAAGGCCAACATCCATAACCAGCAACAAAAGTCTCTGGATTCTAATTTTATCCCTCCAGCTGGGATGACTGAGCAGCTCTTCATGGCAGCCTTTCCATAGTCCTGGTATATCCAAAACATCTTTGGGTCTACACTGAAAACCATGGTTTCTCATCACAGTTCCATATAATGGCCTTACTTGACCTCCATACAGGGATTTCAACCCTGTTTCCCATTGTTACATCTCAGCATCAACTGGAATAGGTCCATTTTCATATAATGGCCTTACTGGGCCTCCACATAGAGATTACAACACCCCTATTTTACATGTTACATCTCAGAGGCTCCAACCTTACCGGACTTTCACATAGAGATATCTACCCTGCTTCACTTTGCCTGGGGGGTTATTTCCAGAAAAACAAAATTATGTTGTATAACCAATGACTTTTACCTGTACTTTTCATGCTTCCAAAACCAATAGATGTGGCATAGCCAAATTTGTAAATCCAGGGAATACTAAATCTTGACCTTCAAGAGCAAGTTACTTCTTTAGAATTCTTCCTTAAAGCTATCTCCTTGCAAAAGAATTTGTCACTCCCCCAGAGTGACTTATATAGCCAGAAAATGATGGCAAGTGACTGCACTACCTTTACTCATTTGAAAGTTCAATGGGTGGATTTCATTCTCAGGCACTGTTTCACTGTCTCAGTGCAAAGCAGTTGGTCCACCCTTACTGGTGGTAATCATTAATTGTAGCTTCACTAACCTTGAACTTTCTGCCAGTAACTTTGAACTTGCCTGAATGTTTTCTATGATAAACTGGGCATTTTCATATCTTTCTATTCTAGACCTTCTGCCAAGCATACCAGTCAACTACTTTTAAATTCCACCTTGATCAGACTCTCTAGGCATGGGCAGAAGAACATATCCAGCCTTTATGCCAGTAGCGTAGCTCTGACAAAGTTTTCTCTTTCCCCTTTGAATGTTCATAAGCCAAGCCTTCACAGTCTGCAAGTCTCTCTGCATTTAGCATTTTCAAACTCTCACCAGAATAGCCCATCAAGCTCTCCTTACAATACTGAAAGTCTTCTCCAATCAAAAGTACCAAATGCTTCCACATTCCTCCTATTCACTTGTTTCAAAAGATCAAAACCCACATGGTCAGATTCATCACAGTAATGACCCTAATGTTGGTACCAATTGTACTGTTGCAGTCATTTTCAAGTTGCTATACAACATCCAGCCAAAAGCAGTTTATGGGAGGAAAGGGTTTATTTCAGTTTTACAGAATCCAGGGGAAGGTCCATCATGGAGGAAGAAGCTGGCTTGTTTCCACAGATGCATCCGAGAGAGAGAGAGAGAGAGAGAGAGAGTTAGAGAGAGAGAGAGAGAGGAAAACAAACAAACAAACAAACCACCAGCTAGCACAAATAAACTAGAGCTCAAACTGCTCTCAACATACTTTAGGCTGGACTTAAGATCCACCATTAGTGATATCTCCTCTAGAAGGCTGCTAGACTCAAACTGCAAGCTTAATCAAGCACTCAGGATGTAGAGATAGGAGGACTGCCATGAGTTCAAGGCCACCCTGAGACTACATAGTGAATTTCAGGTCAGCCTGGGCTAGAGGGAAACCCTACCTCAAAAAACCAACCAACCAAATAAACAAAAAAACTTCAGGTTATGAGGGACATACATTCACATTCAAACTACTACATGATTTAAAACAATAAGCATTATCAATCTCACACAGCTTCCCTGTGTGAAGAGAGAATATGTCTCCAGGTGGTTCTGGCTCTGGACCATCCTCATGAATGTAATCACAGTATGAGCTGGGATTACAGTCATCTGAGGCTAGATTTGGGATGGAAAATACACTTCCTAGCTTAGTAACATGGTGGCTGGCTAGAGATGGGCCTTGGTGTTTTACCATAAGGGCTTCTCCAACAGGGCAACCAACTTCCCCCAGAGTGGCTAGTATAGCCAGAAAGTGGTGGTGAGTGACTGCACTACCTTTAACTCCTAGTTGTTCCCATTTATTCTATTTGTTTGTTGGGTGTGCATTACCAAATATAGCTCACAATGAAAGGGAGGGACTTACACAGGACTGTAAATACCAGAGGATGGAGACCATTGGAAGCCATCTTGGTCTGGCTACCATGGCCATATTCTAACAACCAATCCAACTTTATTATTATTATTATTTGAGTAGGGTCTTCACTTTAGCCCAGGCTGACCTGAATATCACTCTGTAGTTCCAGGCTGGCTTTGAACTCACAGAAATCCTCTGACCTCTGCCTCCTAGTGCTGGGATTAAAGGTGTGTGCCATCATCCCCAGTCCTATTTATTTATTTATTTTACAAATAGTCTTATATCCTCTCTCCCCTAGTCCTACTTTCCCTGGGGGCTCTCCTCAGTGGGGTTGTTGGTGTTCACTGTTGAGTAATTAAGGTCTCAATCAATCTCTGGTGGATGGGGGGTGTGTGCTTCAGGATATTTCTATCTACCCTATGGCTCTTACACTCTTCCTGCTTCCTCTTCTCCAATGGTCCCTGAGCCCTGTCAGGCCTCTTAGCAGTATGGTTTCATGTTGAGTTCTCTGTAGCCTCTGGGTTTCTGATTCAATGTGTTTTAACTGATTACAGTATTGGTCACCATTCCCCTGGAGCTGATGTCAGGTTAGCAGTGGGAGCAATACTTGTGTCACTGCTTCTTCTGTAATTTCTCGTGAGCCCCAGCAGATATGGTATAATAGGTGGCATGTCTTATGGTAGGTAGTAGTCTATCTTTTCTCATTGTATTGGAGGATCTTGGATCTCCTGTTTTTTGTTTTTTGTTTTTTGTTTTTTTTTTTTGTTGTTTGTTTGTTTGTTTTTTCCTCCTGTCTTCATGGCTTGGGAAAAGGATTATACAGAATCTTGTCCCTATGTTCCCCTATTTTTTGGCATGGCTCTTACTCTGCCACCTTAACCAGAAGCCCTCCCAATTCACATTTATTGGGTATCTTGTTTGTAATACATCCTGTGCTGAATTTCAGGGTAACCATTTGGTGAAAAGCAAGATGGCCCCTGTCCTCACAACACTAATACAAAAGGGAAGCTGAGTGGTGAATGGTTCACTAGAGTGTGAGTATTACTAACCTAAGAGTAAGTGGTAGGTGCATGTGAGCACCATTCATTTAAAGTCTTTAAACTGGAATTGTTGGTCATCAAACATCCATCATTTGGGCCACTTCTCAAAGAATTCTCCATTGTCCTGGCAGTCATGGCACTACCAGACCTATAAAGAGTGATACCTTTATGGGTATTTACTGGGCAGGAATCAGAGATACTTATCAGCTTCTTCTGCAATGAAGAACTTCAGGTGAGGAGAGCAGAGATTTTTGTCAATTGCACAGTAATAACTTTTATTGAAACACCTTCATTCTTCAGGCAGAAAAACAAGTCATCAGTAGAGATAAAGAATCTGCTTTCTGAATCCTGAAGTTAACTTTCTAATCAGCAAAAGACAGGGGTGGGAATTATGCCCATAGGTGATCTGAACCAGATGAAATGAAACTCTGTGTAATATAATTTATTTTTTAGTTTTTAAAGTAAATGAGAATACATGAGGGCAAGTTTTTTTGGTTTCTGTTTTTCCTTGTGTTTTTTAATCCAAGAATCGACTTGTTTCTTCCTAGGGAATCTTTATTGAGTTGTAACACACTCAATATTATTAAGAATTCTGATCAGAGGTGAACATGCAAAACACTCAGCCAGGGGGATTAAGACTCTTTGTTAGTGTTTACGTTATCTGTTTTTAATTCCTATATATCCTTTCTTTATCTCAGTGTTTCAACACTAATTGCAAAACAGCCCTCACTCACAGTAATGAGCCCCTGGCCCTTTGCAGACCTCCAGACATTGCTCCTTGCCATAGATAACGCAGCCCCTTAGCAAGGCTCAGTAACTGGATCAAGGTCTTTTACTGCTTTTCTACTTTCTTTTGCTCATCTGGCCTTCCAGAGGCAAATCCAGTTCACTAAATCATGTAGTTCAGGGTGATATCTTAGTCTGCTGAGAGTCTCTCACCTCAGCTGAGTCTGATGAAATGAATATGCTGTTCTTGCCTTCTTCAAGATCTTTCCTGACTTGGGATGGAGCAGGACTGAGCACCAGTATTGGGAAGCACCCACTCCACCTGGTAGCATTAGCAGGACTAGACCCAAACTGAGCCCTGCTGGCCTGTGACTCCCAGTTGAGTCCTATTCTAAAGATCTCAAGGCACTACAGCTTTGTCCTCTGTCTTGTTCCCACGAATTTCCATGTAGCATTTAGGGTAAGGAATACTCCCTGGGTTTTGCATGCATTGGAATCATAGCAAAGTGTCAAAGGAAGAGAATAAGCTCTTACATCAATGGAGTTGTTCAATTGCCACTTACTCTTATTTTATTTAGCAAGAGAAGAACTGCATTCTGCCTTTTTTTCCCTTTAGCCCCAATTTTCCACTCAGCCGTTTCTATGATTACAAATATCGTTTACTCTTTTTTCATTACAGAGACACCTACACATTGAAATGGTACCTATTTCATCTTCCTGTCTTGTCTCTTCCTGTATGCCCCTTCCAGAGACTTAATTCAGGGACCGTTGCTAAGCAACAATACATCATGGCAGCCAGTCACCAATTACTAATTGTCCTCAGCACTTTAGCCTTACAAATCTAGACTGTCTGTGACAATGGCACGCAGCTTCCATGGCCAAAAACACATCCAGAGGTTTCTCAGCTTAGTAAAAATAGACGCTAATAACAGAGTACCATTATCATAGCATTCACAAAGACCTCCAGTCTCACACCCACCGAACCACGGTACAGGCCAAAGCCCATCATCTTGGCATTGATCTCTCTTTTTTTTTCCTCAGGAAATAAACTGGAAGGACGGGTAAAAATATCCAATCACATGCCCAGAGGAAATCGTGGACACCGGCACTTCACAAGTAACTGTACCTTTCTCCCCACTGGCACCTTCGCACTGCTACAGTTTCTAGTTGAATTGAGCATCTATGAGTAATCAAATTTCAGCCTCAATTTTATGGTTAGTGTAATGGAGTTAATTTCTCTAATGCTAGCAGTTCATGGAAGGGGTCTCTTGCGGCAGCGCAGACCTGGGACTCACGGCAGCTGTCAGAGATGCCGCTAAGGAATTCCTTATTAGCTAAGATGCAACCAGGCAGAAAACTCATTACACAGTGCTAAATATACTTAATCACATCTATTAGAGAAAAATGAACTTGATAATTACAACAAATAACTAAACTGCAGAAAGTGTTCAAGGGAAAAAAAAATCCACACCAGGATCTAAGTGCATGGGGAACCTGGGTTGCCTAAGACTAAAGGGAAGTAGGGAACATGTCGCTTTGTGCTGAAGGAGAAACCAGGTCTCCAGGTAGGTGGAGCTGGTTCAAGTTGCCTATGAAAATGACAAATTTACATTTCAAAGGTGCCTTTGTTTATTTGGTATGTGTAAAGTTTTAATTAGAGAGAAATCTTCTGAGGAGAAGGCTTTGTTTACAGACTGGTTTTCCTCAGTGAGGTGGCAGGGTTGGGGGGAGGGGTTGTGAGGAGCCCACAGTAAGCATGCGGCTTGACAAATAGAGATCTATAATAGCTCTGTGGCACAGACCACTTCCCTGAAGCCTGGCAAATGTTCAGAGTCAAATGTGCCTTTTTCCTCTGTCACAAAACTGATGTCCCCAAGTTGCGGGGGAAGAGGGCTTTACCATTATGGCTTGAGGAATCTACTTGAGGTGTTCTGGAGTTGAACGTCACCTATCAGGTTTTTCCAGGCCCTAACCTCACTGGAAAAAGGGATCACTACTGGGCAATGGATAGGTAAGGTGTTCAAGGACAGCATGGCTCTGGGAAGCATGTCTGTGGAATCAAGAATTGCATTAACTTCTGGCAAAGACCTGGCAGGATATCACTGGAAACTGGAGGGTGATATCAGCTACTTCCTTGTTGTTGGGACAAAATACCCAACCAGAAGCAGCTTGTGGAAGAAAAAAGAGGTTTCATTTGGCTTACAGTTTTGAAGAGAAGTTTCATCATGGTGGGAAAGGCATGGCAAACCAGAGGGGGAAGCCAGAATCACACTGCAGCAGTCAGAAAGCAGAGGGCTACAAGACATCAAGACCTACTCACAGCGATACTTGCTCTATCAGGCTTCATATCCTAAAGATTCTCAAACAGCGCCACCACCTGGGGATCAAGTATTCACACATATGAGCCTGTAGGGAACATTTTTCATTCAAGCCACCACAGAGGATTAAAGGGATTTTTTTCCTCTCTCATTTTTCTTATTTTATTTATTTATTTATAATTTATTTTTTGGAAACAGGGTCATGTTATGTAGCCCAGAATGCCTTCAGCCTTCTAGTTTGGGAGTGAAGGCTGAAAACCTGTACTAGCCCATCTCAGTTAACTCCCAAAGGCCTGCAATGAGCAAAGCAAGAAGAGGGTTTCAGCCTGGACAAGTCCCTGACTCTCTGGTGGCTTCCTCTCTGTGGAAAGATGGACACAGGTTTTAGGTATAGAAATAGCAGGATGGGGTCATCTCTGGAAAATCTGCTCAACAGAAACTGCACCATTACCTTTGGCCAGCTGCAGCAGCAAAACTGCCTTCACTCCAGTGACAAGAAAAGTCAAGTCCTACCTGTGCCTCCAGCGCCAACACCAGGGAGCACCTGCCTCTGAGCGTATTTTAGAGAATAAAAACAGAAACGATATACTGAGCTCTTTCCAAACACTCCAAGTTTCCTAAACTGAAAGTCACTTTCTGGCCTTACCGTTTGGTGGCATTGTCTTTTTCATAGGTAACAAACATTCTAGGTTCTGTCACTCTAGCCATCCAGCTCTCACTACTGCCTTGCTTTAGTTTCCTTCCAGGAAACATCTCCGTCATGGCCCCAAGGGTTTATGGCTCCGTCACCTTTTCCCTGGCAGTACTGCACACCACGGCTGGAAAGGAGGCAGGGGAGCAGCTCTGTTGGGATGGCTGCAACAAGGCTTCTTGATTTTTCTGTAGTTGGCAGCCACAAGGACAGCTACTGAGACCATCTCTAAGTGACCTAGAGTCTGACTGAAAAGTGGAACCAACGTAACAGCAGAGCAGCCACATAGGTCATGACCACCTTATCTCAACTTAGCTCACTTTGTACTTAAGCCAGGTTTTCAGGACTGGGGAGATGGCTCAGTGGTCAAAAGCACATGCTTACAGAGCCTGCCAGCCTGGGGTTTAATTCCCCAGTATCTACAAAAAGCCAGATATGCAAAGTGGCACATGCACCTGGAGTTCATTCGTAGTGGCACGCCCATTCTCTCTATCAAATAAATAAAAATATTTGAAAAAATAATAAAACCAAGTACTCAGACTTTTATGGACATACGAGTCAACAAATTACCTTCCCCGTGACACACTCATCAGGCTTCTTCCCTCGCTTTCCCCTGAGGACGTCCTCACAGAACATCACACATTCACTGCCAACCACAGCACAACTGTGGACTCAATCTATCCCAGAGAACACTGCATTAAATGACACAGGGGAAGGGAAGGCCTTGGCTTGGGGACCTACTGCCTGTGCTTAGAGCCTGGGAGTGGGCATTTCAGTGTCTGGGCCACTCTGTGGTGATGGCTGGGTACTGGCCTTTAGCAGGTCAGAGATCAGAGGCCGTGGGAATGACAGGCAAACCAGACATCCAGCTGCACTGCGTTTCATCATATATCAATTTTTACTGAAAAGAAAACCATACAAATTTAATCAGCTCTTCATATGGAAGTATTTAACTTTTTTCCCCTGGAGTTGTTTGAAATTATTGTTTTAAGAGTCAGGATTAAAAAAAATCAAGATGTGTGATAGTGGTGGACATAGAAAAGCATCCATTTTTGGCAAGAATGCAAGTCTCATTTCCAGGAGACTCGAGCCTTAAACGCACTGGCGTCTCTGTCAATTGCCTGGCTCAATGAAGAACATATTACATGCCCATAACCATGAAGTAGAAGACAAGAAGGATCCATCTTGCTCACCCTTCACCGCAGTCAAGACAGGATGCTATTATTGGTGAGAATAACACGATCTTAGAAAAGCTCCCGTTGCCCACAAATTTAGGGAGTGTTCTGTTTTGGCATCCAGACCTCTGAGGTTTCCATTTGCTCCTTTGCCCTTCAGAGATGTTATCAAACAACCTTGTTCCAGAACGTCTAATCTCTGAAAACCTATAATGTGGAACCCTTACATATATACCTATTAAAGAACTATGTTCTCTCTCAGTAGTCGTAAAATGTTAAAACACCTCTTAAAAGAGACTTCCTTTGTTTTCCAGCCAAGGGCACATGAGACGAAAGAAGTTGCCTTTTAAAAATAACTTTAAAACACTGTGTTAAATAAAACGAAGTATCAATATACAAGGTGATTTAAAAACAAGGTCTGCTTTTGAGATTATGGATGTTTTGAAATGTCAAAGTGATGTAACCTATCCATGATAGCCAAGAATTTTCCATGTCAGAAATGGGTTTTCAGAAATTCAGAGGAGAGGGAAGCATGCTGTATCATCACCTACTGTATTGGGAGGGCATATAAATGTGGAGACATGTCACCCAAGCCTGTCTGGGGGGGAGGGGAGGGTTAACTGCAAAGTGTGGCCAGGCCCAGAGAGGACAATGGCCCTGAACTGCCCTGAAATAGTCTCAGATCTTTTAATATTTTTTGTTTACTTTATTTATTTATTTGAGAGCAACAGACAGAGATAACGAGGGAGGGAGGGAGGGAGGGAGGGAGGGAGGGAGAGAGAGAGAGAGAGAGAGAGAGAGAGAAAGGAAGGGCGCGCCAGGCCTTCCAGCCACTGCAAACAAACTCCAGACGTGTGTGCCCCCTTGTGCATCTGGCTAATGTGGGTCCTGGGGAATCGAGACTCGAACCGGGGTCCTTAGGCTTCATAGGCAAGCGCTTAACCAATAAGCCATCTCTCCAGCCCTAGTCTCAGATATTTAGAACTATCTAACCCTGTCCCACTTGCCAGACAGCTGGAAGGTAGGCTGTTCAGTGTCCAATCAATGCATTAACTTTCCTCAGTGCTACTCCATGTTATGGTGGAAGCTCTGCTTACTAAATGCTCTGATAGGGGCCAACAGGACAGATAGCCTCATGACATTAGCTCCACGGAGAAGGGATGGCAGACACCATTAGCTGCCGAGAAGACACTCTTTAGAGGAGTACTTTCTGGGACCCAAAGCACAAAAACTGTATGTCAACATTATAGATAATCCTTTTTTTTAGGAGGAAAAAGAAATCCCATTTCTATTATGCAATCAGGAAATTGAAGATGTCTATCTCCAGATAACCAACTGCTTGTGGTGCGATTTCAGTTGGAAAGTTTCACAGAGAATGTTTTCATACTGTCCGTTCTGGTTTCTCTGTCACTTCACATTAACTTTTTTTGCTCTCTGTAGCAAATAAATCAGAAAGTTAATAGTTCTGTTGATTTGTTGGAGCTTTTCTCCCCTACTTTAAGAAAATAAAGAAAAGAAAAGAATAGCTTTAAAGGGAGAAAAGCTGATCCCAGAGTGTTAACAACTCCATTGCGGTTTCAGGCTGTGGTCATGCCAACTGTCTAGTAAAGAGAGAAATTCCACTGTAGCAGAAGTAATAAAATCTTCTTTTAAAGCACAAATACCATGCAGGGAGGAAATGTAAACCCTGCATTGGGACAATGAAGGTGGGGGCGGTCTGCGGGAAAATGTGGCCTGGAGTGGTGGAGATTTCGTGGTCACTACATTGCTCTGGATAATCTCACCCGAGGCAGCTGTCCCTGTGTCTCAGTACCTTCTCTACTTAATCCATCTCCCAGTGGACTTCAGGAAGACCTAAGATATTATTGGAGGCTATCTTCATTGTTATTCATATGACAAAATATTTATTATCCACTCTGCTTTTTCAAAGATGCTGGGTCTCTGAGATGGAGAGTTGGAAAATTCTCAGCATGGCAGCATGCTCATGGCTGCTCTGACAGGGAGCCGAGGAGATATGGAAACTTCGGCTTCCAATCCAGAGAGCTGGGTATGAAACATCCAAGTCTCATATCTGGACTCCTAGAGCTCATAATTGATAAATAATTGGCTCTGCTTAAAATCAGGGTCAGAGTTGCGCACATTACCACCCTTGGTGATGAGCACATGGGGCTAATTGTTCCCAGGCAGTCAGGAGGAATCCTGTCTGTCCCCCAGACTGCACTCTGTGACTCCAACAAAAGGCAGCAGTTGAATATGGAGAAAAGTCAGGTGAAAGAGCTGGAGTCCTGTGACAGCGGCATTCACCCCATCACTCAATATCTCCAACAATGGGAAGGGGGACCTATTTGCCAGGTAATGCTTTGACATGGAGCACCAGCAGAATACAAGGCCAGATTCCTGTTTCCTAATGCAGGGTCTTTATTAAAACACCCTCAACCCTAATGCACAAGCAGCTGCCAGAAGAGCCCTCAGAACAGCAGGACAGGGCCCTCTGAGTGCAGAGTTAGGAGTTCCTGCCTCCCAATTTGCTCTTCTCTCCTTCCCTGCTAAGCTGGGGTGGGGTTGGGGTTGGGGTTGGGGCTGGGAAGGACTACTCTGAGGAGGATAGACTGCAGGAGCCACATCAGAATCAGCAGCCGAGCCTCCTCCTTAACACTTTAATGAATTAAATGCAAAGATACAAAGACATGTATTTCATTTCATCTGGTATTTCCTCAAACCCTCCTACCACAAGAGCTGTATGTAAACATTACAACCCCCCCCCCACCAGCACTTTGGACTTAATTGCATTCCTAATTGAAAATGAAAATTAATTTGCTTTTGATCAATTCCAGGTGGCAGATCAGCCTGAAATGGTAGCAGAGCATTTCTTCCTCTTTGAGTGACCACACACGCGTGCCCATAAACACTCGCATGCAGCACAGGCATAAACAGGCAGCCGCCTCTTTTTGCACACAGCCTCCTGGTGTCTCTGCCTGTCTTCCTTTCACTGATTGGCACCGTTCAATTTTTAATAAAAAGATTTACCAAAGTGACGGTACTTGTGGAAATAAACTGCTGACAGGCTTGCTGAGTTAAGTGCATAATTAAGGCTGTAGAGGTACAGATGTTGAACAATGGTGGCCTACATCAAGATGTATGCGGTGGTGTCACAAATAACCTGGCATCTGGTTTCTTTATCTAAGTACCTTTCTTACCGTTTGGGTCTTAATTTTTTACAGTTGACAGCAGTGTTATTTGAGCCAGTTAGTGGCATCTGGCTGCTGGGGGGGAAAAATGTAAGAAAGAAAGAAAGGAGAGAAAGAGGAGGGAAAAAATCTCCATGCACTTTAATTAATTGTGGAGAAATTACATGGCCCTTCAACCGTGTAGTTTGTCATCAGTGCACATTACAGATTTATATTAGATGTTTCTCCACAGTGTCAGGAGTAATTAAAAGGGGGTAGGAAATGATGCCAGCCAGCAATGCTTTACATCAGCGGTGAAAGTTTTCTATTTATTACAGCCAAACAATTTTAGAAGAAGATGTCAACTCAGAGGCTTGACTGTGCATGGAATACATATCAGGCTGGCGGGGAAGCCCAAGCTCTGCGGCTGTGGAATAATGAGAGAGGGCTCATGTTTAATCTATCAGGCCGACCAGAATTGTTATGGCGTGCCAGAGTTATTAACGACATGGCGTCCCCTTTTCTCATAAAAACATTCACCCAAAACAATGAGTAACATAAGCTTTTCTCTTTCTCCAGAAGTGATCTTCATGCAATCGCTCTTTCTGATCCTAATAAGAACAGAAGTGCCAACTGTACGCAAGTCACTTTTTTTGTTCAATTAATATGAGCCACGTTTATGGCTCAGGCCGTGTTGGTGGAATGATTTAGTAGAAAGATACTGAAAGAACGCCTGCCTTCGATGAGCACAGGACTGTGACATCCCTGCTAGGGCTTTCCGCGAAGGAAGCCCTACGCAGACAGCAGCACACAGGCACTGTGAGTACCTACCTACTTTCCTGACCCACACCACCTCGGAAACTCAACCCTTCGTCTCTTTATTCCCGAGACCATCAAACCGACCTGAAACAGATTCCTTTATCTTTCCCAGACATCAGAGCCAGGGACTCCAGTGAAGAACCAAAGGTCACGTCGAAGTACTGAGGAACATCCCACAGATCCACAATGAGGGTTCTGGAACAGCCGCTCAGAGGACGTTAATCTTGTTGGCTCTTGTCGGGCTGCTTTCCTTTCGTATCATCACAGCATCAGGCACACACTTCAGGAGGATTATGAGACTGTTTCCCCCCCGCATCATGTGTCTTGCAGAACAGCCAGTGCACACAATAATCCCCTAATATGCAATGCCTGTCACTTCTTATTTATTAGCTTCTTGCCCTGGATATTTTCATAATTTCCATTTAGCTGGTACAGCCCTGAGTGGAGACACCCTGGGATTCACAGCCCCAGGAAGCCTCACCTTTGCCCTTGGGGAAGCTCATGTCAGCAGGGAAGCCAGAAGGGTTCCTCTCCTCAGGGGACCGTGGGTCCAGACAGTGGAGTCACCTTCCCACGGGCCTCTGTGAGATAAGGAGCATGACAACTGGAGTCCTCAGGAAAATGTGCTTTTCTGAATGGCCAGGTGGGTCCTCTAGGGGCAGTCTGCACACAGTTCATGCGATGCTTCTCCAACAGCGACAGCACACTTGGTCATTTTAAACACTTTTACAACATTCAATTGATAGAGAATAATGCTTTAAAATGGGAGCGAGAGAGGTGGCTCAGTGGTTAAAGGCAAGCCTACTCACCTAAGTCTCTACTATGGGAATGAAAGTGCTGCAAGAACTTGTAAGTAGAACAGCTTTAATATAAAGCTGAATGGGAAGTGGAGCACACATCTGTAATCCCAACGTGCCTATGGCATTGGCAGGAAGAGCCAAGCCAATCTGGAAGCTCATAAATAGCAGTGGCAAGACAGACTGTCTCAAAAGGGTCGAAGAGGAAGAGAAACACCCAAGGTTGTCCTCCGACCTCCATATGCATGCCATGGGGCACACACGCGCGCACACACACACACACACACACACACAAAACCCCCACATAAACATGTGCACACAAAAATAAAATACATAAAAATTAAAAACAAAACTCCCCAAGTACTTTTGCAAGTAATATTCCATATACTAACACCTTATCACTCAATACAGAGGTGTAAAAAAGGGAGAAGCTTGCACTCCAGTCCAAATTACAACACACCTTAGACACATTCACTCTGTGGATGGTTTAGAAGTCAGTAGTCTTGTTTCTAAGATACTCTCAGGACTTCAACTGGAAGCTAAACTGTATGCTATGTCTGCCTTCCCTTTGTTTCTTCTCATCTGTCTACTGAACATTGCTCTATTCACTTGCTTCCTGTTACATCAGGCCCTTACACTTTCCTTCCTGCCTACCTGGAGCAGTAACTCCAGGTGGTCTGTGCTTGCGGCCTTTTTGTCCTCTTTAAATCGTGCTCAAATGCTGCCTCTCAGAGAGGCCACTGCTGACCACTCTATCAGTCCAATACCGCCGTTCCCTCTCCACTTCCTAGCTTCCATATGAAATTATTTACTTAGGTCTCTCTTATGGGAAGGTAAGTGCTACGAGAACTTGGAAATCGAGCAGCTTTTGGGTAGATTCCTCCATGTGCTTCACAAAACACATCTGCAATTAGGATCAAATAATCCAAAAGTCAATTTTTCTTCAATTCAGCAGAAAGTCATAAGTCTACTGGTGTGGCTGAAATTTTTGCCATATGAATAATTTTTCCTTATCTCCTTCAGACTCTGAAGCTACCAACACACCACTTTTTTTGGGTCATCAAACTAAAATTAACCACATTTAAAGAGTGTCGACTTAAAGTCATAATTATTTGAAAGAAAATATTTAAAAAGGTTAAATTACTACATGTTGTGCTAAAAGGATTGTTTTAGTTTTTTTCACTGTTTGCAGTTACTAGGTATGAGCTTCGATCTGAGCCAGGGTTTATGGCACTTCAATCAAATGCCAGCTAACCCAGCTTGGAGGGAGACAGTCAAGTACAACTGTGGCCCAGGTAAAAATCCTTGACTCCCACACTCTTCCCTCAAATGGGTACCAATGGGCACCTGCACATGTTGCCCTGACCAGGACCAGAGACCAAACAGACTTGGGCCCAGCACAGAAAACAAATCCTTGTAGTGACCAAAGAAGTCACTGGAGAAATAACCAGAGTCTTTAGTGAGATTCTGATTAAGATAACCCTTCATGATTCCTGTGCTCTGTGAGACTATGGTTCATCTTTGTAGCTCTGTAGAGTACTGAGCACATATCAAGAGCTCAAGCTATGCATAGCAGAGTGAATTTGAGCAAGTCTTAGAGGACAAGCCTAGCATATAAGTACCAAGAGGGCAAGGCTGTGTCGTTCTAGTTCTGCACTGTGTGCTCAGCACAACTTGGGAAGTATTTGTTTAGTGAACAACAAATTGATGAATGAACTGAATGATGTGAATGAATGGGTCACCTTGGCTGTGCACGGTAGGGTTAAGACGCTTGGTAAACTTGAAGAGATGGAAACCCGTCCTCCACCATGCTTCTCCCCCATCTCTATAGAAGCTCTTGCCAGAAAACTGTCTTCTCTTCTCCATCCTCCAGCCCCTCCTTATTCCCACCTCTGTGCCTACTCTGAAACACTCTTTGAGTAGCAGAGGCGCTTCTGTAGCTCTGTAGTGCTCTGACAATCCTCACCCTCATCCAAATTCATGGCACATTATTTTCATTAAGCCCCCACCAGACAGTGCTCTATTACATGCTGTATAAAAGCTAGCTGAAGCCGGTTCCTGGGCTCTGGGAGGTAAAAGGTTTAAAGGCACCTGACAGGTATGACACATGTCGTGTCAGCTCTGCTATGATCCCTTCCTCCAAACTCAGCCTCCCTGAAATTCCAGTGTGCCCTCTGCAAAGGGAAAATGGAAGCTACACAACCGGGAGCTCCCACATCTCCAAGGCAGGCCCTTCTGCCCACAGAAGTCTTGCTGAGTGCTCTTGCTGTCCCTTATCTTGCCTTACATGCACAGTACCCTGGAAGCAGATTAGAAATCAGGTGGCATCCAAAACACTGTTTTATTCCCCAACTCTCCCTCTGTAGTCACCAGTGAGGGTTCTGGGAAGGTCATGAAAACACACGTGGTAGGGTAAATGCACTTTCCAGGCTGAGCATGATCCTGATACCATGGGCAGCACTGCAGAAACACTTCATCAGAGCCTTCTCTCTAGACCTCTGCCAAGTGCTGCCTCCAAACACCAGACATGTGTTCTGAGCTCCAAGCAACTGTTCGGAAGCCCAAGGAGGTCAAGTTACAAGGCATGGGGTTCCTCCTAGCTACTAAATTCCAATGCTACTTGCACTGAAAGACATATCATCCTTTGATTGCCTCTGGTGGGTCACTGAGCCAAGTCTCCACTTAGACCCTCATTTGATGCAGATGTAGCCACAGTGGTGAGAATTTCACTTTCAGTGTATTCACTACTGGAATAAAGGTTCCAGTTGTGGCCCAAATGCATGTGTCTTCACCAGCACGGAAGGGCAGTGGGCATACAGGTCCAGGAAGCTGGAAGATGAGAAGTGAAACAAGCAGTATTTGTATGCTTTTTATGCTCTCTACAACTATAAAAAATCATTTAATGACAGTGTTAAGGAGAGGTTGAAGTTACACACAATATCACCATTCTAATGAGCCTAGTGGATATCCATCTGCATACACCATTTGTACATGGTTTTGGACATTAAAAAAACTATATTGGCTCTCATTTACTTTTTTTTTTTAACTTAATGGTGCACCATATACATTAGAAACCATTTGCCAGGTTTCTGTGTTGTCTTCATAAACATTATCTATATTTTTCTAAAGTAGAAGAGTCCATAAAACTCAAGCCATCTGTTAAATGAAGGGCCATAAATATAAATCCCTTATAATTCAAAGACTTCTGAGCAGTAGGAAAAAATAACTTCCAAAATGTGTGCTATGTGATGGCAGAAGCAAGTTAGCAGGGGTGTGTTAGATGCATGAGTGATGGACAACACTGACTCACTTTATAGAAACTGGAAAACGAATCACCTTCCCTTTGCCTTAGTTTTTTCAAGGTGACAGGGAAGGAAGGTGGTATGAGCTTAAAAGCCCTCGCTGCTCTAACATTTTATGTTCATTCCTCACAGCAAGTTTCTCATGAGGAATACAAAGAACTCTTAGTAGTTTAACTTACTTTGTAAAAGAAAACGGGGGTGGAAATACATGGGATGTGTCCCTTGTTCCCCTTTTGGGGACCCAACTCCCCAATGTAGTTTGGGTACTAGGTTCCTGGCAGCCATGTTTGGGTATGACCCCCGGTCATATAGCTGGTTGTTCCGGATATGGGCACACATTGCACACTAGAAAAGCCAAACAACAAAGACAAATAATTCTCAATGTGTGGACTCATAGTATGCGTGAGTTACCACATGAAAACCTGAAGGGGACTGCAGCCCTTTCAGAAATCCACTCGTATCTGAGGAACATTGCACTTTTGGGCAAAACAGGGCTCTATGATTTTCATTTTGACCCTCGATTCTCTCTTTATGACCCAGAGGGATCCTCTCAGCTCATCCTGCTGTCTGGGCAGGGGACCCTGGATCTCAGCCTGGCTTTTCCTCAGGGGAGCCTAATGCCTCCCTCTTGTGCATGCAGAGATGCTGGCAGAGATAGGCAACCTGGAGGCTGGGGACCCAGTCCAGCCAGAGGTTTCAAACATTAAAAACTAAATATTAGATTAGGACTAATCTGGCAAATTCAGAATACTGAGGGGCAACAGGAACCTTAAAATAGGATAGACAGCTGAAAACATGAGCTTGTTTTAATGCTTTGCGCTAATCCACTGACCTATCTGAAGGTCTAACCTATCAGGTATTTAACCATACACTGGAGACATTTCCTCCACTTCAGGGAAGGAGGCAAGAAGGAATTGTTTCCATATGAATGATGTGAGCTCTATTACATTTTCTAAGCCAAAGCTTTGTAGGCCCTGGATGTGGTAACTATGTTGGTTTATTTAAGCATCTCTGCCATCGCCGCTACCAAAAAGTTCCATTCTCGAACAAATAGTAAATTAATAAACAAGCCCCAAACAGAACCAGCCAAACAACAGAAAACAACAACAACAAAAACAAACACATCACAGCAACTGGAATGGGAAAGAAATGTGTTCAACACATACCCAGGAGCCAGGAATCTATGGACAAGTGAGGTTTGATCTAAACACTAAAGATGGAAGGGGGAACTACAAATGCCTTTGACAATTCTAGTCACTTACTTTAAAGGCATAACCCTAAAAAAAGTTCTAACTTTATATGCATCGGAATTTTCCCAATGCAGGAAGCTGCTCATCAAAGATGTGGCAGAGAATCACGGTCTGGATGAAGCGTTCTCCAGTGTACCTCAGGATGACAAAGTGTAATGGCTCCAAAGGAGCTCTTAAACCCACCATGTCAATGCGCTCCCTGAGTATGGGGATTTAGAGCTATGGTTGAGACCTCTTAACCTTGCTCCTCCCCTCAAAATACCATAAAGACCCTTGTCTCCCAGGGGAAGAGTGATTCTGGTCAATGTCTGGCTCAGAGGTCTTTGTGAAGTCACACGCAGACATAGTTACAGGACATGAAATGAAAACTACACTCAGCCAAGATAACCTCAGACTGAGGGCTCAGAACCACAAGCCTTCACAAAATTGATTAAGAGACCTCCGAGGAGTTTTGTTTTTATTTTTAGATGTGAATGGTTATGTGGTCTTGGAAAGGATACCTATTTTCTTGTTTCTTTAGTTTTTATTCATGTAAAGTTCTGATGTGGTTCCTTACCTTGCAAGTTGGTAATAAAAAACAAAAGAGGCTTTACCAAAGAGAATGTTTTACACAAAAATAACAAATCAGATCCTGTTTAATCAATAAGCCATTTCCTTGCTGCAGATCAGTCACTTTGAAACATATGAATTCTTTCAAACCACAAGGAAAAACCTAGAATGAACTTTATACTTTCGGAACAGTTAAGTTTCACACATGAACAAATTATCAAATGGATAGTCCTAGACTATACGGTGGGCACATACATTATTCTGAAAGGGATTCACATTCCCAATTATGTTCTGCTGGTTTCTCAATGTGCTTCAGTACCATGAAGCACACACTGCCAATGGAGGCTGATAATATATAATTGCACATAATTATACACAAGCATATAATTTAAAAAATGTATTCAGGAGATTAGTGTGATGGTACATGTGATCTTAGCACTTGGAAGGTGGAGGCAGGAAGATCAGGAGTTCAAAATTCTCAGCTAAATACCAAGTTCAAGGCCAGGCTGGGCTACATGTGACTCTGTCTCAAAGTAAAACAAAAATAACAATTAAAAAATTCATTTCAAGTTATCAACTCCTCCATAGCAGTGATCTCTATAAGCTATACAACTGACCAGCAGCTAGACAACAGGTACCCACTGGTGCAATAGTGGCAATGACTGTTATAGGTAAAACCAACTGGGTTTGAGACCTGCTCCGTGGGAGGGAATTCACTTTTGGTACAGAAAACCTAAGTTAAAGACTAGGGCTGGAAAAAAATCACAGGCCCTAGGCCAGAAAGCTACTACTGTTGTTTGGCTAAATGAGTATATTGTGTCCATCAAATTTATGTTTATCCCCATAGATATGTGCTACTCACCTTTGGTCAGAAAAGTTACTTTTTATAGGTGGTGGTAACTACTGGGAACTCAAAAGTCGCCAAAGTGCTGAGAATAAATGACTGCTTAGTGTTCAGCACTAAGTCAGACATCTCTATGATCTCAGGGAATGTTGCTGAAGAGTGGGTAGAAAGAACATACAAGCCAGAGAATGGGGAGGAGTGCTTTGCAATGTTGTCTTCCAGACATAAAATGACACATTTATGACTTCACTGTGACTGTGCTACTTGCACAAAACCTGCATAATACTGGCCCCATCAACATTCCGTAGTAGATGGTGGAGGACAGGGGATTCAGAGAGAGAGAGAGAGAGAGGGAGGGAGGGAAGAAAGGAGGGACAGGGAGAGAGGGAGAGAAGGAGAGAGGGAGGGAAGAAGACATCAAGGTAGAAAAGGGACCAGTTGGAAAGAAGGAGCTCAGGGGAGGAGAGATAAGGAAGGGGGGGGCAAGAGAATTTAACAGAAGGGAATATAATCCAAATATATTATACACATACAGGAAAATTGTTAAATTTTTTTTTTATTTTATAAAGAAAGCAAAGCAGGCTGGAGAGATGGCTTAGCAGTTAAGGTGCTTGCTTGCCTGCAAAAGGCAAAGGACCCAGGTCTGATTCCCCAGGATCCACGTAAGCCAGATACACAAGGTGGCGCATGTGTCTGGAGTTCGTTTGCAGTGATTGGAAGCCCTGGTGCACCTATTCTCTCTCTCTCTCTCTGCCTCTTTCTCTCTCAAATAAATAAATAAAGATAAATTTTTCTTTTTGAAAAAAGAAAGCAAGCTGGGCATGGTGGCACAGGCCTTTAATCCCAGCACTCAGGAGGCAGAGGTAGGAGGGTCGCTGTAAATTCGAGGCCACCCTGAGATTATACAGTTAATTCCAGGTCAGTCTGGACCAGAGTGAGACCCTACCTCAAAAATCAAAAACAAAACAAAACAAAAAAGCAAAGCAATAAAAATCTTTTAGGCTACTGTCTGTGTCTGTGCAAATATGAAATATGACTATATGATTAAAAGAACAGCTAAAATAGCTTCAGAACTTTAAGGAGTGTTTAGTGGCTTGATATTTAGTTGAATAACTTTTCACAACCATGTAACTACCAGCATAGCTTGTCACATGGCCTAATGTTCACACCATCCTATTGGCCTTAAAAGCTCAGTTCGTTCCCCACTGCGGCTAAACAGATTCCAAGACACTGCATTTTGCAGAGAATTTAAGAATGTTCTTGGGTAATGACTGCAACAAAACTAGAAATGATTATTTCCTAATGAAATGCTTCTTTATTCCAATCTACTCACACTAACAGGCTAAAGTGAGATGGTAAATGTACATTTTCTTGTAAAAATATTCTGACCCTCTTACTCTCTCTTGGTATTCTTTTCAGTTTAGAATCATAAAGTTCTTAAAACTCTCATTTTGATGAAAAAGCAACTAGTCTGTTTATTTGCAAAATGCTGCTGAGAGCAGGTTTACTTCCTGGCCATGTAAACACCTGCTTTAAAACCTGGCAAGTACTGCTGGAGCCTCATGCTGTGGCAGTGGCCTTGTGGCATGGATTTCTCCCTGCACCGTTCAGAAGAGAGGCTCTGTGGCTTTGGGTGGGTAACACAAGACAGTACTAGGTATATGGTTAGACCCCTGGGAAGTTACAGTGAAAAGGACTTTAAAGGTGAGTCATCTATTTTTAAAAGTCACACTGTTTGGGGCTCAGAGAGTTCAATGGTTTCTGCTCCCTAGAACCTGATGAACCTGACTTCTATAGAGACAGTTTATACCAAACAACCCAAGGCGCACAAGACAGCCTTTCACCAGATGTAGATTCTGAGAGCCAAACACAGGGTTTGGCAAAAGGTATCAGGTTTTCTGCTCCACTTGTCCTCACTTTTCAAGTCTAATGGTCTTGTCCTGGAGGCTGCAGCCTCCCCATGCAGAGGAAGAAGCCAAGTCTGCAAGTAGCCCAAGAATGTCATCACACCTCTGAGGAAAATCATTGATTCCTAGGAGTTAGCACTTGGTCTTGGGGGTGGGGGGAAGTACAGAATTGATAGGCCCTCGGCAATTTGACAGTTTCTGAACATTAACTTAATGTGGACAACTTTTATATTTTATTATTATTAAAACTTTTATATTTTATTTGAGAGAGAAAGAGGCAGGAGAGGGAGGGAGGGAGGGAGGAAAAGGGCACACCAGGGCCTCCAGCCACTGCAGAGTCCATATGTATGCCCTACCTTGTGTATCTGCTTATGTGAGTCCTGGGGAACTGAACCTAGGTCCTTTGGCTTTGCAGGCAAGCACCTTATCCACTAAGCCATCTCTCCAGCCCTGAAAAACTTTGAAGCTCAACAGAAAGGAAGAAGAAATCTGGCTATTAACTGATGAAGGAATTGACAAGCTGTGAATGACATACAAGTCCTCCAAGGACTCAAGACAATTGCTATCTCACAACAAAATACACACACCCCTTGGCTTAATGATAGGTTCACAGTCCCATAAACACGCCATACACTGACTGCATCACAAGTTGGCAATTCATGAACTACACCTGGCTGACCGACACCCTAGCTCTCCAGCAGGGCCTGTAGAGCGTGCTGGCTCCCCTGTGAACCAGTGCTGATGAGGAGCTGCATGCAGCCCACTACCACCGCCCAGCCTTGCAGTGGTGTCCTGCCACAAATCACTGGCCCAGAAAAGGTTCAAAATCACAAGTCAAAGTATAATTTCTACCAAGTATGGGTCACTTCTGCACTATCGTAAAGTTGAATAGCAAATGTCAAGTCAGGAACCATATGGATCAAAATCACAGAAATATCTGAATTTTTTTTCTTTCATTACTGGATTTGTACTTTGGGTATTGTGTAGTAATCCCTTGTGGAATACTTTCTAATTTTCACAACTTGGAGAATGTCATGGGTTCTCTGAATTTTAGTTCTTTCCGGTAGCTAATCCACATGGCTATAGTTTTAAAACTTCTTCCCAAACCCAAGCTGGTGTTAAATACCCAGTTCCCTTCCCTGTGTCTATTTCTTTCTATGTTTGGAGTCAGAGAATGGCCCCTGGCTCTTTGCTCTTTATTGTCACAGCCGATTGAGGACAAGGCTCTCTCACCTTAGAAACCTTTTGAACTTCATCCTTTCCTCTGCCACCCCACAACACTGAGTACACCCTCACATCCCCTCATGTCCAAAACCCTGCTTTTCTCTAAATGCACTCATGTCCTCGAGCAAGAACCAAACCAAACTGCACACACTGCTCCCAGTGAGCCTTCCTGTATTATTAACATCATGTCACTTCAGCCTTGGACACCCTGGAAGGCTCTCGGGACTTGGTCATTCTTTTTTGGCTTTTCGAGGTAGGTCTCACTCTAGCCCAGGCTGACCTGGAATTCACTAGTCTCAGGGTAGACTCAAATTCATGGCGATCCTCCTATCTCTGCCTCCCGAGTGCTGGGATTAAAGGTGTGTGCCACTACGCCTGGCTGCTTGGTCACTTTTTAGTACCGCTCACATGTGGGTCTAAATTTCCTGACCTTTCTCTCTCAACCAGATAGCCTGCCACACTAAGTCTAGTTTACACTCATCTTACCTACCCTCATGTATCCACCTGTGTCATACCCTACTCAAAATCTACCTTTACCCTAAGAGTTTTACCTAGCTACCCAGTGAACTTGAGATGAACCCATTCATGTTTGGAACTCACTAACAAAAGGATTATCTACCCTGGGGCTATTAAGTCCACTGGCTTTACAAAACTTTAAAGTTTATATTTTCATTTCAGTGGTAACCTAAAATAATTCTTTTACCTAGTTATATAGACCAGATTCATTTTGCATTGAGATTTCTAAGTTGAAAGCTATTTTTTAAGAACAATATTTTAGTTTTTAGGGATCACATTTTAGGGATCATATTGACTTCTATGAGACCTTACTATCGGGAGGATCAGAAACATGTCTTTCTTCTCAAAGAAATCTATAAATACATTCAACAATCATGTTTTCTCATGTGATATATTTTTTTCTAATGTTGTATGAAACTATTCTTAAAATCCTTTAGTAGAGTTTTACTGTATATGTCTTTATGTCTTATCTTTCCTCTGGGGACAACAGTTGTGTCTTAAGACTTCTTCAGATTCATGATGTTCTAAATATAACTGTGAAAACAGCAAGGTACTTGGGTCACAGTCAGTTGCTGTGGTTTTGACTCTGAAGGTCTGATGTAACAAAGCGGAGGTCTGAGGGGAAAAAAGTAAACAATGGAGATTAAGCGTCACTAGACAGTGGATGGTGATTAGTATCAGGCAGCGAGACTGAAGCATTTCTCCTAACTAGAGAAAGGTACTAGAGAATGAAAAGTTTTTGAATCCGATCTGTTCTGAATGTTCCTGTTAAAATTTTATCTACTAATTTCAGGCTGTTGTAGGAAGAATTCTAGAACTAACACCCATCACCATAAGAATAAGTTGGTCTTGTTTATTGTCCTTGACTTTATTGGTAGAAATATAAAGCTGGAAGGAGCTGTTGAGGAAGTGGGATGAGGAGAAGACAACTTTAAAAATGGGACCTTCTCCCCTGGACGCTGCAAGAGGATTAGAAAAGTTATCACACACTATACATACAGTGTTTCACTTATTACCTAAAATATTTTTGCATGTAAGTTTATAGCGTTGATTTATGTGGACTTAAAAATTTATTTACATGCAAGCAGAGAGAGAGAGAAGAGAAACCGACAAAGAGAATGAGCCTCTAGCCTCTATAAATGAACCCCAGATGCATGTGCCACTTTGTGTGCATCTGGCTTTAAGTGGGTACTGGAGAATTGGACCCAGGTCATTATGGCTTACAGGCAAGTATCTTAACTGCTGAGCCATCTCTCCAGCCTGATTCTAAAAGTTTATTAAAAACTTCAGCAGCAATCAACAACAGAGGTCAGCAAAAATGAAGACATGGACTAATTTTCTAGATGAAATAAGTCTTCCCATGGTTTGCTTTTCTATGGCTGTCCTCTATAGACAGGAATGGTATCAGTGCAAGACTTCTAGACAGGCAATTATTGATGGGGTAATTATTAGCTCAATTTGTGGTTCGTAAACTTCATTCTCCCCTTTGCCACAGATAGATAACTCTTTAATGGCAAACTATTGGAACAAGAAATCACACACTACCAACAGACATGCCTACGTAAAGATACATGTAATATTATAAAAGATCTAAAGAATATGCTAAAATTATGGAAGAAAGGAGGGGAGTTAGGTGCACAAATGAACTTCTTTGCCAAATAGCTTTCCTTTGGGCCTCATGTCTCAAGTACACAAATATGGGAATGTGAGCAATGACTGTAGGAAGAGCAAACCTAGAACGAGAGCTAGACAAGGGTGCACCCTCCATGAACTGTTCTTTGTCCAGGGGCTACTGCACATTCCCTCAAAAGTTCATTAACAAGCCGGGCATGGTGGTGCACTCCTTTAATCCCAGCATTCGGGAGGCAGAGGTAGGAGGATCGCCGTGAGTTCGAGGCCACCCTGAGACTACATAGTGAATTCCAGATCAGCCTGGACTATAGTGAGACCCTACATCGAAAAAAAAAAAAAGTGAATTAACACAACACACTGCCACCTGTAATGCCTTATGTAATTATACCTGGAGTCTAATTAAGCGGCTCTGCTATCCGTCGTCAAGTCATCTAAGCTGCAAACCACACCAAGTGTGGCCAGCAGTCATTTAGTTAGACCAATGACGTGCCTGAGAAGTTGAAAACTTGTTACTTCTAACGTGTGCAGTACACCAACAGCCTAAATGATGGTTCCCACATGCTCTTCATACAGAAAGTGAAACCTTGAGAGAACGTGGGCTCTTCCTGGACTCCTTTGGAATGCTCTTGGTGCGACACAGATTCCACAACAACAACATGCCAGGTGGAACCCCATTTTATTGGCAGCAGAACTGACTGAGCAATTACTCATTAATGTAATTGGGTATCAGATTTTAATAAGATATGTTTTTTACAGAGCATAACAAGTTTATTTAATATATCACAGGAGAGCCTTCGGAAATAAAGACCACAATACCCAAGGAAACCACTTGTATACCTAGGTTTGAAGAAAGCGAGACAGCCGGGCTGCAATGTGACCAGACAAGAGTATGATTTGCTGTAATGGATGGGAGGCCACCCAGCAAGGCCCAGCTGTGCAGATTCTCCATGGCCTCTCCCTTCAGCTTCCTTCCTCCTGGGAAGAGGGTGGACATCCTGGAGTGAGACTTTTTTCTTTTCTTTTCTTTTCTTTTTTTAGTTTTCCAAGGTAGGGTCTCACTTTAGCACAGGCTGACCCGGAATTCACTCTCTATGCTCAGGGTGACCTCAAACTTACGGTGATCCTCCTACTTCTGCCTCCTGAGTGCTAGGATTAAAGGAGTGCGCCACCACGCCTGGCTCTGGAGTGAGACTTTTAGAGGACAAATGAGGAAAGTGACCTCTCTAGGTTTTGTGGCATATAGTCTCAATGACATACTTGAGGGAAGAGGAATTGTGGTTCCTAAGATTTACTTTGGACAAAGAAGGACAGCCAATAGAATATGAGGAACGCTGGCGGTGACAGACTTTGCTTCTCAGGCTGCATCTGAGGCTTTTCAACCTCCTGTAGTTCAATGTATTCAACAAGCCCCTGCTCCATACTACCAAATGTTCTTTTGAGCTCCAACCAAAGCCAAAGCCAGGAGAGGAATAATAATTTTTAGGAAATGTAATGATACCTGAGGGCTCACTTCATCTCTCCAATTCCCAGTTGGGCTGGAGAACCAATATCAAGGCCAGTAGGAGCACACTGTCCATGCTGATAAATCTGGCAGAGTACAAGGCCAAGTGGATCTGGAGGGACACCGGGGATTTGGCAGCACTTGGGGTCATAGGCCCTGCCCATGTTAAACCCACCTTTTCCCTGCCCCAGGTACAGGTGGGGGTGTCTGCACTTCCTAGCTGAGTGGAAGTAATTGAGGAAACGCAGTTGGCAGTACATGGATCAATGATGCCAATTCTGGAATGAACATTATTATCTGGTGGAAGCTGTTAGCCCCACCCAGCCCATTGACTTAGTTACTTTGCATATTCTAGAGCAAACAGAGAAGGGGCCGCAGTTGCCAACGTGGGCTCTTTGTTTCAGGCTTCCACTTAGCCAGTTTACCTTCCAGCTCCGCAGCAATGACCCCCTTGACTTCTCACTTCTTAACCCTAACAGAGCAATGAGGACATGATACAGTAACAGTGATAACTGAGTTGATGAGATTAGGGGAAACTAAAGATGTTTTCCTTAAACTTTCCTAGAACTTTCCAAGCTTTCTATTATGAGGTTATGAGGGAATATCTTCAAACTACTTAACAGTGCAGGGATGAGAAGGAAACTTGGCAAGAGATTCCTCCATAAAATGATCCTATCCTGTATTAATGACTGCCATGTAATTATTCTATCCTCCTCCTCCTCTTCCTGCCTCTTATCATTATTATTGTTATTTGAGGTACTAGGAGTTGAACTCAGAACCTTGTATATGCTAGGCAAATGCTCTACCTCTGAGCTACATTCCTGGTCCATAATCCATTATTTTTTTCAGGACTTTACACTGGATATTAACATTGTATACAATAAAAATCAGTTTGCATCAAAATATTTATTTAATTAAACCAAATAGATGTAACACTTTTCTTTTTATTAAATACTACCAAGAATATTCAACTCACTGACATGGAATACAAGTTTTTGTGGCATGTGACATGACAGGAGTTGTAATCAGTAACATTTAACAATATATTAGGTTTATCTGAAGATCCTCTTGAGACCTGTCATTTGGCTGGGCACACCTTTGTTATCTGGTGGAAGGGACAAAGGGAACACCATGTTCTCAAATCTGTCCATCACATGGCAGGTTCACACGATCTGATCTCTACCCAATCTATTCTGGAAACTGTTGGAAGAGGGAGGCGGAATGGGGAGAGTGAGCAACAGAACTTAATTAGTTGCAACGCCTGGGTCCACTGCTCCAATCAGTGAAGCTACCCAACTGGTGGGGCCAGCCAAAGGAATCAGAGGCAGGCCTGCTACTGCCAAGTTTGCACTCTGCCCACAGTGGCTGCCAACTAATGATAGATTAGAGGAATCTGATTGCTCTATCAAAACATTCATCTCAAATCTTGATTAGTAAGCCTATTGAATTATGATTAATTCACAAGGGTGCTGCTGACAGATAAGATGCTTTATCTGACAACGTGCACTAGTTACTCTGCCCGAATCCAAACAAACAAACAAAAAAATCCCCAAAATACCAACCCCCGATGTTGCTAGCCAAATACAGCACGTGAGGATAATGAGGCTGTATGTATCTCTTGATGTAAGAGCCTGGTTATGAGAAGCTACTCTCGAGACAGAAAGCAAGAGGGACTTACAGAAAGAAATACAAGAATGGTATGCTGTCAACAAGAGAACACTGGGGCCCTCTGGCCTTTTCAGCCAGGAGTGCATGGGAGACTTGAACTTGAGACTGTGCAGGAGGTAACCTCCCTGGTTTTGGCGACATTCCAGTTTCACAGGCCACAGGCAGAGCTGGATTTGCTTGCTTTCTCAATGGTATGGTCCAACTACTGTCATACATAGAATGAAGACAACTTTACAGAGGACTCGTGGGATTTTCAGAGTTGTTCTTCTTTTTTTTTTTTTTTTTCAACATCTTTAAAGAGTCAAGATATGGGGAGAAAGGAAGTGTGTTCAGTTAAGAAAATCATAATAATTAATTTCTCATCTTTTTTTTTTTAGGTGGCACAGTGGCACAGATTGAATCTAGGGCCTCATACATGGAGAGTATGTGCTCTACTACTGAGGTATTAACGCCGACCCCCCTTCTAAAATTCTTTGTCTGAAGCAAATATACATCAATACGGTGTACCTTCAAGTGTTGATCTGGTACACAGCCATCATTCAGAAAGCTAAAATAGTATTGCTTTTTCCCTTATCAAGCCAACTCATGAGCTGTGACCCTCAACCCCTCAGCCCATGTCCACTTACTGGTCTGCCAGTTGTCCACGTTCAGCTGCTGTTGGGGCTCAGCAGTGGCATAGTCTGAGGATGCCAAGTCCTCAGAATCCTGTGTAATTTCAGATGTTATCATCATCGTATCCTGACCTTATGATTTTACAAAGAGCCTAACGTCCTATACTCATGTTTCTCTTTAGCTGATATTAACCTTTCAGTGACTCCTCTCCCCGCTCGCTCTCTGTCTCTCTCGTGCACTCTCGTAACTACCCTCGGTTAATCAATTGTGCTGTGCAGATGAGGTCAAGGAAACCTACTTCCTCCTTTGATAGCCTCCAATGTTTCTACTCTTGGGGATAAAAGTGCTTTAAATGGAGTTATATTCTAGGAAAATCAATATATGATTACTGCAAAGATTTGTATTGATTGTCCTGTTGCATTGCAAAAAGGCCCAAGAAAAATGGCACGGCACATTTGCTGTCGATGCCTCCTCCACTGAGTTTGTTGAGAATGTTTGGGGCGCAAGAAGAAAATGTTGGAACTCTATTTAATGACCCGAAGTTTTCATCAGTCAACCGTCTTCCTTTTCTCCCCTGCAAAGCACTTCATTACCACTCTCCTGGCCTCTTGTCCGTAATCGTGGCATCAGTAGTTCCAAGAGAGTTCACCGAGCTGAAGCAAGTCAACTTCAGACAAGGGGCTACTCTGGCCACTGTGGGGAGCCTTCCTAATAGCCATTCTTCCCTCATTCCCTCACAGAGTCCTGGCCCTGCTGGCAGCAGCGACATGCCCAGCTGCAAATGTGTTCTTGGTCTTCTCTTATTGGGTGGTGCGATGGGCTAAATAAGTTTTGGCTAACAGAGTCCATCAAGTGGAAGCTGTTGGGCAGGGACTTCTGTGGAAGTGCCTTAATATATAGAGTCAACTCAACTGGCAGGCACTGCTCTTTCCCTCCTTTTCTTCCTTCTTCCTACCTGTGATGCAGATGAGGTACCCAGAGGCTGCAGTAGCTCTGTGGTCATGAGGTAAGGCTTCAGAGAGGACCCCCCCCCACCCCGCAGAGCACAACCCAAAGGAGCCTTGCACACTGGTGATGCTGCACAGCCTCCAGACTGGCCCTGTTCTTGTGTACCTCGTTCGTGCGAGGAAAAACAAAACCTTGCAAACTTTAAGCCATTGCTTTTTAGGGCTCTGATATCTGCAGATAAACTAAGACATACTGATTATGTGAGTCCTTCCTACCATACTGAGTAATAAAAAAATAATACTTAACCTTGAGGGCTAAGGAGACAGCCACCAGCAAGGTAGGAGTATACCACTGTACCCCAACAGACGTGGTGTACTACTCCCAGGATACTGGGTCATCCACACACTGTAAGATGGCCACCATTTTATTTTCCTCCAAGCATTACTACTGGGAATTACTGGAGTACGGCAGTCCTTACTGTCCCACCTCTACTTCCTCTTCTACTGATAAGATTCCAACTTTCTTTTGAGGAATTCTTGCTCCTCTAGGGTGGATCTGAGTGGAATGATCACCACATTAGAGTCACAGGCAATGGCTCCAGGCTAAGCCTCATTAGACTATAATTAAGGCATCAAGGCTATTTAGATGTTTCTGGAAGCAGAGTTATTTTTACTATTATAAATGATGAGATGGGCCACCCCAAACCTGCACCTTATAGGCAGAACACCCGTTACTGTGCCGTTCTCCCTGACAGCTCACTGCCTAAGTAGGCTGAATTTTTCACTAAATGCAGAAATTGCTGATTATGGAATTTCCTGTCTACTTATCATCAGACAGCTACAATATTTCCTCTAACAGCTACAACTTAAATAGAGGGTGGCATGACATTGGAAGAAGGGGTTGGGAGATGGCTTAGTGGATAAAGCATTTGTCAAGCAACTCTGAGTACTTGGATTCAGATCCCCAGACCCCAGGTAGAAGCCACAGGCTGCGGTGGGCCTCTGTAGTCTCAGTGTATCTAAAGAGAAGGGAGGCAGAGACAGGAGAATTTCCCGCAAGCTCACAGAATAGTGAACAACAATGAGAGATTCTGCCTCAAGCAAGCTGGAAGACAACTTATCCGAAAGAGCCCTGGCCTCCACACGCAGCCCGTCAACTTGCCCGCTCTTCTTTCCTTTCTCTCTCTCTCTCTCTCTCTCTCTCTCTCGCTCACCAACACACTAAATCTAATTTTTTTAATTAACAAATTAAGAGAAAATGAAACCTTGGTTATAACAGTAACAGCTCATACCACATAGCATATACTGTCCCCCCAACTTAAATATATAAACTGATATAATGCTCATAATAGCCTATATGGTAAACACTATCATCATTGCCTCATTCAGATGAGGAAGCAAAGGCAGAGAGGTTAAATAATTTGCACAGTGCCATCTAGTTGCTAATGGAGAAACCAGGACCAATTCCAAAACTATTGTGTAAGATTTTATATGTCTCTTTTGTGGAAGTCAACATAAATGACTCTAAATATTTTGGTGGTACAAGGCAAGAGGCGTGCCAATGTTCACACCTTTTAATAATTCCACTTAAAAATATATTCAAGAGAAATACATGCAGCATTCCTCAGAATAGCAAAAGTAAATGGAAGCATCTAACTTTTCAATAATGGGGAATAATTAGATAAAATGCAGTATATAAACTTAGATTATTACTTAGTTTAAAATGCATAATTGTCAAGCACCACAGGAAATGTGTTGGTATTATATATAAGAGCAGAATCCAAATCATATGCATTCAGCAATCATACCTAGAGAAAACCATGTGCCCACATGGTCTTGACTAGAAATTAACTTTCAAAGTACAGTAGCTCTGCCAGGAAGAACAAAATGTATTTAAGTCCTATCCCTTGCTTTTTTTCTTCATTATTTTCTAAATTTTAAAATGGGTGAGGAAAATGCATTCAAGAGAAAAGAGAAATAGCACCAGGTCTCCACGGTCCCAGATTGCTGCTGGATGTTGGCTGGGCGAGCCTGTCTTTCGCCCTTCAGTACAGATTAGCAGAAAGCTGAGAAGGAGGGGTGGCTTAGCAACGCAAGGCTCTTTATCCAGCCAAGGTAAATGAAGTTTGGCCAGTCAGGAGAATAAATAAGATTAGTTATGGGCTCCAGGTCATCTACTCATGGAGGTCAGAGAGTGGGAGATTATTATCCTTGGTAGAAGAGCAGCAAAATAGCATTAAGAAATAAATTAATGAAAAAGGTAGAAGATTATTTGAACGAAAGCCCTAATCAGTTTAGAGATTTCACTCAACTGCTCTACTGGCCATCAGTCAAACTTACAAAACAAATATGCTTGTTCTCTTAAGTAATTCCAGGAGATTTCTTCTTGCTTCAAAGGCATCCAAACTAAGGACAGTCATGAATAAAGTTGCCCCGGCTTTCTGTTACATCTCACACAAAACCCCCTGAAGCACAGAGGTGCACACTGCTACAAAATGGTATGTACTTAGAACGCAGACCACTTAAAGAAAATGTCTAGTTGCTAGGCCTGGTCTGTCTTTGATTCCAAATAGAACATGATTCCATATCCATTCAGAAACCCCATATTCACCAATGTGCAAACAGCATATTTTATTAAATAAACACAAACTAGGAGATAATGACATACATTTGTTTCCATTACAAGTATTTCTCCAAGGCTTCCTGCATTAGCATTTCTTTCCACGTTTCAAATGCCTTTGAACTTTCTGAAAAGCTACATCTGTTAGCTCCCGTGTATAGAGCACAAAGTTACCAAGTGAATTAAGTTTTAATATAAATTGCTTTGTTCACTATTAAGATTGATGTTGGACACACTGTACTGTAAGTTGCAAACTGCAATTACAATTCGTTGCAATTATCTTTGGTTGTTAATAGCACAAGATAGCATGTCACTTTCTACCAAGTGTATAATTTATCATTTGTGTTTTTTTTTCTCCTGAACTCTTGTGGTATTCCAAATGTATAATCTTGTTGTATTTATTTCCCAGCGGTCCAGCAAAACGCACAGCAAGTGCTGACTAGAACAAACTAAAAAGCACTGCTATTGACAAGCCGTCACTTGAGCAGTAATGAACATTCTGCCTCCACTTTCACCTCCACAAACCAGCAGCTTTAATTTATGATAAAGCAAAGGAGAGGCAACCTCCAGGTTTATTATACCCTCAGCGCTGTTTCAAATAAAGTAATTAGAAGGTCAAGAGACAGGTCTGGAAAGCCAAATATAAACACAACCCTTCTGTACTGACATAAAAAAAAAAAAGACTAGAGTGTTCAAAGAGCATTTTATCCATCTTTCTTCTCGAGTGGGGCAAGCCTGTTGTTACTTTTTTTTTTTTTAATACTACCGTAACCAATCAGAACCAGTGGCAACACCACTCGTTTCTCTCTAATTTGCTCCATATGGACAGCAAACAGTGAGCCTAAGAGACACTGTCCTTAGGAGACCAGGGCTAATGAGTCCAAAAACTGCTCTGAACTGTGAACTTAGGGCAGGTGATTAGGAATTGGATGGGGTTTTGTCTTTAACTAAAGAAAACTCAATAGGTGAAGACATAGGAAGGTTCTGAGGAAATTCTGTGAATGCACTAGTGGCCCTCAAGTAAATAACCTGAAAAATCTACTTAAAGCACCCAAGAAAAAGGGGTTGGCTAGGAGAAAAACTGTCCTTTAGGGATATTTTGTTTTCAGGGGTGAAAGACAGAGCTAATGGTAACTACCAGCTGTTTTGGAGGAGCCATCGTTAGATCTTACTTCATTTTAAAGTCTCATTTTGTATATGTTGTACTCTGGGTTTATTTTAATTGTTTTTCTCCCAATGATACCATCCTAAAGACATGATACCTACTTGGCCTTGACTACATGGGCAGCTGCACTCTGAAGAGTTAATTGCAAGGACCACATTAATTGTATGTGTGTATGTGTGTTGTATGTACATGGGAGTGCAGATATGTGTGCCACGTGTGCCAAAGGAGAACAATGAGCATTCTCATCTATCCCTCATCTGTGTGTTTCCTTGAGACAGAGTATTTCACTAAACCTGGAGTTACAATTTTGTTTTATTATCTGACTGGCTGACTGGTGAGCCCCAGGGATTCTCGTGATCGCTCTCTGTGGAACTGGGGTGACAGGCATGTGTACTAGCTATTTACATGGGTGCTGGGGAATTAACTTAGGGCAATCAGGCCCTCATGCTTACACAGCAAGGGCTCTTACCCACTGAGCCATCTCCTCAGACCCATTAACTCTTTTAAGCCAGCTGTCTTCAGAGTGTGGATGCATGGATTACTTTCGTGGGGAACAATGGAGGGAAGGAGGGCGAGGAGAAGCGGTACAGCCAGACCTCACAAGCCTCTGCACAAGTCGCTGTGATATGTGTCCAAGACAAGGGCTACATCTGAAAGTGAGCTCAAATAACGCAGTTCGCAAAATGAAACAAGTCATTCTTGGTGCCATGACCTAGTAGGGCTCTGCTAGCTCTGAGATGGCTACTGGAATCACCTCCAGCCAGTTCTTCTGGGGTCTGTGGAGCATAAACTCTAGGAGCATTTCTGAAGCACCACCTGGTAGGGTAATTTTTACTATCACCCATTATAAAAGTCAGCCTAATTGTGCCTATTTCCATAAGTGGTAGAAATGTATGTAATCTCATAATTAGAGCATGTAATTATGTTGTAAGAATACTTAAGAAAGTGTGAAACAGAAAGTGCATGAGAACAGTGCATAGTTCTTTCTTCCATTCTCCACCTAGAAAAACAACGGATGCAATGACTTCATGGTGTGGAAGAAAATGAGTTACATTCAGGGCTGGAATCTCGTAGAGAGAAGGAGCAGGCAGCTTTGGTCCAAGATAGTCTTAGTGACAAACCACATGTGGAAGCCAGCTGGCAAGAGCTAACATCTACACACTCTGCTCATGTACATGGAGTGCACAACCGAGGCTCCCATGATTCGTGATGCTGCTTTGTCTGGTCCAGGAACATGCTCCCTTCTGTCCTTTACCTGTGTTGTTGTCCATGGTTTTAACTATAATACTCCTGGTAATGTGTGTAGTTGATGGGAGCTATATATAGAGACATACCAGATAATTTTCCAGTAAATATACCCTGAGATGAAAATTTCAGCTATTTCTATAACTAGACAATGCAAGAAAGATTTACTAATGTGAATCTCTTAAATGTCCTCTTGGCCTTGCTTTTCGGGCCTTTCACTGAAGGTGCTGAGCAGTGGTAGGTTCAAAGCCTGGGCTGTGGAGTGAGATAAGATGCTCAGAGCCTGCACAATCCACACTGGAAAGTGAGACCCATCCATCAGGCTGCAATCCTTCATGCTGGTGGAAGCCACTGTTACGGTACCAGATGTCAGACTGCCACCAAACTCAACTCCTCCAAAAGGGAAGCCAGTGTTCCATGTTCTTGCTCATAAGATGGCTCTATGCCCCAGCCCTGGAAGCAGGGTTTTAGGAAGACACAGAGGAGATATGGAGCATGAATGGTCACTGGCCATGAGGACCTCCCAAGTAGAATGTGGTTCAGTGCTCAGAGGGTCTGCTAACTGCTTTTGCATATGTCCATCAAGTGCATAAACAGTTATGAAAGCATTTTAAGTGGTCCTAAGAGTGTGCCAGAGACCAAACAAGACACCCAGAGTAGCTGTGGCAGGCTCTGTAGGTCACATCACATCTATTCCCTGCTTCTTTCTTGTGCTTTCCAGGCATTTAGCACTTGGAGGAGGTTGCCTCCATCGCCAGCTCTAGCCTAAATCTTAGTTAGCAATGCTGTTGCCATTTCTGTTGACAGTTTTGGTGTTAAGAATGGACTTATGAAACTCAGGACTGCTGGGCAGTGAGAGCAGAGGCGATGTCAGCTGCAAGCTTCCAGGAGGGATTTCCTCTCTCTTGAGACATTAGAGGAGCCACCTCCGTGTCTGTTGATTCTACGCCTGGATGTGACGCCTGGGGCTACTGCAGTGCGGGGAAGCATGAAGGACTCCAGGACGAGAGTGAAGGTGATAGTGGCCAAAGCTGAAGAGCCCAGATCTTCCATGATGTCACTGGGCCTAGAGCTGTCCTCCTCTAAACTTCCTCTAATGTGAGATAATGGCTGCCCTGTTTAAACCAATTTGGGTCAGGGCGCAGTTTGCTACTGTGCTCATTTGTCCATTACGTAGAAGTAACGTTTTTAGCTTAACTCTGAGTAGGCCTGGACAACTGAACTTAAATCTCATTAAAATTAACCTGGAATCTGTATGCATTACTGACAGGGTTTAAAAAATTGGAACAATCCTTTCAGTGAGCAGTTTGTCAATATATATCAAGAGTTACAAAGATGCTTATGAATTCTGACCCAATATTCCACTCTAGGCAACCTATCCCAGGGCAACAATCCAAAACATTGTGGAACACTTTATATGTGTGTGTGCTACAAGGTGATGAGTTCTATGAAGACATTTTCATTCAGGTCTATGGTATGCTTTGACCATATTCACCGCCCCCCCAACCTTTCCTCTTTCTTCCTGCTCATTTAATCCCCTTCCTTTATCCACACAGTCACTCTTCCATTTTCATGTCATATGCACAAACGATTTTATGTATATGTATATATATACACATCTAATCCAGGATCCACATATGAAAAAAATTTGTCTTTCAGAATCTGGCTTATTTCACTTGACATGATCATCTCCACTTCCACCTATTTTCCTGCAAATGACATGATTTTATTCTGAGTAAAACCCCATTGTGTGTAGATGGATATGTATATACACACATGTATATACACAAACATATGCATATGTATTTCTGTATAAGTACACATACATATACACACACAGGATGGATGAGTAAAACCCCACTGTGTGGGATACGGAGTGTGGTCATGTTTTCTTTATCCATTCATCTGCTGACTTCATAATTGGGCTACTGTGAATAGTGGTGCAATGAACATGGATGTACACATGTCTCTGTGGTGCACTAACTTAGATCCCTTCTAGTATGTACTTGGAGGTTCCAGTTCCAGTTTGTTGAGAAACCTCCATTCCCATAGTGTTACACTGATTTACATTAACACCAACAGTGCTCACGTACCCCCGGCTCCTTGCCACCATGCGCTATCTGTTTCTTATTGATAGATGGAATCCGAACTTGCATTTCCCTGATGGTTAAAGGAAGTCAAACATTTTTCATATGCCTAGCAGCCATTTGTACTTCATTTTTTGAGAACTGTCCTTTCATTTAATTTGCCCATTTACTGATTGGGTTGTTTGGGGTGTTTTGGTACTTAGTTTTTTGAGTTCTTTAAATATTAGGTATTAATAATGTACCAAGTATATAGCCAGCCAAGATTTTCTCCCATTGTATAGGCTCGCTTTCATTGTTGTTTCCTTTGCTGTGCACAAGCTTCTCAATCTTATACAAACCTACATTGTATTTTTTTACATCACCCGCATTGTGTGTATGTATAACATATGCACATGCATGTGTGTTTGTAGTGTGTGCGGTATAGTGTGGGCATGTATAGTGAATGCACATGTGTGTACCAATGAGTGTGCCTACAGAGGTCAGAGGAGAATGTTATGTGTCCTCCCCTTAATTAATCTTCTACTTTTTTTTTTCTTTAATTTCCTCAAGACAGAGTTTTTAGCTGAACCTGGACCTACCATGTCCTTCAATCAGACTGGTCGACCAGCCAGCAGCAGTCAGAGGTCTCCACTCCCTACAGGACTGCATTTATATGCATGATGTGGCCACACTCAGCTTTTTATGTGAGTGCTGGGGATCAAATGGCTAATGGGAGAACCTCTCAGGCCCTCATACTTGGGAGCAAGCATTTCTTATTTGCTGAGCCATTTTCCTAGCTCTCATACAGCATATTGGAGAGTATGATGCATCCATTAAAAGTGGTGAATAATGCGCACGCCTTTAATCCCAGCACTCGGGAGGCAGAGGTAGGAGGATCGCCGTGAGTTCGAGGCCACCCTGAGACTCCATAATGAATTCCAGGTCAGCCTGGGCTAGAGTGAGACCCTACCTCGAAAAACCAAAAAAAAAAAAAAAAAAAAAAAAAAAAAAAAAAAAGTGGTGAATAAAACTGTTGTAAAAGTGAAAAAAGTATTTTAAGTGAAAAACAGAATTTTACAATAGTCACAACAGTAACACTCAATGTGTGTGTGGGTGTGTTTTGGAGCTTGGAAGTCTATCTTTCAAAGTTTTGTGATATTGATGGGAGGAGGCTGAGGAGTGGGTTTTTTCTGCCCTTTCTCTTCCAAATTTCATGAAGAGAATGTACACATATATTTGAAATTGTCCCTACAACATTCAGCTGCTTAGTGGGCAGGACTGATTGAAAATGTCTAAAAAGGAAGACTGGGCTAGCCTGGGGAAAAGGCTTGAGGCCCATTCAGAAAGCTCATGAGCACCAGGATCTCTCATAGTAAGTTTTTTTTTTTTTTTTTTTTAAGGGAAGGTGATTATTCCATTGTTTGAGAAAGGAGGAAAACAGTTAATGCACATAACGTGGTGAGCTAACACACTACACTGAAAGAAATCCATTGAGGAGTTCCCTATTTCCAAGCAAGAAAGACAATGCCAAGTGCCTTGCTTCAAATGCTCTGCTTCAGAATAAATTTGCCCAGAAGCACAGAAAGGTGCGAAGTGGGGGCTGGGAGGGATTACAGCATTCTTCTAGATGAAAGCAGGGACACTGGAGTTTCTAATCTAAGCCCACAATGGCACTGGTGACAGTCTCAAAGATGCTCACCATATCCCACATAATGAAGAGGAATGGTTGGCACCAGAGGGACCAGAAATGTTCTGTAGATTAACTGCTTGCTTCATTGCTAATGACTGCCCAATTTCTTTAGACTAATTGGTGCAATCTACATTTTTGCAACAAAGATGAAGTATCAACTTGATTTGGTGTCGATAAAAAAATTGATGGATGCTTCTGATTGCGGCTCCCCAACAATACACGGATTATTACTACCATAATTATCATAAATGAGAAAACATGGGCAAGTGGTGATTGCAAGTCTAATTCCATCCTGAGGTTTTAATGGCACGAGCCACTCAGGCTTTGCAATCATGATTTACTGCACCATCAGCATCCCTAGAAGGATCACCCTAAGGCGAACGACACTCATTATCTTACTGATAACGGACGGGTTTGGCCCAACATGGAACAAATAATCAACACTGAGCTCTTAGAAAGGTGCTTTTTCAATATACAAATCTCTAGCTCAAGAACGAGGTATGCATCTGCCAATGCCATCCTTCTCTCCACTGCTGGATGCTATATATACATGTATCATGTCCTGGCATGTACAGTGGCAGACTGACTCTCTGTCACCAATGGCCTATCAAAGCTGTGCCAAAGTCTGAAGATGTTGTCATCATCCTGGTCACTGACAATAGAGAGCACTCTTGAAGAGTGTCATCACCCAGGAAAACAGTTAAAAGGTTGCAAACCTTACGTGTTCCCACTTAGTTGGCCTTTCTTGGGAGGAAGATGGGGTGGCTATGGTGACTTTGGGTGAATGTGTTCAGTCAATACTGAGCAACTCATGCTACAGTAGAATGTGCAGACATTCAGCCTGCAGAATGGACAGGTCATGTGCTAGTGTGTCCCTGAACCAGGACTGCAAAAAGCTAGGGGAGTAAGCAGAGGAAGGCAGTCTGAGTGTGGATAGTGGCCACTAGCCAGGGGTCACCTCTCTAAAATGGATGGCCATTCTTTCTAGTCAAACAATTGTTGCTAGGTAGGAGGGGACCTTAGCGTATGTGTGTTTTCTCCAAGAGATCAGAAGTCTTTGTTTTGATGCAGAATATTCAGGTTTTCAAGTGTTGCCGCAAGATTGCCAGAGTTTGGACGTTAACTTCTGGAGCATATTACTAAATCCAAATCTCAGTTTACTCTCGTGTCAGGTGGGGACGGTAACTGTTATCTTCCTCGTGGGATTGTGTTGAGAGTTAAGTGAATGCATAAATGAAGGCAAGTAAAATAATCCTGACACAGAGTCAATGCTCATCACTGCTATTGTTGCCCAGGGCTAGACTCCTACCCTGATTAGGTACAACACATGGAAGACATGAGAGGAAACCGGTTGAGAGTGCCAGGACAGAGGCAGACTGGGTGGCTTCAGACCATTTGCCCCACTTGCTGGGTGCTACCTGACCTTGCGGGTTACTTTATGAAACCTTCGTTTTCTAACCTGGTGAAGAAGGAAAATGAAGCATCTGCTTTTCTGGGCATGGTGGCACCAGTGTCATCCCCACACTTGAGAGGCTGAGGAGGAGTTGTTAAAATTCAAGCCCAGCCTGGGCTACCTAGTGAGACCTTGTCTCAAAAAAAATTGAAAATTAAAAAAAGCTGTATGCTTCCTAGGATGCTGACAGTATGAAATCTGTATGAGGCATATTAGTGTTTGCATATGGGAAACTCATTATAAATATCTGTAGTCAATGTTCATGGTATTTTTCCCCCTAAGACTTTGAATTTTTAAGACTGTAATTTCAAAGCTGATGTAAATTTTCTGTTTTTGTTTCATTCCCTCCTGCTACAGGCAACATGTGCTGTGCACACAGCTTTATTATTTTACTTTTTAACCACAAGGAATTCACTTCTCACAACTGATTCGTCCACTTGCTCCTTGAACTACTTTAAGTCATCATTAATTAGACAAACAGCTCGTGTGTGTGTGTGTGTCCCCAGCGTACAGGGGAAGGCCACACTGTCACTGTGAAATGGCATCATACTGATGTCAGTACTTTGCATGAAGCAAAGCTGTGCTTTTAATATGCAAATATTAATCATGACCAGTCAAGGGAATTTGCAGTGAAACGTCCAAGAAACCTTGTACCATTTTAAAATGCCTGAAAGTTCAGGTCTGTGGTAAGCTTTGGGCTGTGTGAATGACCGAACACTGGCCTTTTTCAGTGGAGCCAGGAGGGTGATGCTTTGATCTGGTCAATTAAAATCCCCCTCCCCACAAAACCAAAAGGGGTTCTCCCTAGTTTGCCTCATGGTATAAATCATAGTATTCTAGAACAGATAGAGAGCACTTCACCTGCTGACTGGGGCTCCCAGAAACCAGAGCACACATGGGACCAGCAGAGACAAGTGCACTTCCCATCAAACACTGGTGAGTGAGAGAAGACTCTAGTTACACAAAAAGAGTCAACAGGCACATGCTGCTGAAAGTGGACGTTTCAAGTCACCACAGGTCCTCTGTTACTTGCTCACGACTTTCAAATGCCCTTCTTAGTGCGTGGAGAATTTCGTATGTTACAGCTATTTGGGAAAATAAATTACGGGTATGATCTGGCATTTTTGAGACCCACCAGAATGACAGGGACTGGCCCCTGATCTCTCAAATCCAGTTTCATTCTGACTCATCAGGTAAGTCTCTGCTTGGGTCTCTCCAAGCATCACATCATTCAGTAAATAAGAAAGAGCTGTGGTTTGTAGATGAAAGTTACCAAGAACTTTTCCAAAGAAATTTATCCTTCAGATAAGAATCTCCATACCATAGCATCCTATTTTATGCTCCTAGTCATGGATATTACAATTGAATATAAATTAATTTTGTTTTCTCTCAGATTAATTGCATATCATTTAAAAATCAAAAAGAGTACTGTCCATAATGCTACCCTCAATGACTCCCATGTCACCCCTTGTGAACATGGAGGTCAGTGGGTATATGGGAGTTGGAGACGGGTGAGGTGAAAGTAAAGGTCTCTCTGGGAATATTCCAATGTAACCAGCCACGCTCCATCCTCCCTCTCCCTACTGAAGACTCTTAAGGTAAAAATGCCCAAATCCAATAAGAGATATTGTTTACTGTTGGGGATGCACATACCAGAGGAAGTGCTGGGTATAAAGGAAATCTGTGAATCAGAGAAAGATGTTGGTATGCGAGATTGAAGATATACCAGCTGGCCCACAACTTCAGCTGGTTTTAGGGGCCAGGAAGAAATTAGTCTCACAGCACAGTTGAAAGAACACCTGGCCATTCACCCAGGGGCACAAATGCACTATTGAACAGGGTTATCTTTGTTTCCATACCAAGCACATCTAGGAATTCAGTTATTTAAAATCCTGTGACTCTCAGTGTCCTGAATTGCTCACCTTCATAAAAATCAGGAGTAAAGAGGGTTGGTTATAAAATCAGTGTTATTATTAGGACTGACTTTCACAGCTTGACTGGCCTTCTTCTGACCATTACAACTGGGTTGGAGCATGCTATATTGATTTCCCATGTATGTTCCACTGAGGATTTAAAATGTGAAGGGCGAAGGGGAAGGAATTGTATTAAAGCCAAGGAACCAGCACTCTACCATAATCAACAGACATTTCAGCACTATTGAAGATGAACAGGATGGTTGCATTAGTTCAATGTTCTAACTTGGGGGTGGGGTTTGCATAAAATTCATCATGAAAGTCAAAAATAGACTAAGTCCCTCACTGGCATGCAAGCTTGTGAGTGTGGGAAGCATCACTTTGCAGCTGAATCCTCAACTCTGACTCTAACTCCTCTTTCTCCAAGGAAAGGTCTGGCTGAGTCTTGTCATGAAGTTGTACAATGTGGCTTAATGGGGTATGTCCTCGAGGTAGCAACATGACTGCAGAGGAGATGAGGCTGAGTTCAGGACAGAAAGCCAGAAGTATATCTCAGAAGCAGGTGGGAAAGGGTGGAGGTGAGGAGCTGGCAACATGATGTACTGGCAGATTCCACTGGTACAAGACGGGGGAGGGGAGGAGTCCTAGGAAGACTGGGTCTCGACTTAGATTCTTGGGAGGAACCATCTTGGAAAGAGTGTAAGGCATGAATCTTTGGAAACCTCAGCCTGCTGATTTTGTTGCTCACACATTCTTCTAGTAAATTCCCCTCCCCTCTTTTTAGCCCTTTTCTGAGCATTTTGTTTCTTGTTCCTGTTAACTTGATAAGCCCTGCAATATACATGCATATATTTACTTGTATTATTTTTACTAAATATATATGGCAAAGAAATTATAACATATATTATAATGTATATATGTACTTAATTTAGGTATACATATACAATTCAAGAGTATAATTTGATGAACGGAAACCAATGTTCTAAAATTTCAAAATAAATATATATTTATTTCTAAAATATATATAATATATATTTTATTTGCTAGGGCCATTTACTGCCTGGTTAAAACACCACAGTTAAAACAGTGACAAGAGAAGTCTGCATTGACTTTCACCCCAGGGCTTGATGCTATGCAGGGTACAAGAATAGTGCACCCATTCCTCAAAGAGTTTACAATCCAGTTCTTACCTGCCAACAACTGGCCCCTTCCATGGTCCAGTTGCTGGGTCCTTGAAAACATAGGCTGAGCTATTGGAACTCTCCTTACTGTGGACATGGGGGTAGGGAAGAGATTAGTTCCCGGCAGGAAGGATAACTTAGTAATCCAGCACTTCTCCAAATGGATCAAACAGTGCCAAGAATGAGAAGGCCAAGAATGAGAAGGGATGGGAAATGTGGGTGTTCTTTGCTCAAATAAATTTGAGCAAGATTTATATAGATGTTGTTTATCAACTACAGTTTTCTATACTATAGTGTGTCCTTACCTCCTCTAAGGGGCTCTGCTGAAGGGTCTTATCAATTTCCAAGGACAGGATATATACTATTCTCTATTTCCTAAATGACAACGGAATAGCTCACAGGTTTGCTCTTCCATTGAACATCCTTTGAAAGTAGAAAGGAAGAGAATACTGTCAAAGAAAAAAAAATGAGAAAAATCTGAAACAACATGCAAGCAACTACACATGTCACAGCTCAAGTCTGTAAGTACTGGGTAAAGAGCAAATGAAATGCAAAGGAGATCAATCAGAAAAGGCAGGACAGTGAGAGCAGTGGGTACAGCATGTCCATGCTCACACGGGGAGGGCTGCTGGTTTTCAACAGCATCACTACCAGCTCCCAGAGACCTAAAGAAACTCCCAGATGCTCAGTGCTATAAGCCTAGTCTCAGATTATGAACTGAAGCTGAGGATGTGCATTTGTTGGGTTCAGGCCCTTTCTTCAAGGGCTTTGTAACGGGTACTGAGGAACCGCTACCTCACTGCAGAGTCCTCGTTCCTTCTAAGTGGTAGAGTGGGATTTGAACCCAGAATGACTGGCTCTGGAGCAGTGCTCTTCAGCCCATGGTCTGCGCCCTCTCTGCTGCACAGCCATCACAGAGAAAATGGGAGTTGTCTCCAACGTTTCCATGGTAGACCACCAGTATCTCCAAAAGCCATAGGCCTCAAAGTATCTCATTTCCTTTGTATTTCTACTTAGGAAGAATTTTGCCCAAATACCTTTCTCTTTCATCTGATCAGAAGTCTCTGTGTAAGTAAACACATTTCTAATCCTTCTGAACCCCACCAGGAAACTAGCCACTGGCTGCCTCCCAACAGCAAGCCCCATATTGACCAAAGCTGCAGTGGCCCTTCTGCCCCACAGTTGAGGACAGAGGTTGCCTTCACACTTCTCACAATGACCAGTGCCACTGGCTTACATTACATATACTCAAGGCTGGTGACTGGAACACGCACATATTCAGTTTCCTCAGTGCCCCCTTTGGTTCAGGGTAGGTTCATGCAAACAGCTGGCGTGGAGCCTACCCTTTCACTTCAGTTAGTTCAAGTGCTCTACAGTTCTGACTTACCGAAAAAGCATTCTCTTTATCTGCTAGAGGCTAGAGGCATATGTCTGGGTTGCAAGTGTGGTTGGTACAACTGGGCTGGCTACATCATTCAGCATTTCCATGTGGACCACATTGACTGAAGAAAGGTTATTTTAATGCCCAATTAGTCTGTAGCAGCAAAGGAAATGTATTTTCCATTATTTCTTTATCATGGAGTCTGATTCACAAAATATCTTAAGGAAAACACATTTTACATTACTGAGTCTTTGATTTTATGGGGAAACTAATAAATAATCAACAAAAATATGATTAAAGACTGCTTGAACTACTATCCAAAAAAGGAATTCTAGCCAGCAAAGAATCTTTCTGATCTAAATCTTTTTATTCCTAGAAACAGAATTCTTACTTAGCCTTTCGAAAGCCCAATGAAGGCTTCAGCTAAGTTTTGACATAAGATTTTCATATTCAAAATATCTGTTGAAATAAGGGGAGCAGGGATATGGATCTTGAAACTGCATTAGTCTGAAATAGAGCTTAGTAATCCAGAAAGGGAAATTACTTCTCTGTAATTGGAATTCTGTCCTAAAAAAATCCCTTTGAAATCATGTTCAGCTACTTCCCCATTATGTGTCCTGGAGAAGCTTGCTTTAACCCTTTCTGAAATTGCCCATCATAAAAAAAGATCTGATATTTATAAATTTCCCTGAGGAGACATTTAAGAGCAATGGTCTATGTCATCAAAAGACCTAATAATAGACTGGTACTTCCCACGAGCCCTTGGACACATTTTTATAAGTGCTTTTCTGGGACACTTCTTCCCATCAATATACTGTTGTCTGCATTTCTAATATTATATTCATCTTGGTAAACAGTACTAAGTAGCTTAGTTCCCAACAACCCCCCGCCAATATGGGTTTCTTCACCTTTGAAATGACACTACTAAACCCCACCCCAGCAGTCACTAACTCCACACCACTGCTTCATGGAAGAGAGCGCTTGTGTCTGATCCTTTCTGTACATTCCATGCCAGTGTACAGCTGATGAACACATGCCTCATGGATCGTCAATGCATGAATGAAAGCTAGCCAGAAAAGTTTGGCATGACATTATTTCTCATCAGTGTTCCTCTTCTGTAAAACGGGGTAACAGTGTCCTCAAAGGATCCTCATGAGATAGTGAGGGTAACATGTATTGCACATATTTATTAGCATGGTGTTTAAGACACACCCAGCTATATTACAGTTATTAAATATTAATATAGACAATAATGTAAAATTATATATGGTGTGTGTATAGCCAAGTCCTATGAATGTCAGAACAATGAAATGGAAAAAAGGTTTTATAAATAAAAAAGGGGAGGGCTATAGAGATTGCTCAGTGGTTAAAGCACTTGCCTGCAAAGCCTAAGGACCCGAGTTTAATTACCCCGTACCCACATAAAGCCAGATGCACAAAGTTTCTTCTGTCTGCATGTCTATCCATGTATGTATGTATGCATGTATGTATGTATGTATGTATGTATCTATCTATCTATCTATCTCTCTGCTTGCAAATAAATGAATAATTTATATGTACATACCCACATATAAGTGTGTATGTATATAAAAGATTATCCCCCCCCTTTAAGATCTACTTTAATATGAAGACAAGAAACCGATTATTTTCTGGAGTTATCTCAGAATGCCAAGGAATCGTCATTAAATTTCCACTTCAAGGCCGGAGAGATGGGTCAGTGGTTAAAGGCATTTGTTTGCAAGGTCCTATGGCCTGGTTCAATTTCCCAGTACCCACCTAAAGCCAGATGAACAGAGTGGCTCATGTGTCTGAAATTTGGTCACAGTAGTTCTCCTTCTCTCTCTCTTGCTCCTTGTGAATAAACAATAAACCATGAAGTATTAAATTTCCACATCAGTATATAGCCACATAGTATAATCACATCCAAGTGGGTACCCGGTATCAAAATCAAAAGGGCTCACCTGGCCTCTGGGAAATTCTCCTGTGTAGCCGAGTTTGAATCTGTCCTCTCTTGTTAACTGTTATAGACCCAAATGATACATAGTATCTCATGTGTATCATACTCACTTGGTAATTATATTCTATCTCTATGGAGTAGCTTAGCTCATGATGTGGATGTACAAATAACAAGTTAAACTTGATCTGGAAGACAGATCCACAGAATAACCCAACATGGGATAGTTGGATTCTTGTCTTGCCACACTTCTGGAAGATACGGAAATGATTAAGCACATAGCTACGTAGATACTAGGCAAGAGTTCTACAACTGAGTTACATCAAAGTCTTTGACTTTAGGCCTGACTACCTTGGAACTCATGATGCTCGGGCCCCCATTTCCCAGTGCTGGAATTATAATCATTTGCCGCCATGCCCAGCTTATTTGCTAAAATCTCAATAGAGTCTCTCCTCTAAAAATGTAAAGATTATCAAATATTTCATAAGCCCATTTCTGATCATTTTTAAGTTATCATGTATTACCTAAAATTAAAAGTAAAGTCAGTTGTCTTTTGTGCCTTAACAGATACTTTGTAGAGAAATTTCTAAAACTGCAAAATGTCATACATGTATGTGGAGGCATAGGGGTCCCAGATGATCTTACTTTCCCCAGAAAAGGGATCTCTGCTCTGTTTCAGAGTAACTCTGATGCATCTTTGTTCTCAGGCAGGAACACATCATGCATGGCCCTACTGAAGACCTGTCTCACCACCTTCACAGAAAGAACATGAAGTAGAACATGGCAAGATCATTTATTTTCATTTATTTATTTATTACTTTTATCAAGATCATTTTTTAAGCAGGGCACTGCCAATCATAAATTACCTGTGCCAAGAAGACATAGAGCCTTCCCTTTAAAACCTGATTTCTCTTATCTCCCAGGACATCTCTCTAGAAAATTCAAGAAAAAGCTAGAGATGGAGATTTAGACTAAGGAGATGTAACTCCTGGAAAATCAACGTTAACCTCATTTCTCTGCTATGTGCTTAAGAGTTAATTAAATATAAGCAGGTGACACCAGATGACAAGTAACATAAACAAATTATCTTGTATAAACATAGTAACAGATGTTGGCTAGAGCCTCTCTTCTTCCCCTAAGTCTGTTTCTAAGATCTCATGACCTAATTTGAGGTTCATACCAACATATCTTGGAGGCCTTTTTTTCTCACATGTCTCCCCTGTGGCACAGTGTGCTATGCTAGCAGTATCTCAGAGCAGCTGAGATGTCCCACGTCCGGGTGTCATCTAGACCTGAGGGAAAGCAGGAAAGGGTGACATCGTTTCTTTGTTGTTTTTTTTTGTTTGTTTGTTTGTTTGTTTTTTTCCCCCTCAGAGTTCCACAAAAGGTCAGCAACTGGGAAACACAGGTTGAGATTTTTGAGAAAGGTGCTGTTTCAGAGTATTTTCCCTAGAACCCATCAGAAAGGGCATGACAGCTGGCTCTCCACACCAGTCCTAAGGGACAACTTGCCACAGACAGCCTCTTGTTCCACCTGCACTGCCTGTCTCCTAGGCTTCTCCACCTCTCCTGCAGGCAGGTACAGGAAATGACTTCCTCGCACTTCCCGAGATCTGCGGGAGGCACTCTGCCTAGCAAAGCCAGCACAGAGGGAAGGTTCCAGGATGAGGCTCTGAAATCTGATTTGACACCTTCAGGGCTGAGTGACTTGAGTTTAGAAATGACAGTCATGTGCATGTTGTGTGCCCATGAGGAAAAGTCCCACTTCCTGGCCTCAAGGAACATCAAATAGTGCTACAGAGTAAAAGGAGAAAAACAAATCGAGTGTACAGTTACAAAATGATGAAAAGAGAAAGCACTTCAGCGAACTGACTAGATGCAAGTGAGTCAAGTGGACAATCAACAATGCTTGCAAATCCCTAATTAGTTCACAATTTCAAAGTCCATTTGCTTTTTCCTGCCATGTCTTTGGGACACTTCTTATAATAAATCTCAGCCCCTTCTAAATCCCTGTAAGTATCGGAGAAAGGAAATGGAGGTTCTCAGGTAAAAGGTTTTCATCAATTTCCATTACTGAGGAACTAGAACAAACTGGGAGTCCACTCCCAACTAGTAATCAGAGCGCTTCGCTCATTTTTCCACCCAGCACACCAGCCAGGAGGGCACGTGTGCTCAGGACTAAGCTGGGCCCTGGGGATATGAGAGCTGGTAAGACAGGTCTTCTCATATTAGGGGAAGGCACAGGGCAAATCAGTAAACAAATAGGCCCTTCAGACGAAGCTGAGTGCTGTGAGGAAAAACGGGCAGAATGATATGACTTTCTGTAGAGGATGAGGACGTAAGGGTACTGTGCTAAGGGTAGTCAGGGAAGGTCTCTCTAGGAAGGTGACTTGAATAATAAAAATATGAATGTCATGTAATCCCAGTACTCAGAAGGCAGAGGCAGGAAAATTAGGAGTCATTTGAGGCCAGCCTAGGCTACAAAATGAGACCATGCTTAAAAAACATGGACACAAGCATGCAAGTGCACCCACTTTCCTGGAAAGGCAGAGCACGTGAAACCAAGGAAACAGCAAGTGGAAAGGGTTGGACACGAAAATACTTCCAGGGCAGGGAGGAAGAGAGCAAAGCCTGTTGTGGAGAGATGCATGCAGACAGGGCAGATCCTAGTAAAGAGAATGGTTGTTCTTCTAGGAGTGGCATGGTCTGACATCATGAGTTTTTAAAGATTAGTTTTTGTTAACTTTCATGCAATAGAAATTCACACACCAAGAGTCACCCATTTCAAGCCTACACTACAGCTCATCCCAGCACCATTCAACTATTCTGGACATTTAATATAAAGAACAACAATGCAGGGCTAGAGATATGGCTTAGCAGTTAAGGTGCCTGCCTGCAAAGCCAAAGGATCCAGGCTGGATTCTCCAGTACCCACATGCGTCTGGAGTTTGTTGGCAGTGGCTTAGAGGCCCTGGCATACCCATTCTCTATCTGCCACTCCCTCTCTTCTTCCCTCCCTCCCTCCCTCACAAATAAATAAATAATTTAAATGCCTAGAAAAAAAGAATAACATGGTGTTTTGTGACTTAAAAAATGATCTGTTTATATGCAGAGGGGGTGTAGGGTGTAGGGTGTGTGGCAGGGCTCATTGAAAATGAGCACCAGATGCTGGCACTTTTTGTATCTAGATTTATGTGGATGCTGTGGATTCCAACCTAGGCTTCCAGCTTTACAAGCAATCTCCTTTAACTGCTGAGGCATCTCCCCAACCCATGACTGACCTTTTATGTAGCCCAAGGTTTTGAAAATTCATCTGTGTTTTAGCATGCTTCAGCATCTCTTCATTTTTATTTCCAAATTGTATGAATTTGACACACTGGTTATCCATGGATGGATGGTTGGGCTGCTTTCAGTTTGGGGCTGTTATCAATACTGCTGCTCTGAACATTTGCATGCAAATTTTATGTTGACAGAGGTTCCCATTTCTTTTAGCTATAAAGAGCACACTTACTGGGTCAACTGGTGACCCTATATCTAGCTTTTAAAAAAAACTCCCAAAGTGGGCTAGAAACATGGCTTAGTGGTTAAGGCACTTGCCTGCAAAGCCAAAGGTCCCAGGTTTGATTCCCCAAGAGCCATGTAAGCCAGATGCACAAGGTGGTGCATGTGTCTGGAGTTCGTTTGCAGTTGCTACAGGCCCTGGAGCACCCATTCTCTCCTTCCCTCCCTTTCTCTCTCTCTCTCTGCCTCTTTCTATCTCTCTCAAATAAATAAATTTTTAAAAAAACTTCCAAAATGACTTTGGCATTTTACATCCCCACCAGCAAGGAATGAAAATTCCAATTATTTCCCATCATCATCATCAATGTTTGTTAATATGTCTTTCTGATGATCTCAGTTTAGAAGAGAACACTACTTTAAAAAAAATAAAGCTGGCTGGATTAGAACTCTGAAGATATGAAATGATTCTTTTTTTTTTTTTTTTTTGAGGTAGGGTCTTGCTCTAGCCCAGACTGACTTGGAATTTACTATGTAGTCTCAGGTGGCCTCGAACTCTCAGCAATCCTTCTACTTCTGCCTCCCAACTGCTGGGATTAAAGGCATGTGCCACCAACCTAGCTGATTCTGGAATTTTAAAAGGAAATATGACATCAACAGGAGAAGAGATCTTTTTTCATGAAATGAAAACAAAGTGGAAAATGAGGACAAAAAGGACAAAGTAAAGTACATGTTATTGCAGTTGTGGATCACTGAGAATTCTAGCGGGAAATGAGCTGGAAGCTTCCTCCCTGCTGGCTAGCTGTCACAGTGCTAGAATATGGTATGCAGGCTGATGGGGCAGAAAAGATATCAATAATCTTAACAGCACTGGACCCTGCAACGTACACAATGGGCAGCCACACAAGATGTACCCAATGGTGCAATAGTAGCATGACTGCTATGGGGGTAACCAGCTGCTCTCTGATTGGATTTGAGGCCTACTCCATGGGAGAGAATTACTACTTGGTACTGAAAATCTAATCAAAACCCTATTACTGAAAAGGTAATAGACACTAGCAGCGAAGCTACTTCTGCTGTCTGGCTAAATTGGTAAGTGTGACCATCACATGGCCCTCTCAATATTTGTGTGTATTCCCATAGATTAGAGCTGCTGTCCCCTTAGGCCAGAGAAGCTTCTATTTGCAGACAGTGACGACTACTGGGAGACTCAAAAGCCATCAACATGCTGAGAATAAGTGACTGTTTAGCACTAAATGAGACATCTCTATCATGCCCTCCAAGGCTCGGAGAGCTTTGTTGCAGATGGTTTGGAGAGAATATAAGAGCCAGAAAATGCGGAGGAATGTCTTCCAGACACGAAGTAGCCAAATGCAGTCATGACCTGACAGAGACTGCCGTTACCTGTCCAAGACCTGCATAGCATTAGGACCATCAATATTTCATCATGGATGATGCAGAAGGGAAAAAATGACACCAAAATAGAAGAGGCACTAACTGGAAAGAAGGTTCAATGGAAGGGGGACAAAAGAAGGTATTAGGAAGGGATTATGATCAAAATACACTATGGCTGGGCATGGTGGAGCACACCTTTAATCCCAGCACTTGGAAGGCAGAGGTAGGAAGATCACTGTGAGTTTGAGGCCATCCTTGGACTACACAGTGAATTCCAGGTTGGCCTAGGCTAGAGCAACACCCTACCTTGAAAAAACAAAACAAAACAAACAAAACAAAAAAATGCATTTTGTACATATATGAATACTGCCAATTAAAAAGTTTAAAAAATACTATTACTATTAAAAATATATTTGCCTAGAATTTCACAAAACTGCATCCAAGACACTAGAAAAGGCCTCGGGGGGGGGGGGGGGGACCTGAGAAGTGGAACATTTCCTAGATAGGTAGCTTGACTCCCTCCATCTTAAAGCTGAGGAAATGCAGACCAAAGAAATAAAGTAACAGTAGCAGAGTTCAGCTGCAAATACTCCTGACTCTAGTTTTTGTTGTTAGAAATTCAGATAAAGCTGGGAGGAGTGACCCATGTCCTCTCATCCTAGCACTTAGGAGGCTGAGACAGGAGAATTGTGAATTCAATGCTAGCCTTGGCTATGTAGTGAGACACCGTCTCAAAATAAGTAGATAAATAAATAAATTCTGATGAGTTACAGCAACAGCTCCAAGGTAACTAGTGGCTTGGATACACCCCTCTGGCACCCATGACACTAATTTCAGCACAGTCCATGGGTGACCAGAGCTATGTTTTACCTATTCTGTCGTGCTGCCTGAGACGTGCTGCCTGAGACCTGCAGATGGACACGTGTTGCAGCAAGTAAATAAAACCACAGGGTTGGTTGTGGCTGGCTCTACTTCTTGAATTTACATAGTCTCAGCTTGCCTTTGGAGAATGTACAGACCAAAGCAAACCTGGCCCTAGAGACACTGTGGCAACTGGGCTTACAGCAGAGCTGTTCTCTTTGTTGTTGGAGTCACTTGTAATCAGAGAAATCAGAATGTCAGCATGGTTCTATAGAATGGCATGGTGACTTCAGTGGGACCAGAATCTCCCCCTTCTAGTTTTAGGAGGTACCAGTATCTGAACAAAACATCCACACCTAGTCACTATCTGAGGCCCAAACACCAGGAGGATCCCCGCCAGCCCCCAAACATATCTGTTGTCTGTTCTCTACCCTATGCCCCCACTCCTTGCCTCCCTTTGAAATTCGAGTAGGACTTCTGTGTCTAGTGACCTGTTGGAATATCCTTGATGTTTGCTTTCTCCTATATTCTTAACGCAATAACGTGAAATGTCAGCATGAGGTGACAAGTAAATCCTCAGTCAAAATAAAAAAGAGGAGGGAAAGAAAAACCACAGAGAAAGAGGGCTGTAGAGGTTCTGAATGACGGCCAAGTCCACGGAGGAAGCATTCATAGAGTACAAATGTCTACCATCCTACAAGACCAGTCCAGACCGCTTCCTGGGCAGTCTCCTGCCTCTCTTCTCCTGTGGCGAGTAGGAAGAGTCCACAGTCTACTGCCTGGCTTCAGACTGGGTACATTTATTTCTCAAAGCCAGAGGCTCATACCCAAAGAATCCATAGGGGGGAGAAAAGCCAAATGTTTTTTCTTTTTTTTTTTTTTCTTTTTCTTTCTTTTAAGTTTCTTTGTGAGGTGAAAACAGATAATTAATGAGATCCTTTATCATGCAATATGGAGAGAATCTACAGCTTCCCAGTCTAACCTGCCACAGAATTTGGGAGAATCCAGGTAATTAATGGTGCATTCTTATTAGAGGCAAAATGAGGTTATAAATAGAAAAGAGGAGACAAGCCTGCCAGCCAGCAGCCAGCTGCTTTCATGGGGCCACTGGCAGCTCAGGGACTACCAAGTGAAAATGAACACGGTTTCATTATGAAAAACTCAAGACTCTCTTAAGTAGTCTCCATATTTTCACCCCAGGTTCTTGCCTTTCTTCCTGGGTTTGGAACTGCAGGCTTCTAATGTCTGCACATCTCCCCAGGACCCAAGCTGAAAGGGATGAGTTACAAACTCAAATCCCAGTGTTTGTTAAGGGGATTTATGCATTAGGTTCTCTGAAACTTTACCCAGAAAGTCTTCCCCGTTCCTCTGCTGGGTTTCCGGAAGAGAGAAATCCCCTCTGTGGAGCTCCCTTTGACTCAACATTGGACACAGGCACGTATAAATCCTGCTAATGACTTCTGCCTGTGGCTGACAGGTTCTGTTTTGGGGTTAAAGAGCCGGGTTCTCAAAAGCTGCTTTCTGTTTATTTCCAAAGAGGATTTACTGAATGACTTCTTCAGGGAGCATCAGCATTCCCCATGATGGCTGTCAGCACCCTTCACTTACGTGGGTGCTCCACATGGAGGGGTCTAATTCATACTGTCAGATCTGGGATCCTAAACATTCCAACACTTACAATGCGGCATCACACTGTGTAAAATCTAAGCCTCTGTTGTGGAAGAGGGAGGGTTACATTCCTAAAAGACTCCACTCTTCCAGTACAGCACTCTTGGTTTTCCTTTAGAAGTTCCAGCAGCTTAGGGGAAGGGAGTGGATGTGCATGAAAAGTGATTTAAAGCAGTCAATGTGGGCCTTAGCTCCTGGTTGTATGAAGTGGTCAAGAATGGACATGTCATTCAATCTGAGGAGGTATGGGAAGAAGCCTGGGCCTCCTTTCCTCTCTTACAAGACTTGGGAGGGCAGATGTGACTTTGGGGGCAACAGCCATCTTGCAGTCAGGAGCACCTGGATGATAAGGGAGGGCTGAGAACAACCTAAAGGCACAAAGATGGAGACTGATAATATGTTAATAGCTGGATCAAACTATGCCTGAAGCTAGTTAACCACACACTTTTAAAGAATTTTTTTTTAATTTTTGTTTTTAAATTTATATGAGAGGTGTGGAGAGAATGGGCACACCAGGGCCTCTAGCCACTGCAAAAGAACTCCAGGCACATGTGCCACCCTGTGCATCTGGCTCACGTGGGTCCTGGGGAATTGAACCTGGGTCCTTTTGGTTTTGCTGGCAAATACCTTAACCGTTAAACCATCTCTCCAGCCCAACCATGCCCTTTTATTTTTTTTAATTTTTTGTTCATTTTTATTTATTTATTTGAGAGCGACAGACAAAGAGGCAGAGAGAGAGAGAGAGAGAGAGAATGGGCGCGCCAGGGCCTCCAGCCACTGCAAACGAACTCCAGATGCGTGCGCCCCTTGTGCATCTGGCTAACGTGGGTCCTGGGGAATCGAGCCTCGAACCAGGGTCCTTAGGCTTCACAGGCAAGCACTTAACCGCTAAGCCATCTCTCCAGCCCCCATGCACTTTTAAATGCCACTAACCAATAAACTCTTTGTACTTCAGTCAATCTGAGTTGAATTTTCTGATCTTTAATGGGAAGAACACTAAGAGATAGCTCAGATTCTTGGGAATCAATTCTGCTGTGGACATGAAGTGTGGGATCTGGAGTCTTGCCTTTCTCCGGGATATTAACACACACTGGTATAAGCCTCCTGACATCTGGGACAGAGGCACCAGCAGAAGTTTGCTCTTGTAGTCTGAGGTGCCTTTGCTCTCATCAGTCATCCTCCCCAGCTCTCAGGTCTTCAACTGGTTTTGCTTGTTTCTCTTGCTTTTTGGTTCCTTTCCTCTTGTTATAGGCATGCTCTTGACTCTCCCATCTTGTGAGATTCTTCGACTCACATGCCACTCTTTATACCTCCCCTTCCTTGCCCACTTTCGGAAGTGGTGCTCCACACCAACCCTTCCTGATGTCTTAATGCTGCGAATGTTTGCATATGAAAGGGGGAGGTCAAAAATATTTTGGGAAATGTTCCAAGTGGCAGCCTTCCTTCAGACAATGACAATCAACATGAGAATGTTAAGGGTTTGGGGCAAGTCTTACAGTAATGAATAGTATTTAATTTTATCTTACCCATAAGTTTCATTTGACCCTGGAAACGATCTCTCTGTTCTATTCTGCTTAAATCATTCAACATCCCCTATACTTAGAGTTCTGAAGAAAACACATTGGATAATGAGGGTTTATACTCATTTCTTCTCATTGCCCACCTTTCTTTCATTCGCTTAAAAATCACTGTGCAGTATGTTTATGGTAACAGATGTATAGAGATAATATGAAAGCTTAGAAGTAGCTAAGATCGGCTTTGCCAAATCTTAATCCAAAGGCCGAGATCCACTGTGGGCCGAACAGGAAGATTTACAGTTTCTAAATGTTCTCTTTCTCTCGTACCTTGTGGTCTTAGAACATGTTCCTTCTATCTTGTACACCCTTCTCTTCACCCAAGGAATGCTCCTGGTTCCTCCTATTTCCCTGCCTGTCAGGGTTTCATGATGTCCTCATTTGAATTCAGTCAGTACCCTGCATACAGGAGCTCCACTACAGCCTAGGCTACACATCAATACTCCTATCCCTTCCCTAGAAAAGTCACAACTCTCAAACTCACCATTAATTGTCATTGTCCCTACTAAGCTCCAGATTCCTCGGAGACAGAGGCCACCATCTGATTCTGCTTCTCAGAATCCTGAAGAGTATCATGAATGTCACAGATAAAAATTTAATGCTTATTTTTTTATAATCAATGTTTTATGGCCATTCCATGGTCCTTTCTTCCACTCAGAGAACAGAGGTCAGCTACCAAATTTCTTCAATATTACATTGTCATGACTCCCATATATCGTATCCCTGTTTTATTTAGCTTTCCTCTTAGTATACTCTCTGTCTGCATTTTTATTTTTCCCTTTAGAAACAACTGCATCCTCTACAATGTGTTCTGCTTCAAGGAACAAAAAACAAACTATCCTACGCTTAAACCATCAGGACACGTATTATTTATTGAATAAGAAGTCTGGAGGTGAGAAGTTTCAAGGTTGCTCACCATGGTCGCAGGCTCTTTCAGTCCTTCTGTTTTCCCAACATGACTGTAAATAGCTTTTTGTCCCCACACTTTCATCTCATGGCTGAGGGGCAGTTAAAGCTCCAGCATCAAGTCCTCTCTCTGTGCACAAGCGAGGAGCCTCTGCAAGGGCAGAGACAGGTGCTTCTGAACAACACGAGGCTCTTTCCCAGGAGAACAATATGCCCAGCAGTGCCCAGCAACCCTTGCTTCAGGTTTCTCAGGTCAGAACACATCACTCAGCCCAAGGGAGGCTAGGAGGGTGAATATCTAGCACAGGGAAACAGACATGCCATGACTGCTTCACCCACCTATGCTTTTCTTCATGACTGACAGAGCACCCACTAACCCTGAAATAATAGACCTCTGTGAAGTAACTGAACAAAATTTAGATACTCAGCATAGGTGAAGAAGGCAGGGTGGGGACAGGGGACCCATCATTGAGTAGGTAACAAAGTACACCTACCAAAATAACATTGATATGGTTGCCAGGGCACTTGGCTGTGCAACAGAATGAACAGGTGTCTAGACACAGGTGTCTGGGCAGCTTTTTGTGGTCTCTGACGTTAATGTTCACTAACTTCATCGGTGGGTTTTCTCAATGGTTTCACTGGAGACTCGTAAGACAGACATCTTCCTAAGCAGGCATCTCATGGCATTTTTTTTTTTTTTTTTTTTGGTTTTTGTCAAGGTAGGGTCTCACTCTAGCTCAGGCTGACCTGGAATTCACTATGGAGTCACAGGGTGGCCTCAAACTCGTGGCGATCCTCCTACCTCTGCCTCCCGAGTGCTGGGATTAAAGGCGTGCGCCACCACGCCCAGCTTTCTCATGGCATTTTTAAAAACAAGAAACCATCTGTCCTTGCACTCTCACTGTCTCTCTAAACTTCTAGAGAGAAGTTTAGAACATATAAGTGGTTGAGGCAGCTTCTGTCCTCAGAGGCTCACTGGTGAACAGGATCTAAGCTTGACGGGGTGAGGGCACTAAGGGAGACCTATAGACAGTGCTATACACAGAGAGAAGGGCCAGTTTGCTGCCTACAACGGAGCCCTATCTTTCACAGCTTGTTTACAGAAGAGCCTACATGCCAAGTCAAAGGCTTCTTCCAGAAGGAAACATCTGAGTTGGAGGCACAGGAAGAGTACATTTGACAGGTTAGGTCATGAGGCAATCCCTGAGGAGAAGCCCCCATGAACAGAGCAGTGGGGACCAAGAGGAGCATCATCATCAGAGGTGTAGGGCACAGTCGTCTGGAGCAGGTCTTCCATGGAGCGAGGGGGAGGTAGAAAGGAGCTGGCTGTGAGGAAGCAGGGGAGGAGGCCGAGAGGCACGGAAGGCTTTGGAAGGTCTGACTTTATTCTGCAGCTGGCAAAGGAGAGTCAATGAAAGTTCTAAAGCATCGAAAGCATGCTTTCCCTCAGAGGTTATGGAGGCCAAGCCCATTTGCAAATTAAATAACTACCAAGCTGCAGCACTCTTAAATTACTACAAGCTAAGCTTAATAAACACAAAGAGCTCACTATTACCACAGAGAAATGACTGTCACGCCTATTTTTAGGTTTTTAAAGAAACTATGATAAAATGAATCCCTGTATTTCGTCCTTCCATAAAACTGGACAGACTGGGGATTCAGCCTGTAAATCCTACAACTATTTAAAGCACAAAGCAAAGCTTGACTGTGTTATCGCTTTTAAATAACACTTCACCAGATTGTGGTTCCCAAAACCACTTTGGGGAGGAACGCTTTCTTAAGTGACATCACCCCATTTTCCACATAAAATGAAAAAAAATAAAGGCTCATATTCAGAAATAGCAGGCTACAAAGAGAGGATTGGTATACCTCAAGATCCTGCTATGGAACCCTGAACTGCCAGGAGAGAGAAACAAAGAAATAAATTAAATATATAAAATCCCCCCAAATACGCATGGTTGGGCTGAAAAGAGGCAAGCTAGTTTCCCCCAAACCCATTAATAATATAAATCACTGTATTTCATATTCGCAGTCGTCGCTGAAAGGTCTCCTCTTAATTGCCCCATGGCATCATGTTTTATTTTAGCAAAGTTCAGATTTTATTGCCAACGACTAATGGGCATAGAGTCCCTGAAGAACTTGTTTTAAAACATCGACCAGTCAACCATAAAAGGGATATTAAAACAGCTACAGAGGCTAAATAAAAATTAAAAAGTATAGCCACTTATTTTTAAATTAGAATCCTCTTTTGCAGTTAGGAATATAATAAAATGTGTCATAAACTTTGTACTTTCCTTCCAAAGTATTGTTGTAAGAATCAGCAGTAACAGACACAATCCTTCTATAGTTGAACGTTAAAAATCAAACACTGTTTTTAAGCATTATTGAAGGCACTTTAAAATTACACTTGATAACAATATCATAAAAGCCTTCCAGAGGTAGAAACAGAAAAGGAGAAATGGGAAGGACCTGCTGAATGAGGCTGTTAATAAATTTCTACTATCTATGTGTCAAACTCCATAGCTAATCAGGATTGGTTGGGTCCTGGTAGACATCTAAAGAGGACTTTTATTCCAGAAAGAGCGTCAAATGAGTTCAGAAGAACAAATAATTTTGTGTGTCCCTTATAGATGGATACCAGTCTTGAGCCTCCTTCATGACCATGTGATACCACTCACTGCACTAATATGCTATGTTCTTTACAAGGGCTTAGTGTTAATGATTAGTAAGTAAGGTAGTAGTGCCATTTTACAAATGGGAACTAGTGGTAGGGGTAGGGGATGGTAAATCTAGTTTTGCCCCAAGTTCAACTGGAGTGGGGTTCTCAGCTCTCCAGTTCTCTAAGCACGTGTTACAATCCTTCCTTGCATCTGTTCACTAAAGAGAGAACACTCTGATAAGCTGAGCCAGGCCAATCACAGTAAGCTGGACGTGGCTTCTCAGACTCACTTCTGAAATAGGGCACCAGGCACACAGACAGAAAAGGTGGCTGTTCCCCACAGAAGCACCACGGGCCAAACAGGGCAGACACAGGATGTCCAGCAAAAAGGAACCGGCTCTGGTGAACTCGATCTTTTAAAAGACCCAAACAGAGATCCTGGCCCAAATCCAGGTAGGTGTTCCCCCAGACAAAGAAGAGGTGTCTGGCTGTGGCCTCCACGGTGCCTGGCTTCTCATCCTACAGCACCTTCCGCTTCTCTCACAGCTTTCAGTAAAAGCATCTTGAACTGGTTTAGCCTTGTCCCCACCAGGCACATTTGTGAAGATAAAAAGAACAGGGTTGTTTTCCTTCCTCAGGAGGGGGAGGGAGGACAGGACAGGAATGCTCCGCCTGGTCATAGGGAGGTGAGGAAACGAGGAGTCAGGCATGTTCTTAGGCTCACACTGAAAATGATCCTGCCAGGTAGAGTTGAAAGCTGCCACTCTTGAAGTCGCCCTCCATTTCTGGTCACACAGCAGTGGAGGAAGACTGGGGTGGGTGGAGTGGAGAAGTGTGGTTTCTGCCCCATCCTGCAGCTCCCTGGCAGCAGTTAGCTTGTGTAAACATTCGGTAGCCCATCTGAACCTTATTTTAGAACAAAACAATTTCAGTTTTAAAGCGTCTGAATTGCTCCAGCTCAATCTGAGGATTTGCCCATTGAATCTGGAGCTGCTTCCTTTCAACTCTGAATAAGGAAGAATTATGAGACTGGAGCTATTCAATGAGAGCTATCTGTCCTGGCACTCAATCAAAGGGATTAGGATTTGGAAAGAAAAGCCTACAGGTGATCCTCCAGGAAGCATACCAAGCAGTTATCAAAAACATACAAGTTCAAAGCAGCTCAATTTTCATATGTTAAATGTACTTGGATGCAGCCCCAGGCTCCTTTCTAGGTACAAAATTGTGTTAAAGCTGTTTGTACTTGCATGCTTAGCAGACAAGAAATAAAAACGCATGTGGTGCAGTGGTGCTGGGTCCACTTCACCCTCGTGTAACACAATAAATCAGCCTTGTTCTTCTGGTGGAACACGATCTGATACCACGAGCTGCGTCTCCACCATCATGGTGGAGACTCCTTCACCTCAGCCACAGACAGCTGTCCCACTGCCATGTTGCCAGCCAGCTGGAAGATTCCCAGTGGGAGCTAATCGTGAGTCTTGGGTGTTGTCTTCTCAGGCACCATGATCTGGTCTTAACTGTATTAGCTACCTGATAGCTGAGCTTGGACACACGGAAAGGAGGGAAGTAAGAACACTCACTGAGATCCAGGTTACAGATCTCAGTGCATTCTTTGGACGGCCTTGTCCAAAAGCAAGTCACCATGAATACAATGCATCATGTTATGAGATTTCTACAGGTCACAACTCCCTCTAGTGTGCCCAAAAGGACCCTGGGAAAATAAGTGCCTGTTTTTATAGGAAGAAAGTAAAAGGAGACAAATGAAAATGGATATTCAGCCATGAGAACCACATACAAAATGGGTAAGCATGCTGTTTTGCTCAATACATGGCCACAGAAGGTAAGAGACACCATCTGCATCTATGTCCAACCTCAACGGGAAGATCCATAGCACTAAGCTCAACAATGAGCAGTACAGGAACAGTGATGTGGCTAAAAATGAATAGGACAGAGACTCTCCAGGAAGCAGGAGTCTGGTCTCTTACTCAACCCTACATACCCACATTACTGTTGAATTTTGGAAAATTCCTCTGCTTACCCAAGCTTTGCTGGCCTCATTTATAAAATGGAGATACAAGTTCACTGAAAATAAGAGGGTACTAAATACCGAGTGCATGCTATGTCTGCTACTGTGCTAAGGACTCTGTTGGTAACGTCTCCCACAATACTGTGGGTTTAAGTGTAAAGACCATTTCTATTTTATAGAAGAGAAAACTGAGGTTAAAACAAATGACATGTTGAAAGTTACTGTGCCAAATAAACGGTAAATGCAAGATTCCCTCCCGACGGGGTCCATGGTCAGTTTCTCACTTTCTGCTTTCTTTTCCCTTTGTAACTGCAGAGTTTCTTGGTATGATCAACACCACTACCTAACTGAGCTGGAGGCCCTGCTCTACCCGCACCCCACCATCTCAGGCCTGACCACAGCTCAGTCATCAAAACCCCATCATCTCACCTTGGTGACGCTCTCCTGCCACTCTGGGCCTCTCTTCCAAGTTAAGCTTTTTGCCATCTGTGATGCTCAACTTGATTGGGTTAAGAAACACCTAGTGCATTAAGGAGGCACACCTTAGCTTAGCCAGACATGGTGGCTCATGCTGTTAATCCCAACACTCAGGAAGTTGAGGAACGTGAATCCTGGTGAGTTTGCTGCCAGCCTGGGCTACAGAGTAAGTTCCAGATCAGCTTGAATTACAATGAGACCCTGCCCCCCCCCTCTCAAAAAGAAAAAAAAAAAAAAAGAGGCACACCTTTGACTGTGTGTGAGGGATTTTCCAGAGAGGATTAACTGAGGGAAGAAGACCCACCCTGATTATGGGTGGTGCCATTCCAGGGCTGGAGTCCCAGGTGGAGTAAAAAGAGTAGAAATGCAAAAGCCAACAAATCCCCTCTCTCTGCATCCTAATCTGTCCAGATGTGAGCAAATTTCCACTGCCACAGCTGCAAGCCACTCCGAGACTCTATCCCCTTAACTGTGAGCTAAACCAATCCTTTCTTCCCTTAAGTTACTTCTTGTCCAACACTGGTCACAGAGAAGAAGTAAGTAACAGAACATCTCTTGTGCTGACAATATTATGATAGGCCCTCTACTCCTGAGCCTGAAATGCATCCTGGGCCATCGTCTTCATCACCCAGGTCAAATGAAATTCCCCCAACCTACCTCTCTCCTCAGTTCCCAGCACACATCAGCAGAATCCATGTTAAGCATGTATGTCACTCTCTTTGGCATTCTATTTATCCACAGCCCCCCTCCTACTCCCTCGCAAGTTGAACTTAAGTAACATGAATATCATGTCCTATTCCTTTTTATTCCTATAGCATGTAAGTCTTCTGAACATGGTTTTATGAACTACAATAAAAGGGCTGGGAAGGAGAAGGAATATCCTAAAATTCCTTCCAGGTCACAAACATTTGATGCAGATGATAAAACCAATAAAAATAAATACCAGTTATAACAATCCTAACATTATTTAAGGTATGGCAGATGAAGAGGGTCAAAAATTTATGCCTTGCTGCCAGATTGTCTCAGTTAACATACTAGAATCACCACTGACTAATATTACTGCCTTGGGAAAGATTCTTAACTTATCCAGGCTTCAACATCTTCACCTACAAAACAGGGTAACAACAGTACCTGCCCCATGAGCTTGCTATGCCAGCGTGAAATGGTAATGAAGTCCTGAGAATAGTGCTTGGCGCAAGATAAATGCTCAGCACTTAGCAGACATTTAACATGGGTAGATTACTTCCTTTTCTTCCCATCTGAAATAATAAGTTCTTAAAGCAGACAGAAAGAGAAGTACAGTCCATGGTTTGTCTTTCAGAGTCAGAGAGGAAGAAACCCTGAGCTGTTGACTGCTTGCTGCAAACCCTGCTGGAATGTTTCTTCATAGCTCAGCGGAGGCCTGCTTATACAGGGGCCATGCCATAAAGCTGCCTCCTCCTGGCTTTGTGTCGTCTTGGCACCAACAAGCAATTTGAAAGTACATTAAGTTATTTAACAGGTCACCAAGTAGCACAACACTCAAAGTTTAGCTATGTTTACAAGGAAAAAATTATATGAAAATATTTTTATTGATGCTATAAAAGCCACTATTTAAAATGACTGCATTGAAAAACTGAATATGTATGGAGCAAATAGGCAACTCTTAAAATGTTACCTGGTTCCAGACAGTCCAAATTTTGTGTCGTGTTAGCAAACAAGATAAATGACTTTGTCTGAAATGATGTTTTATAAATCCTATTAACAGGCTGTAAGGGAGGGAATGGTTCCCTAAACAGGAAAATTAATTTTCTCAGTTCAATCCCCATTGTACATGCAAAAAATGTTAGAGTATCTGAGGGGCTTATTGTTCACACTGATTTCAGACTAATACGCTAATAGTACTCTCTAGCAATTACATTTAGTACTTTTCAAAGTACCTGGATTCGTATTATCCCCCTGGATCCTCACAACAAACCTATGAAGCAAGTCGGGAGATAGTATTACTCTTGGATGTGTTTTGGTCTTATTTAGTTCTGCTTTCAATATAGAGACAGACACAATGGCTTCACCGAAGCCCATTTAAAGCAGGTCTAGGCTACAACCCTGGCTGTCACCTGTGACTTTCACACCAGTGTTTATGACGTGGGCATAGGTATGTCCCTGCTTTCGCAAATCCACTGGATGAGGGGCTCTGGTGTCATTTCAAACACTGTGTCTGATTAAATAATAAGACATTAGCTTGTTTTCTTACTTTACTTTTTTTTGGGTAACTCTTCAAATCATAGAAATGAAGTACACTTACCACTACATAAACAATGGCGTAGGGTTTAGTATATACTGTCTTTTATTTCAAGAGCAAGAAGTACTCCATGATTGGCGCAATTTTGTTTTTGCCTTTTCTTGCCAAAAACAAAATATGGCTTTAATAGAAGTTTACATCTGCGTAGTATTACATGCATGTAAAACAGATGTAACCTAATTACATTTTCATTTAAATTGCTAAATAGCTACTTAAGTAAAAAGCTAAAATAACATACAAACAACAGTTACTATAATAACAAGTGTACTTAGAATTACATGAAAAGGATCAAAGCTACAGAAGACAGAATTTGAGTTGATCTTTCAAAAAGACGGAGTGACATGACAACACAGTCTTCATTTACTCAGTAATTGAAGGTCTCTACAGTTAGGCCTAACGATACAGCTCAGTTCAGCCCAGACACAGCCATAGCGTTTATATAAAGACTGCGTTTCATGAAGATTAGACACACTCTACCAGAGATTATATAGCAAAACCCTAAATTGGAAATTAGAATCCCAGGCAATACAATCAGCTTGATTATAGTTTTCAGCAGACCTGTCTCGGGCTGAAATCAGCTCCCAACTCTGAGATCAGAGCCCCCCTTTTGTATTTCCTGCAGAAGACAACAGTGCACGTAGGCAATCATGTGTTCATGATGGGGTCTCACAAAGGCTTGTCAGATATCCAGGGCACTGCGGATACTGTTCGTGGTGCCTGGTGAAGGGGAGACAGGGTTAGCCCTTACAAAGGAGCAGGGAAAGGCCATGCTGCTGGTCAGAGAGCTGAACAGAAAGCCAAAATCTACAATGGTGTACCCTGGACAAACTTGAACCCGAGATCTGTGAATGATGTCTCTCATGTCTCCTCCTACTTTAACTTGTTCTACCTCAATCACATTTTGGGGGAAGCCTTTCTTTTTCTTTTTCTTCAAAGTAGGGTCTCACTCTAGTCCAGGCTGACCTAGAACTCACTGTGTAGTGTCAGGCTGGCCTAGAACTCAAAGTGATCCTCCTACCTCTGCCTCCCAAGTGCTGGGATTAAAGGTGTGCGCCACCACACCAGGTCTGCAATCACTTTTTTTTAAATTCTTTTTTTATTAGTTATGGAATACTTAGTATATAAACAGCATATGTTGGTACCATCCTCTCCCTCATCCCTGCCCCTTTTCCAAAGGGACCCTCCTCACTGGAGATGCAGGTGATCCCCATTGGGATTGTGGGTCATGCATTGTGGGGGCAATCATCAGTTATGGGGAAGAGCCAATGTCTCTGTGCATAATGTCCCAACTTGTGGCTCTAACCATCCCTCCTCCCTTCCACAAAATTCCCTGAGTCATGTTGGGTGAATTTCACGTGTGCTGTGACAGTGGTTACCACGAAAATAGAAGGAGAAGAAAACAGAAGTAAGAGCAGCATCAACTAACTTCAAAACCAGAACCTCCAGGATCAGTACACGAGGGACGCAGCAGGAACACACAACACCGATTCTTCCACACACTCTCCTCTCAACCAGACCGGCTAGTTTTTCTGAATTTTGCTAATGAGTATAAAAATTAAAGAATGTAAATCCAGGCAGCCATTTTTTGATGATGGCCTGAAATGTCTAGTAAGTTTTAAAAACTAAAGAGCTCATCTCTGCTAAAACTAAGGAGACACTCTGCAAGCCAAGAAACTCCTTTCTGACAATTTGTACAAATTTTTCTTAAAATTAGCATCAGATTACTCCCCAATATATTTGACTTGAAAAACATGGACTGCAGTAGTAGATTCAGTGGGAGTATACTTGCCCAGCATGTGCAAGGCCCTGGTTCAATTCCCAGTAGTGAAAGAAAACCAACAAGTAAACAAAAAAATAAATAGCTTCTTCTTCTTCTTCTTCTTCTTTTTTTTTTTTTTCCATTTGACTCAGCACAACAACTGTCCTCTTTCTAGGAGGGAAAGGATGGAAAGTTTTAGAGGTGGGGAACTGAAATGCGGAATTCACCTAAGGGCTACACTTGGTGTAAATTGGCACTGATTTTCTCAATGGGTGTCATACAGGGGAGGAGGAAGGAGCTGCCGCTGCATATACTGCCACCCCCAAAAAAGTCACCCTTCTTTTATAACCATGTGATACTTCAATCTTAGCAAAGACATAAGAGTCTCCAATGCATTAAAAGTTTAAGGGTTAAAATGATTATATTATTATTATTTTGCTTTTTCATGTCTACTTGTCCTATCCTGACACTGCCATGAGTTTCTGCCAGAGGAAATCTACAAACTTCCTACTTCTGGATCCACAATAGCAATCACGTGTATCTGTGAGAAGAACAGGAGACACAATTCCTGAACCTTCTATCCATAGTTAGCTCCAGAATGAGGGCTTTAGTCTCTTCAAACCCGCGGCTGTTTCCTTTCTGCAAAGAATGTTCATAAAGTTTCACAATGTGTTGAGAACAAGTTTGTAAAGGACAAGTGAAGGCTTGTCAGGATTTTGTAACCAATTATTTCATTTGTATTTTATAAATGGGTCATAAATGTCACTGACTAATTGGTACCCTTCTCCCTTTAAGCCCTCCCTACACACACTGCAACAAACGGGCAACCTACCGCCCCTCCTGCCAGAGGCTAACAATTAATGGCAGGTTTTAAACTAAACTTCACCCATTTGGCCAGGTAACAGCAGCCATGGAGGATACATTGTAATTTCTCTGGTCAATACTGCTCCTCTGCCATTAGGACAGTTTTTTGCCCAAGAAACTCATACACCAAGAGGAAAGGCTGACAGTTAGACCAGCCAAAAGAAAAAGAGTAAATACGAAACTAATCATATTACAATATCACTGATGTAGTTAAGGTCTTTTCTTGTCTACCTGGTCATTATGAAACCAGTCATTACTCAAAATTACACATTAAAGAGATGGCCTCTCTGTTTGATCACGAACAGACATTCTCCACTGTTGATGCTCAGGGGGCCAAGAAGGAAGCAGGAACACTGTCCAGCCTGGACTGCATGCTAAAGAATCACCACATTCCAAAGGCTGATTGATGGGGCAGTGGGGGCGGGGGAGGGGGGCAAGGTGGAAGAGAAAATTACCACCTGTGCACTTTGTGACGAGTTAAGTCAGGAGAAGGAGTGAGCTGAGGGTGGCTCTGTCCTAAGGGACACTCCACTCTCTTAAAAGCATTTAATCACAACACTTGGGAGGCAAAGGTAGGAGGACTGCCATGAGTTCAAGGCCACCCTGAGACTACATAGTGAATTTCAGGTCAGCCTGGGCTAGAGTGAGACCCTACCTCAAACAAAAAATAAAAAACAAACAAAAGGCAGCCTTGACCAAAAAAGTCCATGTTACTAAAAAGAGATGACATAAATTTGGGAGGCTGCCTTTAATTTCAGTATGACTGTATTCTTCATGAAAGGGTTTAAGTGTGTGTGTGTGTGTGTGTGTTTATAATTTGAGAGACAGAAGGGAAGGGAGGAAGGGGGAGAGAGAATGGGTATACCAGAGCCTCCAGATGCATGTGACATGTGGCCTTATGTGAGTACTGGGGAATCAAACCTGGGTCAGAAGGCTTTGCAAGCAAATGCCTTTAATTGCTCAGCCATCTCCCCAGTCCCATGAAAGGTTTTAAGACACAGGACAGAAACTGTTCAGAATGTGTATAGAACATGTTCCCTGGAGGACGGAAGGTAGGGCTATGGAGCACCTCGCTCTGCCTTGGCAAGTCTGACGCAGAAGTCACAAACTTGTGTTCTGTTGGCTAAATACAGCCCTTCAATATGTTTTCAGACATTATTTTACATAATCTGCTAAAAAGTTTCTATGAGGGCTGGAGAGATGTCTTAGTGGTTAAGGCATTAGCCTGCCAAGCCTAAGGTCTAGGTTCAATTCCTTAGTACCTGTGGAAACCAGATGCACAGGGTGGCACATATGCCTGGTGTTCATTTACAGTGGCTGGAGGCCCTGGTGTGCCCATTCTCTCTCTCAAATCATTTCTACAAGTACATTTCATATAAAAATCTGGATTCCTGGCTTCTTATGGGAAAAGAATCTGAGTTGTCCACAGTGGAAGCCCCCAGTCTGTCATGAGGACAGCTGCCAGAGCACAGTGGGGCTGTGACCGCAGTGTGCTTCGGAGTTCTAATCATCTCATCTCCACATTTCCCTATTGTCTGCCTGTTTGGATTCCTTCATTGACATTACCTGCTAGCTCCTGTAGGAGTCTAAATGTACCATTTATTAGGGAGGGAGGGAGGGAGGGGCTGTGTGTGTGTGTGTGTGTGTGTGTGTGTGTGTGCGCGCGCGCGTGTGTGTATGTTTTACTAATTAACTGCCCGACATATAATTATTTTCCCTATTTGAAGGGACAGAGAAATGACTGAAGGGTTTCTAAGTCCTATGGAGCAACAGTCACCAAAATTCCACTCCAGCGAGGGAGTCGGAGTCAGCATTTGAGTGGCAGAACAATGGAGGCCACACATCCTTCTCCCTGCCTGAAGACATCCTGGGCCCAGGGCCCTCAGATGGCTGACCATCAAGGTCAGTATTTCCTCTCAAAATTATCCAGCACCCTGGGGTCTGTTGCATGCTTTAAAGGCAAGAACTTTCCTATTTTCCTAAAAAAATAAAAAAAAACGGCTCTAGTCTTATTTATCATTCCAAAATTAAGTTTACTGAAAATGGTGAACTGCCATACACAAGCCTGACTCCTTTACACTAGGCTGGAGGAAAGTCATCACTTCTCATGATGTATATTTTTATAATGAGGACCACAAATAACGAAGAAATCTCAGGATCTTTGGAAACAAAAATGAATGTGCATATTTTGCACTAGCTGGCAGTAATTACTTTACCATGTGAGGCTCGGGGTAGGTAGTAATGTGCAATACCTTTAAACTTGGAGCCATCCTCAAAAAATAAACAGAAACAAACCCTGACCTCTGACCCTGTTTTGAAGCATCACTACCCGCCTGGGTAGTGTTTGCATGCTAAAATATTTATTTCCTTCATAAAAAAATCTATCTGAATATCCAATCTCTCAGCAGCAAAGAGTCTTATTTCCATGTTGGCAGAAGCCCTTAAGTAATTTGGGGCTATGATCTTAACACTGCAAGCTTTACCCGCTTAAAACTCTGCCAGCTTCCAACTGCATGTTTTCCTCAGCAGCTCCTCATTTGCAAAACACAGCAGAGATGCGGGTGAAAGGTGATGAAGTTTCAATGGCAGCACAGCCCAGCTAGGAAACCAAGTTTCCTGGGCATAGCTTCCACAAGAGCATGTTTCCAAGCTTCCTGTCTCTTGAAGAAATGAATCTGTTCCAGAGAGAATGAGCAAATTCTTGCAAGCAGGTTTTATAAATGTAGCTATTTTACTTGGTGAGGTACAATAAAGCCCCCAAAACCTGAAAGATACACTCCACAGAAACAAGTCTGTGGGTAACAGAGTGCACTATCATTATCACCTATCTGCCAATTACGCCGTGTGGACAAAAAGCCACAGAAAATTATGTATTTGATTTATACCATGAAAAAGAAAATTCTAGAACTCACATAAACTGCTTAATATTATACCAAATTTATAAATTTCCTAGGTTACTTAGCAAGCTGGAGGCCATCTTGAGCTATATAGGCAAGACCCTCATTCTACCCAACTCTGCCAAAAATACAACATTAAAAATGACAGATTTGGGGACTAAAGAGATGGCTTAACCGTTAAGTGCTTGCCTGTGAAGCCTAAGGACCCTAGTTCAAGGCTCAATTCCCCAGGACCCACGTTAGTCAGATGCACAAGGAGATGCACACGTCTGGAGTTCGTGTGCAGTGGCTGGAAGCCCTGGCACGCCCATTCTCTCTCTCTCCTCCTCCCTCTATCTCTCTCTGTCACTCTCATATAAATAAATAAAAATAAAACAAAAAAAATCACAGATTTGGGCAGGCAAAAGAGAAGAGATGTACTAGAGATGTGCCATGCCCTTTCATAAGGGTGTAACCCCCAACCTTCACCCACAATAAGGGTGAGATTAACCCCAACACCTTCTTCATAATGCTTTCTAATAACGGGGGTGACGTGAGTCATTGCTGAGGCCCAGGATCAAGGTATTGAAATTAAGCGCAAAGTGGTCGCTAGAAAGCAGAAAGACTTCAGGTTTACTTAGAAGATAAATAAATGGCTTTGTGTTTTAGGTCAGCAATTTAGGGGAATGCTAGGGAATATGTTCTCTTACTTCCAGGTGCCATTATAACTTTACCTAAGATTTAATAATGGCTGGCTAGGTCTGAAATACAGCAGAGAACACATGCTTGCTCAGTGAAGAAAACCTCTACACTTTTGATTTAGGCTTGTGAGCAATATGAATCTGTAGGATCTGGAAATTGAAATCCCAAGGTGTGTCAGAAAGTGGGTTCTGTATCTAATCTCACACAAGTTATGCTTGCTTGGGTTGTGGGAGGGAATGTTGTAATAACAAATAAAATGGTTGCATATTTTGATGAGACATTTTATTTCAATTTACTAGAAAGAATGAACTTAAAAACCACAACAAAAGCATGTCCTCAACAAACTGTATTTGCCAATGGCTGTTTAATGCCACCTTGGATTTACACATAAAAGGTTTTATGCATAACCTTTTGTAACTAGTTTTTAATTTTTTAAATGTATTTATTTGAGAGAGAGAGAATATGAATGAATATGGATGTGTCAGGGCCACCAGCCACTGTAAACAAACTTCATATGCATGTGCCAACTTGTGCATCTGGGTTATGTGGATTCTGGGGAGTCGAGCCTTGGACCTCTGGCCTCACAGGGCCATAACTGCTAAGCCAACTCTCCAGCCCCCTCTTATTTGTTTGTTTGTTTATTTATTTATTTATTTGAGACAGGGTTATGCTTAGTTACCCTGGTAGGTACTGAACTTGGCTGGTCTTGAACTTATTTCAATCTTCCCACCTTTGATCCCCAGTGCTGAAATGACAGGCATGAGCCACCATGCCTGTCTTATATATTGATTTGTTGGATAGAAACTCGCCTGGGAAGAGAGGTTCTTCCGTATATTGTACACACTGCAGATTGTGGGCTTGGGCTAGCCTTTTCAGCACCTTTGGTCAATTGAGAAAAAAGTGTGCCCTACAGGCAACCCACATTTCTCAGGTTGGGAAGGGACTGCATACTGATTTCAACCTGCTGCTCCATCTTCATGTTCAATGCTGAGTAGACAGCAGGTCTCTTCCCAGTCACTGTGGCTCCCAGGTAGTAAAAAGTGTGTCAAGCTATCTTCCCAGACAGCAAAGATTCATTACTCTTCACCACTGGTAAAACGTCTATAGCAACATCAAGTTGGGAAAAAAACATCAAGGGATTCTAGAGCCAGAAATAAATAAGAGATATGACAGAATAAAGTCATGGGTTGTCCTCCATGACTAAGGGGGTGTGACTTTAGCAGGGGACTGGTTCTATCTTCTTATTCTGACTAAAAAGGAAACCCATACAAGCAGCGTCCTTTCAGAGTCATAATGAGCCAGGGAGCATCCTCATTGGAGAGGCCAGGTTTTCAGATCCAGAGACCATATTAAAGGAGCCATGTTTTTGGCTCAAAGCTTTCTATGGGAGGAAACTCCTGTCATGGTTTAGAGGAAATTATCTTTGAAAAATGTGTAAAAATGGGAAAATCATGAAATATATTTTATGAAAAGTATAAAACTTTTTAATGTAGAAATATTTCTCATCATACCCTAATGTTAATAGTCTTGAAAGGCAAGATTATGAGCACTTTTTATTTTCTCCTTGGGATTTTCTATAATTTTCACTTTTCACAGTGAACATTTATTAACTTTAGAAGTAGGAGTATGTGCTGAGCAATGAGAAAGGCAGAGCTAAACATAACCAAGATCTCAAGAACTGCGCATGGGCAGTAACAACAGGACAACAACAGAATCACAAGGGCATAGTTCTGCAGCGCACTACAAATTCTGAGACACTGCTGGGCCTTCAAATGATGCTGAAGGAGGATGTATAAGCAGAATTAGAAAAGTTAAAAACAGAAGATCCATTTGAGATCACCCAGTTTGGCCCAGAAGGTGGCCTATATCTGTCATTCCAGAAGATGAGAAGAAGGATTGTGAGTTCAAGGGCAGCCTAAGCTACCTATAATAATGTAAGTTATATGATAAGACCCTGCATCAAAAAGCAGAGACAGACAGTTGGGCTGGAAAGATGGCTCAGTGATTAAGGCACTTGTCCGCACAGCCTAATGAATGGAGTTCGAGTCCTCAATACCCATGTAAGCCACATGCACAAAGTGGTGCAAGCATCTCTCTCTCTCTGTCTCACTCTGTTTGAAAATAAATAAATATATCTTTAAAAAGCAGAGAGAGGGGCTGGAGAGATGGCTTAGCACCTGCTTGCTGGAAAAGCCAAAGGACCCAGGTTTGATTGTTTGATTCCCCATTACTGATGTAAGCCAGATGCACAAGGTGGTGCATGCATTTGAAGTTTGTTTGCAGTGGCTACAGGCCCTGGTATGCCCATTCTCTCTCTCCCTCCTCCTTCCTTCTCTCAAATAAATAAATAAACTATTTTTGAAAAAGAATTTTAGAAAGCAGAAAGAGAGAAAACATGCAGTTTAATATAATATCTTCATTACATTATTGTGGAATTACCTATGAAATGGCTGAATCTGGCACTATGACTTAGAGGCTTATTAGGAGCCCGGAGCCCTTGGATTTCGATCTATGTGTTTCTGTAATTCAAGAGACTGCAAATAACTGTAAGTACCAGTCAGTGGGTAGTAAGTGTTGCATGTGCTGTGCTGAGAAGACTATGGGGAAAACATGCAGGGAGACGAGAGATATCTGCGATGGGCTGCTGACAAGTTTGCATAAAATGACATAGCACTGTCTTCTCCCAATGGATAGGCTCTCCCTATAAAAGAGTCCCTATATCTAGGGGAGTATATGGTAAAAATCAGGACTAACTAAAGCTACAATTTCAATGCACAAAGAATGAAGAAGAGCTTACAGTTTACACTTGAAAGGGGGACAATTACAGGATGCATAGAGGCACAGCCCCATGCTCCAGTGGAACATGCATCATCTCTCCCACTTAGAAAGCTGGGGGTGGGGGTAAAAAAAAGTTGAAAGAGCAAACTCCAGCCTTGAGGGAACTTACACACCAAAGCTTTGATGCTTAAGAAGCCAAAAGCCAGTCAAGCTCTGTACAAACTTCAAGAGAGTCAATGTCAATAGAAAGGCAAGAGTGAGTTCTAGCACAAACTGAGGCAGCACCAACAAACACCTTCACAGAGAAATTCAGCTGATAATGTAGCTCAGTGATGGAGCACTCATGTAGCATGTGTGAGGCCCTATGCTAAATTCCAGTAATGCAAAAATAAACAATGAGACAAAACAAAACTGTAAATCTCGCCTATGAAAACTCTAAATAAAACACTAGCAAACCAAGTCTCTACTTCTATTACTTAAGGATCTAGTAAGTTTTATCTCAGGAGTGGAAGGAAGGTCAGTTCACCAGGATCATCTCAGTAGATCCCTCCATCTCCACCCCAAGTAGTATCTGATTAGCTATAATATACACAAAAGGGAGCAAGAATGCTTTTACTTATTAAACTATATTTACTAGAAATCTCTGCAAAACTCAAGCTTAACTGCAAAACGTGAGAATGATTCTACTTATAACAACAAAAATGAAAGGATGTTCACTGTCCCTACTATGATTCTTATTATTCTAGAACTCTCAGCTAAGATGGATTAATTCCTCCCTAGAAATTCCAAGGGAATCAAGTGGAAAACTAACTGTTAAGAATTTAATAAAGTAACTACATAAATGTGAAAAATCAACAGCTATATGATATTCTGGTTCCTCCATTACAAGAGGGACAGACATTACTGAATATCTAAAAGCATGCTCAGGAGGATGTGAAGAAAAAAATTTAAGTCATTTAAGGATACACACAAGCTTATGCAAATAACTGAAGAAATAGATGACATCAGAGAAGAGTAAACATATTCTTCAACATATAAACCTATAAATTCAATGCATTTATAATAAAAATGCTAGTCACTTTTATTTAAATTTGATTCTAATATTGATCTGAAAGAAAGGTCCAAGGAAAGCTAATAAACTGTATACAAAAATAGAAAGAAGCAGGCTCCATCATTTCTTAAAATATAAAATTCTGGTAGTTAGGCAAAAAGTATAAATCACACAAAACTGACAGAACAGAAACTAACATAAGTTACTACAACAGAGATAAGAATGGTCTACTCCATGAATGGTATAAAGCTTTTGGTTGTTGGAAAGAACGATTATCTAACAATTAGTCCTAAAGGTGATGTTATGGTGGGTTAAAGAAGTAAACAAAAACTAGAAAAGCATTAAAAAGTAATAAAAGGGAATTTATTCAAAAATATAAAATAAGAATGGCAGTCATACATAAAGTGTAGAAAAACTCAAGAAGAGTATTTGATGAGAAGCTCTTTAGAAATGTTAACATATAAAAGACAAAATTAAATTTGAATAAGTAAGTTGTAGAACATATTTGTAACATATCAAACAGAAGAGGATATCAAGAACAGATGAAGAACCACAAATCAATAATAAGATAAACAACCTAACAGAGAAATACACAAGAGATATAAACAGGCAACTAGAGAATTAAAAAAAAAAATCACTGATAGATAATGTGAACAAAGTTTACTAATAATCAGAAACACACAAACAAAAACCAGGACAGTATTTTTCACCTATCAAAGTAGCAAAAATAATACTTTTTTTTTTTTCCTTAGAGGTACTGAACAGGCAAAATTTCAAATGTGTACAGACTAACCCCTCAATACTATCTCTTGGCAACCATGTTAGAGAAATACCCCACGTACTCAACAGAGAACACTATAAAAGGCATTCATTGCAATATGGTTTGTAATAGCAAAAAAGGAAAAAGAATTCAAACATCATTAAAAATAGTGTTGGGGGCTGAAGAGATAGCTCAGTGCCTGCAAAGCCTAATGACCAGAGTTTGATTCCCCAGTACCCAGGTAAAGCCAGATGCACAAGGTGGTGCATGCATCTGGAGTTCGTTTGCAGCAACTGGAGGTCCTGGCACATCCATTCTCCCTATGGCAAATAAATAAAAATATTTTTATTTTAAAAATATTTTTAAAATATTTTTATTTATTTATTTGAGAGAGGGGCAAGGGAAGAGATGGAGGATGGGCGTACCAGCACCTCTACCCACTGCAAATGAACTCCAGATGCATGAGCAACCATGTGCATCTGGCTTGTGTGAGTATTGGGGAATTGAACCTGGGTCCTTAGGCTTTGCAAGCAAGCACCTTAACTGCTAAGCAATCTCTGTAGCCCAATAAAAATCTTTTGAACATATGTAATTTATTTATTAGAAAGACAGAGAGAAAATGGTTGCACCGGGGCCTCTAGTCACTGCACTACACATGCCACCTTGTGCATCTGGCTTTTGTGGATATTGGAAACCTAACCTGGATCATTAGGCTTTATAAGCAAGTGCCTTGACCACTTAGCCATCTCTCCAGTCCCTCAATAAAAATATTTAAAAAAAATGAAAACAAATAATGTTTGACTAAAGTAGGAATATGTTGCAATTGTCAAAAAGAACTGATTAGAGTCCTAGGAACTAATATAAACAGCTCTTAGCACACAGCAAACTGTAATAAAGTTGTAGAGTTGTATGAGTCCTACCATCTCAATAAAATGTAAAAACAAGTTAAAGTGAAACAACACATAAAAGAAAGGAAGACATGGAGATAAAAGACACTGCACAGGAAAGAAAAAGAGCAAAACACTGCATTTTCTTTATGACCACACAAAACCATATGCAAACAGATAGGGAAAAACCTAGAAGAGGACAAAGCAAGCTGGTGACATCACCCCTTGCAGCAGAGTCACACGTGTGTGGTGGGCAGAGAACAGGGAGTGCAGAGGCGTGACGATGAACCAGGAAAGGAGGCAGCCTGGTTCTGACACAGACAATGGGTCTGGGCCTCAGCTCTTGTACCTTAATGTAAAGGTACTTCTGACTCATAGGGTTGCTGGAATTGGCAGATGAGCTCATGTGTGTGAAGCACGTGTCTAGCACACAGTGAACACAATATAAATGTTAGCTGTGAGAGTGCACCATATAAAACTACTGGTACATGATCAATTCAGATATAAGAAAGTAATCTGTAAGGTTCAATCTTCTAATACTAATGCATTGATTTGATGTGTTTCAAATACAAAATACTTGTCTTTTTGTTATTTTGGGCTTTATTTTTGTTGTTTTGCAGTGTACGGGTCAAACCTAGGGCTTCGTACATGCTAGGTAAGTGGTTGACCACTGCACATACATCTCTAGCCCATGTTACCTTTTAAAGGACTAGACAGTACAGAAGATGAGGGTAAGATATATTGAGCAGAGAGAAAAGCTGGAGGGAACCACTACATACAGACACAAACTGAATATTTTCAATATCTGTATCTAAAAAAAAAAAAATCTTATTTTGGGGGAAGAAAGCCACTATTTAGAATTACATTTGCAAGTAAAGTTTGAGGCATTCTTTCAAAATCCACTTTGAATATATTTCCACATAAACTCACAGGACTAGATCGTCATACAAATCACTACATTCCATGTAATGATGATAAGGTTATTAAATTGTGAACTAATATATTACAGATAAATACACAAATCATAAAATAAATAAATGAACATTGGACAAAATATTATCTACCGATATTTTTGTGTGTGCTGTGTGTGTGCATGTGTTCATATGCATGTGGATGCATGTTGGTGCATGTAGAGGTCACAGGTCAATATTGGGTGTCTCCTCAATTGTTCACCTTATTTTTTGAGACAGGATCTCTCACTGAACCCAGAGCATACTGATCCAGCTGGAATACCTAACCAGTAAGTTTGGGGATTCCCTGTCTCTGCCTCCCCAGTGCTGGAATTATAGGCACCTGCCAGCAGGTCAGCATTTATGTGGATACCAGAGATCTGAATGCAAGTCGTCCAGCAGCAAGCACTTTATCAACTGAGCCATCTCCCCAGCCCCCTATAAAATACTTCAGACTAAATGAATAATAAGTTATTTATTTATTTATCTATTTTGGCTTTTCGAGGTAGGGTCTCACTCTGGCCCAGGCTGACCTGGAATTAACTATGTAGTCTCGGGTGGCCTCGAACTCATGGCTATCCTCCTACCTCTGCCTCCCACATGTTGGGATTAAAGGCGTATGCCGCCCATGCCCAGCTAAATCATAGATTTAAATATAACATGGTTACAATGTTTAGGACATAGTTATAACATTAAAAATACAGTATTTTAAATCAAATTAAGCAAACTTTGCTGGGCATGGTGGTGCATGCTTGTAGTTCTAGTGTTCAGGAGGTTGAGCCAGGAGCTCTTGAGTTCCAGGACAACCAGGGCTATGTAGTAAGACTGTCTCCAAAAAAAAGTATATCTTTGTATTTTAAAAAGGTTACATTAGCCTTCGTTTTCCTTGTTTGAATGCAAGTGTTATCAATTTTTAAATGTGTTCCATATAAAACCTAAAGCGCAGCATCCTCGGCTGAAGTCAATTTAGAAATAGAAAAACACAGAAAGAAATCATTTTATTAAATACACCAACAACTCAAGGAGAGTCATGATTCCTACGAAACGTTCCTATAAATAGTTTGACATTATCACACCATCTCCTCTGCATATCTTGTAATGGAGACATTGCTATGGATGATTGAAGAAATAAGCAACGCTGACATTTCTGGATGTAACTTGAGGAGATTATTTCATCATAAAGGATTGGTATAGAATATCCTAACCAACAACTCAATATCAAAACTCTCCTTGCAACTCTAAAACAGTGCAGAATGACATTTAAGATAATCCATTTATCACCATCCAATACAAGCTGCTTGTTCACAAAATGTCAGTGACAGGCTAGAGCATTGCAACTGCTAGGCACTGAGTGCAAATGACACAGAGACTTTAATATTGCAGCGACTTCATTTCCTTATATGCTAGTGTTGTACCTGGACCTCAGCTCCCTGAGGTGCTGTGATGTATATAAGCAGCTTCTCAAATAAAACACCTTATCTTTTTACCCACTCAAAAGAAATAGTCCCCTCTAAAAATCATGACACATTTGCATGATATGGGCAGGCCAGTCATTCACTCCTGATAGATTCCCAATGGCTTTACTAGCCATCTTTAAACAGCTTTGTGCCTTAATAATGATAGTAATTTAAAAATTCAAATAATTTCTTATATGAGTTGTGAAGACAATTATGTCTCATACTAATGAATTACTCATGCAGGTTTCAAAGCAGTTTTGTACAAGCCACCTCACAAGCTTGTCATAGACTCCATAAGGTTAAGTCGTGCATCAGGAGTATTTCACAGGTGACCACAGCAGAAGGGCATGAAGTTTAATTTTGGTGGCTAAGGTCTCATGGCAGGCTGGAGCTGGAATGATCCTTAGGGTCAAAAGAAGCAGCCCTGGCTTTAGAGGTAACATACCAAATAGTGCCCATTAAGTCTGCATTTCCTGGCATTTAAATTTCTGGAATCTTCTGGAAAATGCAGCAACATTAGCTTCTATTATGTTGGTGTCAAGAGTTCATGGCCGGGGGAGGGGGGGCAGCTGAAGAGATGGTTCAGTAGTTAAGGTGCTTTGATTGCAGGATAGCAGCCCATGTTTGATTCCCCAGCACCTATGTAAAGCCGGATGCACAAAGTCGCTCATGTATCTGGAGTTTGTATGCACTGGCTACAAGCCTTAGTGTGCCCATTTTTTCTCTCTCTCTCTCTGCCTACATATAAAAAAAAGTTTATCCATGCCACCTTTGATGTCATACATGCTCTGCAGTTTACTATGTGGTCCACTGTAGCCAGTATACATTTATTCTACATAAAGTAAGACGGACAGACCTTCATCATTAAGTACAAAGAATATGGAATGCCACCCAATCAAGAGATGCATTCAACCCATCCTGAATTCCCACAATCCCCTCATCAGGCACCATCCCACTTCCTTTCTGTTCCCTTCTTATTTTGCTCCTTGACATCCCCATCTGAATTTCAACTCCTGACCTAGTCTATGAGCCTTTCACATCACAAACAGTAAAACTGAACTCCGGGGAGATGAGTCAGAGGCAGAAGCCACATTTCCAGACGTCTTGTCCATAATATTTTCTTTTTATGATGTTCCAAATTAACATATTGCATAGCCCTCCCCCCCGACACACACACACAAAAAGAGGATATGAACAGGTAACCTATTGACCTAAAGAAAAATGCCAAGATGTCATCATGGTAGGCTATAAAGAGCCACCCAGGATGGGTGACCAATTAAGGCTATTACTTCACTACATGAATCGGATTTGGAAACAGCAATTAAGTAGTGAGTGGGAATAAGTTTAGACAGACACTTTTCTGGGAATGTAACCGTAACCTGGCCTTGATCACACTCATTCCCGGCAGTGGAGGTGGCAATGCTCCCTGGCCAACAAAGGGAGGGCATCTGGGGTCAGCCTCTTGCTGAGTAGTCTTGCCACTGGTCAACTCCAAAATGGACAGAGTCCAGGAGCAAAAATAACCTCCAGCTCGGTGCCAAGCCACCTGCTTCTTGTCTCCTCCGATGATGGCTGCTTAGGAGGCTCAGTGCCATGTGGGATGTTCAACCTTGGTTTTTAAAAATGGTTTTGTACAGCTTAAGGGTGAATTAACTGCAGCATGGAGCTGACTCAGTGCCTTCTTTTCTCCATTAAGCACCTTGGTTAATTAAATACCTACCTGAGTGTGAGGTATGAAGAGAAACAGATAAAATATATTCCCCTTTCTATATCTTAAGGGGTCATGGTACCCTCACAGCCAAAGTAAGCTGTTCCAAATGGCTTGAAAGTGGCTGACAGACCCTGGCATTCCATAACTCCATTATAAGAGTGTCCCTATACTCTAGACACACTGAAGAGTAAACCACCTTCTTCCTAAAAGCTTACAGCTCCTTCCCAGGTGAGCTGGTTGAGGGCAGCAGCCGCAGCTGACTGTGGAGCTGACTGTGAGCAGTCACTCAGCCTCTGAAAACTACACAGACATTTTTTCACCAAGACTGGAGTTTAAAGCCAATGAAGAAAAGTTACAGCTGAAAGGAAATCAGAGAAATAAATGTGTTCACCCTTTTCATTTTCTAAGTGAAGAAGCTGAGATGAACTAATAACTACAATGTATCTATCATATGTCTCAGTTTTTAAAAATAATTTTTGGTTGTTTTTAACATTTTATTTTTATTGATTTATTTATGAGAGAGAGAGAGAATGGGCACGTCAGGGCCTCTAACCACTGCAAACGAACTCCAGACACATGTGCCACCTTTTGCATCTGGCTTACAAGGGTTCTGTGGAATCAAACTGGGGTCCTTTGGCTTTGCAGGCAAGCGCCATAATTGCTAAGCCATTTCTCGAGCCCTGTCTTTGGTTTTTAAAATAATAAATGCAACTAATAAATGCATGACACCATTTCATTCTATACCACCACACTGAGTTAGAGAAACAATTTCACTTTGCAGATGAGAAAACTAAGAACTACAGAGATTAAAATCTCTGTGTAGTGCAGAGAAATGAAGTGTGACTATTCAGCACTTCAGCTTTCTGCACCTTACTGTCATCTTCTAAATGAGAAAATAATATTGGCTTCTTTGTAAATCATTATGAAGATTCTAGACTATATGAATAGGCCAGACATGGTGGCACACATGCATAATCCCAGCACTCCAGAGAATGAGGCGACAGGATTGTGGATTCAAAGCCAGCCTAAACTACAAAGCAATACTTTGTTTTATGAGAAACACAGACAGAGATACAGAGAGAGAGAGAGAAAGAAGAAAAGAAAATATGAAGAATGCTAAAAAGCATTTCATCACTGGATAAGCATTTGTTATTGCTTTTAAGCTACTAAATAAAGGGCAGAGCCAATAACAGAACCCCTCATTTCCACATGACTGGCTCAGGGTCCTTTCCATTATGCTATCCTACGACAAACTCCAATTACACACCATCTGTACTTACGACATGTACCATGTAGAGCAGTCAAGGAGGGACAGGTAGTAGCAATAGATGAAAACCAATGGAGATATAAAGTTAGCTGTTGTATTTTTAAAAACATGGCATCGGGTAATGATCATCCAAATTTGTGAGTGTTTCATAGACCAGTGCAGACGGACTGTATCAGATAGCTCTGCCCAAAACATACTGGCAGATCTAGCCATGAGCTTGTGGCTCACCAGACACACAAGAGCTCTTCTTCAGGAAGGGGGATCCTGCTTGGCTCCTGCCCAACTCCAAGTGAATGCACAATGAAAATAACAGCTGCAGAGGTGCTGAGATAGGGGGAACCTGGAGGAAGTCCTTCAAGGAGGAACTTCCCAGATTACTTATCAATTGTTGACTGTGTTTGTGTACACACAGAGAGAAAAAGAACCTGGGCAAAATTTGACCTTAGAAAATACAAATGTTATAAGAACAAATACAGTTAGTCAAGAGATGAATGAGAAAACCTTGAAAAAACTACAAATTCAAATGTCAGTGTTGTCCATTTTTTACCTACGAATGGGGGGGGGAATCTCTAAACATAATCATGTTGCTGAAGAATATTAAAAACTGCTATACTCATACGTGGCTGATTACAGTGCAAATTGGTGCAACACTTTTGGAAGGCAACTTGGAAATAAATGCAGGAGGACATAAAAAAAAAAAACATTCATGCCATTTGATTGAGTAATACTCCCTTCAGATTTTAAGAAACAAATCCAAAATAAGGAAAAACATAGTATGAGCAAATATGTAATTGCAACATTACTTTTAATGGTGTCAACTCAAAAGCCAAATGCCCAGCAATAAGGAAATGATTTTACACATGGTGATACATCCCCTAATGAAACACCCTGTAACCATTATAGATCCTATAAAAATGTACCTACAATGGTAAGTGAACAATCACCTATAACTCTTTCAAAACATGCAGAAATCAAAGACTCAAAAGGAAAATGTAAAAAAAAAAATATTGCCTGGAACTAAGTTTATTTTCCCTCCACATGTTCCCATACTGTTACTTTGTTACATAAAACATCCTCACTAAGAAAATATGACTGCATTGTGCCTGCCAGTGTGTGCAAAGGAGCCTATGTAGGCCATCCCACCACCCATCAAAACAGCAGATTGTCGGGCAACACTGAAAGCTCATATTCACAGCATCTACTGAACACTCTGGGGACTTGCAATCCTGGACCCACAATCCCACAAGGCATCAACTGTTTGGGGTTAGGAAGTGACTGGCCTTCCTGCAAGCAGAAGTGTTCAGTTACTTGCCACAACTAGTCTTTTCACCCAAGCCTGCTTCATTCCAATGCCTAGTCTTTGTGATGAACAAAAATGGGGAATCATACATATTTTGCATGTTCTTTTAAACACGAATCAACGCACACTGAACTTGAACTTCAGGACAGGTTTTAGAGAACGGTTTAAATCTGAAACGGCCCCCACAGTCTCCTATTTCAAGCACTTGGTCCTCAGCTTGTAGTGTTATTTTGAAAGCTGTGGAACTTTTGGGAAGTAGGGCCTGACTGGCGGAAGAGGTCAGTCAGGCAGTCTTCTGAAGGTCATTCGTGCTCCTGGTTTCAGCCTATACCTGCTTCCTGGCCCATGTCATGGGGAGAAGCCACCACACCTTACACTCACTGCCATGATGCCTTTCCTGCCACGGCAACCTGAAATTGCTCTGAAACTGTGAGCCAAAAGAAACCTTCCTTCCCTTGAGTTGTTTCTGTCAGATATTTTGGTCACAATGATACATGAGTAACTAACAAAGGCCCGTGGACCATCAAGGTCCAGTTCATTGATACTCCCCTCCACGGCACAGGTGATTTTGACATCTTTCCTACCAATGTAATATGGACAGCTGGCCACCCTGCTGCCTTGCTCCTCAGTCAGCAGAAGGTATTCACTCAGCAGACGGCCTATACTATCTTCTCACTCTGTCTACAAAGCGGGTTCCTGGCAAGCCCTGGCCGTCTTCTTTCTCCAGGTTACACAAAACCATAGAGGTGAGCAGATCCCAGCCACGTTAGCCTAGCTACCTTCCCATAGTGCACATCCAAATGATGATCTGCTGCTAGAGACAGGTCAGTGGGGCAGGGAGATGCTTTTCTCCCACTATGAGTTCCAGCTGGGGCTTGGCAGAACCCTGGCTTGGTCTGCTAGGGGCAGATGTTTGCACTTTTCTTTGCTCATAGGCAGAAGGTATAATATGAACAGAGGCTATACACTAGCAAAGTGGGGAGGTGGCAATGGAGTGTATAGGTGCTGTCATATCCACTATATGAAGAAACAGTGTGCGAGAATGTCTGTAAACTTGCTGTCTCTGTGGTGCCACCAAAAACATAAAATCACGAATTACTATTAATGGTATATATTAAATTCATGTACATACACCCCTAAATAAGGCCATGCTCTCAGTAAATAAGCTAAAAGAAAGCAATCAAAAGACTAAAACAAAAAAGCCAACCTTTCTTAGTCCGGATGTCTGATATAATGAATGCTGAGGGACAGATATGGGACCTAGGATTTTAGTAAAGCCAGGACACTGGGTAGAATGCCTTCACCTGCTTCTTAAGGCTCACAAAACTGTTCTTCAGGCAAGAGAGAAGATTAATTTCAGATAAAGGACAAATGCTGTCCTTTAATTAACAACATCTATCTCTGGGACAGCACGTCAGGTATACAATACAGAAGACTGTTAATATAAAGGACAGATGGCAACTTCCCTCCTGGGACTTTCAAGGCTGCCCCAGAAAAACACACAATTTTAAAAGGCTTTGAGAATCCTCTAAGGAGAGCCAGTCAGGAGACAAGAAGGCTTCACTGCCCCATTTACAAAGTAAAACAGAAAGTAGCTCAGGACTACTCAGCAACACTTGAAGAGGAGCCAGGCAAATCTGAGAGAGGAACTTACCTTGCACCTCTCAGCGTGGCGGCGCGAACAGTGAGAGCTGCAGCTCCCCCCAGCCTCAGTGGCACCAGATGAAAGGGGCTTTTAATGGGAAGTACTAGCACTCCAGGCCTCATGATCCGTAGCCACATGGCACACCAAACCTTGCAGACACCCCTATCGTGCTAGTATGGAAAACATCCACCTGGAACATTCCCATGAGCGGAGCACTTGCTCTGCTTGGTCAGAGGGTGGGATGCAGTCCCCAGCTTGGTGGCGAGGCTGGAGGCGGGGGGATGTCTCTCTTTCTATGGTCCTCATTAGTCTAATTCAACAAACCACACATGTTGGTACAAGATTCCTAGTGCACGTGTTATACCTGCAGAACTGGGTGCTAACATTATAAACCACACATCAACACTTCTTGCCCAAGTGTTAATGTCTATTAATGTCCTGCTGAGGAAAAGGCTTCGAGAGCCAGCCTGGAGCCACCATTCAAGACTGGCTGCCATCAGTTCTAGCTGTTTCCTGCTGATTTTAGATGGCGTATTTCATTAGCAGAATTTTAGGGGTGAGGGCATGGTATTTACAGTGTTGTGTCTGCTTTCACGTTGCTGTGAATATCTTCATACAAGGACCTTAAAGCCATAGAGTGCTGAAGGAATTCAGAGCTGAGGAATTAACCACATGGAATTTGGCTGCGGATACCCCAAGATACTAAATTAAGATTTTCTTCTGCTGCACTGCAATGTTTTACAGCAGCACACAGATCTGGGGAGAAAGGGCTTGCCAATGTCATGGGGAGCTGCCTTATCTGCAGTTTCTTCATGGCCTTGAAGTCCCGTCTATTATCCTCACACTGGATTCCCCTAAGTGCCCAAGTGCACAGGCGGCATGCTTATGTATGCAATACGTGCACACATATGTCACAGGCAGAGCTGCATAAAGTACACACAGTGAGTTCTTTTATATAACATATGAGGAATATTCAGCACTCTGCTAACACCCATGCATACATACATATCAAAACAAATGAAGAAAAAGCAAATTCCATAAAGTTTCGTGCATTTCTTCAAGCTTGGCTTGGCATCACATAAAGTGCATATTTAACCCACACAACTCCATTCCTACAGATTAAAAAAAAAGACATACACATAAGCACAACCGTCAAAACCGGATTTACCCTTCTCTAAATTAATCAAATTATTCAAATGTCAGTTATATCTGTCACAGCCTGGCTCCTTGGGCCGAACCAAACTGTTAAAAATTAAAACTGTTTTACTTCGTTTAGTCTTTCTGCCTTTTTAGTGTAAAATCCACAGTCTCGACAAAAAGTTGTGGGATTTGACACCCAGTGCAACACAACCCTATTGCTGTCATCCATGCATAATTCACTTTGGAAATATGCACTTGCTTTAAAACATCACTAAAATATACATGTAACATATGCTAATTTCCTTGCATTGGCTTGTAAACTCCGGCTACTAGGTTATATGTAAACTTGGCCAAGTGCACACACTGTACAAAAAGGGATTATAAATGAAAGGAAATATCTCTGTCCCTAGTTTTCTGACTCCAGCCTTGGCCAAACTGACAGCCCCAAATCCCAGCACCATCTAACACGCCCTTCCCGTGGAGAAGACAGCCTGTTCTCAGAGTCTTAATTACATCCCAGCTGACTGCCCAGCAATGCCAAAACCAGGCAACAAACGCTAGCCCTTCACTCACAATATGGTCTACTAAACAGATTCCTGGTCACACAGAAAGAAACTTTCACAATGTGGGGAAATAAAGGGACAAGCAAGAGATCAAGAGAGAGCACAAATAGTCACCTAGGGGATGGGAGTGAGAGAGACAATTCATCCCCACTGAGCAGAGGAAGATAAAGAAAAACCTCTTCCCAGAATTCTCAGGCACCACCAAGCAGCTGAATTTTAACAAAGCTGTCCTTATTACGATGAAATCAAAGCCTTACTCATCCAGCCAAGTACTGCTGCTCCTCAAGATGGGATGCTGATATGAAAGCTCAGTAGATGAATGATTGTTAAGTAATACTCAACCACCCCACATGGGTCAGGCCATTATAATTACAGAAGAACAGCATGCAACATTCTACCACTGCAAATGGCATCATATGTTTTCCTGGCTGGCTTTTGGGGAAGGCTTTATTTCATCTGACATGGCAGAAGGTGCTAGAGCCTTAACTTATATCCCACATAATCTACATAAAATTAAGTTTCTTCCTTTTTGTGATTACATCACATGAGAATGACAGCAAAGATGGTCGCCAAACTTGGCTTGGTCCAACTCTAAACACAGGCTAATGGCCAATACTACAAAATTTACTTGAGGGAGCTTTGGAAGGCAGTTATTGGAAACCAGATGAACAGAAGGGCTTGAGAGTGTGCTAACAGAGAAAGATCTGTACTAGTATGAAAGTGTTACAGTCTGGGAACTGAGCTCCAAACCAGAAGTTACCAAGACAGCTTCTAAGAATTTTACTTACTCAAGTTAGTGCTGAAGAAAATCCAGAGTATTACCTACTCTACACAATGGAAATGGTGCCCCCTGGCATTGTTATCAACAAGCTACTTTGCACATGGGAGGTTCTACACAGACTGCTCGACATGAACAAGACTAGACATTTACCTATTTTAATAATGGTAGAGGGTTGTCTTTAACAAGGCAGGACGAGACACTGAACAGTAATAAGCACAATTTGCAAAGTCCTTAAAAGCACTCACCCTCGCTAAACTTCAAGAGCACACGTTACATGAGGCTGGTTATTGCTCTTCTGCTTTTGCACAAGAAGAAACTGAAGATCAGGGAAGATGAATGGTTCCTGGAAGATAGCAGGGTTTTGTACTATAAAACTCACTCTCTGCACTGTCCAATGATGTTGCCATAGAAAATAGAGGAAAGACAGAATGGAAGTAACTAACTGTTCCATGGATATACTATTGGGTAAATCAAGAGAATATAGTCCCTTAGTGACAGTAAGACTGGGCAGGAGCAAGGGGGCTTCAGAGACTTATGCAGGCAAAAAGGCAGAATAAGGCTGTGATTCCAGGATGCAATTTCTGCTGACACCATCCCATCCTCCTCAAACACAGCTGTCCTTGGTGGGGACAGTGACGATCCCACCAATGCCTCTAATAAGAGTGCTCAAGAGCAAAACCACCTTCCAGACCTGCTACCCAGTTAACCACCATTGATGTTACCAGTAGTACCAGTCCGACTGCCCTCTACAAAAGAGGGTGAGGCCACTAATCCTTATTACATAGTGACAACATGATGGATGTTTTATAAAGAGCACCATTACCACAATAATGCAGCAACAAGGAAACTATTACAAGTGCTAGGGAAACTGATTCCAGGACGCATTAGAAGATGCTTTGGGGAAGAGAGGAGCCTCATTATAATATAATATAATCTGAGTTTATCATATTATACCTAGGAAACCAAACCTAATACCTCATCTGTAGCCCTAAGATGAAATTGTCATAGTGTTTTATCTTCTGATATGATGGAAAAGTATAAAACAAGAAAGCAAAGGGACTCCACATTCTTCAGGACTGCTGAGTAAGAGCCAATCCAATGATTCTTTTCTATGAAACTTAAATAATAAAGCTGTAGAGTCTCGTTTCCATTATAGAGGTGGACTACATTCGAATTGCATCTTGAGAATTGATACCACACATCCTTTGGGGATGAATTCACTGCAATTTAAAGTCTGGGAAGGCAACCAAGACATTTAACATTTAATGGAAAGAACATGGACATATTTAACATGTGTTTAAACAAAAGATATAAATATATATATATTCCTTTAAAAAGCCAAGGCCATGAACTGGGTTTTAAATTATGCTGAGAGGGTACTTCTCTCCCTGACAATCAACACAAACAGGCACTGACCGATAGGAGGATAAACATTTGTTGTGCCCCGGATCCCCTAAGGATATTCCTTCTTTGTGGCACAGGCCAGGGGTTGCTAAACTGAGGCCCAAGGCCCAAATCTTGCCACCTGTTTTGCAAGTAAAGGTTCATTTGAACACAGCCACATACTTATTTACATACCTTCCCTGGCTGTTTTTATACCACAATATAGTAGAGCAGTTGTGACAGGCTGAAGGCTATATACAGTCCACAAGTCTAAAATAGCTGCCGTCTGGCCTTTAAAGAGTCTATGAACCCCTGACCTGGTCAGTGATCTGCATGGCGGGGAGCATGTCTGCTCAACTGAGTGCCCAATCTACGCTTATCAAAGCTAGTTTCAACTTCAAATTTGAAGAAATACACGTTGTACTGTATCTTGGCAGGGTTGTATATATACAAGAGGAACCAAAGGCTAACATGATCAAGGACAACCATGAGGAATTTTAGCTGTCTGCAAAGACATCCTGGATGAAAGATCCATTCCTTACCAAGATTAAGAGCAATAATTTCAGAAGCAAAGTTTTCCAGTGATGTGGTTTTCAAAGAAACAGATTTGGGTTCAGTTCTTCCCACCTACATTGTCTTTCTTTCTTTCTTTTTAAAATATGTTTATTTGCAAGCAGAAAGAAGGGGAAAGAGAAAGAGAGGGAGAGGGAGAGAGAGAGAGAGGGAGGGAGAGAGGGAGGGAAGGAGGGGGAAAGAGAGAGAAAAAGAAGAGAGACAGACAGAGAATGAGCATGTGAGGGCCTTTAGCCACTGTAAATGAACTCCAGACACATGAGCCACTTTGTGTATCTGGCATTACATGGGTATTGGGGAATCAAACCTGGGTTCTTAGGTTTTGCGGGCAAGCACCTTTACTGCTGAGTTATCTCTTGAGCCCTACATTTTCTTATGTAACAGTCAGTGAGAATCTTAATTTACCTCTCTGAAGTCAGTTTCTTTACTGACGAAGTGAGAATATTTCTCAAAGAAGGAGTGAAATGTTGCAGTGCATGCAGGGAGGGCACTTAACATAACATAAGCTCCATGTGCAAACATAAGAAAAAGGAAGAAAGGAACTATTATTTCAGGTTTTATAGGACAAACTTTCTTCTTTATGTACTTAAAATTTTTTTAAAATATATTTATTTATTTATTTGACAGAGAGGGAGATAGAGACAGAGTCAGTGAGAGTATGGGTGTGTGAGGGCCTCTATTCACTGCAAACAAACTCTAGATGCATGCGCCCTCTTGTGCATCTGGCTTTACGTGGGTACTGGGAAATGGAAATTGGATCTTCGGCTTTGCTGGCAAGCACCTTAACTACTAAGCCATCTCTCCAGCCCTTCTTTATGTACTTTTCACTTTATGCAAAGATTTCCATTTTCAAAATTTGTTTATTTGAGAGAAAGAGGTGGAGAGAAAGGAGGAGAGACACAGAGAATGAGCATGCCAGATGCATGTACCTCGTTGTGCATCTGGCTTTATGTGGGTACTGGGGAATGAAACCCAGGCCGCCAGGCTTTGCAAGGAAGCACCTTTAATTGCTGAGCTATCTCTGCAGCCCTTTTCAGAATCTTTTTATAAATTAGTGACCAGTCTATACATAGATATTTGAATTTCTAGTACCAAAGAGAAGTCTGTTTTCCCCTAAGTTGGCTTACTTATTTATTTATTTAGAGACAAGGTCTCACTCTAGCCCAGGCTGAACTAGAACTCACTCGGTAGCCCAGGCTGGCCTTGAACTCATGTGATCATCTTACTTCAGCCTCCATAGTGTTGGGGTTAGATGTGAACCACCGCTCCCAGTTCAGGTTTGCTTTCTGAGAGCCCCGAGGTCTTCTGTGCTGCCCTCCTCTCAGAAACCCTGTGAGTTCTGATCTTTATTTGAAGCATACTGCTTGACTCATCAGCTTCCAAACAAGTTCACATTCAGGCTTATATGGAAAGGTCTCCACAATGCTTTCCATGTAACGAACACAAAACAGCTCCAACAAGCTGGGCCAACACTGGTATGAGAGATACACAGACAGAAATATGAAAAATTAGTCCTGGGTCTGCAAGGCACACATGTCCTCATTATAAGGTAACTTTTACTGGTGTTATTGTGATACATTAGAGTCCTCAAGTATCAAAGACCAGGAGGAATGAGCCTCTTAAGGACCTCTGGGAACAAGACTATATTTGCCTGTGAATATGTTGTTTTAAAAGACCTAAAACTGTTGTAACATTTGGTAATTTCAGAAAAATACAACAAAGATTAGTCTTAGTTTTAATAAAATATCATTTCTTCCTATTGGATTTAAAGTAAGAAAATAAGCCTACCGGGGTTTCAAAGCATACTCAATACTTGATACTCTAACATATTCCACACATCTCAGATATAAATGAAGACTAATACTTTTTTCATCTTCTCAGTGGAGAAAGAAAATACACATTTCTCATGTTGAACTTTGTTATAAATTATAGTAATGCAATTTCACTTGATTTGTGTTCTCACAGCAGCTTATTTAAGCCAAGTGCATGGGTATCAGCAAAAATGCATGTCTGAGTCCAAGCTATGTGGACTCCAAGTTACAACATAAATTTTCCAGCACAGATGTTCTAGTGCTAGTCATTCCAAGACCAAGCTCTACACCAGGAGAAAAAGGAAAAGTTCCTGAGCCACACCTGATGGTGACATTTTATCCCAGGTGTCCTTGGGTTAGAGGACCATAAAGAAGTCTCTAGACTGACCCTTGGTCATGTTGGTCATGATGGGGATGGAATGAAAAAAGTAAATATAATCAACAGACTAGGGTTAAGTTCCCACATTTTATTAATTGTCAGTAAAGATCATACTTCATTCAGCCCTCAAAGGCCAGTTTCTTCCCCGGAAAAGTAAGGATATTCTACCCATTTCTACCTTCTGTGACTTAGAGGGTCAGTATTTTCACATTTGTCTCTAGTCAAAAGGTGGGCTACAATGGGCCTACTGCTGCCTGGTGGAGATGTGACAATGCCTTGGCATTCTAGAGACGTGAGTAGTTCCTGCAGCCGACAGCACCCTACCATGCCTAGTCATCAGGTAGAAATTAAAGTCACACCATGATTGGGGTCACTGTCTTCTCCAGGACATCCACTTGAAGGCAAACAAAATACCTTCACCAGCGGCCAGTTCTGGATTCTCATGCATGGTTCTGTCTGAAGCCTTCTCCGCTACCAAGGACAGAGTGCCCTAGATGATCTAAGACAGGAATGGAGGCTCAGAGATCACAACGAACTCTCACCTTATCTTCTAAGGAAATACTCAAATGATCTCCTCTATCTCTGGGTAGAAAAAGAAATTAACAGACATGGAAGGACAAGGAATACTAACAAGCTGTGAGGACTATTGACTCCGATGCTTTGGGAGCCTGAGAGACATAAATTCATCCACATATATCTGATGAGTTCTTGCTGACACGCTCCTTACTACTGAGTGTTCACAGACTCCTTCCTAGAGCCGAGGATTCCAAAGGTGCCCTGTGGGAAGACGTATTCCACGCTACTCATTCCCCCAAGCTCACAGTGCCGAAGCCTTGGCCAACACCACCAAGGGTGTGCCATGCATCAGTCAGACCAGCGCTAACCATTGCCAATGTCAGTCACCATAACTGAATTCCCGAGGGCAGGTCCCAACATAAGCTGACTCAATTAGAAGCAAAAGTAAACTTTAAAACAGATTCCAGGAAAAGCTGATAAATGCCTGACCAGACCTAAAATTGGAATGTCGCTGATAATAATGAAACCCAAGCCAGTGCATCTGGCTAGCAAAATCCATCCTTCCCAGCCTTGCACAGAAGTTGGAATCTACCTTGGAAGAATGAACAATAGAAGTGAATTAGCACAAAGAATTTAATACCTGTTGCAATTTTCTCCAATTTAGAATATGAAATCATAACACTGGCAGCAATTACCTTAAAGAACAACTTCAGATGCAACAGCATTAGTTCAACAGCCAGGATCAAGTGTCAGCCCAGAATAACAAATTTCATTCATTTTATCTCCAGTGCTGGAGACATGCTGCTACTAGCTTTAATAGTCAGGAATGTCTGTTGGCTAAATGGCTGTGCAGAGCTAGTCAAGTGAGGGCAGCCTGCGACAGTTTAATTGGGCTGCTCGCTATAACTGTATCTGGGGGCTATAAGCAGTGGGCTATAAACAAGGACAAAGCTGCCCGGGGTGCTGGGCAGAACAGCCTGCAGGAGGAGAGGCCGGGAGGGAGGGTTTCCGATGGCAGGATCTCTCACTTACACTGGCGTCAGGTTGGCTACAGGTGAACTAGAGCAATGGACCCAAGGCAGAAGAAAGGCGGGGTTAAGAGAGCAATCATTTATCTTGTATTGATTTCTGGACACTGTCCTAGATCCTTTCCAAGATAGAATGACAGTTTTCAGTCTTGTGCTTGCATGAAACAAAAATGACCAAGTGGCAGGCAGCCCTCGTGTTTTCTGATCATATTACCTTTAGAAATATGCCACCCATAGTTTTTTTTTTTTTTTTCTAACAGACAGAGAAATCCAAACAAGTTTATCCCTGAAAAAGAGGGTTAGGGCTGGTTAATCAGCCATTTGTCTTTTCTGCCCAGGATCTGGGAGTCAAGGGGTCAAAATGAAGCACAATTGGGCCCTTTGGTTTTATCACAGGTAACCTCCCATCTCTGGTAATTGAACCCACTCCTCGTGGTCAGAGTTCCCGTCACTCATACTCAATGTCTGTCATTACAGAGAAATGCTTCATGTCATATGACGCTGACAGACCCACTACAGCAAAGCTAGCAAGATTCCCCCAGCACCAGAGGTAAGACAATGGAAGCCTCTTTCAGACCGGTGATGTTTAACATTTTATGTGCTGACACTGTGTCTGTAAGCACACTATAATGAAAGTCTAGTAAATGGAAGATAAAAATTCATACTTTCTGTCCTTCAGGGGCTGCCAGGCAATATCAGAAGGAAAACAAGTTGGCAGCTCCAATGATACCAGTGCACGGGTGCCACAGAACACAGATCTACACACACGCTCTCAGGATATGCACACGTTTGTTTTTGATGTGGCTGTGTACAAAACACCTTTCCCCTGGCAGACATGACTGATTGCTACAGGGTGGCTAACCACAGAAAGCCTACTGTTCCTGAGCAGCTCTTCGAAGAGATCCGAAACCACACGAGGCATAGCTGAGGAGGGCCTGGAGCAACTTTGGAAAGGATGTCTTCACACTGGGGAATCTCCAAAGACACCCTCTATGGCTGAATGAGCCCTTGACCTAGAGTCAGTATGGAGCACCATACCTCATCTTCGAGGCTGCTCACCCTGCTTTCCAACTTTAGCATCCTCCCTCTGTTGCTATGCAACTTACATGGAAGTTTCCATCTTCTCCACTCCCTATCACATCATGCGCCTTTTTGCCCCCGTGGCCTTGTACAGCTTCATCCCATTTGGGAAGTCTTTCCTCTGCTCACTCCTCCCTCAGGGCCCAGCGCAGGAACTTGTACTCTATAGCTGTGCCTCTGAGTCCCTTCAGATGGTCACTGCTCTCTCAGGGGCTCAGACCATGGGTTCTGAAATGACTATGGTTTGAACCCCTGATCTTTCATTTAGGCAAATTCAGTAACTCTCTGTGCCCTCGTTTCCTTGGCAGCAAACATGGTTGATAGTAGTAGCTACCTGCTATGGTTGTTGTGCTGGTTAAATGAGGGCCCAGAGCAAGTCACAATGGTGACACTGTTGCACAACAGTATCTACTGTAGACCAAGTACTCAGAATGCCAGATACAATGACAGCACAAATGCTATCAGTGCTGTTGTTGGCAGAGGTTGTCTCTAAGTACTGCACTTACAATAGGAACAGGATTTTTCACTTTGTCTTGTTTTACAGTGACGGGTTTCCATTGTTCTCTTCCCACTTGGCACAGAGCTCTGGGCATTGGCACCACCTCTGAATGCCTTAGAAATCAAAGCACAGAAAGTGCACGCAGTTAGGGCCTGTGGCCTGCATGTCACAAGCCCACAGGTGGTTCTGAAGGCCAAGCCATGGAGCTTGGGAATTCCAGCTCTTCTGCCTCCTAGCCTTGTGCCTCTGGGAGGTGACAATGGCTTTGTGGCCTCAGTTTTCCCTTCTTAAAATTAGGTAAAATCACAAAATACCTCCAAGTGAACAACGAATTTACATAAAGCACTTGGAAACAGCCTGACCTCTGTATCCAGTTGGCACTATTGTTATTTGGGATTAAATGAGCTCATAATACATGCAAAGTACTTGAGGGCTTCAGCAGGGCTAATGAAAATTTTAATTATTAGTGTTTATCAGTTCATCAGATATTAAGCCGCCTAGGGGCAAAGACATGCCTCACTCTCCCTGAAACCCCACAGGGCTTTGCCCAGGCTTTGTGGTAAGCAGGCTCTCTAAAAAAGAGCTGCACCTGGAAACTAGAGGCCTGGGAGTCTGGCTAGGTATGGATCTGGGGGACTGGTGCTTTGGTGGCTGAAGGCAGAGAAACCAGACAAACCACTTAAGCTTCAGCAGCATTCCTGAGGCCACCAGCCCGTAGGCCAACTGTCATTGTACTAACCTCTCCTCACCAACTAAAGCTTCTTTCAACCAAGGTCACACCCCTCAAAGCCCAGGAACTTTGGATTTAAAACTCATTTTGAATTGGTATTTTACAGGGAACACAGCAGACTTAGTGAGCTTAATCTCTTATCCACAGGGTTGGGACACCAGTTAGCCTGTGTGACTAAGCTGTGAAAACTTCTGCTCAGAGATAACTGCAGCCACAAGCAGAATGTGAAGGCTGGCCAGTAGACTCCTGCCAGGTAGGGGCAACCCCACAGGGTCCCAGGCCCTGGGCATAAGCCAAACAACATTGATGGATTCATTTACTTCCACGCCTCTGCCCAAAGATGGTCTGCAAAGAAATAGCCATCTAGTGAGTTGGCCTTCTCTGGAAGGTCTGTGTTGTGACTTTTCTTGGGGAGACATGAACAAACATATCTTCACCCCACATTGGACACCAACAATAGATAGAACAAATAAACAAGTCCACCCAAGTCCATCTTGGTGAAGGAATGAGTTTATTGGATTTACAGAGTCATGAGTGAGGAGTTGCTTTTAGGAGTGTGTGTGACCCCCAAAAAAGTCTCATTCCAGCATGAGTGATGACCTCTGGAAGGCTGAATAGATGGAGTCCCCCCTCCCTCTCTCAATCAACCATGGGCAGCTGGGGTGGGGCAGGAGGGAGGGAGTAGCTGGAATCTCAGGTAGGGCTAATGACCCCCCCCCTACAACCCTTCTTCAAGAAAATATCTACAGGTTGGATCTTGAGAGAGTAGTAGCAGCCACTCTGATTAAGATCATAACAGCCATATTATACCTAGAGGTCACATTCCACAACTGTCTGCATCACCCATCTGTATTATAGCCAGATATATCTTATAGTGAGAGTGGTAAAAAGCTGACTGTGAGTTGAGTATAGTGGAATATGCTTGGAAACCCAGCACTCAGAAGGCTCAAGCAAGAAGATTGTGAGTTCCAGGCCAGTCTGGTCTACACAGCCAAGACCGTATCTCAGAAACAAAGCAACAATGACACCTAAATGACTTTGCAGTCAAGAAATGAACTAACCTGTTTGAGAAAAGCTCTCATTTTCACATGGGCCTGAGCTATAATACATAGTTAATTGTATCTTTTGGTTTATTAGATGAAACCACACTATGACACTTACTATAAATAAGACTCACATAGCCAGTCAATAATCAAAATTGTCACATTAAATCCACATGGGTCTGCTATTTATGCAACAGCAGATGGGACTGTCCCAAACATATAATCATAGTTTCTCCACATGTAGCAGAAGACAAGCTGTGAATATCTCTGTGAATATCTGAAAAGGCATCGCTGCCTATGATGATGGCAGAAAGAATGTCTAGTTTTTTTCAAAGTACTGCATGCAAATCTAATGTGCAAACAAAATGTTTTCATGACTGTTTCTGCTCTAATAACTCATAATATGGGGTAACTGGTAATTTGAGATTTTTCTATTCCCAACAGTGAGAAGTTATGGAACAAGAGAACTGAGTAAGCTATGTTTTTGATCCATGTGTGTGACATCAGGGAAATTAAGGCAACATGGAGAAAAATTACAGTGGTATGAAAATAACTCAAACACTTCTCCAAATCAAATCAGACATACACCACATACAATCCTGGCAACGTGCTTACAGACTCTACCCGGCTTCGACACTTGAGCCAAACTTGAAACTTGGATGTGGTCTAGATACTGACAAGATCTCCATGTGACCCAGCAATCACTATGTACTGGAACCTCATAGTGAAATGGAAGGAATTCAGACAGACATGATTCAGATTTCAAAGCACTGAACTCTGAAGAATAGAAGTAAATGATCTTCCTCAAGCCAAGTGGGGAAAGCATGTTGCAAAGATACTTCAAATGCTGAAATATTACATTGCCAAATGCTCCTGTCAAATGGCGGTTTAATTACCTTGGCCCCCATGCCTCTTATAATCACCTGTCATTAGCAACAATGCTTACATCTGGTTACACGTCTGTCATAAATACCAGCCCAACCAAAGCCAGGGAATCTAAAAACTTGCATTGAGATATGTTCGCAGCTGAAAAAAGGTCACCCAGAAGTTGGCCTATGTAGACCCAGAGAGCATCCTTCCAGAAAATAATCTCAGAGAAGGATCTCTAACACAAAAATCAAAATATTCTAGAAACAAATTTTATACTGGGCTGTCAGACCAGTAGGGAAACTAGAGGCATTTGGGGGGGGGGGGTTGCATAAGTTTTCAAAGCAAGTCTTGTCTCCAGGAAATACACTGGTCACACTGCATTCTGCTTGTACTATCTCTGGGGTCTTTCTACCTGGTACCCTCCTTCAACCCTGTAAGGTCACAGTTAGCACCCACTTGCCCCTTAATTCCCTTCTGTTCCTTCAGGGATGAGGCCTGCTTTCCCTTCCACTTACTAGCTACCTTTATCTGCCAGATTTGAGAGGATTTTTCTCCCACAGACTGGCTTCACAACAGGCCACAATGTCCCAAGAATCCTCTTTCTTCCCCACATCCCTAAAATAGCACATATATTTCTTTCTTATATCATTTTTGATTTGATATTTTATCATATCAGTAGCAAGGAAAGAGACAGATAGATCAACCGATCACAAGGATCTCAAAAGCCTATAGCTTCTGAGTAAATTTTAGGTTTGCTTCCCTGCCAAAAAGTTAAGTGGGTTTAAACTGAAGTTTTCTCAATAATTTTCTTTCCTTCCCTTTTTCTCGATTCATTTTGATCATTTACAAAGCAGGGCGAACAGGACTCACTTCTGTGCAATCACGGCACGGAACAGAACATACAGAGTGTGCACACACAGCAGGCGCCACGAGCTGGTGAACTTGGTTTTGATCTGTTTCTTCTCCCCGGAATAACTTTCCCAAATGATAATACTGCTTATTTCATGACTTATTTGTCGTCGGAGCCACTTACTTTGGCATTTATCTCACAGCTAGTATGTCTGCTTTCCAGCAATTAAGCCATAACCTGATTAGAAGAACTGTGTTTTCCATTTCACCTAAAGCAGCACTGATCCCAGGGAAGAAACTTGCAAAAATGTTGAAAATAGAAGTTTGAATTTGCTTTCAACATCAGCCAACAAAAACCAGGAGAGAATGAAGTCCTTGCTGAAATTTAAGACCTGACCCCACCTGTCCTGCTAAGTCTGGCTCCTCCCCTCAGTCTGGGGTGGGTGGGGGGCTTCTCTTCCTCCCTGTACTCAGTTCTAAGGATGCTTCCTCAGAGATCCCCTCATGGGCTTCTCTAAAAATCCCCCTTTCCTCTCCAACTGCCCACCTGTTTCCTCTGCTCCATAGAAAGTATGCACACATGGCATCATCTGAACTGTTTATTTGTTGACTTGTTTGGGGGTCTGCTTTCTGCCTATAGTCTCTAAAATTGCCCAACCAGAAGCAGATAGTGACTTTTCCTCACTTTGTGTTTTGAGATACACAGCTAAGTGTTCAAAAAATATTGCTGGATGACACTGGGCTTTTTCTTTACCCATCCATCCTCAAAGCACTGGAGAGTCAGCCACAGCTGAAGAAGCCCTGAGACCAAAGCTAGATTCCAGTGGTACTAACACCTGAAGAGACGCCACAGTCAACATCAGGCATCTTCCTCTATTGCTCCCCACCTTATTTTTAAGATGTTTTATTTATTTATGAGCGAGAAAAGGGGAGGGAGAGAGAAGAGAATGGGTATACCAGGGTCTCTAGCCACTGGTACTGGGGAATTGAACCTAGGTCCTTAGGCTTTGCAGGCAAGCACTTTAACCACCAAGCCATCTCTCCAGCCCACACCTTATTTTTAAGACAGCGTCTTTCACTGAATGCAGAGCTCACCTAATCAGCTAGACAAGCTGGCCAGCAAGCCCTAGGGGCTCCTGTCTCTGACTCCAAGGTGCTAGGATTACAGGGATGCACTACACACTCAGCCTTGACCTGGATACAGAGTATCTGAACTCAAGTCCTCATGATTGCATGGCAAGTGCTTCACCAACTGAGCGGACAACTCCTCAGCCCCATGAACTCCACATTCTTTCAAAATAATTATTTTTAATTTATTAGTTATTTACAAACAGAGGTGTGGCGGATAATGAGAATGGGTGCACCAGGGCCTCCTGCCACTACAAACGAACTACAGATGCATACGTCACGTTGTGCATCTGGTTTTACGGAGCACCACTTTCCCAAGATGGAAGTAGACCCATTCCCCTCATCTCTATCAGATTTAAAAGCAGGCAGGAAGTAGAGACAAGGGTGATGCTCTTCACATGCACACATGCATCCACAGTCCATGACCACCTATTCCCTCGCCAAGCCTCAGTATGAACTTTTTACGGGCACTGTGCTTTCTGCAGAGTCCCAGAGTTCATCATAAGTCTGAAGGCACGGGTGAAGGAGATGTGGCTGTTTGACAGATGTGTAGAGGGGCGGCTACTCAAGGAGGGTCTTTACTAGTTCAATATGCGTGGAGAAATCAGGCATAGCTGGCACCACCACACATTGTTTCAGAAAAATGCACTGCAGAGAACTGATGCTGTACCTATAATTTTAAAAGATTTGCTCATTTAAACTAACCAGCAGCATTTTCTGCCACATAATGGAGAAATTCACAGGACGTGGGCCCCTCATGGCTTCTGTGGCTATAAAAGCTCCTTCGCACTGGATTTTTATATTTGGTAAATTCATAGTTTACTGTTCCGAGATTCCTACGTGTTTATATGATAGCTTTTCTGACATAAAAGTTTGCAGTTGTTATGGAAACATATGGTAACATTTGCTGCTAAATTTTAAATGCATTTTCTACCCCTGTTCCACACCTGAACTGAAGCCAAAAACTCTCTTTGCTTTACATTAGACTGAAATTCAAACTGGTCTGGGTGACTATAAATGGTTACTGTTTGTCTTGGCTCCTACCTGTATCAGATTTAGACTGAGGAATCTTAGGGAAGAAATTACATGGGATAAAATGGATATTGCTAAATTACAAGGCCTGAAATTCCAGTGGCTCCAAATATCAGCTTTCTGTTTCATCTCAGCCTGCCAGGAAGAAAGTGGTGGGACTGGACAATAAAAGGTAGACCACCTTTACTGTCCAGAGCCAAATGTTTCTTACTATGGCCATACTGGAGGGGGAGAGACTACAGGTGCTGATCCGTTGAGTCTTGTTAGCAAAGTAAATGCTTGTAGATTACAGTGGGGCAAAATGTGAGCCTTAGCCCCTGGCTGACAAGGGGGAAGGACAAAAAGTGTAAATTCTTCCAAGCCATTTGGTTATGCAATTTTTATCTTTTGGCATCTCAAAAAAAAAAAATGCTCATGTGACAGTGCCCTAATTACCCATTTCTCCATACACTAATACCTTACAGGTTTCCTTGTGCAATGTTACATCATAAATAATACTTAAGAAAATGACACACTTGGCTCAAACATCAGATAAGAAAGACAATAATGAGAATGTTTGCCCATTGAAGCACTTCTCTGGTATTTCACATCAAGATACATCAAAAGTCCAAGAACTTCTTTATGTGCATTAGGTCTTGCTCAGGGATGGAGGAGACCTATTCCCACCTGCATCTGGGTCCTGTGGGCTGGGTTCGTCCATCTACTTCGGTATGCCTCTCAACAGGCAAGACGAACTCTCCTGTGTTAACTCCCTGTCTCTCCTTCCTAGACTTCAACTGCACTATTAAGTCAAGAGTTTCTTTTGAAATTTCCTACCATATTACATATTGCTTGCTTAAAGTTAATAAGGGATTTAAAGAAACTAGAATCCTTATCTAAGTACAGAAATAATACTTTTTCAACAAGGGTCACTTGCATAGCAAGACATGTTTTACTTGTCTCCTATTAATACATATTCAGAAGGTGTGATGGTAGGGACTCAAAACCACCATTTACCTCCCTTTGTCCTTCCCTTTCTCCTTCTCCTTCTCCTTCCTCAAATCAAGAGTTCTAAGTCCTCTGGCATCTGCTACAGACTCTATCTAAGATGTTAACTACAAAAGACAAGGCGTCCATATACACTCCTAGCAGGGCCTCAAGAAACTTCAGTGACAAGTTCTCAGAAACATGGAGGATGACTCCACGATTTATTACATGTGACATTGCACATGTCTTTTATGTTTCTCCCCATTTGTTCTTTAGGGAATGGAGGCTAATATTCTCTCAAGCAACAAGATGCAAACAAATGAGATGATTAAAAAGACACCAGAACCTGACTCCCTAGACTCAAGTCCTGATTTGGCCACTTAAAATGGGGTGTTATTTTGGCCAAGTTCCCTAACCTCACCAAGTTGCAACGTGGAGACAAATGCAGAACTTCATATGTTTGTGTGAGGAGGACATAGGACATGTGAAAGAGTACTCAGAACAGTACCTACCTACACTAAACACGCAAGAGACGATGGCTATAACCAGCACAACCCCTTCTTCAGACTCTATAGCATAATGCTAACCAAGGCCCATTTTTCTGGGCCCTTGCAGTCTATAAAGCCAGCATTGCATGTTCTGCCATCATGACTGTGGTGGTTTGATTCAGGTGTCCACCATAAACTTAGGTGTTCTGAATGATAGGTTCCCAGCTGGTGGAGATTTGGGAATTAACACTTCCTGGAGGCAGCATATTATTGGGGAGGACTCCCCCTTGCCAGTATTTGGCACATTCTCCTGTTCCTGTTGTCTATCTGATGTGGGCCAGGGGGTGATGTCCACCCTCTGCTCATGCCATCATTTTCTCCTGCCATTGTGGAGCCTCCCCTTGAGCCTATAAGCCAAAATAAACCATTTTTTCCCAAAAGCTGCTCCTGGTCCAGTGATTTTTGCCAGCAATGAGAACCTGACTGTAACAATGACTTTTAGCTGTATCTATAAACCACCAGCATCAGTATATTTTTAGTGCTGTTCTTTAAATCAATTTAAAATTATATAAGGAGTGGTTTTAGTTGTATCCTCAATAATATGAGAACCATGAACCCAGTATGCTGATTATACTTAACCCCACCCCCGACCCCCCGCTTGAGACAAGGTTTCATATGGCTTTGAACTGATCCTCCACTTCCCAGTTCTCAGATTACAGAAGTGGACCATTATGTGTACTTTATGTGGTGCTGGGGGTCAAACCCAGGGTCCCCTACATACTAGGATCTATTGCTGAACTATATCCCTAGTCAGTTATCCTTTTTAAACCTAAAGGAAAATACCCAATTAGACAGGCAAGATCAGCTTTTAAGATCAAAAAAGACGATCTCAAAATGTGTACATCTCAAGTAAGTGTCAGTGTGCTGACACGTCATCTTGTGCACCAACAGCATGCAGTTGTACACTTGCAGGCTCTGAGCCCTAGGCTCATGAGTTCCGAAGGGCTTATCTACCTATGCGGGCACATACCACCAAAATTACCATGTGGCCCTAGGACTGAAAGTGGATGACTGTCACTAAGCATACTTGCTCAACACATATCCAGGTCAAACTCCAGCCTGAGCACTAAAAATTGAAAATGGCTCCCTCTGATTTCCTAGTAATGTGACCATTTGTTGGGGGGGGGGCAGCTTGGAGATGGTGGGGAGTAAGACCCTCTGAAAGAAAACAAAATAGAACTCTCATCCAATCTCTGTAGCCTGGTTTAAGTGTAGCTCAACCCCTGTACTGACCCATTTTCATGAGATACATTTGGCATAAGAAAAGATTAATTACTTATGAAACAAAGCTAACATCGCTACAGCAAATATATTATTACACCATAGAGCGGGACATACAGGTTTGCGCTTGCATCATTAGCCTAGCTATAATAAATGAGACACTCTCTGTGATGTATAATACAGTGAGGAAAGCACAGCTGCCTGCCTCTGTAGGAAAGCCTAGGTGCACTGAACCTGAGTCCGAAAACCCTTAATAAGACCCCAACAAAAAAAGCTGTATGCCTTGCAACGGCAATGGCTGCAAACTATTATCCATGGATAATTAACTGTGTCAGGACACTGAGGTCCTAACATGAGGTCCTCATAATTCCCCACTAAGGCAAATACAGTAAAGCATTATTATAATGCATTACTAATATTTGATAAGAAGACCTGTCTATCTGTGTTACAGCATCATTTGAATTATCGGTAGTTTCTCTGGACACTATCACTTGAAGGGCAAAGTAGCCCCTTGAATTGAAGAACTGTGAAGAAATGCTCCCACTTGGGATTCAAGTCTTCAAAATGTACTTGTAGTTTGTCCTGTTTATTTTCCCTCTGATTCCATGAACCACTCTATGGCAGACATTAATCATGGAAAATCCATCGTTAAACTTGCCAAGACTAAGGAAGCCTAGAGCCTTCTACTTGCAAAACCTCTCAAGTGCATGCATTTGATGGTTAGAAGAATCCATTTTTTAAACTTTCTTCAAATATCTTAGTTATTTTGAGACCCTCCCCAATGACACCAAATATTTCAGTTTCTCCATAACAAGGACTTTCGATGCTTGAAGACAAAAACTCTCCTCCATTTATTAAGATGATTTCCTACTATGTGGGTCTGTTTCTTTTGTTTTCTTTTTAACCTCATAATTAAAATAGCATCTGAATAGGACCATCTGTGAACATTGATATTCCTTTTGTACAAAATGTGAAAAATCTTTTCTTTGTTCCTTGCCACTTACCTCTAAAACCACACACCTTATTTTGTAGAATATTTTTAAAAATAAGTTTAAATGTACTTTTAAATCAAAGAAAAAAAATAGGAAAAGAAAAAAGCACCTAGGGTAAACATTTTGCTTTCTGCACTGTCCTGATGTATTAGTGTGTGCAGCTCTGAAATTTCTCAAGAAGCAAATGTGTGGTTGCCTTGCTTTCTGGCCATATGACTCTGCCAATTCATGGCAACCTAGAGGCACAGTTTGTCACTGAATTTCCTTTCCTTCTTCAAAGGAACACATTTTGGAAAAGATATTTATTCAAAGTACTGCCAAGACATCAGGTAAGGATGGATTTGGGTATGTAGACAGTTTTTTAAGATAGTCTTACTGAACCAAAATAAAGTCTCTTTGGGAGGGTTTTATTTCTTTTCTTTTTTTTTTTTCACACACTACAAATCTGAAAATGCAGAGATAATAAAGTGATACAGATATTTCTTCCAGAGGGTTTCTGACCTCATGTTCACTTTGCCATAGGAATTGGTGCTTCTTTGGCAATGCTGCTTAATTTAATGAGATAGTTCCTTTCGTACAGTTGGGGATGTGATGTCAACTTGGCTCCATTCTAATCACCCATATAAAATATTTACAGTGAAATTTAACTACACATGCGTAACAGCTAGACTTTAGTAGCAGCTGAGGCTGGGGCTTACTCTGTTCTCCTTGTTAAAGGAAAACAATCGTTTTTTTATTTTCCTCCTCTCTAGAAGATCAACCCACATGTATTTAGCATTTCCCAAGCAACACCTCCATGTGACCAGTAGCCTGGAGCAGTGAGACTAAAATATTACATTGACCACACAATGCCTTTGTGCTGGCATTGCCTGTGCCCAGAAAGCTTGGCTGGGTCCCCTGTAGAGGAGCTGGGCACAAGGTAGGAGCTCTGGGATATAACAGGAGAAATGCTGATTTCCTGGTAACAGAGTACTGCTTTTTCTTCCTGGAATCAGAACCTTCATCAGACTTGACACTGCCACCATTCTCACAAACAACATTTTCATGGTGACAATGAGTGCCATATATACCACATTCACATTCGAATGCTCACCTCTTGTATCCTTTCTCTGGAAAAGGAAAGATGAAACACTGTCAACTTCAAGGTAGAAGAAAAAAAAACCCTCATAAACATCTTCTCAAAGTGAGAATCTACATGGAAGAGAACAGTGTCACAAGGTTTCAAAGCCAGTTCCCAGACTGGGCTTTGGTCTCCTAGCCAGAAACAGTTCTTTTTTGTGAGAAGGTAGAGGCTTTTATTTAAAATGGTCATGATTTAAGAACCTGCCTCACAATATCCAGCCCCTAATAAGACATTCTGTGTGAGAACCTTCCTTGCCATCCATCATCAGATATCCTATGTAAGAACCTTCCTTACCACCCAGCATCAGACATTCCATGTGAGAACCCTCCTCACCATTCAGCATCAGACATTCCGTATGAGAACCTTCCTCACCATTCAGCATCAGGCATTCCGTGTGAGAACCCTCCTCACCAGCCAGAATCAGACATTCCGCATGAGAACCCTCCTCACCATTCAGCATCAGACATTCCGTGTGAGAACCCTCCTCACCACCCAGCATCAGGCATTCCGTGTGAGAACCCTCCTCACCATTCAGCATCAGGCATTCCGTGTGAGAACCCTCCTCACCACCCAGCATCAGGCATTCCGTGTGAGAACCCTCCTCACCATTCAGCATCAGACATTCCGTGTGAGAACCCTCCTCACCACCCAGCATCAGACATTCCGTGTGAGAACCCTCCTCACCATTCAGCATCAGACATTCCGTGTGAGAACCCTCCTTACCACCCAGCATAAGACATTCCGTGTGAGAACCCTCCTCACCACCCAGCATAAGACATTCCGTGTGAGAACCCTCCTCACCACCCAGCATCAGGCATTCCGTGTGAGAACCCTCCTCACCATTCAGCATCAGACATTCTGTGTGAGAACCCTCCTCACCAGCCAGAATCAGGCATTCCACGTGAGAACCCTCCTCACCATTCAGCATTGGACATTCCGTGTGAGAACCCTCCTCACCAGCCAGAATCAGACATTCTGCGTGAGAAACCTCCTCACCATTCAGCCCTCAGATGTGGTTTGATTAACATGAATCACAGTCACAAATACTGTATTTCTTGTCACCGTTTAAATAATTGGGAGGTTTCATATACATAAGCACACATAAGAATTTTTCTTCTTACTGGGGAGGACTCAGAAACATGGATTCTGCATCCATGCAAGGCTGAACATTAGCTGTCCATTTCAGATATAGTGTCAAGTCCTGTGTCCACCTCAGTTTTATCTCTATGACAATACCAGGCCTTATAGACAGTTGAATTTGCAACCTATGGTCAGAGTTCACCAATATCCATCCAGAAATGCAAATCACCAATTCACAAACTCTTACTGCCAAGAGCTCAGATGAGTACTTCCATGGAAATCCTAAGGTCTCCTTGGACACCTTTTCACCAGGCCACACACCCTGTTAACCTTCAGAGCCAGGTCTCATTAGCTTATTTACAGAGCCTGGGCATAGTGGTCTTTGGTGCTCTTGGAACAAAGGCAAGTAGATGTATGGATGCCATCAAAATGCTCAGAAGCACACAGGGAAACCCGGCAGCTGGAGGAGCGGCTCTGTTCCTTGACATTGCCGAGAGCTCTCACCTGCCAGCCAAGCCGGCACTGTTTGTGAAGACTTCACTCAAACCCACACTTACATTTATCCACACAGATATACTTTCTTAACACACCCGCTTCAGTTTTCTGCCACAGCCTGTTTCCAATGCTGCTGGAAGACGCTGTGCTGAATGCAGCTCCCAATTCTCAGAGGCCCCCTCACAGCTTTTAAAGCTGGCATAACACGCAGAATTTCAAATGAAGAACCAACAGCAGAAAGATCATTTACAGTAACTATACAAACAAGCTAAATGAAAGACTTGTGTTCAGTCATTAAAAATAATAATGCTAAAGCCCTGAGGGCTGAAGTGTAAAGCTTATACTTCGTGTGAGGAAACAGAAAAGGAGTGTGTATATTATCCAAATAAGATAACCTGCTAATTTATTTAGCAGGCAATTTTAGAGTACATTTGTTCACAGTGAAATCTCACTTTATCAGATTACACGAAAAATAACAACTACAAATAAAATGCTCACTCAAGCCTAGGGCTCTTGCAAAATAGAAATCACTGTGTGTGTGTATGGGGGGGGGGGCGGTGGCTGGCAAGAGGCTGCTAGAGGGGCTGGCCTTGGGAGATTATGCCTCTGTACTCTCCGGACTCCTGGACCAAGACCAGAGTTAGTTATAAAGTTATCTCTCGCACTTTGCAGATGATGCCTAACATCATGACAACAGAGGAGGAAAGGTCTCTGGACCTGCCCACCTACAAGTTTCTGTCAAGTAATGAGTACAGACAGCTCAGGGACCATCCACCTGTGCTGCCTGCCTCTTACTGCCCGCAAAGTGAAACCACCAGGGATTGGCAGAAGGCACTTGTCTGACAGGGCCAGGACAGCCTTTCTCCTCTGTGACAGCCTGGGCCTACCCTCTTAAACTTGACCCACCATAATTCCTTCACAATGCAGCGGCGAGGCAGCTGACAGCAGCAGCTGCAGCGCCTAAGCGAGATGGATGGAATTTTCATAACTAGTTCCCCAAGTTACATTTTACCTTCAAGGTAATTTATGAGCTGCTACAGAGCCTTGAAGAGACAATATGCTTGCCATAAAATTAACTGTAACAGTCTTGTAGGTTATAATTAACACTGGGAGGGTAGCACCAACTGGATGAAACACATGGCATAATTGATGGTGAACTGGGAATGAAGCAAGCTAGCAATATCATCACTGTGCACACGGCTCTAACATGATCCAGGCTTCCTGAGAGGTCACCACTGTCACCTTGCAAGCTCTGAATTTGGGAAGAGAAGAGGCCTGAACAGGGTAGGGATGTGTAGGTTTTACTATAAAAGCCACGGGGCCATCTTGATGGGTCCACAGCCTGGAAAGAGAAGTGTGCCAAGCCACAAGCTATTGGGGCACTGGGCAATATGCTTCCTACAGCCCAGACTGAGACCTACAGATACCTTCTGTGTAGACATGACTGCATTTCCTTAATAAAAAGCATCTTTCCTAGTTAAAAAAAAGTGGTTAAATCTTGACATCATTAGACATAGTGACCTAAGAAAATTTATTAACTTATTAAAATGAGTTGAATATTTAAAAATTTGGTTAAAAAGACAAGAACTAGAAGTCCTAAAATTCCTTCCAAGACTTTCAGTGAACACTCCGAATACACAGACCTGAAGCACCTCAAGGGAACATGAGCACGTTTCAGTGGCCAATGAAGATGACCCACGACAACTAGAGGCCTGTTACATTAAAAGGCATGTTGGTGGAGGCAGAGAAAGCTAATCAGAAGACTCGTGTCAGACACTGACATCTCAGAAACACCAAGCTGCTCCTCCCCATGCATGGATACCAGGCAACCTGACCAACTCTTGATTGACCCGTGAATATTCTAAACACACCAAGGCCAGTCAAATAATTTTAATGAACAATTTTAAGGTGACTGACCTATTTTTGTTTTCAGATTTTTTTTTTTTTTTTTGGTTCTGGGACAAGATATTGGAAAATTCTAATAAATGAGGCAACAGTGTCCCCTACAGGCCAACAGAACTGTTCCATTCCCCTCCCCCCATTATTTCCTCAACAGAAAGCCCGAGTTAAACTTTTATCTATAACCCTCTATACATTACAGAGTAAATTTGTAAAATGCACTGGGGACACCCTTGAGATAGAATAAAATTACTATTCTTCATGTGCAGTGCATTGTTTCCTAGATATAAACATACTGTACAGCTGGTGATTAACCCAGGATGGAGTAGATAAATTGCTACCCTTTCACCTTAAGGGCACCTACTCCAGTCAGTCTTGATTAACACAGCCCCAGAATGACTTGACTGGAAGGGCACACAGATTCTTGGAGGCTAAGCTTTGATGTTCTCATCTCCGTCCTAACTCTCCCACCTTCTAAAAGACTATAACCAATATACAAGAAACAATATAGCTGAAAAGGCAGAACTTTCCTTTAACAGACTTTAAGCTGGAGAGATTCACAAAGCATGGGCTGGAAACTATTGCCTCAGAGAGAGGGAGAGAGAAAGAGAGAGAGGGAGGGAGGGAGGGAGGGATATGCATGCACAACTGCAAGGGTGAGACATGCTGAGGTACCAGAGGAAATAAATATTTACAGATAAACACCTGCTTACATCTCTGTACTGGGAAGCATCTTAGGTCTCTAAGCCCTGCATTGTGAGACTGGAGTCAAAGTACTTACTGAACCATGTGAGTGGTTGACAAAAGCTCTCGCTGCCGCCTGTGGAAGAGCTGAGCCTGGGCTTGAGGCTTACACTTCATCTCTTCTATACCATTGCCTTGGGCAAGTTACTCTGCATCCCAAGCCTCTGCCCTCTCCTACAGGAAGAGGCACTGAGGACTCTGGAAGTTCAGGAGTTCTGAGTAAATGTGAGCTGCTACTATTGTTAAAACTGGTTCCATCCCAGATTTCTAGGAAAGAGGAAGTGGAAGGGAGAAAAGCTTCAGTGTGGCACTGACCTTCTGCTGCTCTATGGCAGCTCACTTAGGGAGCCATACCTTGTCAGAGTGGAAGATGTCCTCTGCCTTTAGGGTCGTATGGAGCAAGATACTGCTTGACCAGGTGATGTTGAGATGTTCCAAGGTCTCTATGACATGCTAATTTCTATAGCTGGCTAACGAGAGGAGTCAGTCTGGAGCCCAGTCCTGTGTTTGTCAATTCTAGGTAGCAGTGCTTAGCACAAGCCCAACCCAGGACAAACCCTGCCTAGAGTCCCTCCCTAGAGCACTTTAGCAGGATCAGGTTCTACTATGATAGTAGGATTTTACATGAGGACACTCTCAAGGAGGTACCAGTTTAGATGAGGGGCTAGGATTATCCTTCACTTTGCTGCTTTAACCTAAAAATGATGGGGGGGGGGTGAGGATGATGAAAATGCTTTTCAAGGAATACCTCATATGTACTAGGTACTTGATCTAGGTGTTTATATCATGGACTTATTAACTCAACCCTTTGAAACTGGTTCTATTATTATACCCTAAACAAAGAGGAAAATTGAGGCTCAGAACTTGTCTAGTTACAGTCTACAGTTTTATCTTATCTGGAATTATAGAAATGGAGCTCAGATTCAAACCCAGGCAATCTGACTCAGAACCCGTGCAACCAGCCTCTGTGCTCTATTAATCCCATTTACTCTGGAAGAAAACCTTCCCCCACTCAACACTGGGAACTAGTTACCTCTTGAGAGAAAGTAGCATAAATTTTTTATCTAATGGCTCATAGTCATATATAGGTTTCTTCCCCATTTCTCACTATACTTGCAGCCTGCACAGCTTGGCAATGGACTTACAGTCTTTGGAGAGGCTGGCTTTCAGTGAGCCACAAAGAGTACCGGAGAAGAACCTGCATCTTCTTCCCTGGCACCTGGGCTTCCAAGGAGTGGTGACTCAGTCTCCTTCACAATACGCATTGTTCTATACTGGGTATTTCTCCTAGCCAACTGTTACTCATCTCTGTCACCCCAGGGCCTTGGGTAGGCTCTAATGCCAGATAGGCACTCAGTAAACATTTGCAGAACTAACATTAGGCTGACATCAGTCATGAGAACAGTAATTGCCATTGAAGAAGGACTTGTGTTCATTTGTCATCCATTGTCCCTAGACACCAATGGCACAGTTGTGGTTTCCAGGGCTCTCTTAAGAGGGACTTCTCAATACAACATGGTTTGAATGCAGCCTTTCCTTAGAAGTGCCACTTTAAAAGTGACACATTTCTTGGAAAAGTCATTAGGAACCAGGTTGCAAGGACTCAAAGGAGCAGATAATATAGCTTCCCTAAGATGGTGTTCTTAGGAACAGCACTGGTTGGTGTCCCAGGAAGTCCTCACAGACATAACCCTCCAAAACTATCATGTGTGATGGCTTCATGAGGAAGATCAGACAGAAAAACTTTGTATCTTTATTCCAAATTAATGGCTTTCGTCAGGTTCTGTTGAATGTTGTTGAATATGCAAGATGTGACAACAGTGTCCATTTCATAAAAATAAACCATGCAGGTTTCAACCATGTATCCATGCTGCTAAGCACATGAGCACCACTACAGAAGAATGCTCTTAGGCAATGTTCCCTGCCATATTCCCAGAGCCAGGAACAGTATCTGGAAAACAGTATACCCTTAGCAAATATCTGCTGAGTAAGTTAGTTCATGGATCAATATTTTCTCAAAAGAATTTAAGAAGCACTGCCTATAAGAAACAGTGACTAATCACAATCAGAAACCTGCCAGTGCCCAGCTCATGCGAAGCCAGCGTGTTGATTTTATAAATAAGATGCGCAGAAGTCAATTGGCTTTCATCCCCATAAAACTGTTCAAATAATGACAGTAACAATGGCAATAACATTAACAGCATTTGCCACCTTAAGATAAGTTGCCATATCATGGGAAAAAGTAACCCTGTCTCTTGACTCATTTAATCCTTGCTCTAAATTTATATAATGTTTCAATTCCTACACTTTTATGAGGAGGTTTTATAGAGTTATCGGGTTTTATGGAGTAATCTGGTTCAGAGACACAAAGAACATTCTTCTGCTAAGGGCAGCAGAAAGCAGACTGTGGTTATTAAAGGAGAAGGGACAAATACATTTAAAAAGATGCACATGGGGCTGGAGAGATGGCTTAGTGGTTAAGGAGCTTGCCTATGAAGCCTAAGGATCCAGGTTTGACTCCCAAGAACCCATGTAAGCCAGATAGATGCACAAGGTGGCACATGAGCACACGTCTGGAGTTCATCTGTGGTGGCTAAGGCTCTGGCATGCCAATTCTCTCTCTCTCTCTCTCTCGTAAACTTAAAAAAAAAAGACACACATCAATGGTGGTTAGGAGGCCAGGGAGGGGCTCCCCACTTCTCAAATCTCCCTTGCTTACTCCACATGCCATGGACACTGTCCACAAATTCAGCTACTACATAGGACAGCCACACATGTATAGATGCTACAGTCCATGTGCCTGAAAAAGTGATCACTTTGGAGCATGAATGACAGGGTCAGACACAGGTGACATGGTCACATGTTGTCTCGGCACATAACTGCTCCAACTCATCATCCTAGAGCCACTCAAGGCTGGAGGCTATGCTTGAACTGAAAATGAATTGTGACCAACATGTGAAGCCACCAAGGCTCAAGACAGCAGTGAAGCCAGGAAAGGTCTGGAGCAGCTGAAACAGACTTGAAGCCACAGTCTCAGTGTGGTCCTCCTGGACAGAACTCAGTCCCTTCCTTGGAGGCACTCCTTAAAAAGGCACCAGGACCTCCTACCCTTCTCCCCTGGCCCACTCCCTACTTCTTCTCTTCATTAAGCTATTTCACTTCACCAAAGGTAGGGACTCAGGAATGACTAACTTAGGGATTCAGACCATGACTTTTTCTCCTAGTTCCAACCCTTGGTGTCCTCTCTCAATTACCTAAGTCAGCCTGTATCCAAAACTTTTCTCCTCCTTCAGGCTACAGCAAAGGCCTAGAGTTGGGACTTAAAACCACAGAACTGCATGACTCAGATCTCTCCTTCTTCTTAGCTACAAGGTGTCTACCCTGGACAAGGCTGGATAAGTAATTAATAATTCCAATGTTAGAGGTGTCTCCTTCCCTCCAGATTTTAAGGTTTCCACTCTGGCAAGCTTACAGCAAAAAACAGCAACAGAAAGCACCCTCTTCTTAATAAACAAGGAACACAAAGTATTCAAAAATACAAGAGCAGTCAGGAGAAAGGGACTTCAGTCAGTCAGTCATTCAGTAAGTCTGAGTGCCAGATGCCAAAATGAAAATGGTGGCATATGATCACGTCACTAGGTCCATCACGGAACAGGGCATTATCCTAATGGATGAGACCACTCAGTGCACGTTTTCTAGGTTGTGACAAATGCTAACGAATGTTCTGCTTACACTCTGGTAGGAGAAATAAGTATAAATATAGAATCAACTAGATAATAGAAGAAACATGAGGCTATTTGTGTGTGCGCGTGTATATGCATGCTGTAAATTGAATCGCGGGCCTTGCCCTTGCTAACGGAGTATAATTGAAGATAAGAGAACTGTCCTGTCGAGGGACACATAAGGAATATCCAGAAACAAATTAGCTGGGCCACCTGTAAAAGCAGCATGGACCAAACCTACTTCTGTCCCTGGGGAAATAGCATGGCTTCCAGCTGCAGGTGGTGCCCTTGCAATCTCCACTTCACCAGGCCCAGTGTCCCCAGCAGGGTCTGGCTTATCGTCTTGGTATGCCATTACTCCCTCCTGTACCCACTCCCACTACTGTGATGCCACTCACCAAGAGGCCTTCACCAGACACAATTTAGGAGGGCACCATACCTTTGAATTTCCAGATCTGATAGCTAAACGAATCTCTCTTCTTTACACAGTATCCAGCCTCAACCTTGGGAGTTGTTAATATTTCCTTTTTCTTTATTTATTAGAGAGAGAGAGAGATAGAGAGAGAGAGAGAGAGAGAGGGAGGGGGGGAATATGCGTGTACACCAGGGCTTCTAGCCACTGCAAATGAGCTCCAGATGCATGCACCACTATGAGCATCTGGTGTATGTGGGACCTGGAGAATCGAAACTGGATCCTTAGGCTTCACAGGCACGCACCTTAACCACTAAGCCATCTCTCTAGCCCCCACCTTGGGAGTTTCATTAGGAAATGAACTAATACAATACCTGAGAGAACTGAAAACATGTCACTCAAAAACTGGCACATGAATATTCACAGGAACATTATTTAAAACAGCCTAAAAGTAGAAACAACCCACATGTCCATCAACTGATGACAAATAAGTAAAATGTAACATATGCTAAATGAAAGAAGCCAGATTTATGTTTTAAAATGTTCAGAATAGACAAATCCAGAGGTACAGAAAGTAGATAACTGATTGTCAAGGACTGTGGGGAAAAGGGAACATTGAGAATTTCTATGACCAAATAGCAGTGTTATTTTAGGGTCAAGAAAGTATATGATGATTGGACAATAGTGATGACCACACAAACTGGTATAGATACCAACAGAAAATCACATACTGTAAACTTGAAAGTCATGAGTTTTCTCTTATATGGTATTTTATGCTATCAAAAATATATCTCATTTTTTAAATCCCTCTCATAACCTTACTTGTGTCTTTTTGGCTTGGTCCTTACATAGCAAAACATTAGAAACTTTGCTTTTAAGTTGAAAAGCACAGTTAATTCTCTATGTGCTTTTCAGCCCCAAGACGCACCCCCACTCCCACGCATATACAGTCAAGCTGAAACCAAAGATGAAAACTACGCTAGATTTCAGTAGTGTTTCGAAGCATTTCATTTCTATTTTAAATATAACTACAGTCTGGGCAAGGTTTCTGTGAAACAGATATTGCAGCTCGGTATCAGGTTTTCAGTGCCACACTCTAGTGTGCTAGGACACCTGAGATTAGCTACTGTGCTGAGCAGGTTAGAACAGCCCACTGTTCCCACAGCAGCAATGGCGGCATCACTAGCCTGGCTACTGCTCTCCACCACCTCTTTCTAGGAGGTGTGACATCCTAATCCCTAGAGGATCTCTGAGACTGGCCACACTCTATGATATGCACAGCACCCCACACAGAATTTTGCACACAGTACATACACAAAATACCACAAAAGATGCTTGCTGAGTAAAACCGCTCACATTGAGAAAGCAGAGCCATGATGCACCTACCAGCTGCTGCAGAAAAGAGCACACGTCTCCAACATCACAGGTCTTGGGAGACTTGGTAGTGGGGTGGTGGTGGACAAATTTCCCTGACTTGATAAACAACATGTACTTGGATCATTACAGAAAAGCTGGCAAGTTGTAGTTGGAAGCCAACCGTACTCACAAGTTAGCACCGAGACACTAGTGAGAAAGGCACGACGGTCAGCAGCTGAGGTGGCCATCACTTTGTGATTCATAAAGCATGTTCTCTAACACGCTGATTAACCCACACCACTGAAACTGAGCAAACAGGCAGAAACAAAATATTTGTGTCCCCTTCTGACATGTCCAAGGAAAAGGAGGCCAGTTTCCCTTCTGGAACTGAGCATGAGTAAATATGCCATTGGTGCCATCATTGTCTGCAGTAATCTAGCTGTGACGTTAGGCATGGGTATAAAGTAAACAAAAGCAGTGATTTTTATATTTTATTTAGGAAAACAACTCAGGCATGGGCATTGGACTGTACCTTTTCTTTGGTGTACTTTTTCAAATGATAATTCCTTCCACTGTCACCATTAAATCTTAATCCATTCCAGCCCCTTGCATGGGTCATTGAGTCTATATGTACTGCTGTTATTTTAAAATGTTTCCCCTTGGTAGGGAAAGAGGGGGAGAAAAGATGTTGAGAGCCAGATGGGCCTCTTCACAGTTCATTTATCAAACCTAATACACTGGGCTCCACCCTCCTCTCTCGCACTATTGCGGTTAAACTTCCATATAATTTGGTAATCATTTTCATTATCAGACAGTGACCCTAAAGCAGCCGATCCTGGGATAGCCAGTCCTCGCAGCTGCTCTTTTTCTGCCTGCTCCTACAGTAGACCCTAAGAGCCTGGGAGTTTATTAGCTGCAGACTGACCTCTGGGCTGTGGAGGTCAAGAAGGGGTCAGAGCAGAGGGCTTGCCCAGTTCTTTAAAAGCTATAACAAGCTGTCCATCAGGCAGAGAGGACTGTATAAACAAAGGCAGATCTTCAGAAATTCTGTACCACTTCTGTTAACACTTACCCTGCATTCACACCGCGGTTCCTGGCGTACTTTGGATCATTCAGTCTGGGGAAGTGAATAGACAGCCCTAATAAGCCTATTTGGAGAGGGCTGTTTATGGGATTACGGAGTTTGTGGAGGAAACTCGCAGCACTCACATGTGCCTGCAGAATCACAGGCTTGTGTGACACTGTGACAAACTCAGTTACCACGAGTCATTGCGGAATTGACATTTTCCTCAAGAAGCTAAATAACAGGGAACATATGCTCTCAGTTTCAGAGACTGCAATGAGTCCCAAACAATGGCCCGGATAAGGAGAGAGGTACAAAGAATTCATGAGCAAATTACAAGTCTCACTGAAGTCGCTCATCTTGAGATGATGATGTCGATGACCCTGGTACAGAGAGACTTTTACCAGTTATGGCCAGCTATAGTGTTGCAGCTGCCTCCAAGTTAAGTTGTGCAGCTCTTGGTGCATTCTTTAATGTGCAAAATAAGATAATTTGAGTTATCTATATGTAACTTTCAGTAGAAAATTTTCTATTATCTAATCTAATGGACCCCCTGATAGCTTTGTTAAAGGTAAGATGCTGTGACCTACTGTGTGGCCTTTGGTTAGTGCTAATTATTTTCTGTCAAAGCACATTTTTCTTCATGTAATTCCAAACTACACAATAGGCTGATCTCTAAAACCCAGGCATCTCAGGGGAGACACAGTCATGGATGTTTTATAACTTTTACCACCACCCTCTGGATGGCTACGTGAGGCACAGCCTGTGCCAGACGCTGGGCAACGCTTTGATGAGGAAAAGAGCGGGAGGTGGTGGCCGTCTGTTTATACGGATCATATGGATAAGGCTTTGAGATAGAGCTCCAAGATGGGAAACATCAAATGGGGAGAGGAAGGGTGGGGGAGGACTGTCGTTATTTAATACTCTGAAGACACTTTGCCTTCATAGCTCTTAAGACATCACCCTCTTGAAATTTTCTTTCAGGTGTTTGGTTTTAAGGGGGCCTGCATAGTGTCAGTGGCTAAGCTCTTTCTTTCCTCTATTCCTGCCACAAAGGACTTAAGAATTTTTGTTTCAGATGCTAGACTACATCAACTTCAACACTGGCTCCAGTCCCTGATTAAATTGTTAGCAGTAAGGGCCAGAAATGCCAAAACCAGACTCCTTTTAAACAGGCCATCCTTGCCATGCTGTCTGATGATTTGGTGTTGCAGGAAATTATTGTTAACAAACCATACACACTAAACAAGACAGCCAGTCTCAACGTTCATGCCCCCTCTGGACCATGCTGTCTTTGGAGGGAAGGGTGTGTAGGACAGAGGTGACAGGAAGTCCATTCTTCCTCCTTTCCTAGTTAATAAGTAGCACCATGGGGAAGATATGGCAGATGGAAAGAAGAAATGCTTCTGATACCCCTATGATAGTAGTCTATTATTTAATAAAATATGTATACTTTAATGAATGTAATACTTCAAACTTGTAGCACAAAGAAAATTTTAAATTATTCGAAGTTAAAATATGAACCCTTCTGTCATTACTGCAACTGAAACCTATCATTTACTATGGCCACATTATGAAAAAGACGGAGAAGTACTGAGGATTTCGAAATTACTGTTTAAACGCAAGTCTCAACAGCAGCTGATAACACAGAAGTGAAGGAACATCTCTCTGATACCAGTGAGGACTGAGAGCCCACACTGTCTGCCTTCTCGGAAAATGCACGTGTCTTCAGCTTGCTCAGACGAATCTATTTTTATGATCATTATTACTAGGAGAGCTATCAATTATTGTAAATTCTGATGTATGAAGTCACTTGGAGGATATTATGGCTATCAATAAATGTTCTTGACTCCTGGGCACATGGAATTTTTATGCACCAAATAAGACTCTAGGAAGAAATACAGCCTGCTCTCCCTCTTGTTTACAGATACGATGATAGTCTGATGCTTTGACCAACTATGCACGTTAAGGGTAACTCACATTTGAAGGAGCTAGTACCAACCTTCCACTTACCAGTCACTTCTCAGACACCAGCAGCATAGCAAGCACTGGTTTCATAAGAACTCGGGATTTAGACCAACTGTCCACCAGTGATGGCTTTCTAACCACAGGTACCCCCATGCACAAAGAAACGAGGCTGAAGCAAAAGTACTTCCCACTTGGGTCAATTCTAAAACTGAGGCCGATAAATAGACTACCTTCCAACAGTCTGCCTGCCTGCCTGCGGGGACAGGCGCCCTCTGGATTTGGCAGGCACCTGCCTAACTAAATAGCCATGCGAGGCCTCGGACTGCTGACTGGAAGGGGCTCTCTGACATCAGGTACTTACATCGCATTATGTTCAAGATGCAAATATGCATGCTAAATGTCACCCTGACAGATATATCATATACACACACAGGCGACGTCACACAGCGTTACAATTAATGCAGGTTACCACAGGCAGGAAGGCTAACTTTAGCTGAAACCAACTTCAACTTGCTTGTTTCTTACAACCCCTCAAAATGAGAGGGACAAGACCAACAATAATAAGCAAGGACTTCACTAAATGTAACTCTTGATTGTCAGGGACAACAAATCCCATTTCCTAGCACAACGAACCTGGCATGCCATTCCCTCCTTAGGTTCTGGCGGGCGGTGAGTGAGACCAGGATGGCAGTCAGGATTTCATTCCTTTGTTCCACGGGGAGGCCCTCTCTTTTAACTTCACGAAGCACAGCATTTGTCTACAGGAAATGATCCAAAAAAAGGAGAAAGAAAAAGTGAAAAATTAATAATAAGAAAAACCCATAAGCAAATAAGGACAGTAAATCAATGGCTTTTTTATTACAGTTCCCCTGCCAACAAATCAATACGGTAAATGATGGTCAAAAATGGCCAGCATATATTCTGTGTTTAATCAATGTACATGGCGCTCAGGGTAAACTCCAAAGCGCCATTGCCTAGAGTGAGGTAGAGACGCAGTGCATGCTCGCTTCATTTTCTCAGTACAGCAGTGATTTTTCCCCCTGGGAATATCCTACCATGAGCTATTATGAGAAATGATTTTCACGTCCTCTTCCCTGTGAGGTGTTTATTTTGCCTTTCTTAAAAAGAGCAAGCTCTGACTGTCACTGTTTCCTGCCACCCAGTTGAGACTTTTTACACTGACTCTTACTTGAACCATTACTCCCAATTTTTATCCATGCCAGAGACTGGGAGGGTGGGATGGAGGGGGGGGTCACTCATTTTCTTTCCTTGTTGCAGATTAAATCTTTCAAAGACAGGAGGACATCAAAGGCAGAAATATTGTTGTACTTATAATTTAAAGCTACAGTGGCACTCTGGGATTCTATACCATTCATTTTTAATTTATTTTTTATTTTTGACAACTTCAATAAGTTATAGACAATAAACCATGATAATTCCCCCCTCACTTTCCCCTTCACAACTACATTCTCCATCATATCCCTTCCCCTCTCAATCAGTCTCTTCTATTTTTTTATACTTTTGGTTTTTCGAGGTAGGGTTTCACTCTAGCCCAGGCTGACCTGGAATTTACTCTTTAGTCTCAGGGTGGCCTTGAACTCACGGTGATCCTCCTACATCTGTCTCCCAAGTGCTGGGATTAAAGGCATGTGCCACCACGCCCGGCTCAGTCTCTTTTATTTTGATGTCATTATGTTTTCTCCTATTGTACTGGTCATGTGTAGGGGAGTGCCAGGCATTGTGAGGTCATGGATATCCAGGCCATTTTGTGTCTGGAAAAGTACATTGTAAGGAGTGCTATCCTTCCTTTGGCTCTTACATTCTTCCCACCACCTCTTCCACAATGGACCCTGAGCCTTGGAAGGTGTGATAGAGATGTTCAGTGCTGAGCACTCCTCTGTCACTTCTTCTCAGCACCATGGTGCAGTTTGAGTCATCCCAGAAGTCACCACCATCTGGAAAGAGAACCTTCTCTAACCAAAAGTGAGAGTAACATTAATATATGGGTATAAACATTTTAAAAAGTGCTTACCAGGCAGTTTGGTAAGCATAGTATATACATTTAGCCAGACACCAGCAGGCATTACACCACTATGACTCATGAATTCCCCCATCATAAGTTTTCAGTGGCAGGCATGTATTCCCTCTCATGGAGCAGGCCTCCAGTCAAATTAGAGAGTGGTTGGTTTCCCCCTAACAGGCATGCCACTATTGCACTCTTTGGCTCATTTGGCCTGGCTGGCCAAATTTAAGGCTTGCAGTATCCACTGTAGTTTATCTCCACTGATGACTTTCTTCTCTCTCTCTCCCATAGAGCTGCATGCAGCATAGCTCTTTCCAGCTTTCTGTCAGCTGGTCAACAGAGAAGAGGTTTTTGCTCAACTCCACCAAGACTTCTCAGTGACCTTGCAGCCCAAGTATGTGGTGTCTTCAGCAATATAGTCTTACCATCGATTCCTGGTGGGAAACCAAAAGCCTCAGCAATGGCCTATAATGTTTTGGGCCATGAGGGACCTCCCTGGCTAACAACTCACTGGAAGGTATCCCATCCCTGGAACTGAAAATTTTCTAGTGACAGTCTATGTCTTCTAGATACACCATTGTCCAAAAAGTTTCCATATGACTTATACTCTCTTAGATTGATTAATCCCCTCTCCACCCTTCCTTTACTCAATCTCTTCCCCTGAGCTCACTTAGGCCTTTCCAACCCCAGTAATCTGTTCATCTACATACACATATACAATGCCATCCCCTGGAGTCCTCCCCTCTCCTCCCTCCCTTATATCCCCTTTCTATCTTACTGGCCTCTGCTACTGAGTGTTATTACAGCACACATACAAGTCCAAATATTTGTAGCTAGGATCCACATAGGAGAGAGAATATGTGGCACTTGGCTTTCTAGGCTTGCATTACCTCACTAAGTATAATCCTTTCCAGGTCTATACCATTCTTTAGTATATATTAGTTTATCAACATGTACAAATGCATAAAATAGAGAACAAAGCACCTATCTAGATAGCCCCACAAGCATGATGAAAACAAAACTATTTTTCCTTTTGAATCTATTAAAGTTACTTTTAAAAATACATTTATTTATTTGCAAGCAGAGAGAGAGAGAGAGAGAGAGAGAGAGAGAGAGAAAGTGCAACAGGGCATCCAGCCGCTACAAAAGAACTCCAGAGGCATGCGCCACTTTGTACATGTGGCTTTACAAGGATACTAGGGAATGGAACTGGGGTCATTAGGCTTTAGAGGCAAGGGCCTTAACAGCTGGACCATCTCTCCAGCCCCTATTAAGGTAATGTTTTGAGAGATCAGTGGAAGCAATAGGTAGGAGGAAGGGAACTGCTTCCTTCCCATGTTCTGACACTAGGTGTATGCCTTACCCATATGCTGCCCCCGAAACTGCTTACCTGGAGAGCAGTCTCGTAATTAGGCTCACCCATAACTTGAAATTCTCCTCTTTGCCCATCTATGGAAGTTCTGTAGTGTGTCATCAGTGTCTTCATGACCAGCTTGAGCAGCACAATAGTACAACAGTAAGGACTTGTGATTTTTGGTGCCTCCTGCCGCCCCAAACCCCAAATTTTCTTACTGTTTGTAGCCTTACGGACACTGTCACCTCCCTATCAAGGACTTGAGCCAGGTCGCTCTGATTCTCTTTCCCAAGACTCTGTGCTTTTGGGAGGAATGATGAAGAAAGAGGAAACTTCAGAGGTAACATATCAGTTCCTTAGCTCCTCCCATCCAGGGTCCATAAAGGCTCTAGTTTCCTGTACTTCCTGTCAGATCATTCTCCTCTCTGATAGTTTGACTTGGCCATTACCCTGTAATAAGGACTCATCTTATTTACATTCACTAGAGTCTGTTGCCGATGCTTACAATGAACATCTTTACCTAATGAACAGATTACGCAGGAGACAGCAACTTCACTATGAAGGATCCAAGTTACTGGACAAGCACTCTTTGCGACTATGACCCTGACCTGTGCCTCGTAGTCCAGCATGACACCAGTGACCCTGAGAACGTAGCCCCTGGATACACAGTCAGCATCCACAGCAGCAAACTCTTGGCCTTCTAGCCAGAGAGGTATGTTCAGTTTCTATGGACAGTTCTCTGGACATACAAGAAATCTATAATCCAGGAGTTCAGAGAAGCTGGCTCAGAAGGGACAGATTCAGGAAAGTTTCAAAATAAACAACATCAATCAATGGTGAGTGTTAAATGGGAAAAACTCGTGATTTTGGACATGTTGGAAACTCATTTTTAAAATGTTTTTATTTATACTTTAAATATTTATTTATTTATTTGAGATTTTATATATAGAGAGAGGGGGGGAGGAGAGGAAAGGAGGGAGGGAGGGGAGAGGGAGGGAGGGGAGAGGAAGGGAGAAAGAGAGAGAAACAGAAAACCATGGGTATGCCAGGGCCTCCTGCCAGTGCAAACAAACACCAGATGCATGTGCCACTTTATGCATCTGGCTTTATGTGGGTCCTGGGGAATCGAATCTGGGAAATCACTCTTTGCAAACAAGCACCTTTGACTGCTAAGCCATCTTTCCAGTTCCTAAAGAAGATTTAAAAAATACCATGTGGCCTTGAACCAAAAAGATGTCTAGGGCTGGAAAGGTGGCTTAGCAGTTAAGGTGCTTGTCTGCGAAGCCTATGGACCCATGTTTGATCTCTCTCCAGATCCCATGTAAGCCAGATGCACAAAAGTGACACAAGTGCAAGGATGCACATGCACAGTAGGTGGCACAAGCATCTGGAGTTTGACTGCAGTGGCTGAGGCCCTGGAGTGCCAATTTTCTCTCCCTTCCTCCCTGTCTCACTCTCTCTCTCTTAAAAAAAAAATCTGATTTCTAAGAGGCCTAGGCACAACCATGCCCCTTGTCTAGGATACTCAATCTTACACCGCTAAGGCTGGAAGCCCCACAAACAGTACTGTAGTGCTCCAACCATGTCCAGAGGCACATGTCATGTTCAAAACAGAAGACAGAGTACACATCTAAATGCCTCCAAACACGATGCAAATAAAACTATGTTCCTTCTTAAATTTATTCAAATTAATATTTTTTAAAAGTCTTAGCCCTTCCTTGCTTTTGCCACCATTTAAATTTTATCCAGTGGCTCTTGGTTTCTACCTTTCCTAGGCATCTCTATAAGGGGGAGAAAGACAGATTTAAAGGAGGAAAGTTGTGCACTGGAAGACTAGTTCGCTACTAAATCCCTGTTACCTGTCTAAGAACTTTCAGCATGTGTCAAACCAATGACTGAAGAAGCTGACACTGTACAGAGGCTGGGCCCACCAATAGCTGACCCGAGACAGCTGCCTGCTCTGTCAGGGAGCCTCCACTTCCCAGGACTCACTCCAGGTATTTAAGGAATCAGATTCCATGACATGCCATGGTTCTTGACATAGCTGTGTACAGGCTACATAACATTTACTATTTTTTAAATGGTCACCTTTTTAAAGATATAAAATTTTCCACTTGAAAAATGGAAGAACCAGTGGTGCTTGCCATACATGATATAATCACAAAAGTAGTAAAACCAAGGCTACCTCACTCTAGATGGGCCCCTGCTGGCTGAAGGCTCCCAGACTGAAGAACACCCCCTTTGTCAAAGAAGACATTAGCAAGTGTTGGAGAATGCTAAGGACATGTCACACTTAAACCAGGACCACATGGACTGAACAGAAACTGAGAAGGAGTCACTTTCTCCCAGTATTTCTCTCTGTGCAGACCCCTCTGCACCACCTAGCTCCACAGGAGTCATGCCTGTGGCTCCTCAAGCCACATTTAAGATGCAATGGTTTTCAAGCCCTTTTCAGATAAATCTACTCCTCTCCAAATGCATTCTTAAGTGGAACTCCAATACAGACAGCACACAAAACTGGAGCAATTCACCTTGAAACTGGTATGGAGGAACTAAGGTATCTCCTCACAACCACAAGGTACTACAGAACACAAGTCGGCCAGCCCGACCCTACATCACTCAAAATAGCATTCAGGTTTTTAGAAGTTTATACATTGCTGGCAAGAATGAAAAATAGTGACATTCTGATAAACAGGATGGCACCTTCTGAAAATCCTAAATATATGCTTAAATATAACAGTAATCACATGATATACAGAAATAAGAACCTACATTCACACAAGATATACACAAAAATGTTTAGAACAGTTTTGTCTATAATCAACAACTGGAAGTAATCTCCATGTTCTTTCCAGGATCAATGGATATACAAACTGTGATACATCTGCACAGTAGAAAACTACTCAGCAAGAAAATGGATGACCAATTGACATATGCAGCTGTTTAGATGAATCTCAAAGGCATTATCTGAGTGAAAGAGCCAGTCCCAAAGGGCTAAACATCTTATGCTTCCACTTATTTGACATTCTGGGAAAGGCACTACTCTAGAGATGACAAATCAGTGATTACCTGGAATTAGACTGGGAAGTGACAGCATAAGAGGGCTTGGGGGGGTGGTGGTGGTGGAAGTACTCTATACCTGACTATGGTAGTGCTTACACAGATCTACACATATGCTTAACCTCATTGAACTGTATACTGCATAGAAAGTTTATAAAATTTAACTTAAAATTTGCATTTCTACAACATTTTAGGACAAAAAAGAATGCAACAAACAAATTTATGACTAAGCACATTTAATGAAATAGCAAAGATAGAGAAACTATATCTAGATGATTAAAGCTTCTACTACTAAAATTTATTTTGAAGTATAAATTCATGTTAAGCATTCAGACCCTCAAATAGCAATATTTTATAAAGTTAGTAAAGTCACTGCACAAAAGGAGTAAGAAAGAACATTCTTCTCATATGACAAAGTGACATTTTCTCCTTATACCAGTGTTGGCTCCTCAAGGGGTGACTTTACCTGGAGAAATATAGTAGGTATTTTCTCATTGCTAATACAACAGTCTTCAAGCAAGCACTAATTCTCAAACAGTCTCCTGCTAACCGAAACATAATCTCCCACCCCACCGCACCTTCAAAATAGGGAAAGAAAGCCATGAGTTTGTAGAACATGTTCTGGAAGTTAGAAATCATTTCTTTAGTAATTCCTTTTCAGTAGAAGACTGTGGGGATGCTGGCCTCATCAGAATGGACTAACCATCTTAAGAGGCTTGGGTGTTCAATACAGGAGTTACCCCAGCAGCAAGTCCCTTCCCTAACTGCCTATGGACAGGAGAGCAAAACTTCTCCATTGGTTTCTGTGAGGATCAGTTGCCTAATATATTTGCTATTCTGACAATTACTATTGGGTTTCATCTCAAACTAAGTGGACTGGCCATATGCAAGGTTGTGCTTCAGCTGGAGAGATGGTGTGGTAGTTAAAAGCACTTGCTTGCAAAGCCTGACTACCCAGGTTTGACTCTGTAGTACCCAAGTAAAACCAGATGCACCAATGGTACATGTGCCTAGAGTTTGTTTGCAGTGGCTAGAGACCCTGGTATGGCCATACTCTCTGTCTGCCTCTTTCTCTCTCTCAAATAAAAACATTTAAAAATAACAAAGAAGACATAAGCCACAATGGTTGGCCCACATTATTAAAAAACAAGAATTCATTAATTTATTAATTAAAATAAAAATTTCAAAAGATATCCAACAGTTATTAAATAATCATGAACAGGGCTGGCTCAGCAGTTAAAGGCACTTACTTGCAAAGCCTGGCAAACTGGGTTCAATCCCTCCAGAATCCATGTAAAGCTAGATGCAAAGTGGCACATGTTTCTGGACTTGATTTGCAATGGCAAGAGGCCCTAGCATACCCATATTCTCTCCCTCCTACTCCCCTTTCTCTCATAAACAAATAATATTCACAAATAATAGAAAAAATTATTAAATAATCATGACAAGAAACTTTCTGTGTGTTCCAGAAACCAGAAGCTTGTCCCTTTTTATTTCTCTGGTGATAGAATCTATCTCCTTCAATAGTGGGTTTCACTTTCACCATAAGCCATAATTTTCCTTTACTTCTGTTCGTTAGTGGGTACCTCTCTCCCTGACCAACCCTTGGCTTGTCCTTCCTCATCTCCTAGGTGGGGCCCCCTTCTGGGACCATCAACTGTTGCAGTCCCCAAGTCATAATCTTCATTCCCCTTCTGCCTGCTCTGTCTGTGCGTGGCCCTCTCCCTCCAATGGCTTTATGACATTTACACCTCTACCTGCAAGCACACCTCCACACTGAGCTTTGTCCCTATGGAACTAGCACTAGATATCTCTCCTTAAACATCCATCCACTCACTCCAAAGATGCATCACAACCCTAAGTTGCTTACATCTGAGCTGATGATTTTGCTGCCCTATCCTTTCTCTTCACCAGCCCAACCCTTCTACTTAAGTTTCTGAGTGAGTGGAATCATTATCAATACAATGGCCCAACCGAGCCCCTATAGTGTGCCAATCCTCTCCTATGTCTGTCTTAACCACACGTGTCTCCCACTGCACCATCTCAGTTCAGTTCTCATATCCGAAGCATGCAATGGACTCTAAACTGTTCTTCTGTGTCAATCTCACCCATCCCACAAATATTCTTCATGCTTTCAGAGAGAATGTTTGGTGGGTCAGGGGAATGTAGCTCAGTGGTACATCACTTATCCAGCATGCACAAAACCCTGGGGGGGGGGCAGAGAGGTGGAGGGGAAAGATATGTTTTTCAAAGTGCACATCTATACATGTTCCTTCCTTCCAAATAATTCAACATAACCCACACCCATGGTTTATAAGCTGCCGGTATAAAGCCCTGATGTTTCCAAGATTATCTCAGAGTCACCATAGACTTTAAAATCCAAACTGAATCAGACCATTTCTGTTTATGCATGCTTCAGTTGTTGGGATTTGGAAGCTAAAAAACAATGAAATATTTTAAAAGCTCAAATCCCTAAGCCATGTACAAGCAAAAACTAGAAACAAAAGACTTGTTCCAAGTCCTGCTTACTTCACTAATTTTATCTGCCATCTTCTATTCCATATAAATAAAACTACTAGAAATTCCCTGAAAATAAATGGTTGTTCCACCAGGCATGTCCAACCTATGGCACAGGATAGCCATGGGTATAACCAACACAAAACTGTACACTTAAAACATCATGAGATTTTCTTGGCAATTTTATTTTTGTAACTTAACTATAGAGTTCTCAAGCATAACCTGTATAGATGATAACATGGTGTCACAATGTCAAAAGGATGGACATGCCTAGACAATACATTACCTTGCATCCTTGTTGTATAACTCACCAGTTCCAGAACTCATTGTTCAGAAAACAACTCAAGTCCCTCATCCTTTATAAGGTCTTTGGTGAACCACATCCTTCTACCAGACTCAATAGGACTCTGAGCAACTTCCAAACTACACCACACTCCACTGCATATAGCAGCTGCTTATGTAGATATTTCCTCTACATTGTAAGCTATCTTAGAACAGACAAAGTTCATATTCATTTCCCAGGTTCCTGGGATGGCAGCACACCATGGAGGTAGAGTCCTGATAGACACCTTTAAATGAAAGAAGTTAAACAAAACACGGCAGTGTATTTGGTGCATAAGGCAAACTGGCCAAGCCAGATATACCATTTTGTTTCAAAAATAGCATATGAAACAAGCACTGGTTAGATTCAAAGTATTTCAGAAGACACTTCTAAGAAAGAAGTTGTAAAAACTATTAACATATAATTAGGAAAAATAAGAATATGCCCCAGAAGAAATACTCAACAGAATGGTTCTCTCTCAACATGCATGGTTCTGCTATAGTAAGATCACATTTTAATCTATGCACACACCCACAATAAACAAAAGGAAGAAGTCTCACCTTCTTCATTTCAACAGAAAACCTACAACAGACTCTGGGAATACACAGTATCTAAGGAGCCCTGAGGATTTCCTCAGTGTCTTTAGTTTCCTCTGCTTAAACCTTTATGCACAAATCCAAAGCAAAACAATTCCACAAAGCAGAGAGAGGGAGAAACTCTAAGGGAGACTTGAATTTTAGGCTTAAACTTCACATTTTTCTTAGAAAAAAATTCCAATTCAATTAAAGCAGAGTAATTTGCCCATTTTCTTTTTTGACATATGGGTACATTCAGTAACTCTTAATCTGCTCAAATAATGAAAGCACTTGGGAGCATGCATGGAGAAATGCAGAATTTGGTACATACAGGTTTTCAGATAAATCACTCTGAGATGAAGAGGAAAGTTTACATTTATTCTTTATGAATAACCAATTTCAGTCATGAGTTCTAATTGGGTCCTCTGATCAATCAACCCAGTGCTCAATTTCATCTTTCTTCCTTACAAATTAGAGATCTTTCATCTAGGGACATGCAGGGAAACAGGATGGTATTCTACAAATATGGCTACAACTTCTCTTATTAAAAAAAAAAAAAAGATTTCTACATTCTTGTAATTTCAAGACATACTTATGTCAACACCCCCCAGGATTCCAGAACCACATGTCTGTTCCAGTACTCCGTCTCCCATCCTCACCCCCAACTAAAGAATACTGTCACCACAGAGAATAGTCCCTCACAACAATTTATATACATAGCAGTGGTCTTCAGTTCGGATTGTATTTCTCCCCATGCACTCACAAATTATACAGATACTGAGTGATACTGCAGGCTACAGTTCCAGTGTGAAGAAACTTGCTTTAAGATGTTATCAGTTGGGAAAGCTGTTTCCTCACATCAGCATTGCCATGGGCTGTCAAAACCCAACCAAGGTCCCCACTTCAAAAGTCCAGGAATACTTTTTTCCTTTCTTTTCTTTCTTTCTTTCTCCACCCCCCTTTTTTTTTTTTTTGCTTAAAAAAAAAAAAACTCTTTAAGAAGAAAGGCTCATAACCCACTGAGATAGCCTTAGTCCTATCACAGAAAGGTCGATCTCAGGTCTTCGTTCATTTACTTATTGTCAGCTCGCGATGGCTCTTTTGTGTGGCCTCTGAAGCTCAATGCTGAGTGATGCCTTCACGTTTTCTAAACTGGACTGGGCACCACCAAAGATTTTCAGCATGCTTGGATCCACAGCTCAGCAGAACAAATAAACACTCCTCTCAGCTATTTTGCCTACCTTATCTCCCTGTCCTGGAATAGGTGGTTTGGGGGGTGCCAATGTTTACACAATGTTAAAACTTTCTTTCCCCCCATTTCCTGAATTTGAGAAAACACATCCTGGATGACCTCGGCTAAGAGATAACAGCAAGTCACCACTGGCTGCCACATCTACTGGACTACATGAAGCTGCTGTCTTTGTTCCTCTCCTGGCCCTTCCATCTATTTACAAGGAAAGCAGGAGATAAGCTGACTGTCCAGAAAGGTGGTTCAAAGGCAGAAGTCCCCAAGAGGCTGCAAACAAAGCAATCTTTTATTCCCACCCAAAGACACACTAGCTTCAGTCATCTCAAAGACCTACTTTATTTGAATGGAGAGCCCACCAAATGGGTCCACTGCATGTTCCAGTAAGGTGTACTGTAGCATATCTCCACCGTGTGCTAGACAGCTAAGGGAGTTAATGAGAGTAACAGAAAATATCTAAGGGGGAAGAATCCTGGGAAAATGTGTCCTTGATCAGTTTCCTCATTTGTGAAAGTGTATAAGTATTAACAAGGAACTCCTAGAGCAGTTGTAAGGTAATCTACATAAGAGCACAGCACAGTGCCCAGCACATGTTAAAGGTTTTAAAAATGATAGAGGGCTGGAGAGATGGCTTAGTGGTTAAGCGCTTGCCTGTGAAGCCTAAGGACCCGGTTTGAGGCTCGATTCCCCAGGACCCACATTAGCCAGACACACAAGGCGGCACACGCGTCTGGAGTTCATTTGCAGTGGCTGGAGGCCCTGGCGCACCCATTCTCTCTCTCTCTTTCTCTGTCTGCCGCTTTATCTGTCTGTTGCTCTCAACTAAATAAATAAAAATAAACAAAAAAAAATCAAAAAAATGATAGAAATCTTTATTACTCATAAAACATTTGAAGAAAATGTCACAGAAGAATAGACATGCGCACTGACTAAAAAAAAAAAAAAAAAAATCTTAAAATACCACAGCCATGACTTTGAGCAGTGACTTCAATTTTCCCAAATCAAGTACACGGAGCCTGTGAATTCTTTCCTTTTCCTCCTTTTCCTAGTAGAGGAATCATGAAACCTCATATGATCCCTGAAAGCCATGGAGCCAGAGCATCCTGCCTGGCATGGCTCATCCTCTGTCCTCTAGGGATAGTCTTGTGGGTGATGACTAGCATGGTCAGCCTGCTGGAGGGATGAATGGCCTACCTGTCTACATGTGTCACCTGGGACAAGAGGGCAATGACTGCAAACTGGGCCTCAGAGTTCCTTTGCAATTTTGGTGTTTTGTTTGTTGGTGAAAAATAGCCTATATTTTCGTCAAGGAGAGGAGAAGAGGAAAAAAAAAATGAAGAAGAAGAAATGTCCACAAGGAAAGTAAAAGGAGAAAAAAAGGCAAAGAGGGGGTAAAAAGTGTTGTTTATAGAAGCCAGCTGCTTGGGCCTTGGCGCCAGCAGCCCCTCGTCCTGCTATTTCACGCCCGCAACCCCGCTGCCCCCACTGGCACAGGTACAGCTCAGTGTTGACTTCAATGCTTCAGAGAGCACTTCGGCCGATTCTGTACATGATTAATTGCCAAAGACATGGCTGGCCATATGGAACAGAGAAAGCATCAAGTAATTCATACTTCTGTATGTGAGCACTTGGCCCCTGTTGTTTTAATGTACAGGAAAGAGCTAGTATAGCACAGCCCTGGTGTCTTGCCCCTGACAGCCCATTAAGAAATCTCAGAGCACCTAGTCGAAGTTATGCTGTTGGCTTTTCAATAGCAGCCTAATAAAACAGAAGCAAAGCTTTCCAAGCAGTCTTAAATCTTTCACATAAGGCACATTAACTACTGTGGCTGAAACAACGGGCTTCTTCTGATAGGAAATGGGGTTTGATTTCTAGGCTCTGCATACTTACCAACAGCCTTTTTTTTCTTTTCTCTCTCTCTCTCTTTGACCTTTATGGAGTTTACAAAATCATTGTAACCCCCTCCCCGAGTTTTCCAAGTAGCCTAATAGATTTGTTTGCTTTGGGAACCTACTCTTCTTCATCACTGTTACATACCGTCTCCATAATAAAGTTGATTCATAGAGAGGTGAGAGGCATGGCATAATTACTCTCACAGGCCAGCCAGGGTCACTGCAGCTTCTGAGACAGTTCCACAGTGATGGTGCAGGCTCACAAGAGGAAACAGCTTCTACAGCGGGAGGGAGCCTCACATTCCCTCCTTCCCATCACACATGAGTGTTCTTCCCCACTGTTTTGCTGCTGGTTGCGTGACACCCCACTTCGGGCATGGGAGGAGGGTGACACCTTAGGAGCAATTCTATGTCATCATGCAGTCTATCTGCTCTGCCTCCTGCTACACTCTGCAGCCTCTGGAGAATAGGCACACATTTCCACAGTGTTTTCCTTCCAGGGATATTCACATGACAGCATTAAAAATCATGATGCCTTCAGTAGTTTCGTCTGTCAGTTCTGACATGTGTTGGTGGGGATGACTGTCGGCACTCTCTGATAGAAAATATTTATATGGCATCTTTTGTCTGTGGGCTTTTTGGTGCTGCAATTACCCTCACACCAGAAGACACCATAGATGGGGAATTTCACTTGAATGCTTAGTCAGTCATTAGTAGGGCTGTAATTGCCCCCACTGCCGAAATGAGCTCATAGCCCATTTACAGAAGTAAGCCATAGGGGTTTCTCTACCACCTCTCTTTCCCCAGTACATGCTGGTGCTTTCCAGAATGAGCAACTGAACCAGAAAACAGTATCATGAAACAGCATGAGTAACTCTTGGAAGAAAAAGATACGAGTCCTGAAAGAGTAAAAAAAAAAGGGGGGGGGCTATGAAGACAGAACCCAAGATGTCTCCACAGAAAGAGAAAGTGGTTGTAATTCCTACCATGAGAATGATGATACTGTACTTCCCATTTTGCCAAGTTTCACTCACTCTTTTATGGAGCATAAAATGCCCAAGAGACATGCACTAAGTACTGCCCAATACATTTATGCTATACACACACACACACACACACGGAGAGAGTGAGAGAGAGTTTCTAAAATCTTGTTCATGGAAATAAATCCACCAGAGCTGTGATAACTTCAATAAAAAAATAAAAAAGGGTTAATATATCGCTATGACACAAAGCAATACTATCTGGATCTAGAATTAAATGTGGGCATGCATATATATTTTGCATAAGGAATACTAGAATGACAGCTGACTTATCTCCAGTAATTTTAGTGGTTACTTGCCTTCTCTTTGACTTTTCACCAAAAGTTATTCCCACTATAAATAAAAGTTAAAAAACTGTCTCCCACCCACACAACACACAGCCCCTAATTTCCAGCCACCATGTCTAGGAGTCTCACAGCACTGAACTGCTTGGTGACCTGTTAATTGAAGAGAAGCAATAGGTAACTACACCAAGCACTAAATAATTGAGCCACTGATGATGTTTGGCCTAAAAATGGCTTATCACTTTCCAATCCCTGGGCAAGTGAGAAGTTATCCAAGCACTCCATCAGATGGGCTCTCACCTTCCCCCAAAACATCAGTAGCACAAAGACTGAAGTGGTCTGTCATGCACACTGGATTATATGAAGTGTAAAACATTGGGGGAGAGGGAGGGAGGAGGCTTTTGAAAGAGAACGAGGAAAAAGAAATCACACTTGCAAGAGGATCCAGCTGACAGCTCGGTCCCTAACAAGTGAGACGAGTGAATATGTTGGGAAACACTATGAATGCAGGCAGAGCGCAGTCCTTTTGTCTGCAGCCCTACAGTGTGTCTTTAACCCAACTGTTGCCTGCATCACTGAACATATGTTTTCTACACAAGAACTGAAGCAGAAAACGCTCTTTGTTATAATTCGCTCCTTTGTATTTATCTGCACCCCTTCTACTCACCCATTCTTTTGGTGACACTCAAACCAAAGCCCCAGTGGAAATTTTAACAGCGTGGGACAGTGAAGCCAGAGACCAAACTGCCACCCCCACGCCTAAAAAACTGGCCCCACAGCGGCCAGAATGGTTTAGTACATGCTTACTCCCCGACAAGCTCAGCAATGTTTCATCCACATCCTCCCACTTAATCCAGCCATCATTATATGAGAGCTATCTCTGGGCTAAAGAGGAGGAAACTGAGGCACACAAAGAGTAAATTGCTCCTCAAAGGCACAAGGGAGAGGTCAGTTTTAGAGACATCTAATTAGAAGTGCTGTGGGAAATTCATCAGACAGAGGTTTTAGGAAATTCTCTGCCCCTCCCCCTTCTTTCTCTCTCACTCTGTACTTTACTTGCCACTGCAAATTGGAATCTGGGCAGCACTGAGTTCAAATGCAATCACTGAGGATCAGGGTGCTTAGCTTGGGGCAGCAGTGAGGGGAACTGCTGGAGAATGGCTGGAGACTGAGGAGCCCTCATCGTTAGTATGGGAAGAAGAGCAAAGCCTCAGGTGTCACCCGCCTAAAGGTGAACAAGTTGGCCACAGGCAAGTCTTTCGACCTCAGTTTCTCTGTTTGTAAAATAAGGAGATTCACAGCCTTTACTTCAGAAGGCTGATAGGATCCACTTTTGATATACCAAGCCCTTAGAGTAATGTCTGACACTTGTTAACCAGCCAGTATGCACTAGGTACTTTTCCCCCAAGTTCTGGTACTGAGAGTTATGATAAATCCAGAGTGTGGGCCAGCTAGAAGTACATTAGAACTATTAAAAGCAGTCATCCTTTCTATACTACTTTTCTCATCACTGTGACCAAATATCTGACAAAAAACAACTCAGGGAAGGGAAAAATTTATCTTATCTTTCAGTCTGAGGGGTGGAAGTATAAGGTGGTCACATGGAGTCCACAGTCAGGAGGCAGAGAGATGAATGCTGGTGCTCAGCAGGTATTTGTTTTTTCCAATTTTATTCACTCTGGGACCCAGAGGCCCACAGAATGGTGACACTCTCATTCAGAGTGTCTTCCCTCCTCGGTTAAAACTCTCTGGGAACACCTTCATAGATGCACCTAGAGGTGTGACTCCCACATGATTCCAAATCTGGTCAAACTGGCAATGAAAGTTAACTATTCTATTTTCTTCTACACCCTAAGCCTTCCTTTACTCTGTTCTCTCCTCTTGTTCAGTATTAATAGTGCATGCATACCATTTCAGCTGCTATCTCTTCATCTGAATGCTTTCTGAGTGACAGAGGAGAGAACATTAGTCAGCACTTTCCAAATGCCAAGTGCTGTTCATATGCACTGTTTCACTGAATAAGACTCTGTTTCTCTAATAAGACTCTGAGATAACATTTCCATTTTACGGATTAAAAAGCTGAGACTCAGAAAAGTTCAGTGGTTTTCAAATTTTGTTCCATTAAGCAAGAGAGCCAAATCTAACCCAAGTATCAGAGACGCCTGATTCACAAAAGCTAACATAAATGTAAACTCACTTCCATTTTGCAAAAAGCTCTAAGAATATATTTCAGCTACATAAGTTGGGTAAAGCCATCATTGCTAATCACATCTTTATAGATAAGGAAATTGAAGCTTAGTTAATTAACCTATAAAATATAAAAATCAGTAAAGAAGATGAGCTAAGATGAGAAATGAAGTGTGCTAACTCCAAGCCTAACCCATTTTATACTAGGTATGTGGAACACCATCAAAGGTGAGCTCCCACGTGACAAATACATCAGTGGCAGTTGGGCTCTATGGTGAACATCAGAAGGTCACAATACTTAGCCACTAGGTGCTTGCAATAGAGGTGGAAAATACAATGTGTATATAGGGTGGATGACCAAGGGAGTTACATAAAGTATATATTTAATTTAATTAAGCCCCTGGAATTTATTTGGATTTATATAGTCATCATTCTGCTCTATGAGAATGTCTTCTTCAGAGACTATCATAATACTGATAGTATCATTTAAAACTAATATGCTAACTATTAGTTATTCTATAATTTATTCTTTTCTACTTTAGGACAAGAAAAACTAAAATATGTCTCTATAAAAACAAAGATATAGGGCTCGAGGGATGGCTTAGCAGTTAAGGCACTTGCCTGCAAAGCCAAAGGACCTTGGTTCAATTCCCCAGGACCCACATAAGCCAGATGCACAGGGGGGCACATGTATCTGGAGATCGTTTACAGCGGCTGGAAGCTCTGACACACCCATTCTCTCTCTCTGCTTCTTTCCCTCTCTCAAATAAATAAATAAATAAATAAACAACAAAGATATGACTAATAAGCATCACCTCAACCTTACCCATCATAAACCATCTTATTTTTCTTAAGATTTCCAAGGTGCATGCCATGTCCTGCTACCATGAAACATCTCATGTTACTGACAATTAAAACTTGAAATAACAATCTGGTAAGGAAAGGTGACTGGGTGAAGATCACATGCACAGAGGTGCCGTGCTTGTCCTCAGAGACTCCTGACGAATGCAGCTCCTGCCCAGGTGCCTCTGTCTATGGCGTCTCGGGAGTCAGCGCAGCAGTTCTGTGCATGTATTTTCCTAAAGGAGAAGGACGAGCACAGACATGCACAGACGGACACACAAAAGTACAGAGTTCTGTGATACATTTCTCATGTTCTTTGTTGCTTTCTTAAAACACAGGCTCACTAAGGTAACCCTGGCTGGTCATATGTTCAGAACCTCCTGCCTCAGCCTCCCAAGGGCTAAACTGCACTCTAGGCATGTACTACCCACTCAGCTAATTTTGTGGTGGAACTCTGATGTAGAAATTCAGGGCCTGTTAATTAGTGACTTATGTACTTATTATTATAACATTTCTAGGAACTAAGAAATGAAAAATGCATCACAGTAGTTATGTAAGACATCAGAAAGGTATTAATGACAATAACAGTTACCAAGTGTCAAGCCCTGTCCTGATCACTTTTCAAGTGTTCTAAATTTTAATCTCTAGGACAATTCAGTGAAATAAGCAGTAGTAACATTATAATTTGTAGATAAGGAAACTAAAACATGAAGGTATTGTGTAGCTTTGCCTCAAATCACACAGCTTGGGGTGTAGCAGGACAAGATTCAAAGCCAGGGAATCTGGTAGCAGCTGATAGGTGCAGATGCAGTGACAAATGGGAAGGAAGCCCCGTTTGTGAGGTTGGGATACAGCATCTCACATAATCCTCCTAACAACTTGACAAAGTAGGTAGGCAGCATGAGCAAACTCATCCTTCAAGTGAAGAACCCAGGCTCAGAGTGTTCAAACTAGCCCAGAACCTCACTACAGGAGTAGGGATGGTTAGCACAATGGGGTGAATGGCACTAGGTGCTTGATCAGCAGCTTCAGTAAATGCCTAGGGTTCAGAGAAAGCACATGCTACTGGAAGCAATGGCTGCTTTCCTGCCAGTCTGGAGCCCTATCTGGACACATGGACAGAGGACCTAACAATGAACATCATTTCTTTTGTTTGTTTGGGTTTTTTGTTTTGTTTTGTTTTGGTTTTGGTTTTGGTTTTTCGAGGTAGGGTTTCACACTAGCCCAGGCTGACCTGGAATTCACTATGTAGTTTCAGAGTAGCCTCGAACTCACAGCAATCTTCCTACTCTGCCTCCCAAGCGCTGGGATTAAAGGTGTGTGTCACCATGCCCAGCCATAAACATCATTTCTTGAATAGAGGATAAGACAGTTGAACCTCAGAGCAACTACTCAAGAGGCCTATTTATAATGTCCACAGTCAAAATTAAACATGATAAAAATTTATGATGTTTCGTTCTTTTCTCACTTTCTTGAGGAACATATATGAAAGGAACACAAGGGTCATAGGCTATCTACTGAAATCTAGAAGGCTGTAAAATCTTCAAATTTGGGGCTGGGTTTGGTAGTTGTAAGCACAGCATTTAGGAGGTAAAGACACGAGTTTTATAAATTCAAGGCCAGCTGTGGCTACATAGTACTGATGTCCCAAGTGTTACCCATCTAAAAAAAGAGGTGAACATGGGCTGAGGAGGCAGCTCAGTGGTAAGGCTCTTGCCTAGCATGTGCAAAGCCCTGGGTTCCAGCATCTGTGGATGTTTAGAGTCATTGACCACACCCCTCATTAGACCTAATGTGCAGCTTAAGAAGCAGAAACACAGCCAATAAGTTATTAGTACGAAAGCTTGATTTAAGAAGCATCTGTCATTTGTTAGGATTTGTAGTATTATCAAAGTTTTAGGGAACAAGATGTTCAACTCCAGACTTCTCATGAGTTTACAAAAGCAAATTTTAATTAAGCTGCATTCATTTTTCTCTATCACCCCAACTGTGATTTGAAATAAAAGAAGACTTCCCAATGGCTCAGTGAGAACACAGAGGGAGCTGGCACATGAATGGGCTACTGGATGCCCTTCACCAAGAATGGCAACAGGGACCTGTCTGGTAGCCTACTTTTGCCCTTTAACCTCGTCTCTGAATGTCTCCTTCTTAGGATGTTCTGGGCTCTAGAGTTAGAAACTACATTCCATTCATTCTTAAGAGAAAAAGAAAAAAAAAAGAAAGAAATTTTAGCAACTTTGATTGTTAATCCCTCTTAAAAGCCACAGCCCTGGTGAAGCAACCTTGATGTAGACAAGGACTGTGTAGTTTAGCCTTAAGTTTAGAACGCTTACAGATTTGCTTGGGAAGCCCCAAGGACAACAAAAGCCACATTTTAGTCTTGATGAATACAGTCTAAAATGTGCAAAATATACCCGCTGCTGGCCTGCATTCCTATTGCACTCTACCTTGCCACTCTGAGCACAGTTTCATGCTTTGATAAACAGATATTATTGGCTCATCTTGGAGAGATAATTGCCTCTCCTGCCTCGTTTGGTGGCGATACATTCCATACCCAAAGACGCAACTGTTGTGGAAAAGCAGCGATGGGCACAGCCTGTTCATGCTGAAACTGTCTCCATGAGACTGGACAGGAACATTTGAACTTTGGGCTGTGGACAATGGGGATTCTGAAAGGATTAGAAAAACGGGCAGCAACTGAACCTCCTGCTCCCTCCTGTGTTCGAGTCCACCACCTGCTGGGGTATTTTTGTTTCAGTAACAAAGACGCCTTCATGTTTGAAGCTCATATTTAATGTTTGCTGAACTGGCCCCTTGAGTTTTGGTTAACTCTTAAGGAGCAGAAAAAGAAAATTTCTTGCCTGACGAACAAACACATATTACCAACCTACTTTCCCGATTGGCCCCACAAATCAATACACATGTCTCTATGGACAATGTGCATCTGCCTGCTCCCAGACGGGAGGACACTCTATTTATATTTAATAAAGTATTATCGGTCAATAAGGGCTGCATGACATTTGTGATTTCATGGTCCACTACAGTAACAGGTGCTGTGGTAAACAGGAACGTAAAGTGTTAAAGAGAAGGGGTGGGGGGATGTGGGAGTCACTTCAGAGACATTAAGCGGCTTTAAACACTGACAGCAGAAAGGGAAAATTTTTAAGCAATTTGGTTGGGTCAGTAAGAAGTAACACAGGTCAAAGGAACAAAATGGTACCCAAAAATTCAGCTTATTGATAAATGAGCCTGCTGATTGTGGTGGGCACACAGGCAAAGGCTACAGAAAGATGCTCCCTTTGTGGCTCTTCTACAACGAGTTACTTCAGCTTGGTGAACGCTTGGGGCCCCATTCTCCCTGTGACCACGGCGGGGTATACATTAATGAAAACAAAAGAGTCCATTTTCATTGTAACCATGCAGAAGGGTTAAGCATTTGACCTTCAAGTATGGTGTGCTTGTGCTCTGTGGAAAGGTTCTTGACAATATAAACAAGAATTACTGCTGTTAGAGAAAAGAGACACAATTAAAAACAATCTCAGAGGCTTGTTGTACAGCTGTTCAAGTTTCAGCTTTGTCTGACCTCTAAGGATGCTACATGTTTAAGGAAGACAATTTAAGATATTTTAGTGAACCCCTTCACCACTGCCATCCTTCCACTGGGGAATACCTATCCTTAAGCACAAAGCACTCTTCCACTAATGAGATTTTACGCCGTGGGGTTTACCCTTGAAGCCAGTTGCCTTCCCAGTCTGTCCTCTGTGTAGATCTGACCACCAGGAGGAGCAGCCAAAGGCTGCATCTTAGCAGGAGGCAGAAATGCTGGATTTTAGCAACCACAATTCCTTTAAAATAGTTTTCCTAATGTTATCACATCCTCCTTTCAGAAAAAGAAGATATTCTGAAGAAAAGTTTTTGTTTTGTTTATTAACAATTTATCAGAAAGGTAGTTTCTTTGAACAAAAACAGTCACTTATTTCCAATCTACACATGAGAAGGCATTGAGACATCCCAAACACAGTTAGACATAGGCAAAAAAATTAATGTTAAAAAAGATAGGGAGAATTTAAATTATACATATATATATATATACACACACACACACACACACACACATATATACATACATACACACACACATATATATGAGACATCATAGAAGATAGAACTCTAAGGTAAAAGACTAAGTTCTTTGTCCAAGCTGAAGGAAGCCACTGTCTTCCTGTCGTTTGATCTTCTTAGAGTCAGCAAAACACTCTGAAACTCTTCCACAAATAAGAGGGTCCCTGGGAAGTGGCCGTGGGAAGGCGTTGTCCCCTCTGGGGCAGGACAATGCTGAAAGGCAGAGGCACCGTGCAGGGGCCAACAGGGGCTTTAAATGAGCAATCCAAGGCAGGCTGCTCCGGATTGGAGGGGTGATACTTCCTACTTCTTGGGAAGAAAGGAAGTCATTCTGAGGTGAAACACTGGCAGGAGACAGGCCAAGTCTCGTAAAGAGCAGGGCACAGGGAAAGTTTTGCTTGTCAAACACACTTTAATCTCTAAAGTCACCAGGCTTTGATGTTGCCCCAAACAGAAAACCTACATGGTGTGCAAGATTTACAACGTTTCTAGTGGGAACAGTTTCATGCTCTGGGCTTTTTCCTTCAGAGATTAAGGTCTATTTTATCCCTGATGTTCAATGTGTCTGACTGTAAGAGCCTCATCAGAGACAAGGACATTTTCCTGCCCTCTGACTCATCAAATACACCAAACTTTTATTCATCAACTCAAGTTCGTTTTGCAGGGAACAAAGCTGGAGATGATCCACACTGCGGAGTAATCATTGTCGTTCTGACAAGACTGAAGCGTCAGCTCCTAAGAAAGGTGACAAAGGCTGACTAAAAATGGCTGTGCTAATCTTGGTATTATAAAAGACCACACAACTCATTGATTCCGATGGAATGAGGAAAAGCAAAAGAGATGGGGGAAGAAAGAAACAGATCGCCAGCTCTGCCTGCACATCCAGGATAATCAAATGAGCACTGGAGTCATTCTCATTCACATGGGAGAGAAGGGCCGCTTGAGGCACAGTTCACTGGCAGCAACAGAAGGACTGGATGGCGTTTCCTCCACCACTTCCTTTTTGAAGCTGCCCCCTCTTCTGACCCAGAAATGAAGCCTGAACCTGACGGGATGATGGACTAGGCTGAGATGCTGATGGCCAATTATGGCTGGACCATGGCTCATGCTTGATTCCTGCACTATCTTGGAAACCTGGGCAGGTGAGATCAGAGAGTGAAATTTAGCCTGAATGTTGGGATGCCTTAGCACCAATGACACCAAAAATGAACTTGGGGGGCATGCTATTCCCCAGTTCTTAACACCCTAGCAACTAAAGGTGCCTCCCTCAACAGTCCACGTGTCTAATATGGTCTGTGTGTCACACAGGCAAACAGGGACCATTTGCTTTTGCCAAAAGAAAAGGCAACATAAGAAAAGAATTCCTTCTATCTGCCTTCAAATGCACTGGCTTAATAGAAAAGCATATTTTCACTTCTGGGAGGGGAAACTGCAAACAAACCCACTGAGTGTCTTATTCACGAAGATTCTAATGAAAGATACTTCCTTTTCACTGAAGAATGTCAACCCACCTCTGAAGCACTAACAGAAAGGCTCAGCACCCATCAGGGTGGGGAACAGACAGGTATGACACCCGTGTTATGAGCAGAGGCTAAAGCAGACCCAGACATCCTGGCTGCTCAGTGCATAGCCCTGCAGAGATCACTCCTTCATGTTGCCCTCGGACACACATTAACTGTAAGTGAGGTTTTACTCCAAACTGCAACAATTTGATTCTTCTTCTAGTACCCCAAGCTACACTGTAATAATGCACCATTCCCCTCTGCTTTTCCACCCTAGATACACATTTGTGAAAAAATGAAGGTACGTTTGTCCCTTTGGGGGTCAGTTTCTTCCATGCAATTTGCAACAAAACACACCTTGGATTTTAAGAGTGCTATCCTGTAGTTACAATATTGATTTTTCATTTTACTCCACAAACACCACCACAACTTTATAACTGATATACAGCATTAACAATTTCCTTGGCCTTAGAGACCAAATTAATCACAAAACTAACCATCTGTTTTTATGCCACAGAGTTCAATGTTACTCTTCAACATAAACTGCAAACCCACAGCCAGAGCCCAGTGCAATTCTGGAGATGAATTGCTAAATTGCCTCCCATTTGTGATTTAATACAACAATGGCCTTGCAAATTAAAATGTTTAAGGCTTTAGGTCAGTCTCTACTTAGTCAGCTACGGGCACCTGGATGTTCCCAGGCTGCTCTCTCAAGAAACCAAGAAGGCTGCAGGAATACGCGTAAAGACAAAAATGGGCTTCTTGACATCTTTAGGATGACCTAGAAACATCTCTGGCAGCAGAACTACTGTAAGTTTCCCCTGGAAGAGAGCACCAAAATGTGTCTAGATTCAGCCTCTACCCATACGTCATCCTCGGGCCATACCTACCCCTCTCTCGAACAGCTGAAGCAGGCATATTCCCAACTGCTCTTGTGGGGTTTGACACCATCGACCCTCCTCCACTCAGGTCTGCCTCCTCCATGGCCACCAGCTCAGGCCTTTTCACCGGCTGTTTACACTGACCCATCCCTTACTCTTTACCTCCCCTTTTCTCTCATCTCATCACTTCAGCGACTGTCTCAGTGCACCTGACTGCCATGTGTTTGGCACGTTTATGCATGAGTTAACATGAAAGAACATGCCTGGCACAGGATAAACAAGCAATGCCTACTGCAAACATGGGTCACACTTACCCATGCTGTCCCCAACTAGTTCCACAGCTGTGTTTCCAGCTCTTTGCAGATGCTCTGTTGGTTCCTCAGACTCAAATGGCTCTGGACGTCATCTTCATCTGTGCTCCCTAGCATGGCAAGTGGAATCACCATCTATCTAATCTAACAAAGGCAAGAAATTTTATAACGTTGCCACTTTTCTTGTCTCTCAAGCCTTATAGGCAACTAATGATGAAGTTCCATTTACCTATAAAAAAACAAAGCTCAAAGTACACCCATTTTTATTTTCTCCAGTACCAACTTTGTTATTTTGCACACAAAAAAATTGTAATTGTAATAGGTCTTCCTGCCCAGCTGCTCCTCTCTGAAGCTTATCCACTGTGCCGATAATGATTATCGCTTTACACTTCCCATTCAAAATCTCTGAATGAAATTCCTACCACCACCTCCATAATGAAGGTCAAGTTTCTAAGTTGCTTCTCTAGTTTACTACATGCCTGCATGCCTCTCCCCACCTTCTCCCCAGATAGGTACCAGACATAATGCCCTTTCCTCAAACAAGCCTTACTGTTTTGCAGAGCAATTGGCCATGTCTCTCCTCTTTACTCACCAAATCTTTGCTAAGTATAATTTAATTCCCTCATCTATGAAGTCTTCCCCAGTTTTCCCAATCTGAGTGGCTTTTTCTGCAGTACTTTCATTATTACTCTGTTTCTACCACTCGTTTGATAGCACACGTCATGCCCTATTTGCGCATGCATCTGTCTTCTTAATATGCATGTGTAGTCTATGAGGAAGGCAGTAACTCCTGGTTTTTGCTACTGCTTGATACATTAAGTCTTAAAAGAAAATCAATACCTGTCTGTTGGCTTGAACCTGGACTCTGTTTCCCTCTAGTCAGTGTCAACTACACTTGAGCTATACTTTGTCACAAGCCTTTACTGACTCTGCTAGAAGACAACACAACAATGAAAAGATGGCAACGTGGGCACTGTGCCAGTGAGGGATCCAGGACTCTCACAGAAAGATGCTAACTTGCTTTAACTTCATCCCACAGAGACAAATGGACACTCTTGTGGGCTCAAAGGTTCCCACATTTTTTCCTTCATGCTCAAGACATGTTTATAAACACAGGAGGTTATAATAAAACTCATGTGAGAGACAAAACTCAATGTTGGCAAGTATTTACATTCTAATCAGGACAACAAGTCACTTCTCACCGAGATTCCAATTCATTTAGCATGAAGATTCTTGTACTTGTGCCAAGAGGACCTTCCTTGTGCCAGAAAACCTCCCGGTGGCTTCATGCTGGAGGGCAAGTCTGTGTACCCACACAAGAAGAAAAAATGGCACTTAAAGGGTGCTTCTGAGACCACCATTTGGACTTTGGATGGCTCCTCAAGGCCAGAATGTGAAGGCACTAATGGTTTCAACTGGTCAGTTGACTCCCAACCCAGACAGGTGGGCCTTCCTCAAGGGAAGACCAAGCAAGGGAAAGGAAATGATGGCAGCTCCAGGAATCCTTCCTGTCTTGATGTCTGAGGTGAGTGACATCTGGAAGATGCTGAAGGGAGGAAGGAGCAGTACAGGGCTTAACTGAGCCTCCACCAAAAGCACATTTCTCATCTGTTCATTTCCATTGAAACTTGAACAGACAATGGTCTCACTGCAAGGTTTGCATGGAAAGACTGAGCATTCGAATTTGTCACTCACCGTGGAAAATCTGATGTGTGCTCTCTTATTGTAGATAACGGCACACCAATGATTGCTCTGTAACTGGCCTGCATTCTACCAATCAGAGAAGAATCTATGCAAAGAAACTGCATGGCCTTCACCCTGTGCTTCATATGATCAACAGTTACTAGGTCTCTGTCAAGGGGTTGTCAACAAGATTCATAAATTATCTACCAAAACTCGCAGAAGCAGTTTTGATGTTTCTACAAGAACTGGCTCTTCCTGAAACACAGAAATGTCCTAAGTCCTATTTGCCAAAGATCCTCAATGCCTCCAGGGCACACTCTGAATTGCCAGGGATGGCTTTCCTAGGGAAAACAGCAAAATTATAGTGCAGCAGCCCAACCTAGTCAGCAGATAACAGAAGTCTTTCCCAAGGAAAGGGCCACTGAGGACCCATGTAAAAATGAGGGAAATATCACATCTCTGCTTTGGTGGGAGAAACATTTCAGGAAGAAGAAAGATAGGCAAAGGTCATAGAGAAGAGAAAGTCGATGCTTTGGACTGAATGGGGAAAGCAATCACCTAGTAGCAATTGCCAGGTTCAAGGTGCTGGAGGGAGGGGAGAAGGGAGAAGTGGGCTGAGGATAAGCACTTTAATTGTGGAACTGACTAATGCAGGGAGAGGCTGCATCAAATCTGCAGCTGAAAACATTACCCTGGCTGCTGGGTGAGGAATTCAGGAAGCAGGTGGGTATGCCAGTCAGTACTCAATGAATGAGGATGGTGTCCTGGCCCAGCTGGCAGTGGGAGAGAAGAGCAGATGCACACAGACTAAGGAGACCTGGTACAGAGAAAAGTTTCCAGAATGCTCCTCTACTCCCAGCATGCAGCGCAAGGTAGGGAGTTGTATGTCTGCCAACTGAGAAAGCCCTGGAAGTGGAAACCAGTTTAGGAGGACTGCTAGCCAAGGGCCACGTTAGAACCCTTGAATATAGCCTGCATTTTCTTGCTTCCACCTCTATACATGGTATTCTTCCCATGGGAAACAGCAAGTTGCTTACCTTCTCCATCTCCACTTTTGAAAATGTTTCTTTTAAGAGTTAATTTTTCACCAACTGTGAAGCTCTCTGAAATCCTGCCCACCCAAGTGTCTCCCACCCTCTGCCAAGCTTTATTTTATCCTTTGCCTTTATTGTCAACACTATCTTCTACCCTGTGCAAGAATGGTAAGTGCGCAACTGTTCCCTTCAGAGTCCCCCAAAGAATGAAAGCAAAACAGCAGAGGGTAGATGCACCCTCCCATTCATTTGTTAACTGGTTCATGTATTTATCCATTATCAAATCTGCAGCTTACCCAAACATTAGAATGAACTAGAAGCCATGCCTTAGACCAGTTAAAACAGTATCTCGTCCATTAGCGAGATGGCTTAGTGGTTAAGGCACTTGCTTGCAAAGCCAAAGGGCCCAGGTTCGATTCCCCAAGACCCACGTAATCCAAATGCACAAGGTGACACATGCATCTGGAGTTTGTTTGCAGTAGCTGGAGGCCCAGGCAGGCCCATTCTCTCTCTCTCCCACCCCCTTCCCTCCTTCTCAAATAAATAAAAATAAAATATTTTAAAAAACAGGATATCTGGAGTTGGCACCTAAGTGATATTTAAATACAAACACTTCCTAGGGGATTTAAATATGTAGCCAAGATTAAGAGCTCTAGTTACTAAGCCCAAATGGCTAAAGATGTACTTGTATCTTTAAAACCTACATAGGCATCTCCAAGGTATATCCCAATGCTAACTCTCTTCTCATGCACGGAAATCACATCCCAGAGACCATGAAAAAGATAAGATTTTGGCAGTTGGATGTTTTTAACTCAGGGCGTCTGACAAGCAGATTAAATCAAGTAGTAGAGGCAGCGGGCTATTCAACACGGATCACACACAGATGGAGAAGGCACAGCAGACAAAGCAGGCTCTTGTGCTAAACAAAGAGCTAAGCAAGCACAAGACAGAGCCCCTGTGCTCAGGGTGCTTTTATTCTAAGAGCAGCAAGTTGGCAAGACAGAATTTCAGATGTGATAAATACTTCAAGGAAACATACAGCAGAGTTAACAGCGACAATGTGTAAGCAGACATCTGAATGGGAAGCATGGGTTATATACATGCATCCATAACCACAGAGGCTGGGGAGCCACAGGAGCTGAGGTAGAAAGGAAGTATGAATCAGGTTATCAAGAAGGCAGGAAGAATGAAAGAGGAGGACAGTCTAAAAATAACAGTGTGTGCACCTATAATCCCAACACTCAGGAAGCTGAGGCAGGAGGATCCCAAGTCAGAGGCTAGCCTGGGCTACATCATGAAACTCTGTCCAAGTACAAAACAAGGGACTAAGGAGGTGGCTCAGTGGATAGAAACCTTTCCATGCAAACATGAGTACCTAAGTTAGGATACCTAGAACCCACATAAAAGCTAGAAGCTGTGATAGGCCTCTGTAATTCCAACACACCTACAGTAAGATTGAGGTGAGACAGGAGAAATTCACAGAAACCAGAGGGCAGCTAGCATGGCCAACATGATGATGAACTACAAGAGATCCTGCCTGAAATGAAGGACAGATGAGGACTGACGCCCAAAAGTCACCCTCTGACCCCCACATGCAAGGTGTGACACGTGTGTGCGTGTGCACACGCGCGCGCGCGCACACACACACACACACACAAATATATGCATACATCATACACACATACCCCAACTCCCCAAAGAAAATGGACAAAATGTATTTTAAAAGAAACAGTGTTAAAAATGTGCTAGGGCTGGAGAGATGGCTTAGATGGTTAAGATGCTTTCCTGCAAAACCAAAGGACCCAAGTTTGATTCCCCAGTACCTACGTAAAGCCAGATGCATAAGGTAGGGCATATATCTGGAGTTTGTTTGCAGTGACTAGAGGCCCTGGCACACCCATTCTCTCTCTTTCTTATCTTTCTCTCTCTCTCTCTCTCAAATAAATAAAATATATTGTACAATTTTTTAATGGGCTAGAGCAGACACATGTATTATCTCAGTCAACAGACACCACAATCTCATAAGACAGGAACTATTATTGTCATCTTACAGATGAGAAACAAGACTCCCCTTGTAATTGCTTAATGTCATACACAACTCATGATGAAGCCAGAGCTCCAACCTCAGTTTGACTCACTTGAGAGTTGAAGTTCTTTCTCAACGCAAGGATAACAGAGTTGATTACTTTGAAGAAAAAGAGGCTCACCCTAAAATGACTTAGTGGATGAGTCCATGGGTCACAAAGCCAACCTTAAAACTTGCCTTTATGACATAGCAAGAGATGTGGTTCGGTAGGATTGCAACCTACCATCTCGGTTCACTGAGCAGTCGAAGGGAAGCTCTCTACCCTTGCTGATATCTCTCTTCACTCTTGTTGTCATGGGTGGGATCTAAATGCCCATCAAAGACCATATGGGAAAGCCTTGGCTATCAGCTGATGGGCTTTCAAAAGCAACTGGATCAAGATAGGTCAGAGTCCTATCGGTGGATTAATCCATAATACGATGGGCTATTAGTACAGAAACTCCAAAAGTGAGGTTAATTAAACGGAGCAGGTCCTTGAAGACATGTCCTTAGAGACTCTATCTTGACCCCAGCTCCTTTTTCTCAGTTTGCTTCCTGGATGCCACCAGGTGAGCACCTTTCTGTGACCCCTACCCTGCCACCATGAAGTTCTGTTTTTTGGGTCCAAAGCAATGAAGCCAGGTGACCTTCGACTGAAACCCGGAAACTGTGAGCCAAAATAAATCCTCCCTTCTTGAAATGGGTTCCTCTCAGCTACCTAGTCACCACAACAGACAATCAAACTAAAAACAATCATCCTAATGGGTCTGTAATCATCTGAAAGCCCCTAGTCATCTTGGAATAGTCTCTCACCCAGCAACTGTGTGTGCACAGGAAAGGTTTCCATCTGTACTTCTGCAGCCAAGCAGGAAGAGCCCAGAATAGATAAGTGTGTTTAAATGACCCTAATGAAGACTGATAGGCAGAGTAAAAACAACGGCACACAGAAGAGGCCAAGAAGGCTCATCGTCACAGAATGCAGCAACTGAAATTTAGACCTGAACAGAGTCCAACAGGAACATGACTTGAAACAGAAAAATCAGGCAACATGCCATTTTTCCAGGGTTGAGAAGCATTCCTGTCATTTTCCACCAATGAGAAGAGTCATAGCACCAAGCCCTAGGACCTACAGGGTTAAAGGCACCTACATACTGTATGGCACTTAAGTCACTCCACAGTACCATCACCTGATGTCACGCTGTAATGGGGTGTTAGGGGTCCAGGAAAGTCCTTGAATCCCAAGCCATAAGTTCATTTCAAATTTCAATCAAAGAATTGAATAAAAAAGAAGACTGAGAAGGATAATTATTAAATTATTATATTTATTGAGGGAAGTACAAGGAAAGGCACCCACATGGCTAGAGATCCTCCATGAAGGGCCTGGAAAAAGAGTGTGGAAAGAGAAGAGAGAAAAGAAGTTCCTGCCATGTGGGAGCTGGAGGGAAGGAGGAAGGAGCTCATGTGGGGTGAAGAGCTGGGAGCCTCCCGACTGGCCTGGGCTGGGCCAGCTGAGGGGAAAAACTCACCCACAACTGCAAGTTACCAAGTGCTCAGAGAGCCTGCCCTCCCCTGGCAAAGGTATTTATGACCTTATAGTGGTGGGCTGTCTTATGGCTCAGGTGAGCCAGAGGGACAGCTGGTTGGTTAGAGCTAGGGGCTATCTCAGGAAGAGGCTAGCCCTGACACCAAGTTCTGGGAGACTGAACTTGACTAAGAATAATGTTTAAATCCTATGAAAGACCTCCCTCCGAGGAGGGGTCCTGGTTGTTCGTGAAGAAACAGGTTAAGGGAACTAGGCAAGAGATACTAAGTCAGATGATCTTTGATTTCTAGCAAGTACGGACTTTACTTAATTCCAGGGGTCCACGTCACACTAACTGTACCTCCCTCAGTACTAAGTGCACTCACCAAAGCAGTGGACTAGTTCATTCAGAATGCAATTCTATAGGGAGAGAGGCACGCCTGCATTTACATGAGTGTTCCCTGCTAAAATCTGTGCAGCTACCCAGACTGGTTGCAGCAATGGAAGGGCTGGGCTGCTTGTGTTCATTTTAGCAATCAACACAGCGCTGGCCTCTGCCTAACTGCAAACCTCAGCTCTGTCAACCCCTGCAAATGTGACCAAACATGTCACTCAACCACTCTGAGCCTCAGTTTCTTCATCTACAAAATAGAAATGAAACAACTACAAATGAGGCACCATTTTTCACTAGCCATATTTGAAGAGTCAAAAAGGTCTGACAGATAATAACCAGTGAGGATGGAGACAAGTTGGCGCTGCAACACATAAACTCTACTACAAACTCCAAGGAGGGCCAAGTGAACATTTGATTTCTTTCTGAGTTGTGTTTTGTCTTTTATTTACTTATTTATTTTGGTTTTTTGAGGAAGGGTTTCACCCTAGGGTGGCCTCGAACTCACGGCGATCTTCCTTCTTCTGCCTCCCGAGTGCTGGGATTAAAGGTGTGCACCACCACGCCCGGCTTTTTTTTTTTTTTTAAAGACACAGTCTCACTATATAGCTCAGGCTGGCCTTGGAGATGGAATCCTCCTGCCTCTGTCTCCTGACTGCTGGGATTATAGACCTGTAATGTTAAAAATATTATATGGCAACATATTTGTTAACATATTATTTGTAAAAGGCTAAGCAATGAGGATAATAGGAGGCTGAGTAAATTATGAAACCACACAATGGAAAGCAGTGCCATGAGTTAAAGCACAAATACAGAAAGAGCTGTGAGACATAACATGTCAAGAATACATAGATGATTTCAGCATATAGCATATCTCTGGAAAGGTCTAGGAAAAAAAAAAAACTAGAAAAGTGCTAGTCTTTGCAGAAGAAAAATGAATGGCTGGAGGACCAACACCGCAAGCGTTTTTATCCCTCTCAATTCTGCTAACGTGAAAGACCCAGCCCAGGCCTGGCTTATGGAGGAGAAGGTACCACAGCCTGCAGCCAGGAAGAATGCGGTTCAGGTGGCAGCACCAGGATGCTATCAGAGGAGAAAGAATGAATGAGGATAAATGACTGGGGGAGAGGGGGCAAGACCAAGTGTTACCTCTACCTCGAGCCATCTAATCCAGAGTGGAAGAAACGTTGCAGAGAAACATCGTTCTCATACTTTGCTACTAGCATGCAGGTGAAAGTTGGTACAAGAAAACCTCAGGAAAGGCAGAGCCACTGTGGAATTTGGGGAGCCAGGAGAAACATTGAACTGGAAAGTCTGAATTCTACACTCCCTGTAGTCTGCTTCTGTGTCCCCATACAAGCTGCTATGCCCCTGTGAGCCCTTCTTTTCACAAAAGGAAGAGGTCAGAGTGACCATCACTTGGGTGGCTTCTAACTTGACATATCACAATTCCATAGCTAGACATGCTTGTCGGGGCCTGGCATTTGGGCACCACCAGAATGATGCCCAATAAGTAAAAAGCATAGAATAAATATTCAAGGCCTTGGAAGAAAACTAATCATGCCAAATTTGACAACTATATCTGTTACCTGTTCCTGAGGACGTGAGAGGTAAAAGTATATCAAAGAAGGCATTTTCTGCAAGGCACAAAGCCACTAGTTCCCCAGAGCCACTGCTGAGTGACTCACAAGGCTCTCTAGGAAAATGCAACAGTGGCCTCATCATGTCATTTCTCAGCCTGACCATCACGCTAAGGAGAAATGGACATCTTGATTAATCCCATGGCCATAGATTCATGGAGTACCAAAGGAAAGGCAGGTTTTAGAAATTCATGTCTGATGAGCATACTAAAAGTCAGTCATCCCTTGTACCTTAGACATAACACCAATTGCTAGGAGATGGGAGCCTCATGGAGAGGGACGAAAGTGAACATCTAGTAGAAATCCATACACACAAATGGAAAAGCCAGAATGAACAAGCATTTATATTCCAAATACTGGCTCACTCTTTCAGCTGGTGTGACTGACATGCACAGTGCAGCAGCAAACACGAGACAGCCCAACATGTGGCGTTGGAAGGGAGCCGCTCTGTTCCAGCAGAACAAAGGCCATCACAGTGCCTGCTATCCTGAACCAAACCAAATAACTCATGGGTGAGCCTCTGCTGCACTTCAAAATATTTAAGGATTGAGTCCTCAAGCCTATCACCTGGACAAGAGGCACAGGGGATGTCATTTCCTTCAGACCACAGTTCCACCAATGAAGGTAAAATGAATAAGTTTCTTAAACAAGGAAGAGAAGTTCATGCATGGCAAGGCCCACCTCTGGCCAAAGTTCAAAATTATTAATCTGGTATTCAATTTGTGAGAGGAGAATAAAAAGAACCTTCCTAAGGAAAAATGTCCAAGCTTGTTTGTAATTTCCTTTCTGAGAATGCAGACCATGGCTTCTTTGCAGGGTTCAGGACGCAGACAGGTGGTAAAACTGGGGCAAATAACAGAATTTTCTTTGTTTTGTGAAGGAAGGCAAAGAAACCAGTTTCCATGTATTTCAGTTGTACATATTTGGCACTTTGCTTCAGGTCATTAAGGGGTGAAAGGACTGTTCTTTGCATGAAATGCATTAGGGAGAAAAAAAGGACCTTGCTAATCTTCATCTAGTCTGTCCCTACAGGACTCTCACAAGCTACACGCAGTCCTGTAATTGCCCTCTAGGACACCACTGTGTCAGCCATCTTTGAATATCCTCTACCCCTCTGTTGAGCAGTACCCTTCACAAGACCCCAGGCCTGTGCCAGAATCTGCCTTCTCTTTTGATTTTCCTTCCTCTGAATTACATTGTTCCTTGTGCCTTATCAACTTGGGAGACCTGAGTCCCAGCTCTCTGTTTAACTCTACATGTATCTGCATGACATGGAACTGATATGTGATTAAACGACTGAAAGAAAAGGGAACAGTTCTGGTGTCACTATATTGAAACAGATTTCAAATGAAATTATTGTCCAAATTTTAGGCTATTGTTCATACAAATATCTGAGAAGCAGGGAATAATAAAAACTGAAGTATAAAAAGGAAGATTCTTAATCTTCATTCTTGAAGCACAGAAGCTAAGGGTCTTAACATACTGGCCTTTTGATGAGAATATTCTATTCAACTTCCAGGGTTTTTTTCAGACCAATCAATAGAAAGGTCAAGTTCCTTCAGAGCTCATATTTGCACCCAAAAATGTAATCAAGGCTTTTCTAATCTAGATGGAAAACACTACTTAATTAACACAGCTAATGGAGTCAGATTCTTTCTCCCATTAAAAGGAAAAGCAGTTAATAAGACTGTTCCTCAGAACCCCCACAGGCCACCTTGTGTTACTTTTGTGTGCCAATGGAGACACCATACTCCCCAGACTCTGCCTCCGGATGAAAGGAAGGCATGGCAAACTTGGAATAACCAGCTACAAGACCTGGGCACCAGGGGCAGACACAGTTTCTTTTTTCCCCTTCTTCCTCAACAAAGTGGCTGGGGTTCGAGGGCAGGAGATTCACTTCCAGTGGCATCCACATCCAAACTCTTTGTAAGGCCAGGGTCCTCTGACTTCACCTACAAATTCACCTACAAAGCCAAGTCCGCTTCCGGTACTCACACAGCAACAGTAGTTCTGCTGCTTATAAAATTATGCCCCAACTTTTCCCTTTGTTCTAGCAAAAGACTTCCTGTGAGAAAGCAGTAATCCTTTAAAGCTTTCCAGTGCAAAGGTCTCTCCTGGTTTGTATTCCCCCATCCCAATCCCCAGAGGAGAAGCTCAAGCACATCACAAGGCATGTCTTGGTTCCAAGATGCACTGGGGCTCAAGACTTTCTTTCCTGGTGAGGAAAGAAAACTGGTCATTTGAACATCCTTTCCTGGGATCTGTCTGAAGTGTCGACAAGCAGCAAAGATGAATATTAATATGCCTTCCATCATCAAAAGCTATTGCATACCCAAAGGATGATAAATATTTTAATCAGTTTTCAGCTTGTCTCGCGGAAGTCAGTTTATTCCTCAGGGATTTCCCTAGTTCTGTGCCCAAAACCTGTCCAGTACATGCCGTCTTCGCTACATTTTGAAATTAACCACAACCAAGTTCAAGCTTTGCAGAAGAAGTCACTTAATTTGGATATGATTTTACACTATGACTTTTTTTAAGAGTAGGTAAACAAAACAGGAAGGATGCCAACAAATGAGACAAAATAAGACTTAATTTTTAGCAGCACTGCCAGTCAGGGAAACTCATAACCTACTTCTCTCATTTAAAAAAAAAAGAATCACATATTTACATAAGTTGTTTGCCAGCAATTGCTCAGTCTTCTCAGCTAAAAATGCCATGGGCACAAAACAGGCTTCTGTGCTCCCAATACCGAATGAGGAGGAGGAGGAGTTGCTAACAATGTTTTGAGGTATTGTGAAGGCCCACCAAAAAGACTGCTATTAATTAGGAGGTAATAATTTAGAAAAAGGCCTAGAGCTCTAAAGAATGTACTTAAGGGCTGAAGAGATGGCTTAGTGGTTAAGGCACTTGTCTGCAAAGCCAAAGGACCCTGGTTCGATTCTCCAGGACCCACATAAGCCAGTTGCACAAGATGGCACATGAGTCTGAAGCTTGTTTGCAGTGACAAGAGGCCCTGGTGCACCCATTCTTATTCGTATTCTCTCTCTCTCTCTCTCTGCCTCTCTCAAATACATACATATTTTTTTAAAAAGAGAATGCATTTGAATCTGGGCTGACCAACAGAGGTGGGGGAGACTGTAACACTGACTTCACATCAAGTCTCTCACAAGAAGCATGTGCTGAGCACCTACTGTGTACTAGTCAGCATCCTAGCAGCTAGGAAATCACCGTGACGACAACAGACAGCTTTCCTGATGTGCTGATGGGACCAGTGTCTGTAGACGCAGACAACACAGAAATGCATAATCTAATGGTGAGTGGTATGGAACAGGGCAGAGCAGGGGAAGGCCCTCCTACTGTGAGGGTGAACTTGGTCTTAGAAACACTCTCAAAGGAACACACAAGCAGAGAGACCTGAATAAGAAAAGCAAGTGAAAAAGAGTAAGATATTCCAGACAGAGGTGAGAGCAAGTATGAAGGCCCTGGCAGAAGTGGCTAAACGGCTCTAAACATGGACAGCAGCTCACGGGGAAGGGGAAGGGGTAGCAGGGAAATGCTGTTACCCACCACAAGGAAGCTAAGTTTCTGAATGTGAGGGGAGGCTGGAACCAGGAGCATGAAACGTGGCGGCTTACAGTCTAATAGAGCTTGCTGACAGTGGGCAGGGTAGCCTAATGGAAACCTGAAGGCTGCTCAAGATGATGATTTTCCAAGCTGATGGCACAGGGGATGGTGGGAGTGGATTAGGTGAGGCATATATTCTGAAAACAAGTTTCTAGGACTCTTGACATTTTAGCCTGGGTGACTAGGCAGTTAAGTGTAAGACACAGAGGAAATGGGCAGGGATTATAGGAATTTGGTTCCTTACAACTGAATGGCTGAGTATGACTCATTTTCCCATCTAATATTCAAGTGCCCAGAATATGAGTCTTCAATACCAATGGCATATTAACTTGTTATAGAAATTGGCATGTCCCACTATTCCTGTCCTTTAAGAAATTGTTAAAACATGAAAAGTTTATATCATTAAATAAGATACAAAGCCTCTTAATCCCATGAGAGCTGTTAAAGAACACCTGATACATAATTTTCTAATTCCTCAAATTAACAATAGTTACGTAACGGGGCTATCTACTAACACAGCCATCAGGACCACGCCTTTCCTACCAAAGCAGATATGCCGAAAGCACAGGAGCTGAGTTCTGAACACTGTCCTCTCATACCACATTTTCATTTGAAGGCTAATTTTGTCAATCAATCAAAACCAAGCAGGAGATTATCTGTCTGAGCCTTTGATACACATCAAGGAAAAATTTACAAGCGAGCATGTCACAGGTGGTTCCAAATGGGCTGAAGTCGTGCAGAGAAACTGCAAAGAAGTCAGTCATAATTTACTTGCTGGGAAAAGATGGAATTACAAATATACTTCACCAGTGACCATGGAGGTACTTTCATGAACACAGCAAAAGAACACAGCAGTTTCCTTCCGTTACAAATAATGGGTCATTATTTTTCAGATGTCAATGAGGAAAGAACAGGATGATGGTTATATTGCCCTTAATGTATGGAAGAAGCAACTTAATGCATTCCCAGAGCTTTCTGGGAACTCAGTCTTTGGCAATTAGGGCACATTTCTCCATAGAGGTATTTTTACAAAATAATGGAAAGATTTCCAACTCTACCTTACTGAGTATTTAACCTACAGTGGGTAGAAAATTACAAGAGCAGTACCATGCCCCAAATTACTGTAACTCCCTTTGGTTTCTGGACAGAACTCCAGCCTTAAAGACAGGAAATTAAAACGAGAGGGAGACTCAGTCAAATGGCCCATCAACAAGGATTCCCAAGCTGAAGACTGTTCATATCAACGTCCAGAAGCACTGCTGGTGACATCTTCTATATGCATTTTACATTTCACAAACGTTTCCTAACATCAAAGCAATGTCCTTCAGAAGGTAAGGGTTTTAGGGAGCACTCACTAGCCAATGTGGGGAAGAGACCGACACTCTGAATACTGCTGTAGATAAATGGCAAGGCATCCGGGGGGAATCTTGCTTCCCTTTCAAAACTGTTTTTGGTATTTTAAAACATTACATCATTCTTCTATACTGTGATTCTTCTAGGATATTGTAAAGGTTTTTAAAATCAGGTAAAAAGCAGGGCGTGGTGGCACATGCCTTTAATCCCAGCACTTGGGAGGCAGAGGTAGGAGGATCGCTGTGAATTCAAGGCTACCCTGAGACTACATAGTAAATTCCAGGTCAGCCTGAGACAGAGCAAGACAAGACCCTACCTCAAAAAACCTAATAATTAATTAATTAATTAAAATCAGGTAAATTATGGACTACAGCTAAATTTAACATTCCTCCCCACACATACTAACTTCTCTCTCTCCCTCCCCTCTCTCTCTCTCACTCTCTCTCTCTCCCTCTCTCTCGCTCTCTCTCTCACATCAATCCTAGAAGGAAGGAAGTAGACCTTTGTTTTCCTGTGTCTTTCCTGGGAAAAATGGGAATTCCTGACATACCAGTCTAGCACCCAAGTTTCTGAATTCACATCTGAGTGCTGTAGTAGCTTGCTTATAAAGCAACTCAAAATAAATCCCAGCAACCAAGCTTACCACATTACCCCAGGGAAAAGTGGTGGGACTTTTGCACCCTTTACATTGATTTGAGTTTTAGTGTAGCTAGAAACATTTAAACAACAGCATTCATATCATTTTTACACACAGAGTGTGTGAAATCTGTGTGGGCGTGCCACATATGCATGCATTCAATGAAGGCTAGCAAAATTTATCTAACGTTATGTCAAGGCTGAAAGTGAAACCCTGCTTGTTTATTCCGGTTTTTCTCTCCACATGCTAACAGTAGCTAAGGGAGATGGCAAGGCTTTCACTTGGCAATGCTGAACTCCTGTCACTTGTCTCCCCGTCTGCGCCATTTCTAGCCTAGCTCCTACTGTGTGCCATAAGGAGGTGAAGGCAGTATGAGTCTCTGCTCCTGGGGTGTGCCAGGCAGCTCCTAGCACTGGGCACAGGCACGGCTTGCTCACACAGCCCACAGAAGGGTTAAGCACAGAAAGTCCTGCCCACTGGTCTGCTCTGATGTTCCTGGAGATATTGTCACTGGATGTATCCTCAGTAGAATTCTATTCAACACCTCTGTCTTTAAGTACAAAGCTGTAGGCTGTAGCAGCTTTACGAAACATAAGTATCCCTTTTTTCTGCTGCACAGTATCTGTGTGTGAAATTCTCTAAAGGGGTTTAAGTATTTACCCTGAACACTATCAGAAGGTTTCTAAATTTTTCCTTATCCAGTTGCAAAAACACTTCAAAGAGAATCACAAACACAGTCTTTTGTGCTTCCCATACACATTCTGTTTTGGAGGCTTAAGCCTGAATTCTCTTGGAATTGTAATTTTTTTCCCAAAAAGACAGAATACACAACACTTTTTTCTTTGATTGATGACTAAATCTGCAACTAAATGAAAAAAAAATGAGAGAAATTCAGTAAGTCATCAAAAAGCTTATTAGAAATTCATTATTTCTAGGTTACATGTAAAATTCCTCTCCTAAGATATGTTATTTCAGTAGAACAACACAGCTGTGGAGAGCAGGAGTGACTGGGTGGGCAAGGAGGCAGAGACCCAACTTCAGTGAACATGGTTAGGTCCATCAAAAATGTGAGCCAACAATTTTAAGCTATTATGGCTGAATGTGACTTGTTTCTTTATTCCAAATTTCAAAAAACTAAACATAAAGGCCCTAAAACAGTGTTCCATTCAAAAATGGGAGATATGAATTTAAATCTGAATTTAAAATCACCAGACATCTTGTACCAGATCCTAAATAACTATATAATACACACTGCTTCTAAATTAAGAATGTTAATCCTGGAAAATGGGAGACAAGATTATGTTAACACATATAACTAGGTATGTATATGAATACTAATGGTGAGGGGGGATATATTTTTATACATATGATTCCATCATTGATATGGGCCATAATATTCTAGTCTATCATTTTCTTTCACGTGTCCCCAAGAGTCTTTAATCTAGAAGGAAATTTTAACATAAATTCAGCTAATTGAGCTATTATCCACCCAATGGCAAATACCAATACACTCAATACATATTAAAGTATATGAACAAGTAGCCTGGTTCTTATATTCAGTTATACAGAATTTAATCTACAGCACTGTAGTGATAGCTTCATTAACCTCTCCAAAAACAAACACACTGCTCTTCAGCTCCCTCATTTCCTGTGACTGTGCAAGCCACAGAGGACTCATCCATACGGCTTCCCTGGATGATTTACACAGGCCCAAATGACAAGGAAAGAGGTATGACTCATCTTGGAATTAAACTATTATAAATAACTTGTCAGGGACAACCTTTACATTCTTAAGTACATTTCTCTCTTAAAATTTTAACAAGATGCTAGTTACGTTATTCAATAAAACACCCACTCATTTTCCACATCTCTCTGCTCTCCTGCGCCAAATCTAAACATAAATGGGCAGAATTAAATGTAGCCTATAGCTTACCTAGCATAATTATATGTTCTGTTTTACACTGCTTCAAAACGGATACATTAAAATAATGCAGCCTTGGCTCCCACACGCTGAAGTCAATAAAGGTTATTAAGGCCAACTGCCATACTCGGTACCCTGCTATGGCAGCTCAAGGAGCTGTCAGGGCAGGAAACAGCTAACAACACCAACTAGGGCCCACATGTTCTTCAAAAAGGAAAAGCAACAACAACAAAGCATGAAGAAATTTCTTTCCAGTCCATAAATCACCGGTCCTTTTGAAAGTGTTTAACCTGGTATCTCTGCAAGAAGACTTCCATTAGATTACACCACATGAATTTTTTTTTAAGGTCAAAAGGAAATGAATAAATGTCATCAATTTAGAGGCTTTCACACCTAACATTCTTTTCAGTATCACTGTGAATTTGATAGTGTTAAAACATTTTTATAGGTAAAATAAATGTCAGTTTTGCAAAGAGCGATACCAGACCCTGAGAGACAAATGGCCTATCCATTGAATCTCAGGCTAAAGGAAGACGTCCTCACCTCACAAGAGACTTCAGCTTTTCATAACCCTCTCTACCCAGAAAGCAAAGCTTGTACAGCTTCTTTCAAATGGTAACTCTCTCTTACCCTGAAGAGCCTCCTCACAGTATGATGATCTTGGCTGGGGGAGGAGGTTATTTGAATAGTGCTAGAGTGGTAGGTTACTTCATGAATGAAGAGCAAAAGGACAGGAAAAGTGGACTAAATTCTGGCATGGCTTTGAAAACATGGGGGTGGGGGTCAGGTTGTTAATGGCTCAAAAAAAATTCACAATGCAATATTCTGGGAAAATGTGATATTTTATCTGAATGTCATTCAAATATAAGGTTTAACATTTACATCACAAGACCATGCACAGAGTAAAACTGTCCTCCAGGAGACAAATGGCAAGAATAAACAGTGTAATAAAGTGTGCTTGCTGGGACATGGAATGGGCAGCAGAGGCTGGGGGAGTGCGAGACAGCTAACTAAACTTTTTGAAATATGTGGCTGGTTATGACATGTGAAGCAATTACCATTAATGGAAGAAAAGCTATTTCAAAACTCATTTTCCACTTTCCTCAATCCTTCCTGAGACTACTCCTCACAACCACAACATGAAGAAAGAATACAAAGACAGAGAGAAATTGCAACATATGTCTCTTCCCTGGTCCAGGCCATCAAAGGTTGCTTTACACATAAGCAAAATCGGGAAAGTAACGCACACATTCATTGCCTGAGGTTTTTTTATTTTCTTGCTGGAAGAGATTTCCGAACAGACAAAAATGCATTGATTAAAGAAATATTTCCACAACATGCACATGGTTCTACAATTCAAAAAAGCATAAAGATAACAAAGAATCACTTGTCTAAAATGATAACAATTTTGAGTGATACATTCCCAGAAAGGAAAGTCAGAGCATTCAGAAATGCCCTTTGGATTAGTCTAATTCTATAGAATCCAAATGCACAGCAAACATTGAACTTCCACGTTAAATTGCTGTTGAATTTGTTAACCCACAACTGATTTCCTGTGTTATGGAATCTTGGAGATTATAGCTAACCTGAAGCAACAGGGATAGTGCTTGACAGTTACTGGGACATTTGTATGCATGTTCCTGAAACGCTAGCATCTTGGGGCCTCCAACAAGCAGCTCAACATTGCCCCCTGCTGCTTGCACCAAAAAAAAAAGAAAGAAAGAAAGAAAGAAAAAACAACCTTGGAGGTGGATGACAGAGTAGGAATCTCCTCAGCCAATGCCATTTTCACCCCAGTACCCGAATACCAGATGGCATTGCACGGAGAGCCACAGAGCCACGGGCTTTTCCAAAAATTACTCTCTCCTGTCTCTTCCAATAGTAAGAAACAATTATGAATTTGTTAAAAGTTCTTTTAAAAAAAAGGCTTAAAGCAATGTTTTGACTTAATTTAAAAGAACCATGTCTTTCATCTTGGCCCAAACCTTAACTCTGCTGATAATGATCTTCCTGTAGTGTGCATGCAGGGCAGGCACTAGACCACTGATTGATGGTGACAAGCTTAGGAATGCCAAGCCAAGTACATGGAAACACACTCTGGAAAATTCCCCACATTGCTACTTACTCTTTTTATTTTTTGTATGAGAGCTATAAAATAAATAGAAGACATTCCCTGTAACTAGCATGCCATCGTCACAAAATAGATGTGTGTATATGTGATAGATAGATAGATAGATATCTTTAAGTGAATTTATAACAAATATCACTGATATGTTCATAATACTACAGATTTCAACCGAGAGAAAAAAAATCTCCAAACAAAAGTAATGAAAAGATATTTTAATTTTAAAAAATCACCAAGTTCTTTTCTTATTGTTTGTTTTCCAATTCTTTTTTGGTTTTTCGAGGTAGGGTCACACTACTCTGGCCCAGGCTGACCTGGCATTCACTATGTAGTCTCAGGGTGGCCTCCTACCTCCTACCTCTGCTTTCCGAGGGCTGGGACTAAAGGTATGCGCCACCATACCCAGCTTTTTTTCCAATTCTTCACTCGAAATTTTTTCAAATTTCAAAGTCAGGTGGAGAGAACATCAAGCTCAGCGAGGGAGTCTAAAGATGTGTATTCAATGGGCAGAATGAGAATTACGTACAGTGGTAACTTTTTAAAAAATATTTTATTTATTTACTTGAGAGAGGGGAGAGACAGAGAAGGAGAGAGAGAATGGGCATACCAGGGCCTCCAGCCATTGCAAAAGAACTCCTGACACATATTCCACCTTGTGCATCTGGCTTACATATGGGTGGTAGGGATACCAAAAATCAAACCTGGAAGCCGGCTGTGGTGGCGCATGCCTTTAGCACTGGGGAAGCAGAGGTAGGAGGATCACCACCAGTTTGAGGCCACCCTGAGACTACATAGTGAATTCCAGGTCAGCCTGGGCTAGAGCAAAACCCTAGCTGAAAAAAACAAACAAAATCAAACCTGGGTCTTAAAGTTTTGCAGTCAAGTGCCTTAATGGCTAAGCCATCTCTCCAGCCCGTGAAAATTTTTCTTAATCCGAAGCTGCATGTGTATCATAAAACTAGAACATGGGCTGGAGAGATGGCTCAGTGGTTAAGGTGATTGCCTGCAAAGCCTAAGGACCAGGGTTCAACTCCCTAGTATCCATGTAAAGCCATGTGCACCAGGTGGCACATGCAACTGGAATTCATTTGAAGTGGCTAGAGGCCCTGGCACACCCATTCATTCTCTGTCATAAATAAATAAATAAATAAATAAATAAATAAAACCCTTCTAAAAAGAAAAATACTGTATCCTCTAACCAGGCTCAACATAGAAACAGTAGTAACTAAGCAGAGAAGGGAATCTTCATTACTCCTGTTCCAGCATTACAGTGCTCCATTTTATAGTAATTCAGTCTCTAGAAAATTTGAATTTTGTGATAATATTAATATACTATAAAAGAAGGACTGTAACATTCCATTCCTAGGTCCAGGAAAAGACATGGCTTCGAGATCTGAGAGATGTCTGGGAAGCAAGGACCTGTGCATTCTGACTTACCTTTCAAGCTGAGGGCTTCCATTATTATAAAACAGGGCTAATGATAGAGTCCATGTTAAGTGTTATTATCATCATCATCATAATAATACATATGAAGGCAGGGGGCCACTTGGCAGTGACAGTTTTAGTATGAGTTATAACGGAGACTTCATAGTTATATAGTTAATCTCCAAACTCACCAAATTTTATATATATATATGTCATGTATGCATTAACTATATGCATACCATGCACACAGCTTCGATAGCTTCCTGTATGTCAACCGTACCTTTACAAGGCTGTTTACAAAACAAAAGTAGGCATTAGCTGTGACTACCACTTCTGCAGATTAGTTCACTTTTGCTAACACATTTTGCATTCTGGGCAGTGGCCCTCTCCAGAGTTTAGCAGGCTTTTATCACCTTTCTACTACATTCCAAATTCAACTGTTTGGAGGCAGATCAGTGAGGCAGTGAATGTCAAAGACCCTAGAGCAAGCCTTCTGAAGTTCAAACCCCAGCTCCCTGACCTAATAGCTATGTGACCTTGGGAAAGTCATATAAACCCTTTGGGCTTCAGTTGCCTCCTCCTCCTCCTATGTAAAAGTGGGAGAATATTGTTTCTACTCCTTTATGAGATGTTCTTAAACATTTAATAGGTTTAGCAATGAAACATGTGGGATAATCTCTGGTACTTAGTAAGTGCAATATGAATGTTTGCTATTGTCACTATTTTCTAAGTTGAGACTTCCTCAAGGGGCTCCACTTGCCTTCCAGCTGTTCCTCCCCGTTAGCCCACACTGGAGGCATGCTAGACATCCTCACTCTGGCCTTATTTTACAGAGATCACAATATTCCTCCCCAGCTGCCCCGTCCCAATCCCCCTCCTCCTCATCCATGGTCCCCAAAACCCACACCTGAAGGCTCTCAGCAGTCCCAGCTGCAGTGGTTTGAACTTACTACTCTGTCAAATTGTCATTTTTTTTAAGTTCTATTACATGATTTTGTTTTCACCAGTGTAATATGTAGTGATGTCCATGTGTATCTGCTTGTCAAACTGCTGGATTGCAGTTGTTAAGAGCACAACCTCTGGAGCCAGGTGGTGTGAACTTCCATCTCACACTACCACTGACTCAGTGACCTGAGGGAAGGCATTAATTTCTCTGCACTTTGGTTTTCACATCTATAAATTAAGGCCCATAGCAGCACTTTCTGTATCCCTAGATGTAGAAAGGTCACTGTTCTAAGAATATAAAAAGTTGATACAAGGAAAGCCCTTAGAATACTGTCTGGCATATAAAAAAGCAAAGAAATGTTAGAAATTACTGTTACTTTGTTCTCATTGCCAGATCTCAGAAAATGCCTATCACAGTGCCTTTTACGTAGAACATAATGTTTACTGAACTAAACTAAGGTTGTGCTGACAAAATGCTGGCTGCATCCATTACCTTGCCAAAATCACTGAATATCATTGGATTCACTGTATACACACTTGCTGGTGAAAATCAGGCAGCTGAGGCTTTGTATAGCAAAGCACCCCTGAAAATGCAGTGGGCCTCGCACTTACCACACTCTCCATCTTCTTCCATAGTCCCTCCAGCTGAGTCATGGGCTCACACCACCAGTCAGTGCATATGCTGTATCGATTTCCCTGAAACCAGAACTGTCTCAGCCACTCAAACTCCACCTGTGGACCAGAACAAGAAGGTGGTGCTTATAGTGTCCTTGCAATGGACAACCAAGGACAGTGACTTCCCCACTTAACTCCCCTCTGGAAACTTCATAGCCACCAGGCGAGAAAAGTGAGAAAAGCTTGGCCTAACCAGTTCCCAGCATACCTTGGCATCTCTACAGCATTTCTGCAAAGCCAAGAAAAGTCTGAAAACTGACTTCCTCCTAGAAGATGATCCAGTTCAATTACATTTATTAGACACATGCAAGGCAACTAAAAAAAAAAAAAAATCAAGCAGTAATAAATACTACTATCCTAAAATATAAGTTTCTTACACTATGGAAGAGGGAAAGACATAACCAAACCAATATGCTTTAAGTAAACACCTTTATTAAAGGCTTTATTAAAGCATGGCCCAGACAGGTATCAAGAGTACTGATTTCCAAGTTCCTCAGATTTGAAGTAAAAACTTAACCTAGGGCCAGGAGGATCTGGGGAATCTCTCAGCCATATAACCAACAATTTACAATTAATATACATTCAATCTAAAAAGCCATTCAAGTCGTCACTTGTCAACTCAATGGCTAATGACAAAACGTAAAGAGAAGCAACGATACCTACCACTGGTTTGTGTTCATCCCCAGAAAACTGCTGAACTGCTGTTTGCCACCACAGCATTCCTCCTCTTTTCTAGCCAAATCTTGTAACCCACCATCATCCAGTGCACCCACAGGCCCAGTCCCCATGCTGTAGACAGAGATCTAGTTCTATCACTAAAGGTAAAATTAGAAACCCAGAGTTAAGCCAAACATCCCTCCCCATTTCTAGGTTGGAGAGGAACAGGTACATGTTCAACCAGAACAGGTCTCAAGACTGAAAATTACAGGAGGAAGGAAGACTGCAGGGATTTTGCTATCACAGGAGGAGAATGAAGTCCACACAGGAGGAAGCAACTGTAAGATGCAAAGATGAAAACCAGGTCCTGCAGACACCAATGGACTCTTGACCAAGCTATTTATGAACACATTTTTAAATTATGCCAAATAAGCCTCAGCTTACTGATCTTTGCAACTGAAATAATCCCAGCATGTATAGATGAAAGGCTGGCTAACACTTTATAACCTTAAGACATTTTCCCCTTATATATTTTCTAAGTCTTCAATTGCTTGTCTTAAACTTGAAGAATCTTGCCATCCTTTATCCTAAAGCTCCTTTTACCTTTGCCCTCTGAAGAAATGTACAGCAACCACAGCTTTGCACTGGGCTGTCTGACTTTGCTGAGGTGATCACATTCCACATACTGATGCTGAGCTATTATAATTGTCACCTGCAACCATGGAGAATTCTTTGTTTATTCATACTGAACTTTCATGAGGCAAACAAAAGCAACTTGTGAAGACAGAACAATGGTGCAAATGGCTCAAGTAAGAAACTGGAGAACATGAAATCATGAAAAGGATTTAGTTTACATTAACTAAATGTTTGATATGTAGAACTAATTTGTTAAAGCTGTTTAAATAAAATGAAATAAAGCAAAAGAGGAATGCAGGCAATATTAAGACAGTTGCTAAGCCTTATCTATGATATTAAAGATAGTGGTTAACATAAGTAAACTTTCAGAAAGGAGAACGAATATGGACATAGTTCAACCAGAGAAGATACAAGTTTAACAACATATGATTATGAGAAAAAAGAAAACAAAAATGCATCTTTTAATTGATTTTACATGCAACTGCTCTCAATAACAGAAATGGTCCTAGGCCTTATGGTAAGAAGAGGCAAAAGGTCTCAAAAGGTTTTCCAACTTCTGAGCTCTTATTTCCATCAAAGAGACAAAACTTGTGAGCCTTGACAATCGTGGTCTCCAGGAAAAAAAAAAAAAAAAGACAGCTGTCTTACACAATAGGTCCATCAACTTATCAGGGTACCTCAGAGTCAGTACTTCAAGGAATTAAAGCTCAGAAGCAGAAAGAAGGGCCTCTTGGGAAACTCTATCATAAGACACGAAGAAGAGTATACTGGCAGATTCTACCATCAGGAAAGAAGAAAAGTGTGCTGGGGACTCTACCATCAGACAGGAAGAAGAGTGTGCTGGGGGACTCTACCACCAGACAGGAAGACGAGTGTAGTGGGGGACTCTACCATCAGACAGGAAGACGAGTGTGCTGGGGGACCGTACCATCAGACAGGAGGAAGAGTGTACCAGGGGACCGTACCATCAGACAGGAAGAAGAGTGTACCGGGGGACTCTACCATCAGACAGGAAGACGAGTGTGCTGGGGGACCGTACCATCAGACAGGAGGAAGAGTGTACCGGGGGACTCTACCATCAGACAGGAAGACGAGTGTACCAGGGGACCGTACCATCAGACAGGAAGAAGAGTGTACCGGGGGACTCTACCATCAGACAGGAAGAAGAGTGTGCCGGGGGACTGTACCATCAGACAGGAAGACGAGAGTAGTGGGGGACTCTACCATCAGACAGGAAGAAGAGTGTACCGGGGGACTCTACCATCAGACAGGAAGACGAGTGTGCTGGGGGACCGTACCATCAGACAGGAGGAAGAGTGTACCAGGGGACCGTACCATCAGACAGGAAGAAGAGTGTACCAGGGGACCGTACCATCAGACAGGAAGAAGAGTGTACCGGGGGACTCTACCATCAGACAGGAAGACGAGTGTGCTGGGGGACTCTACCATCAGACAGGAGGAAGAGTGTACCAGGGGACCGTACCATCAGACAGGAAGAAGAGTGTACCAGGGGACCGTACCATCAGACAGGAAGAAGAGTGTACCGGGGGACTCTACCATCAGACAGGAAGACGAGTGTGCTGGGGGACCGTACCATCAGACAGGAGGAAGAGTGTACCAGGGGACCGTACCATCAGACAGGAAGAAGAGTGTACCAGGGGACCGTACCATCAGACAGGAAGAAGAGTGTACCGGGGGACTCTACCATCAGACAGGAAGACGAGTGTGCTGGGGGACCGTACCATCAGACAGGAAGACGAGAGTAGTGGGGGACTCTACCATCAGACAGGAAGAAGAGTGTACCGGGGGACTCTACCATCAGACAGGAAGACGAGTGTGCTGGGGGACCGTACCATCAGACAGGAGGAAGAGTGTACCAGGGGACCGTACCATCAGACAGGAGGAAGAGTGTACCAGGGGACCGTACCATCAGACAGGAAGAAGAGTGTACCGGGGGACTCTACCATCAGACAGGAAGACGACTGTGCTGGGGGACCGTACCATCAGACAGGAGGAAGAGTGTACCGGGGGACTCTACCATCAGACAGGAGGAAGAGTGTACCAGGGGACCGTACCATCAGACAGGAAGAAGAGTGTACCGGGGGACTCTACCATCAGACAGGAAGACGAGTGTGCTGGGGGACTCTACCATCAGACAGGAGGAAGAGTGTACCAGGGGACCGTACCATCAGACAGGAGGAAGAGTGTACCAGGGGACCGTACCATCAGACAGGAAGAAGAGTGTACCAGGGGACCGTACCATCAGACAGGAAGAAGAGTGTGCTGGGGGACTCTACCACCAGACAGGAAGACGAGTGTAGTGGGGGACTCTACCATCAGACAGGAAGACGAGTGTGCTGGGGGACCGTACCATCAGACAGGAGGAAGAGTGTACCAGGGGACCGTACCATCAGACAGGAAGAAGAGTGTACCAGGGGACCGTACCATCAGACAGGAAGAAGAGTGTACCGGGGGACTCTACCATCAGACAGGAAGACGAGTGTGCTGGGGGACTCTACCACCAGACAGGAAGACGAGAGTAGTGGGGGACTCTACCATCAGACAGGAAGAAGAGTGTACCGGGGGACTCTACCATCAGACAGGAAGACGAGTGTGCTGGGGGACCGTACCATCAGACAGGAGGAAGAGTGTACCAGGGGACCGTACCATCAGACAGGAGGAAGAGTGTACCAGGGGACCGTACCATCAGACAGGAAGACGAGTGTGCTGGGGGACCGTACCATCAGACAGGAGGAAGAGTGTACCAGGGGACCGTACCATCAGACAGGAAGAAGAGTGTACCAGGGGACCGTACCATCAGACAGGAAGAAGAGTGTGCTGGGGGACTCTACCACCAGACAGGAAGACGAGAGTAGTGGGGGACTCTACCATCAGACAGGAAGAAGAGTGTACCGGGGGACTCTACCATCAGACAGGAAGACGAGTGTGCTGGGGGACTCTACCACCAGACAGGAAGACGAGAGTAGTGGGGGACTCTACCATCAGACAGGAAGAAGAGTGTACCGGGGGACTCTACCATCAGACAGGAAGACGAGTGTGCTGGGGGACCGTACCATCAGACAGGAGGAAGAGTGTACCAGGGGACCGTACCATCAGACAGGAGGAAGAGTGTACCAGGGGACCGTACCATCAGACAGGAAGAAGAGTGTACCAGGGGACCGTACCATCAGACAGGAAGAAGAATGTGCCGGGGGACCATACCATCAGGTAGGAAGAAGAGTGTACTGGGGGACCGTACCATCAGATAGGAAGAAGAGTGTACCGGGGGACTTTACCATCAGACAGGAAGAAGAGTGTGCCGGGGGACTGTACCATCAGGTAGGAAGAAGAGTGTACTGGGGGGACTTTATCATCAGACAGGAAGATGAGTGTACCGGGGTACTCTACCATCAGACAGGAAGAAGGGTGTCTTCGGGGACTCTGCCATCAGACAAGAGAGTGAAGGCAGAGTCCCTGCCATCCTAACAGATAAAGCCTTGGAATTCCCCCTTCGATGGCTGATAATCCTCTGAAGAGATGTCAAGGTTAAGAATCAGAATTTGAGCCGGGCGTGGTGGCGCAGGCCTTTAATCCCAGCACTCGGGAGGCAGAGGTAGGAGGATCGCCGTGAGTTCAAGGCCACCCTGAGACTCCATAGTGAATTCCAGGTCAGCCTGGGCTAGAGTGAGACCCTACCTCGAAAAAAAAACCAAAAAAAAAAAAAAAAAAAAAAAGAATCAGAATTTGTTGAATGGTCCAGAAAAGATGGTGGACTAAGAGCTGCCTCCCTGAAACCTGGAGGAGGGGGAAAGACATCATCTGATGGAGAGGATGAGCTTCAACCATGCAGAGCAGCCACAGGCCAGCAGTAAACAGGAAAGAGGGGTGGCACTGAAAGAACTATGCCTAAGTGAACACAGCTGCAGCCACACAGATCAGCAGGCAGGGAGGGAAGCAAAAGCCTCATCCAAGAGGTGAGCCAGGTGACCCTGGTGAAAGAAACTGACCCACAGGTTCACGAGCCTCAACTCCAGAAGGAGGTTTCGTGGGACATATTCCTCCTGTGGATGGGTCGGCAGCTGACAGCAACCCCACTTTTTCATTCCATATGGTATATGGTTCAGCAGGCAGTGGCTAAGTACCATCTTGAGGGCGAACCCATTGTTTAAAGCTGTGCTATTCTGGAGTCCTAAGAACAGAGGACAATCACAAGTTACAAGACCTGAATTAAACTAACTACCAGAGCCTCAGGGTGAGAAACAGGCCTGAGAGGCAGTTGTGGAAGGCAAAAGAGGCTCAAGATGAGAAGGCACATTATGCACACAGTGGAAGGCTTGGCTCAGGCAATGAGGTGCACAGGAAAAAGCAACACTGCCCTTGGTGGCTGGGAACATATCTCATCAGTGGAGAAGAGCTCTAGAGTTTGATCACCCTGAGCCTAAGGTAAGTGGATGGAGCACCTCTGAAGCCAGCTACCTGCTGTTCACTACTGCAGTTAAGGGCTTGCAGGCTTCAGAGGAGTAAAGGATACCCACAGCTGCATCCCACCAGTAGAGGAATCACTGTGTAGGTTTGAAAATGGAAAGGCAAGTCCTCTGCCAGAACAATCCCGTGCACTGTTTCCTTCCTCCACTCTCAATGGACTAGCAAGATAACACCCAGAACATTGGACACCCCCAGGAGTGTAATCTTGAATGTCTTCACTTCTGGAGAAGCTGCTCAAGCTCACAGACTGCAAAGCTAAGTATGGCCAGCAGAGGCCTGTGGTATGCAATGAAAGGAAGCTACGAAAGTGAAGACAGCTTTGACAGACATTCAACACTTGTCCAATACAGACTCGGCACCAGCCTAAACCACAGGAAAGACAAGAGTCCACAGTTCAATGTCCTCAACCCATGCATATAACTTGACAGTCTTGAATTTTCAAGGACCCAGAAAGAGCTTTTTGCAGTGACTTCTTGTTGCTAGGAAAAAGCACACAAACAAAAGCAGCTAATGGGAGGAAAGTATTTACTGTGGCTTACAGTCTCAAGGACAGGTTCCATGACAGGGGAAAGCATGGCATGAGCCAAGGCACCTCAACGTTCACCTCCAGTAACACATCTTCTCCAGCAAGCTTCCACCTCCCAAGTTGCCACTAAGCACCCAAAACACATGAGTTTATGGGGGGAACCTGACTCAAACCACCAGAGCTGCTCCAACACTTCTCTCTTTTATGCCCTTTATGCTTGCTTTTTTTAAAAAAATATTTACTTTTTACTTGAGTTTATATTTACTTTATATATTTAAACTTTTAAGTTTTTATTCCTTTTCATATAGTCATCTATTTTTTAAAAGAACTTTTTTAATTATTGAGAAAACGTTTTTTTTCTTTTTCTATTAACTTTTTCAGCTTTTTAAATGTTCTGGCTCACATGTTTCTGTTTCTCGCTCTCTGTGTGTGTGTGTGTGTGTGGGTGTGGGTGTGGATGTACGTAGACAGATTCTCACATAACCTAGGCTGGCCTTGAAATGCTATGGAGCCAAGGATGATCCTGAATTTCTGATTCTCCTACCTCTATCTACTCAGTCCTGGGAATACAGATGTGTGCCAGAACACCTTGTTTTTGCAGTGCTTGCAATCAAACCTAGGACCTCATGTATTCTGACAAGCACTCTACCAACTGAGCTACATCTCTGGTCCTTACTGTATTTTTAAAAACTCTTTTCTTTTTGTTTGTTTTTTTTAATATATTTAATCATTTTATTTATTTATTTATTAGATACAGAGGGAAAGACAGAGAGAGTGGATGAGCCAGGGCTTTTAGTCACTGCAAACAAACTCCAGATGCATGTACCATGATGTGCATCTGGCTAATGTGGGAACTAGAAAATCGAATCTGGGTCCTTATGCTTCTCAGGCAAGAGCCTTAACCACTAAGCCATCTCTCCTTTCTGTTTTTATTGAGGTAGGGTCTCAGTCTAGCCAAGGCTGACCTGGAATACGCTATAGTAGTCTCAGGCTGGCCTGAAACTCACAGCAATCCTCCCACCTCTGCCTGCTAAGTGCTGGGATTAAAGGCTTGTGCTACCATACCTGGCCTAAAACTATTTTGACTTACTGATTTTGTAAAGCCTTCCGGCTTTTATTTTCTCCTTCTTAAAATTTTCTCATTCTATTTTCATATTACCTCATTATTAGAAAATCATTTTTAGGTTTTTGTTACTATTTCTCATCTCTTAAAATTTCCCCTTCCCATCCTTCCATAGCGTTTCCCTGATACTTCCCCTTCTTTTTCTTTTCTTATTTAACCTTGTCCTCCATTTACACTTTTCCCTGACTCCTTCCTTTATTTCACTTACTATTTCTACATTAACCCTATATAATGTTTAGCTTCATAGCACATTCTACATTAGTTCTGCCATTTTCTGTTCTATAGTCATTGGCAATATATTAGAAGTCCATAATTTACGTTAAATGTTTTCTCTACCTTGCATGGTTTGATATTGTCTCTGTGATAGCAGTTTCTTGCTGAGTGGAAGTGGAGATTGAAATATCAAAAGTGGCTTCCAATATCAAGATCCACCCCTCAAAACACAAAGATATATCCAAACCAACCAATGTATGAATTGCAACACAAAAGCACAATAATCATGAGGAAGCAAGGCAATAGGACTCCTCTAAATGATAACTACTCAACAACTGAACTCAATGATACTGAAATGGGTAAAATGTCATATGAAGATGTGAAAATTTTTCAATAAAAATAATCAGTGGCCTGAAAGAGGCCAAAAACATGTAGAAAATTATTCTGAGAAAAAAATAGAAATGTTCAAAATGAAAGCTCAGTGAACCAGACAAAAATCACAGGGAAAGGCATCAACAATAAATTAGCAAAGCAGGAGATGGAGAGATGGTTTAATGATTAAAGCCACTTTCTTGCAAAGCCTGATGGCCTGGGTTTGATTCCCCACATAAAGCCAGATGCACAAAGTAGTGCATTTACTTGGAATTCATGCACAGTGGCAAGTCCCTGGTGTGCAAACACATAAGAATAACAACAGATCTTTCATCAGCAACCCTAACATCTGGGAGAGCAGACAGCAATATACTTCAAGCTCTGAAATCAAATAACTGCCCAACAAAATTTTTATACACAGCAAAGCTATCTTACAAAATTCATGAGAAAAAAAGAATAATGTATGACAAGCACACAAGAAGGTAATTCATGACCATCAGGCCAGCACCATGGAAGACTCTTAAAGTGATACTATACTGAGAGGAAGAAAAAAAAAGTCTTCATCACCAGAGTGCAGGAAAGAATAAATTTCAATAGAGAAACAGATGAGCAAAGAATTGCTAGGAATGAATCAATCATTTCCAGCAAAGAAACAATCCAAACAACCAGAAAAATAACTACACAATTATAGGAATTAGTAAGCATCTCTAAATAACACCCTTAAATATAAAGGCTCCCTGTATACCAACAAAAAGTTTCAGACTAGCTGAGTTTAAAAAACAAGAACCAACTCTGCATTATCTCCATAAAACACACTTCACTGGCAAAGACACCCAAAGATTGAGAGTCAAAGGATGGGAATATCAAGCAAAGGGAAGCAAACAAGCTGGTAGTTGGCTCTTTTCTTAAAATAAGGGAAATAAAAAATACTCCCAGCTGATGGACTAAGTTAAAAACAATCTTTCCTCAGAAATTCCTCAGGGATAGGAAAGTTGCATAGTGATCTTTGCACAAAATCTAAAATTGTCAAGCATCAAGATACAATTACAGAAGAGCTTAAAAAAATCAAAACCTGGGCTAGAGGGATTGTACAGTGGTTAAGGCACTTGCCTGCCAAGCCAAGGGACCCAGAGTCGATTACCTAGGACCCATGTTAGCCAGATGCACAAGGTGGCACATGTGTCTAGAGTTTGTTTGCAGTGGCTGGAGGCCCTTGCTCACGAGCCTCCCTCCCTCTCTCTCTCTCTCTTTCTCTCCTCCACTTTCTTTCTGTCAAAGAAATAAATATCTGGGTGTGGTGGTACATGCTGTAATCCCAGCACTTGGGAGGCAAAGGTAGGAGTATCACCATGAACTCAAGGCCACTCTGAGAATACAGAGTGAATTCCAGGTCAGCCTGGGCTAGAGTAAAACCCTACCTCAAAAAAACAAAAAATAAATAATACAATTAAAAAAAAATCAAAACCTGTCATACTGAATGGCTGAGAAAGTTCTACACTTGTCAGGGGCAGTGTCTCCATCCTTTCTCCAGAGTATATTCCTCAAACTCCAGTCCACAAAGGATCAGAGCTGGGTGAAATAAAAGGCAGCTGTCAGGAGAGCAAAGGCATATTGGAGGCCAAGACCATTCCATGGGTGACATGAATCCCTCCATGAAGACAAGAATAATAGGAGACAACATGGAAGAGCTCTCTGGAGGTTCTGTCTTTATGTATAACTGAACTCCCTGGTATCTTCCATAAACTCAATGTAAATTCACTGTTATCCCATATTTTAATAAAGTCCAATCCAGAGTAAATTGAAGACCATGAGTTATCAGGAGGCACAAAGATGCTTAAGAGGCGCTGCAGGTTCACAGAGCACCTTCTGCATTTTCAGAGAAATATGTTCATAGGAGTTTCAGGTTCACAACCACAGCCCAGAAAACCATCTCTATAACCCTCTTACCAACACCTGTCTTTCCCACAGAATAGTAAAAAAAAGATCAACCAAATTTAGCTTTTCTCCCAGAAATACTAAGAGAATATATAAAGAGGAAAGAAACAAGGATCTCAGTACAGAGCACTCAGAAAATGTGGAGCAAAGGTTAAAAGATTCTAAACTTGTAGTTCAGTTCTATAATCCCAGCACTCTGGTGGCTGAGGCAGAAGGATGAGTTTGAGGACAGCCTGGGCTACATCCTGAGAAAGCCTGTTTCACAAGCAACAAAGAGGAGGCTGGGGAGATGGCTCAGGGTTAAAGGTGATTGCTTATAGATTCAATTCTCCAGCATCTACATCAAGCCAGATGCAAAGTGGTACATATGTGTGTGATTCCAATGTGCCTATAACATCAGGTGGTAGAGCCAGGAAAATCCAAAGCTCAAGAGCCAGCTAGTCTGACATTTCTTTAATGTCTCAAAGTTCATTTGTAGCAGCAAGACCCCATCCCAAAGACAAAACCAAAGTTATCTTCCAACAGCATGTGTGCTATGGTATGCATGCCCCCAAGGTGCATACACATACATAAAAATACAAAAATTTCAAAAACTCCAAAATCTTATTTCTAAGTCATTACTACCATATAATGACAACTACCACTGCTATAGGTAAGCAAGTAACACATGCTTTTCTTCTGTCATCTTTGTTGAGGCTCTTGATTTAGTGCCAGGTCAGCCACGTAGCTCCCTCATGAGATATGTGCACATGCTCTTTGGGGTTCATGTCTCACATTTGTACTGATTCTTCACTGAGAAGGCAGCAGACCAGGAAGACAGCTCAGGCCCAGCTGCACAGACACTTCTGAAGTCACTTCAGAGCAACTGTGAGGACGATGCAGGTCTGAGCAGAGAAAAGTGAGAACCACATAATGCTACCCACTGTGTCTTCATCCAACAAAAAATGCTAGAAGAACAAGTGTTCACAGTTTACTATTTATTTTTAAGAAAGAAAGTGGGCAATTTAATAACAGAGGAGGACTCTGCTTATTAAGGGGGGGTGGAGTTTCTAAAAATGCCTTCAGTTCCAATGCCTAAAGATTCCCCCATTACTTTGCTAGAAAATATCCCAGACAAAGAAAACAAGCCACTCCTAAACCCAGACACTCCTAAACATTGAAATACTAGAGCATCATTTCATAATTAGCACAGCAAAGGCACATGGGCTTGAAGAAAAAAGAAGCAAACAGCACACTAGGTAGCTACTTGGAGTAGGCTCATTCATTTCACGAAAGAACCCAGGTGAGCAGGCCAGTGCTGGAGCCCAGGCCAGCATGGATGACAACGAACAATTTCTCACACTGAGCCCTGACACAGAATTACAGCTTAAGTAGACAGGATCTGGAAGAAATGAAGACAAGGATGTGGCCATGCCAGCCATACTATTTGGAGTCAAGATCTCTGTACATTCAACCCAGGCTAATCCCCAGGGCTAAGGTTTGTGATGCAACTCTCCCCAGCTCCCTGGCATACTTAGTGTCAAAGAAGCCAGCCACTTTCTGAAGTAGATGGATTTGGATGACAACATACTATTTGTTCTTAAAGATTTCCCCTGTCCATTGAAGATAACCAAGCACCACAGTCAAAATAATGTAGCCTATCTGTTACTAAGCACTGCAATTGCCAAGCTGACTCCTCAGATTGTGCTGTCTTTCAGAGAATAGCTAAATTCTCACATCAGAAATTTGATACTAAGATGGAAATGGATGTCACTTTGCTCCCATGTAATTCAATGAGGTCATCAGGACCACAACTGCATAGCTTTATTGTAGGTCTAGCTATGAGCAATGTCTCCAGTAGAGATGGGTGCAGAGAAAGGGCATTTTCTGGGCATGATGAAGAGCTCTAAGATAGTCATTACCACCTCTACAGGAGGAAACATTGTGCCTTTGCTTCCAGACATTATGATAGCTCACAAGACATTAAAATATCTTCTTAAAGATATTATACATAGGGACTGGGTAGATGGCTTAGTGGTTAAAAGCACTTGCAAAGCCAGTCAGCCTGAGTTCAATTCCCAAGCCACCCATGCAATGCCAGATGGACATATGTTTTCAGTGGCAAGAAACCCTGCACACACACAAACACATGTACAAATCAATAATAATAATAAACATTTATGTCCTTGTGGGTTTGGACATTGTTTCTCTGCTGGTCAAGAGGCATCTATGGCTCCCTATTTTGGTCATAGTAAAAAGGAAAGTCCCTGTCTTTATGAGGACCTCCAAGGGTCTATACAATCTGCTGCTCCTCAGTCTCCTGACAATCCTGTGACCTCATCTCCTACAAGCAGGAGGCCTGTTTCCTCCACTCCCTGAAGAACTCCACAAATACTACACACTCTCTGCCCCAGGCCTTTGTAGCTGCTGCTCTTCTGATTCACATGCTCTTCCCCAGATATCCATGACTCCCTCATCTTCTTCCACTCCTGCTCAACAGGTAGTTCCCCAGTAAGGACACTCTGGTTCCTGCACTCCTCTTATCTTGCTCTGCTTGTTGCTATAGCCGTTAGCAATTTGTAGGTACTACATAATTAACCCCTGTTTTATGTTCCTTGTTTACCATTATCTCCTTATAATAGAATGTCTTTTTCTTCCCTCTATGCCCACTCAAAAGATTGCCTGATATAAGCTCGATAACTATTTCTTGAAAGGATGAACAAGAGCATTATTATAACCTCAATTTCCCATAAAGCCTTCTCATCACATCAAAGAGAAAGCCTGAGACATGTGATTCCTTTTTAATATTTTTCTATTATCTGCTATTTTTTTGTTCTTTTAATAGTTTTTATTTAAGTACTATAACTAACCCACAATAAAATCCACTCATTTGAACTACAGAAGTTAACTTTTTAAAAAATTATGAAATTATGCTACCGTTATAATTAATCTCCTTCTTTTTAAATTTTTCATTATTTATTTGCATGAATGTCTGCACACTCACGCATGGGCATGCCCGAGCCTCTTGTCACTGCAAACAAACCCCAGATGCTTGCACCTCTTTCTATATCTGGTTTACATGGGTGGCTTGGGAATTAAGCCCAGGCCAGCTGGCTTTGCAAGCTAGCACCTGTAACTGCTGAGCCACCTTCTCAGCCTCCTAATCTCCTTTCTGAACATGAAGAAAGAAAACTGATGGCTTATGGTCATTTCCAGGCAAAGGTACCTGCTAGAATATCATAAGGCTGCTCTGTTTCCACTGCATATATCTTAACGGTCAATTGTACTTTTCATACTAGACTTTCACTTAAAGTAGTTGTATAAGGTTTCCCATTGTATAGGACATTTAAGGGAAAAAATGAATTAAAGAAAAGTGTTAGTTAACAATACACATAGCTCAGAGATGATGTAGGAATGGAAAAAGTATTAGTGAAGGCAGAGATCTCCACCTGCTGCTCCTGCAGACACGTAACAGATTTCACAAAGAAAAGGCACAGCATTGCCATTTGCTCTTTGGCCCACTTAATGCTTGGGGGAGGCATTCTTCCCAAGTCTCTGGCAGTGCTGCCTTTTGAGCCAGCCATCAAGTGCTGTGCTGCAGATGCTCACTGCAAGGATGTCTGTATAGGGAACTACCTTACAAGGTAAGGTCAGTTTCTTCCTACAGGAGGGAAGACAGATCTTTCTGCAGACTTGGAAGAGAAAGAGCCTCTCCTAGGGCAAAGGGCAAGGATGCTTACTATTTTCACTAGAAAAAGTCAGGTTCTCTTGGCACATGGTTCCTCCCTATAATGCAGTTCCTTATGGCTGACATGTCACCTGGCCCATTCTGCATGAACCAGCAGAAACAGAATCTTGGAGAATGCAGTGGACTGAATGGGTGCTGCCCTTCCAAATTCTTATACTGAAGCCTTAACCATCAAGGTAATGGCAAGGGTTGGAAAGTAATAGATCTTGAGGGACGAACCGTTAGAACTGGACTCATGTAAAGAAGAGGGGGTCTAAATGAGTCTGTTTGCCCCTTCCACCATGAAAAGTCATCTATGAATCATGAAATACATCATCCTAACAGCAAACCTTGATCCCGGACTTCCCAGTCCCCAGAATCATGAGGATCAACTCCTGTTGTTCATAAGCTGTACATTCTGATGCATTTTGTAACAGTAACTCAAACTGAGGAGATGGAGACATAACACAGAGGCTGAGACTCTGGCTCCTGCCACTCATTATAACAACCTCTGACTCAGGGGCCTGCTGTCTGTAACCAGCTGGTGGCAGATGAACTAGCCAGCTTGTAAGCAGGAAGAACTCTATGACCTGCCCAAGTGCTTGAGAGTCCTCACCTCATTGTGGATTTCTTCTCCTTGCTTCAAAACCGCAGGCTCGAAGGATTTCAAAGAGACATCTCCACCATCCAGGTCAGCGCAGACATTCTGCAAAGCCAACTGGCAACGCTGTAAAATGTAATCCAAGGTGCCGGTTGAGCACTGCCAAGACAGAACCAGAAAGCAAGACCGTTAGTGGAATCCAAGTTTACCACATGTGTTTCTTAGGACTGTTCACAGTTCCCTCTTTTCTGTTCATTCTCCTGCCATTCCCACAGCTCATACTCCATATCCCTAATGGAATTATTACAGTGGCCTGCTCAGCGGCTGCTGGGCTGCCAGCCTGGCCTCATGTAGGCCACTCATCAGGCTAATGGTTGTCTGCATCATGTGGGCCTCTGCTCTCTACGTCAACAGTAGGAACCCTGAGCCTAGGGCCCTCTGTGTGTGCATGTGTTCTACATATCCTATAGTATCTTAGAACTAAATGTAGAAGAAAGTTAATACATAATTATCCAATAAATAACTGATTAGCAAGGAAGTCAAGGACCTTGGCTTTATCTATCTCACGTCCTGAATATAACATTGGGGAAAACAAATAGTAGCCACACGATAAAACTGGTTAAAAAGCAATGGCAGGGGCACTGAAGTTATGAACCCAGAGCAATGACTTTCCCTTTTCCACAGAAAGTGTATGCTAAGCAGGTACAGTCCCTGAGAATGGATTCTTCCCGTAACAGAGAATATGTGGCTCAGGCCCTCAAAGTACACTTAATGGCAGAGCCAGGACTTGGGCATCATCAGGACACAGAGAGCGAATTCACTCCCCTTTGAGTCTGTGAGCATAGAACAGTGGTCGAATAGACAAACCCCTTGGTATGATCATCTGTCAGAAACAGGAGGATGCAGATGGGGCAGGCATCCATTCATTTTGATAACGAAAAGATTTCCTAGAATGATAAGAAGCAAGCTCTCTTGACATATATCCTTTAGACACATGAGCAAAATGTAGCCCTAAAATATTCTCATTTTCATAGCTTCAACTGAGCCCTTGGAAAGAGCTTTACAGACCAATCCTGTGGTATAAAAATTTCTTGCACAGTTATTACTGCCACTTTATGTAAAGTGACATCAATAAGCCTGGGAAACACAAACTTTTGTGCCACAAACAGAAGCTTGATTAATGTGTATTTTAATATGATGACCTGAGCGCAGAGAAAGCAAGGGCAGTGAGCTAGGATTTATTGCATGAAAAAAAATATATAGGTGAATTCTCATTCAGAACTCCCAGCCCCCAAAGTGAATACTTTTAAATGACGTGCTGTCAAGAAAGACATTCTTTAATTCCCAAGTATGGGGTGACCTACATAAGAGGTTAGCAATGGCATAGTCACTTATTTTAGCTAAAGCCTGCAACAATCTAAAGTTCCCATCAATATTGTGACAGTTAAATAAACTATGCTGTAACTTTATTTGTATCCATAAAATGGGAGGGGCAGAATTTTATTTTACTTTTTGACTTTTATAGCTTTATTTGCTATAAAGAACCTATGGATCCTGAGTTTTTTGTTTAATTAATCTTTTAATTCCCCTTTTCATTTCATTGGAAATCTAATTCATGTATCATGAAATTCAATTATTCAAAGCATATAATTTGTTTTTGAGTATTTAGAATTGCGCAACAATGACTACAATTCATTCTAGGATAGTTTTATTATTCCAAAATGAAACCCCTGTCTTTTAGCAGTCACTCTTTTCCATCTTCACCAGCTCTTTTATCTTAGATTAGCATGAATCTACTTCCTCTGTCCACACACACACCACTTCTGCACATTCCAGATAAATGAAATTACATAATCTGAGGTCTTTGCTGACTGGCTTCTTACACTAAGTGTCCTTCATGAGTCACCCATGTCACAGCATGTATCAGTTTTTTACTTTTGCTTGTTGCCAAGTTGACGGGATACCACAGTTGTTTGTCCCTCCACTAAATGGACGTTTGAGCTGTGTACATTTTTTGGCCATTATATTTAAGGTACTATGAGCATTCATGTGTAAGTTTTCATTTCCTTTATGCACATTCATGGCTAAGGCATTAGTGTGCCACATTTAGCCTTCCAAAGAAGTGCCAAACTGTCCCAGAGTGACTGCACTATTGTACCCTCCTTCCTCTTTTTGAACATTTCACCAATACATATACATGTTACTGTCTTTTTGGCCCTATCCATTCCAATGAGCACTAAATGGTTTCGTACTGTAGTTTTGGCTTGTAATCTCTAATGACTAATGATGTTACACACCTTGTGCTTTTGCTTTCAATGCTAGGGATGGAACCTGGGGCTGTGCACATGCAAGGCAAGTGCTCTATGACTGAGCTATACCTCCAGCCATCTTGTACATTTTTGTGCGCTCAGTGGTCATTGGTAATGCCTCCTTTGATATTTGCTTTTCCAGATGGTTCACCATTTTAAACAGATTGTTTTCTCTTTTACTGAGTTGGAATTTTTACATATTCTGAATAGAATTATCCTTATAAGATATATGGTTTGTGAACATTTTATCCCATTCTGTGGGTTGTCTTTTCGCTTTGTTGACATTTCACTTTGAAGCACAAATGTATTTAACTTTGATGAAGTCCATTTTCGCCTTGGCTTACGTATGTTTTTGGTGTTACATCAAAAAGGCCAATGCTCACACTAAAGTAAGAAGTATTCATTGGCAAGTAATTATCACCAGTGTCTTGGATACAAAGTAAAATGTACATCATCACTATAAATATGGCAACAAGAATTGGCTGTCATTTGGTTTCCTCTGGGAAGACAGACCTAGCTGGCTTGAGGAAAAAGGCTCTGACTATAATCTTAGCTCATTTTGAACTTCAAACTAATTGCCTATTCAAAAGTAATTATGCATAAAATTTCAAAAATATTGTGCTTAATCTCAAGAACATTCTGTCATAACTGGAAATCAAATAAAATCAAGAAAAGGTGAAAGTTAAAAGCCAATACACTATCTATTCCTGTGTACCCAGAGAACAAAACAGATTTCTTCTATGATTAAGTAAATGGAATTTCAGAATATGATTTTCTTAACACAATTTGTTTCCTATACATTGTAAATACATAGAAAATAGAAAATAATTTCCTTTGGCAGAGATAAGTCACATGTTGTTAATACTGTAAGAAGGAGAGGACATCTCTGGAATAAGTAAGTAAGGGTTTAAAGTTGTGTGAATTATTTTCACTCTTCTACTGAAAGAAGCAATAATATAAGCTTTAATGTTTGAAAAATAATCTTTTCTTTCTTTGAGTAGTGGAAACAATAATACAGGATAAAAGTAAGACTTTTAAATAAGATAAAAACATAATACTACTACCTGAACCCATTTTTTATTAATTCTTTGTCTATACACTTTTAGACATAGCAATGTGCATATAGTATAGACACAACATATATGTTGCTTCTACTGTTTATACATAAGAATTCAAAATAATCATTTTCAATGTTGCTAACTGAGATAAATGTCAATAATTTCACTATCTGATCACATACTACAAAGGCATCAAGTAAGGGCCACCATCCTTTCAATTACACTTCATAATGACATTGATCATACTGGATACACATCTTTTTTAAAAGTTATTTTTAATGTTTATTATTATTAATGTGGTAGTAGATTGTTTCCTAGGTTGGATGCCTAGTATTAGGTAGCAAGGGATATGAATATCTTATGATACCTTATAAATTTTCCCATACAGTTTTCCAGAAACTGAATCAATTTTGAAAGCTACCAGAATTATACAAATATACCAGTAATATCATGTTTTACCTACTGGCAGGAAAAAGGAACCCTAAAACTGATTTTTAAAAAGAAATCATTTTTAATTGTAAGCCTGTTTACCTAAGAATATCTACAATAGAAGCCAGCACACTTTGTGTTTAAAAACTAGATAATAAATATTTAAGGCTTAAAAGTCACAGGAATGTGTTACAAGTAACATAGCTCTCATGTTGTAGCTCGAAAGCAGTAGTAAATAGTATTTAAGCAGCTGTGTTCCAATAAAGCTTCATTTACAAAAGCAGCCCATTGGCCCAGATGCCATCATTTGTTGACTGACAACAGATAAAACAGAAAACAGGATGATTAAATAATTCACACTATTGGTGATTGCATATAATCAGCAAACTATCATGTAGCTTGATATCAAACACAGAGAATATAAAAATCATAGGTTTGGGGTAATATTTTTCTCCCAACAAAATCACTACACATATTCCTCTCTTTATTTAAAGCTAATTATGTTCAAAATAGGACCTAAAATTAGAAGATATAAGCACAGCTATGTTAATCTGAGAAATGTAAGCCTGGGGATATTTTGAAAGTAACTACTATAGAATGAAACTGGTCTATCTGGAAAAAATTCATTAAAGCTGGGGTGGAACTTTTCAAATTATATGCCACAAGACTCCTCTTGCGAGCTCCTGTGTAAATGTGGTTGCTGTGGGGTAGGCAGTGAAGTTTCTTGCTCTCTCATTTTATTGCCTTCGTTGGTATGGCACCGGCAATTGAATCCAGAACCTAGTATATCCCAGTCAAGTTCTCTACAACTGAGCTATATATGTGGCCCAGGTTTTGTCTGGTTTTACAGTGCTAGAAACTGAGGCCAGGGTTTGGAGCATGCCAGGCGAGCTCTTCCATTTTTAATCTCACATTTTCATTTGCAGCTTCTCCACTTTGGCTGCTTCAGCTCAGCCTGCTCAAAACTGAACCAACTATTGTCTTCTTTATTCTTCTTATTGTCTAACGTCTTAGAAACCTATTCCTGCAAAAGTTTCCCATCCTCTAATCACTGGATATGAAACTCAAAGTCATACCAGTGCGTGGCACATGAAAAAAATATCCAACTACTGCTTGATTCTTCCTTAAAAACTAAATACACCAACAAACCCACTGATAACATTAGGGTATTTAGAGTAGAGTCAGTTCGTCTGTCCATGCATTCATTCGCTCACTCTCATTTTCCTCTCTCCATTCACTCCAATACTGAGTCTCACATTATGCCTCCTACTCTACTCATGGGAATTCCTTTTGTTTTTCTTTCTGTAGCCACTACCACAGTTTAAGTGATGCCCCTATGATTTTCATCTTCATAAAGTTATCTCCAATATGTCAGTAAAGTTGTCAATAGCTGGCACCTGCCAAAGAGCTGTATCTAAAATCTCAGACCTTTTACACCACGGTTCCACTCAGAACCCAACCTTACTTGCCAACATCCATTTGGTACCCAGTCAGGCTGCAGCCACTCAGCATCCCCAGGAAACCCCAATCCACCCGAATCCTAAGATCTACACCTCACTGATGGTTCAACCAATGAGCTCACCAAAAATGCCCTAAAATCCGCTCATCCCTCAAGTTCAATCCCTATACTCTCCTAAAGGCTACCACAAACCACCTCATGTTGTTTGTACATTGTGTCTACACTATTTCTACTCCCGTCTCTAAGCATCTCTTTACACCCCAGGCTGTCCTGAACCTCACAATGTTCCCGCTTTAGTCTCCAAGGAGCTGGGATTGTAGGTTGTGTCACCACTCCCAACTTGTGAGCATCCTGAAAACAATAAACCAACTATTCCTGCTTGAATACGGAAAATCTTGAACACCAGATAGTTCGATAAGAGTTTGCAGAATGTATGAATGAATGAATGAAATCTTTTCTGCAAAATAGCAGCTTTCAGTGAATAGAAATTCTACTAATCAAGATTGATGATGTAAAGTCTCCTGCTTTATGTTCACTCTAGTGAATGAGTAGAAATGGGATAACCTCCCACTAAGAACTTCTGCTGTCCCTTTACACAGAACAGAAAGAAAAGATAGTAGTAAGAATTTAGCATTCACAGTGGTGGTTAACATTCTTTGTTCTAAAGACTAGTCACCATTCTAAAAGATCTATATGTTTTAACTCATTTAATTTTCTTAAGAATCATATAAATTGGATATAATTATTATCCTTGTTAACATATTTTCCCAACCACCTGATTCAACATTGGCCACTAGCCCTCTGAATGCAGCAATCAGGAGCCTATCTTCCAGCATAGATTCGGAAAAATATAAGAAGGGCATACTTAAATCACAGACATCCAAGTGGTTGACAAGAACTGGCCTGTTGGGAGGCTTCTTCCTATACAGAGGCCTATAACAGGAAATTAAGCCTTTCTGAGCAACATCAGATGGTCTGTAAATGTTCAGTTCTCTTCCTTCCTACCAGATCTTAAGTCAGAACTAGCTTGCCAATGGTTTTTACCAATGGAAGAAACACAGCACCAATGATTTATACGTTTATTTGTCTCCTCAACCAAATGTAAGTCCAACCAAGTTGCTGGATAGCATGGTCATGAGGGTGGTTCTCTCTCCCAGGCCTGCCCTGCAGGACATAGAACAGACACTGAGAGATTTAAAAGAGTGAATGAACAGCAAAAGAGAAAAAGAAAAGAAGAAAGAGCAGAAAAGGAGGACTGAATATTTGATGGGCTTGCTGGCACCATGCTCTATCCATGCTCTTTCTGCCATGCAACATCACCAGGAAGACATGGCTCCACCTTACAGACTCATGCAGACTTGGGCTGTAAAGGCCCTGAGCTCCTGCTTCTCTGCTGTCTGAGTAGCCCTTCTGCCCAGCATTCTCACATTGGTCCCCTGGGATCCCTGAAAAGCCAAGCTCTAAGACAAAACACAGAAAATAGGCTGGGAGGGGGTGCAAGGGCTGAGGATGTAGCTCAATGGCAGAGTGCTTGCTTAGCCTATGAAAGGCCCCAGATTTATTCTGCAATAATTAGTTAATTAATATAGACAACAAGTTTTGGGATGAAGCCAACTCTAAGGATTGTCATGATTATTCCCGTGCTCTGTGGAACCCTAGGGTGACTAATACTGGTTTTCCTCACTCCTTAACTTTCCCTTCTGACCCGGCAGCCACTGTCCAGCAGGATTTGAATTTGGCACCCACATGTGGCTCATGAACACAACTGGAGAGCTCAGAAATCCCCATTGATGTCCTAAGATTTATATTCATATGCTTAGAAGTCTGATGGAAAACATTAAGGGAAATGTTGATTCTCAACCACCTAAACCTTGCCACTGGTAACATGGTCACTCCATCTCCTGTGACCACATCTTGTCCCAACTTTGACGGACACACCACCTATAGAAATCCTGAACTAGCAGTATTTGCTTTACAAGAAACATAATCCTGAAAGTAAAATATCCTTTTCCCATGCTGTGAATACACCTTTAAACTGCATCCAGTAGTATTCAGAGCTTAAAAAGCAAGTGAATAAAGTTAAATGGAGGCAATTTTCCTATGAAGTATTCTGCCAAAGCTCCAGGATAACTTGCTCCTTCAATCACTTCTACCATAGTCAAGTAAGTGTGAACCACATTTTATTTATATTTACCTCTGCCACTCGGTGGGTAGAACTAAACCGAGGCTGAGAACCAGCCAATACGCAGTGCTGGTGGGTGGCATTGATATCATCTGCAGAAAAAATACCAACAAAAAAGCCTTTTAAAAACATGTTTATTAGTCAGTATACAGTAGGTGTTTCAAATAAAAAGTAAACAGTAAATTCCTCATTCAAGAAATAATAACCAAGGGATTAACACTTACCTGCTATTCTGCAAACTGCTCCTTATATATAGATATTATATGTATATATGTAATACGTCATCCAAAGCACAACACTTGTATGTGTGTACATAGATAATATGTAAAATATACCATGCAAACCACAATGATGCTATTAAGAATTATCCCAGGACTGCCCTCAGCAAAGATGCCAAATGTAGCCGGGAGTGGTGGCGCATGCCTTTAATCCCAGCACTCGGGAGGCAGATGTAGGAGGATCGCTGTGAGTTCGAGGACACCCTGAGACTTCATAGTGAATTCCAGGTCAGCCTGGGCTAGAGTGAGACCCTACCTCGAAAAACAAAAACAAACAAAAAAAAAAAAAAAAAAAAAAAAAAAAAGATGCCAAATGTCCTCCTGCTAACATGTACTCGTGATGCCTACCCACTCCCAAGTTTACTACTGTTTGTGGACTGAGCTTTTCTCCTCGACCTGACATCTCTACTTCTAGCCATGTCTTTAGGATAAGCCAGAATTCTTTTGTATTATTTGAAGGTAAACATCTTTCATCTCGTTGGCTTTCGTCAACCTGTAGCCAAAGTATCAAGTTTACCCTTAACAATTTTCCAGGCAATAAACAAATCAAGTCATCATGTGGCATGACGGGCTCTCGGGATGAACTGACACCTATGGATTCAGGACTCTGGAATACAGCAGGTGGTAAAGGCATCAGCTGACAAATATAGAAGCATCAGGAAAGAAATCAATGGCTGGTTGTTGTACCTTCTCAGAACTGACATTGGAGGCTAGACAAACTCTGAATCACATCTACTTATGGAAATTACCTCCTCTATTACACAGATGAGAAACAGTATGTCCCTCCACAACATCTGATCTCCCACATAGACAACACAAGCCTCTACCAAGACGCTAAAACAGATAATGACTTAAGCTAAGAGGCAAGGGCCAGAAGACCCCACACATGTAAGACGACAGCCACACTATTACCTCCAAACTTAAAAAGGAAATGCAAATGACAATTGAGGGGTTCCATTCCCAGACCATGGAGTAATGGTGACAAAGTTCAGCCCCTCCCTTAAACAACTGCAAAATAAAGCAAAAATGGGTTTCTGTCACTGGAAAACAGATCCCAAAGAGAAGTGAAACAAAATAAATGAGGCTTATGATTGCCCTGACTTACTTCCTGGAAAGGATATCATATCCAGAGTAGAGAAGGGAATGACATTAGAGGGTAAAAGGCCAAGAAAGAAAAGCTCATTCAGAAGGCAGAATGCTGGACTAGAAGAACCTGGGGAGAGAGAGGGAGAGAGAGAGAGAGAGAGAAAGGGGGGAGGAGGGAGGGAGAAAGGAGGGGAGGGGAGGGGAAGGGTAAGGGGAAGGAGAGAGGGAGAGGAAGAGAGGGGAGAGCGGGAGAGATGGCTGAGCAGTTAAGGCACTTGCCTGCAAAGCCAAAGGACCCAGGTTCAGTTCCCCAGGACCCATGTAAACCAGATGCAGAAGGGGGTGCACACATCTGGAGTTCATTTGCAGTAGCTGGAGGCCCTGGTGTGCCCATTTTCATTCTCTCTCTCTACCTGCCTATTTCTGTATCTATTTTCTCTCTCTCAAATAAATTATTTTTTATAAAAAGTAAAGGGAGTTGAGGAAAAGGGGAGGGTGAGGGAAAAGGAAGGGGACCTGAATTACTGAGCTGTGCAATACGAATGAAAATTCCCAAGGGGAAAAAAAAGCACCAGAAAGCAATGGCCTGAAAAGACCTCAGACTTTACACACAACCATAAACAATGCCTGTTCTCTGTAACCAGAATATTCCTAGCTCCTGGGTTCCTTAGACAACCATCAGCACAGCAGCAAGGCTGAATCAGTTATAGAGTAAAGGTTGTTCAAGGCCCATCAAGCCAAGCTCAAAACTAAGCTTCAAAATTAAGAATTCCAATTATTCAAGTAATTTAATTACTCATAAAGACAAGATCCAGTGGTATTTAAAAGAATGTAACAAAAATCAAGCACGCATACAATGTATATCTAGTCTCTACTGAAATACCAATAGTAGAAAGACATTCACATACAAACATATAGATAGATTATATATTATATACACATCATTCTCTTACATATTCAATTCTTTCCTCATATACATCAACTGAAGCTTCTGAAGATTAAATATATAGTATCTGATATGAAAATCACAGTAAATGATATTAATGGAAATTTAAACACTGTAGAAGAAAAGATCAGCGATCTAGAATATATACACACACCCTCCCCAAAATAAAGGAAACATAAAATACCCCCCTTAAATAAGTAAGCATCTTTGACCTACGGAGCAATAATAAACAGTTTGACTTAAATGGAACTTGAGTCCAAGGGATCAGAGAATAACTAAAAAAATAAAAAATAAAATCTTCATGATGAAATAACCAAAGCCTCGTCAAATATGACAGCAACCAAAGGTTTGGGAAGACACAATGCTAAAGAAACCTGAAACAAAGTAAAATAAAAGCAATGTACATCATAATAAACTTTTTAAATATGAGTGATGAATAGAACGTAACAAAAAAGGAAATATGTTGACTAGAGAGGCAAAGACTAGAATAACTGCAGACTACACCAACACCAGAGACAATCAGGTGAGATATATTAAATACTCAAACGAAACTCAATCTAAAATCCTAACCCAAGTGAAAATACTTGAACAAAATTAGAATGAAACGTACTTCAGAAAAAGAAAAAATCTATATCCACATTAGTATTGTAAAAATTGTTATACAAAAATTTCCAGGCAAAATAAAAGTTTAATATCATAAAAAATATAGATTTGCCCAAAGAAATGAAAAGTGGCACAAATACTGTATTAAAATCAACAGACAATTTAAAGTTAAAATAATAATGTGCTATGAGATTTATAACAAAAAATAGAAGTCAAGTACATGTAAATAGCATACAGGAGAATAGGAAATAATCTGTTATTTTAAGACGCTTACAGCATAGAAAAAACAGTGTAATAATAGTGGAAGGTACATTTGATGAAGATGCATGCTATGAACCTCAGACTAGCAATTCATATACATGTAACTTTGTGACTGCCTACCCTTTAATCAATCCACAAGGGACATTTGGAGACATGTTTTTGGGTCACACTGAGAAGGCAGCAGTGCTACTGACATCTCATGGGGAAAGGCTATGTTACAATTCATAGCTCCTCCAACACAAAAGACCCAGAGCACATGTTAATACTGCTAAAGTGAGAAATCCTATCGTAAGGAAACCTATGAAAAACAAAGTAAAACTGAGAAGCCAAAAGTAGTAGCATGCACAACAAGAAGACTATCTAAAAGCAGGAAAGGAAAAGCAAAGAACATGTAAAACTATTAAAACAGGATATGAAACAAATATCACTCTATTTACACTGATCAGGAAAAGAGTGAAAATCAAGTCAGAATCAGAGAAAGACCATTATAGTCCTTACAGACATGGAATGGACAAAGTGGGATCATAATGAATGACAATAAAATTTAAAACCCAAATGAAACTAACAACAAATTCCTTGAAAGACAAACTACTAAGCTTTCTCAAAGAGAAACATAGCCAGCCAGCAATAGTCATAAATCCTATTATGAAAAAGAATTTTAGATAAAATTCTTTCCACAAAGAAAACTTTAGCCCCAGGTGGGATTCACGTTTGAATTTTAATAACCACTTAAGGAAGAAGTAATATCTTACCTAATAGTCACTACAGAAGAACAGATCTGGGCTGAAGAGATTGCTCAGTGATTAAGAGCACATGCTGTGAAAGCATGAGAACCTGAGTTCAATTCCCAGCAGCCACATAAAAGGCCAGCCATGTCAGCACATGCCTATAATCCCAGTGCTAAGAGTGGGGGACAGAAACTAAGGATTTCTGGGGATCCCTGGTCAGACAGTCTAATGAAAACAGGGAGGTTTACTGAGAAACTCTGTCTCAGGAGAAAGATGGAAAAGTGATAGAGGAGGCCCCTTGACATCTTCCTCTGTTCTCTGCATGGGGTACATTCATCTGCACACCATGCAGACACCATACAAAATGTACTACACATACATATACACCTCAATAATGATCAATATAAAAGAAGAAAAAGGGCAGGTGTGGTGGCACACGCCTTTAATCCTAGCACTCGGGAGGCAGAGGTAGGAGGATTTCTGTGAGTTCGAGGCCACCCTGAGACTCCATAGTAAATTCCAAGTCAGCCTGGGCTAGAGTGAGACCCTACCTCAAAAAACCTAAAAATAAACAAATTTAAAAAAGAAGAAAAAGAATTAATATAATCATTCAAAACTGATCATAGACCTAAATGTATGGGACCATCTCATAAAACCTGTAGAATAGGAGAACATCTGAGACTATCCAAAGCCAATATGACTGACTCTATGTCTCAGACACTGTAAAGTTATAGTGGCAGACTGGAGGTCACTGGACGGAATAACTGCAAAGGGGCCCAGAGAACTTTCTGGGATGACAGACATTGTCTATATCATGTGTGTGGTAGTAGCTACATAGATCTACACATTTGTTAAGACTAACAAGTTAAAGTTTACATAGGTGGGCATCACTTCATGTGAATTAATGTAAGTTCAACCTCAATAAAAGCTAACTTCAAAATTATGAAACCTTCCATTTCTAGTCTGGCAGGTAAGGATCTAGGAAATTGTCACTTCCCTTAACAGTCAGTAACAAAACTGAGTGATCAACAAGTCACCTAAGATCCTTTAGACAAGTGAGACTAGGACAAACCACAGCCATCAAACATGGGAGAGAGAGAGAGAGAGAGACAAGCTTGACATAGAGAACCCCAACTTCACAGAAGCAGGAAAACAGAAACAACGGAGGTAACCAGGCCCAGCCAGGAAAACCTGAACTATAATTAGACAATTGGTTGGATTCAAGGAGGTCAAGGCTGATGCTTAATAGTACAGGAACAAAGATGGCGCTCACACTTTTGTGAGTCTTATTCCCAGAAGTTCCTCCAAGTTCTACCAGTGACCATGAGAGAACAATATCTTGCTTCCCACAGGAGGAGGGAAAATGAACCACTGCTATTATCTATCCTGCCCCCAACAGAAATCACTCTTCCAGAACCTTGTCTGTTGGGGTTCATCAGAGTCCAACAACCCTGGGGGGAAGAAATACCAAATCTAGCCAGCTCTAGCCTTCCTTGTGGGAGAATGAAAATACCAACTTCAGTACCATCTACATAGGACAGAAAATATGTAAGTTAAGTGTAATGTACAGAAATTTGGTACATTGTTCCAACTAAGAATGGGGGAGAATACTGAGATTCACTTGTGAAATTAACAATCCTGAGGCACAGGTTCCTTAAAAGAATAAGACCCAATCATAAGATCATAGACTATTTCCCCTTACAACATACCTCACCACCTTATTAAGGCCTATATAATACAAATCTATTTATCCAGTATGCCAGGTGTACCCATGGACTTAAAAAGTACAAAGGACTCTAAAAGGCAAAAAACACAGCTTAAAGAAGGAGCAAAAATCAGAAATAGTCAGCTATGACAAGAATGTTAGAATGATCAGACCATTAATTTTTAAAACCTATGATTAATATGGTAAGGGATCTAAAGGGAAAAGTAGACAACATGCAAGAACAGATGGATAATGTAAGCAAAGGGATGGAAATTCTAACAATCAAAGAGAAATGCTAGAGATCAAAAACACTATGCCAGAAATGAAGAATGCTTTTGATGGGCTCATTAGCAAACAGGACATGACAGAGGAAAGATCTCAGAGCTTAAAGATATGTTAATAGAAACTTCCAAAACTGAAAATCAAAGAGGAAAAAAGACTAGAAAAAAAATAGAATATCCAAGAACTATGGGACAACTACAAAAGGTATAATAATATATGTATAATGGAAATAATATATGTATAATGGAAATACCAGGAAAAAAAACAGACTGGATCAGAAGAAAATTAGAAACAATAATAACTACGAATTTCCATAAATTATTATCAGACACCAAACTACAGAAGTTCAGAAAACATCAAATAACATAAATGCCTATGACAAAATAATGTCCCATACCCAGATATGTCATACTGTTTATTTTTAATTTGTTTTGCTGGGATTGAACTCAGGGCATGCTAAAGCATATACTCCAACACAGAGCTTCATCTTCCTGTTAGCATAGCAGATTGAAGCTTTGGAAAATCAAACACAAACAATCTTATAAAGAGCCAGAAGCAGAAATAACATTATCTATAAGGAACCAAAAGTTAAAACACATGCACACACACACCTGACTTCTCAAAAACTATGAACATAAGAGTAAAAAGTAAAATATTTATTGTTGACAATAAGAGATCCATAATCTAGAACTTCATTCCATGGGAAATTATGCTTAAAAGGTAAAGGAGAAGTGATAACTTTTCAGGCAAATAAAAACTGAGGACTGGAGAGATGGCTTAGCAGTTAAGGTGCTTGCCTGCAAAACCAAAGGACTCATGTTTGACTCTCCAGGTCCCACATAAGCCAGACGCACAATGACACAAGTGTGCAAGGTCACACATGAGCACAAAGGGTGCATGCACCTAGAGTTCAACTGTAGTGGCTGGAGGCCCTGGCATGCCAATTCCCTTCCTCCATTGCATAAAAAAAAGGCAGTCCATTGGCTTTGCCTCAAAACAACACACACACACAGAAGAAAAACACCAGAAAGACTGCAGTTTGTAGACTAAAGAAATGTTAAGCCTATCAGAAGGAAAATGATATAGCAGAAACTTGGATCTACATAACGAAAAGAAACATTACACAAGAAACAGAGGCAAAAAATAAAAACTATTGTGTTTTATGAGATATTGTTCAAACAGACAATATGTTCCCCATAAAAGAAAGATATTCAATAATATATGTATATACTTATATATGTCCATGTGTATTGCAATAAAATGATGGCAAAAATTAAAATTAAGAGGAAGGGCTGGAGAGATTGCTTAGTGCTTAAGGCGCTTGTGTGCATAGCCAAAAGACCCAGGTTTGATACCCAGGATCCATGCAAAGCCAAAAGACCCAGGTTCAATTCCCCGGGACCCGTGTGACCCTTTAGTGGGTTGGGGACAAGATTGCCTGATAAAAAATGAGATATTCTACTAAATTTGAATTTCAAAGCAACAACATAATTTTTTTAAATGGTAAAATATACATAAAGTAACTTTTTCCAGTACTAACAATTTTAAAGTATTTTATTCAGCGGCATTAAATATAGTCTTGGCATTGTGCAACCATAACTGGTCTTCAGTTTCAAAACATTTTCATCACCCCAACAGTAACCTGCTTGACAGTCACTTCCTACTTCCCTTCCTCCAAGCTCCTAGCAAAAACCAACTCATTTCAGTCCCTATGGGCTTGCATATTTGGCACATTTCATACTGTGGAATTACACACTGTATGACCTTGTGTGTCTGCCTTCTTTCATTTAGCATACTGTGGTGGTTTGATTCAGGGTCCCCCATAAATTTAGGTGTTCTGAATGCTAGGTTCCCAGCTAATGGAAATTTGGGGATTAACATCTCTTAGAGGAAGTATATTGTTGGTGGTGGGCTTATGGGTATTATAGTCAGTTTCCCCTTGCCAGTGTTTGGCACACTCTCCTGTTGCTTTGTCTACCTTATGTTGGCTAGGTGGTGATGTCCACCCTCTGCTCATGCCATTATTTGCCCCTGCTATCATGGAGCTTCCCTTTGAGTCGGTAAGCCAAAATAAACCCTTTTTTACCAAAAGCTCCTCTTGGTCGGGTGATTTCTGCCAGCAATGTAAACCTGACTGCAACACGTACCATGCCCAAACCTCAAAAAAGTAAAAAAATAAAAAAGTATCACTGATATGCAAGTAAGGAAAAAAACAGGCTTGAGGGAATGGCTAAACTGGTAAAGTACTTGTCATGGAAATATGATGAACTGAACTCAGGCCCCCAGCACTTGCATAGAGGCTAGATGCTGGTGGCACATGACTATAATGTCCAGTGCTGGGGAGGCAGAGACAAAAGAATCCGTGGGGTCTGGTTGTCTAGCCAAACTGGTGAGCTCCAGGTTTATGAGAGATACTGTTTCAAACTAACGTGGATGGAAAGAAGTTGAGGAACAAATCTGATGTCAACTTTTGGCCTTGATACCTGTGTGCACACACATGCACCTCCTCACACGTACATGTGCCCACATACAAAGTAAAACACACACACACACAGATATGCACACCACATACATACAAAAAGCAAAGAAAACAAAACAGAAAAAAACAATCATATACAATACTCAGTTACGAACGGCAGAAAGAGTAGAAGATGTAAATAGAAAACAGCTGCAGAGATGGCTTAGCTGTTAAGGTGCATGCCTGCGAAGCTGAAGGACCCATCTTTGACTCTCCAATACCTATGTAAGCCAGATGCGCAAAGTGATGCGAGGCTGCATATGTGCACAAGGTCACAGGTGTCTAGAGTTCAATCACAGTGGCTGGAGTTCCTGGTGCGCTCATTCATATTCTCTCTCTCTCTCTTTCTCTCTCTTTCTCTCTCTCTCTCACCCACTCTCACTCTCTCTCATTAAAAAAAAAAAAAAAAAAAAAAAAGGCTGATCTAAAAACTAAAGAAAGAACAATGGAAACAAAAGGCACAGGAACAGGGTTACTCTTAAACTCTATCAATAATTAGTGGTACATATGCACCTACCGCCAATGGGAACCCAGCGCTGGCTATGAGGCGGGCACTGTGCTTTCAGACGACACACTTATATAAAACACACTCACTGCACAGGTAAAGCTTATCAAGTGGGGTTATATGGGAATAAATGGCACAAGTGTGGTCTTACCCCCGCTGTAGAGGGAAAAATCAAACATTCCGGTTCCAGTTCTAGCTCATTTCGTCCTCGGGACGAATCTTACACTTTAATGTCCTCCTTGGTGAAATTACAAGCTCAGTAGTTCCAACAAACTCTTGAGTTGAAGAAAGGGCAAGAAATGAGTGTGGAGTTCTTTGCCAGCAAACAATGTACGGCTACAGACTGAATATAGGATAAGTTTTGCGTGTTTGTATATGATATTTCAGAGGTTGCCTCCTGCATATTAAAATGAATCCAAATACCACTTTAAAGAGCAACAGATCAACAAGTCACTGGACACATGAAGAAAAATAAAATAAGATACAAATTACTAGTATCAGAAATGAAAGAGATGGCAATACTACAGATCCAAGGACAGCAAAGGGATAATAAAGGGATATAACAATGATCTCTATCACACTACTTTGGTAGCTTAGCTTAAGTGGACTAATTCCTTAAAAAATATAATTTTTTTCGGGCTGGAGAGATGGCTTAGTGGTTAAGCGCTTGCCTGTGAAGCCTAAGGACCCCGGTTCAAGGCTTGACTCCCCAGGACCCACGTTAGCCAGATGCACAAGGGGGCGCACACGTCTGGAGTTCATTTGCAGTGGCTGGAGGCCCTGGTGCACCCATTCTCTCTCCCTTTCTCTATCTGCCTCTCTCTCTCTCTCTGTCTGTCGCTCTCAAATAAATAAATAAAAATAACAAAAAAATTTTTTAAATATATATATAATTTTTTCAATTTCACACAGGATTAAATAATACAAACACACAATATAAACACTCCTATCTTTATTAATTGATTCAACAATGAATAACCTTCCCAAAGCCCAATCAATATTCACTATTATGTTCCACTTAACATCTATGAAAGAGATTATAGCACTTCTTCACAATCTTTATCAGAAGATAAAAATAGGCCCGCATCTCTCTAACACTGATTCCAGACAGCACTGCAAGAAAACAAAGTGCAACTCTAATGAACAAAGATGCAAACATCCTCCACAAAATAGGAGAAAACAATTCAACTATACATTAAAAAATTAATCACAGCCGGGGGTGGTGGTGCATGCCTTTAATCCCAGCACTTGGGAGGCAGAGGTAGAAGGATCACCGTGAGCTCGAGGCCACCCTGAGACTACACAGTGAATTCCAGGTAAGCCTGGGCTAGAGTGAAACCCTACCTCAAATATATATATATCTATATATATTTTTTTTCACTACAGCCAATGGGGATGAAAGACTAGTTCAATATTTGAAAGTCAATTAATGTGATGCCTAAAATCAATAAACTAATAAAAAAAAAAACATGGTCAAATCATTAGATACAGAGCAACTCCGTGAGCATATGTTCATGATTTAACAACTCTTAACAAGTCAAGGATAGAAAAGATTTCCTAAACATAGTATAGAATCCAAAATACACACCCCAAACCAAAAACCTCCTACAGCTGAAATCATTCTTAAGGGTGAGAAAGTAATGAGTAAGATCAACAATATTACAAAGACATCAGGACATCTCTCACAAACATCACACAGGAAGCCCTATTTAAGAAAAGAAAAAAACGTAATACAGGGCTGGAGAGATGGCTTAGTGGTTAAGACACTTGCCTGCAAAGCCAAAGGACCCAGCTTCAATTCCCCAGGACCCACGTGAGCCAGATGCACAAGGGGGCACATACCTCTGGAGTTCATTTGCAAGTCCATTCCCTCCTTCCCTCCCTCCCTCTCTCTCTCTCTCTCTCTCTCTCTCTCATAAATAAAAAATAAAATATTTTAAAACCTAATACAACAAAAAGAAATAGAAGGTATACAGAAGTAATAAATCTTTCCTTGTTCATAGATGACATGAGCATTTATGTAAAAGAAAAAACAACTAAAAGAACTGGCAAAAAGAACACCTTCTGTAACTAATAAGCCATTATTCAAGTCTACAACATACAAGGCTAATATTTAAAATTACTTTCCCACTTCGCAACAATGAAAAATTAAGTCTGACCTTAAAACATATTACAACAAATATTAGCTTACTCATAATGAATAAGAAGACACAAACCTATGTGTAAGCTCTACGGCTGGGGGTTTATCACATGGCAGAGCATATGTTCAGCATGCATGATACACTGAATGTTATTCCCAGCACTGAAAAGTAAAATAAGTACAAGATCTATATGAAGAAAACTACAATTATGAAAAAAATAAAGGAGAACCAATTGTATGGAGAGGTGTCCCATATTTATGAAAAGGAAGACAATATTGTCAAGATATCAGTGAATCTCAATTCATTCTATAAATTCAACACTATTCCAATCAAAATCCAAGCAAGATATTTTGACAAACTGATTCTGAGATTTGACTGGAGAGGCAAAAGACCCAGAAAAGCTAGAGCAATAGAGAAAGAATAAGTCTAAGAATGAACATTACTTGACTTAAAGATTTTAGTATAATGCTACCTAATGAAGACATTATGATACTGACAATAATAAATATACCCAAGAAACAGAACTAAAAGTATCAAAATAGACCCACATAAATAAAATAAACTGGTCTTTGAAAAGGGAGCCATCAAATATAATGGAACCAAGGCAGTATATATGTTAAACAGTGCTGCAACAACAGGATGAACATGTGCACACACTTGTGTATGTGCACACACTCAAAGGAATTTAGATAGAGACTTCACAACTTGTGCAAAAGTTGACTCAGAGTATAACACTGTGGTCGTTTTGAATGGAATGTCTCCATAGACTCAGGTGTTTGTGACTGTTAGCGCCTACCTAGCGCAGCATTTGGGAGGTGGAGCCCTGCTGGAGATAAGTGTCACCAGAAGCAGACCTTGGGGTGGAGTCCAGCCCTGCGGTGTATTCTCAGCCAGCTTGAGCAGACTGCTCTCATTCTCTCTGTTGTGGATGTATGATGAGATGAGCCAGCTTCCTCTGGCATGATGAAGCTTCTCCTAGAATCTGTGAGCCTGAAATAAACTCTTTCCTCCCATTACCTGATTTTGGTTGAGTGTTTGTCCCAGCAATGAGAAGGTAACTGCAACAATCACATTCAAGTGTGAAACTTCAAAACTATGAAACACCTAAAGATTACAAAGGAGACAGGCTGAGTGATCTTGGATATGATGATGACTAGAAACAACACTAAAGATGTGAACATGAAAAGCAATACTGGAATTTTGGAAAATACAAACTTCTCTGATCCAGACACCATCAACAGAATGAGAAGACGAGCCACTGACTAGCAGAAAGTACCTGTAAATGGCGTATTTAGTGAAGGACTAACAACAAACAGTTAAAGACTCTTAAAACTCAGTAAGAAAGTAATTTGAATAAAATGAACCAAAGTCCTACACAGTCCCCTCACCAAATAAAAATAAACTTTCAAAAGATGTTCAACATCATATTTGACCAGGGAACTACAAATCAAAACTCAAACTTAAACCCAAAGGGACAAAACGGCCAGAACATGAAACACTGACAAATGCTGGGAAAGCTCTGGAGCAGCAGGCGCTTTCATTCACTGCTGGAAAATTGAACTTAACACTCCCTGTCTCCTACCATGTAGCACCCCGCACCATCTCAGGGCTCCACAACAAAAAGGCCATTACCAGACAGGATCCCCTGACCTTGCACCTTCACCCTGAGCTGAAATAAACTACAGTCAGCCTGCCTCAAGTATGGAAATCTGAATAATACAAAAGAACACTGAGGACAACCCAGAGCTGATACTGGAAGACTAATGAGGAAGCCGACGACAGTGTCCTGGATTCCAGTAAGAGAAGATGAGCAGTGATCTGCTTCAGAAAGCTTCAGGGAAACACACTACCTGTCAGTGGACTGAATAAATGAAATAAGACAAAAGAATGAAATCAAGAGCAACTCTGGTGTTCCCAAAGGGGGGAAAAAAACTGATGGAAGGGGAATAAATCACAAAACATTAGCAAATGCCACAAATAATATTACAGAGAGCAGCTTGAAACAAGGAAGAATTCATCAGTGAAATATCTGAGAGTTAAACACAAACAGAAATACAATAATAAGAGAACCAAAGCTGACCAATCCGGCAGCCTTGGCTTCATGTCTGGCAAGGAAGCTAACTGACCACTCTTTGCTCCACTGTGCCATCTCTTAGGACTCAAGTGAACTCACTTTGGAGCATTATTGATTGATCCTTGCCATTTTGCCTAAAGGGGTGTGGTGGTCTGAATTAGATGTCCCCCATAAACACATGTGCACTAAATGCTTAAGCCTCAGCTCATGGTAATCTGAAAATTGGAGACTTGCTAGAGGAGGTGTGAAGTTAGGGGCAGGCTTATGTGTGTTATAGCAGTTCTCCCTTGTCAGTGTTCAGCACACTCTCCTGCTGCTGTTGTCCGCATGATGTTGGTCAGGAGATGATGTCCACCCTCTGCTCATGTTACATTTTCCCCTGCCATCATGGAGCCTCCCCCCTCCCCCAAGACTGTAAGCCAATATAAACCCTTTCTTCCCACAAGGAGCTTTTGGTTGGGTGCTTTGTGCCAACAACACAAAGGTAACTGCAGCAAAGGGTTTCTGAATCTAGCACAAAAATAAAAAGTTGTAGTTACAGGGTGTTTCCCCAGGCCAGGTTCCAATAGAGATGGAATGATTTCTCGGGAACATACAGGTGCCAGTCTCACCTACCCAAGTCAAAGGCTTCCTGCTTCTGAAGATGCTCTTAATGTTGGGGTCCACAGACATCACCAGGGAAAGATTGTCCTAATGCACAAGTTTGTTAATGTTGGCATCCACAGACATTACCATGGAAAGGCCATTCTAATGCACAACTGTGTTTAATGTTGGGCTCCACAGACATTACCAAGGAAAGGTCATCTTAACTCATGATTATGTTAATATTGGAGTCCAAAGACATCACAAGGAAAGGTCATCCTAATGCACAAGTGTGTTAATGTTGGGGTCCATAGGCAACACAGGGAAAGGTCATCCTAATGCACAAGTGTGTGATTGTTGGGGTGCACAGACATCACAGGGCAAGGTTGTTGTCCTAATGCACAAGTATGTTAATGTACACAGACATCACAGAGAGGTCGCCCTAATGCACAAGTGTGTTAATGCTTTTGTGCACTGGGTGGCAGCTGATGGCAGGCAAGCCAAGTGCAAACACGCATCAACAGGAATCCTTAGGGGCTTACACCTTTATCTACACCCTTGGCAACTCTCTAATCAAACAACTCTTTTGAAATTGCTTCCAACTGCCTCTAATCCTTATGAGTTTCATGTGGGGGGGGGGGCTTCAATTTTCACTTAATAGCTCCGAATTTGTCTAGAACTCTAAGTCTGTAAAAGTGGATAGATCTTCAGTCTGAACATCTCAAAGGATAGACTAAAGGCATTCCCATTTCCAAAGTCTCTTCCTAATAACTTTTACAAAAAAAAAAATTAAAGAATGTGGATTTGAGAGGACTATCTCAGAATATAGCTAGACACTCTAACTACAGCTGGAATGAGGGGTTACAGAGTCGATTTCAGAAGTTCTTGTTCATTGTTGGCTAAGGGCTGTATGCACTGCAGTGGGTAGAGAGAGCTCTGGGCACTCGCTGTAGCATGATGTCCTTTCTCACATATAAAAGACCAAAGATTTAGAAGCCTAATTTATACCAGGGCAGCCAATTTCTCCTCCAGACTATGCTGATTTAGTATGACAAATTCCATAACCAGAGAACCCCTCCCCAACAGACATCCCAGGACAGATGGTCACTCCAAATCTGCCCTACCCTAACTTCCTTGATTTTGTTGTCCAGTGTGTCCACAGGGTTATTTCACCCAAATTTCTTAAAGTAACAATCAGGAGCTTTGCTAAAGGCACTCTTGAAGTAAATGAGTCCAATAGCAAAATCCAATCTTCCCCACTTCACACAGTCACTGAAGCTTTTCATTCTTACTCACCTGTCCATTTTCATCTCTCAATCTTAACATTTATGTCCTTTTTCTCTAGATGTGGGGACATCCTTGAGTGAGAACATTTTCAGAACTGAATAGCCAACGAAAAGGGGGGGGGTGTCAAGCTCCTAGAAAGATGTACATGTAGACACAAGCCACTATTTGTCCCACTCCTAGATTCCCAAAGCGAGGTTGGTTCATCAGTGGGAGATAAAAACACTGCAACCTCTTACAACACTAACATTAGGTAAAGGAGCTCATCATGCCGTAAATGGAAGGAATCATGCTGAGTACAGTACGAGTAGAAGGCCAAAGGAGGCAGACACATCTCTCTGAAATAGCAGCACACCAAAGAAAGACACAATCAGATCTGGGCTGGAGAGATGGCTTAGCAGTTAAGGTGTTTGCCGCAAAGCCAAAGGACCAGAGTTCGATTCGCCAGTACCCACGTAAAACATGCATCTGGAGTTCCTTTGCACTGGCTGGAGGACCTGGCATGCCCATTCTCTCTATCTGCCCCCCCCCCTCTCTCCATCTGTCTATGAAATAAATAATTTTTTAAAAGGACACAATGAGATCTCAAGAGGAGTCTCACCTTCCTCCTTAGAACACAGAGAAGCTACAGGGTACTCAGAGGGCATGGGCTCTTGCCCCTAAAGGGCAGCATCGTATGTATACAACCCATGCTGCCAAGGTCCCAGGATGCACTGTTACAAGCTGTACTCTCAGAAGAGAGTCAGCTATGCTGGAGTGGGCCAGGACCTATCATATTTGGTCATACTGTAAGCATCCCTACCACACAGACACTCTGAGTATCCCCATCACACGGACACACTGTGAGCATCCCAGCCACACTCTGTGAACATCACTCTGTGAGCCTTCCTACCACACAGACACTCACAAGCTATTAAGCACACTCCAATTTATAAAATCTCCATCTGGCTGAGAGAACGCATTTTCTTCCTTCATCCTTCAAGGGAAGGATTTGGCCAAGAATCCATATTAAGCTTCCACAGAACTAATCTCAACTATTTGCCCATAAGCCAGTACTTCTTTGTGTAATGATAAACAGACAAGAAGAAATCACAGACTTATGCAAAAACACTACAGTTCAAAGAAAGGGAACCACTTTGACTGGAAAAGACTCTTTAGGAAAAGGCTCAAACTAACAGGAAGAAATTTTAGAAAACATTATCAATTTTTCAAAAAGACAGTTAGGAAGATACTATGTCTGTGAAAAGATATAAGTGTGTGAAGATGGAATAATACATGAGATCAGTAAAAAAAACTGCTTTGAGTTTTGTGTTCTTTTGAGACCGAGTCTCAGGGTGACCTCAAACTCACTATGTAGCTAAGGATCACCTTAAATTTCTGATCTTCCTGCCTCTACCTCCCACGTGCCAGTATAACAGGCATACACCCATAAGACCTGGGTTTGTGGGATAAGGACTAAACCCAGGGCTTCATGCATGCTAGGCAAGGACTCTACCAACTGACCAGAACTCCTAGCCTTTTGTTCTGTTTTGAGATAAAATTGCTTCATTTAAAACAATGATAGATGGAGCTACAGAGTAAGTTCCAAGTTTAGCCTGGACTACAGTGAGACCCTGCTTCCAAAAAATAAAATAAAATATAAAATCATAGTGTAAAGAGACAAGCACTAAGCATAAAAGGACGTAAGTCATTCAAAATATTATTAGGAATTAAACCACTTTAAATGGTTATTTAAGGGGCTGCCAAGATGGCTTAGTGATTAAAGGTGTTTGCTTATAAAACCTGCCAATCCAGGTTCAATTCCCAAACCATGAGGCTGGAAAGATGGCTTAGCAATTAAGGCGCTTGCTTGAGAAGCCTAAGAACTCATGTTCAAATCTCCAGGTTCCACACAGCCAGATGCACACTGACACAAGTGCACCATGTTGCACATGTGCACAAGGGGATGCACATGTCTGGAGTTTGTTCCAGGGGCTGAAGGCCCTGGTACACCCATTCTCTGTCAAAATAAATAATAATAAAAAACTCTCAAAAGTGGTGCAATAGTCTGGCATTCCTTTGCAGTACCAGGAGACCCTGGCATGTTATCCCTTCACTCTCCAAAAAGTACACACACACACACACACACACACATACACACACACAATTTTAAAGATGGTTACTTAACACAAAATTCAATAGCAATACTAAATGATTTACATTATGTATACTTTTATTCATCAAGTGGACAAAGTATTTTCAAACTGTCCAGCACTGTTTATACTCACCGCTGGATTAGGCAGACTGGTGGAAGATGGGGATTACCACACGTCATAGACCACAGCTGGTAATGCAAACTGAAAGCTATTTTTCTGAATACTAATCTGGCAGCAGAACATAGTGTTTACAAAAGACCCCACAGAGGCAAAAGAATAGGGTGGAATGAAGTTCAGAATCTATACAAAATCAGCCTATAGCAAAAAAAAAAAAAAGTTGGAAAGTGGAAGGCTAGAAAGCCCCTACATGAGGCTGACTCAAGCTTTGTGGCTCCACTGGCCCAGACACGGTGGCACTCCAGTGTAACTGAAGGTGACCTATTGCTTATTAGAATATTAAATGCATACAGCTGGTTGAAGGACTAAGATACTAATGAGACATGCATTACATGGAGTTGTAGCAGAACTCCATGCGTCAGAGCATGTGGACTCCTCACTAGGTGACTTAAAAGCCTTTGTACATTAGGGCCATTTGAGCTACTCAACTCTTCACTGGGACCTGCTTCCTCCCTGACAGGTTTTCTTTCTTAATAAATCCTCTTATTTTACTTGTTGCTATCCACGTGCATCTGTCCAGTTTCTCGTTCAGGACACAAGTGCCCAGAAAAACTTGGGAGGTGTCACCCAGACCCTGCCATCCACTAGTATCACCAATCTCATTTCCCCCCAAGGCATTAAACCTCTCATGATTTTTCTTCAGAAAATAAATATGTACACGATACCCACACACATGATATTAAAGTCTGCAAATAATAATGTAGAGGATTGTTTTATCATTTTTAAATGTGTTGAGTATAACTGAAATCAAATTGGTGGATTTACATATTTTTGATGTTCAAAGTGATGTACTAATACATGTATAATTTGTAAACGTTATACATGTGAATTAACACACTATTGCACAGTCACTTCTAAGGTGTGTAGTGAGAACACATAAGAATTACTCTCATAGAGGCAGAGGAGATGGCCAAGTGTCATGCAAGCAACTGGAGTTCAGAACCTGAGGAACCTATATAAATGCTGGGTGGTCATAAGAGCCATCTATAATCACAGCACAGGGGTGGCACACAGAGCCAGCCTTAGCAAACAAAGTCAGTGATCAAGGAAAACACTTTACATTAACTTCTGGCATACACACATATGCCACAGTACACACTAATATTCACGCAAGGTAAAGAACTACTAGCTTTCATGTGTGTAATGCAATGTTTCTTTTGAAAAAATATTTTGCCAGACGTGGTGGCGCACGCCTTCAATCCCAGCACTTAGAGGCAGAGGTAGGAGGATCGCCATGAGTTTGAGAACACCCTGAGACTACATAGTTAATTCCAGGTCAGCCTGAACCAGAGTGAGACCCTACCTCAAATATATATATATATATATATATATATATATATATATATATATATACACATACATACATACATACATACATACATACATACATACATATATATATATATATCACTCTAGTAGTTGAACAAGTGGAATATGTGTATGTCTTTAGAAAATCTTCTCTTGCCAGGGCTTCAGCATAGGATATATATGATATAGGATTATATATATGAAATATATATATAATCAAGGCAATAAATCCAAGGAAAGCCTAAGAACCTAGATTTTCTTGTTGACAGGCTGAGTACTAGTTTTTTTATTTCATCATCAGTCAGTCAGTATGGGTGTGTTTTCATTTTCATTTCTTAAATGCTCTGGTTTTCTTTTTTATTTCATTTCTAACAAACTGGTTGTTGAGGAGGTTTGAAATTCAAAAAAACTGTAATTTTTACAATTTGCCTCCCATTATAGATTTGTAGATAGATATCATTGTAGTGTAAAGAAAAAGACACAAGATAGTTTGTTTTCATCATCTTGAAATTGTTAATACTTGTTTTGTGGCCTAACAAAGTAGAGAATATTTCATGCCCACTTCAGAAATACATTCTGCTGTTCTATGGACAGTTACATATATGTCTGAAGATCCACTGAGTCTATACAGTCCCCTTACTGATTTCATGTTTAGATATCCACCTAGAGCCAGGAATGGTGGCTCATACCTTTAAAACCAGTTCTCTTCCAGGAACCTAGGTAGGAGGACTGCTGTGTGTTTGAGGCCAGCTTGAAGCTACAGAGTGCCAGGTCAGCCTAGACTACAGTGAGACCTTGTCGCCAAAAATAAAAATAAAGGAAGGGAGGAAAAGAAAGGGGGGAGAGAGAGAGAGAGAGAGAGAAGTTTAACAAAAAGAGGCTATATCAGGCTGGAGGAATGGCTTAGCAGTTAAGGCACTTGCCTGCAAAGCCAAAGGACCCAGGTTTAATTCCCCAGGACCCACGTAAGCCAGATGCACAAGGTGGCACATGTGTCTGGGGTTCGTTTGCAGGGGCTAGAGAGCCTGGTATACCCATTCTCTTTTTTTCTTTCTCTCTCTCTCTCTCTCTCTCAAATAAATAATTTTTTTAAAAAGAGGCTGTATCCATCTATTATTTAATGTGGATGGGGGGGTTGGAGAGATGGCTTAGTGGTCAAGGCATTTGCCTCCAAAGCCAAAGGATCCCGGTTCAACTCTCCAGGACCCACGTAAGCCAGCTGGAGTTTGTTTACAGTGGTTGGAGGCCCTGGCGTGCCCATTCTCCCTCTCAAATATATATGTGTGTGTATGTGTGTGTGTGTGTGTGTGTGTGTGTGTGTGTGTGTGTGTGGAGGAGAGATGGCTTAGTGGTTAAGGCACTTGCCTGCAAAGTCAAAGGACCCAGGTTTGATTCCCCAGGACCCACATAAGCCAGATGCACAAGGTGATGCATGCATCTGCAGTTTGTTTGCAGAGACTGGATGCCTAGTACACCCATTCTTTCTCTCAAATAAATCAATAAAAATTACTAACGTGGGGGGGGGGGGACTAAACTCCAATACAATTATCTTGCAAATATTTCTTCCTTTAGTTTTAATATTTGCTTTATGTATTTAGGGTGTCCAGTATTAGTGAACATATATTTAAAAGTACTATACTTTTTTATGAGGGAGAAAGGAGAATTGCTGTGCCAGGGCCTCCAGCCACTGCAATCGAACTCCAGACGCATGTGCCACTTTGTGCCCATGTGTAACCTTGCACTCGCATCACCTTGCACATCTGGCTTACGTGGGATCTGGAGAGTTGGACATGGGTCCTCAGGCTTTGCAGGCAAGTGCCTTAACTGCTAACCCATCTTTCCAGCCCTACTATACTTCTTATATAGACCATATTACACATTATACATATATAATACATTCTTTATCACTGTAGAAGGACCTTCTATGTATCGTGCAAGTTCCTGACTAAAAGTCTTACAGCCACCCCCCCTCTTTTCATTGTTCATTGGCATGAAACATCTTTGCTTGTCTGTTCAATTTCAACATGCTACTTAGCCAAAGTGAGTCTCTGGAAAGCAGTAGACACATCAGTGATCCCCTATCTGCAGTTCTACTTCACCACCTCAGTTACTTGCAGTCAACCAAAATCCAACACCCACCATAGACATCATCATGACTTCATAACCCAGAGTCACGAGAAGCATATAATCTTCCTGGCGTATCATCACAAGGTCACTGGCAGCTCCCACCATGCCACAACGCCTCCATGACTCACTCACTCCACTCTGTCTCATCATCCAGGCACTGCATCAGCAGCACCTCATCACAAGAAAAGGTGAGCATGCTGTGAGAAAAATCACGTTCACAGAACTTTAATTATAGTGTAATTATAGCTATTCTATTATAGTCACTGCCCTTAATGTCTTACTATGCCTAAGTTATAAATTAATCTTGATATGTGTATACATAATGTATAGGGGAAAATGTACGATATATTAGGTTCAGTACTATCCACAGTTTTAGGCATCCTCTGGGTCTCATGGGACATGGAGATGAAGAGGAACCAAGGTAGCTTGATTTTTTTTTATAAACCATTTGGCCACTCTGTCTTTCCATTGTAGAATTAAATCCATTTACATTTAAAGTAACCATTAGTAAGGACTTATTATTGCCAATTCCTTCACTGTTTTCTAACAGTTTCATTCCATTTTTCCTCTCTAGCTGACATCCTCTGTGATATATCTTTTCTGCAGTTGAACGCTGTGAATCTTTTGTTTATTTGTGTATTTACTACAAATTTCCTCTTGGTGGTCACCATGAGTCTCACATAAAACATCTTATCATAAGAAGAGTCGATTTTAAGGTGATAAAACCTTAACACTGCAAGTAAAAACACTGTACCTTAACTTCCCTCGTACTTTGTAATCAACGCCATAAGTTACATGCTTTATATATTGTTTACCTATTAAAATTATTGTAGTTATACTAATTTTAATATTTTGTCTCTTAATTTTTATGAGTTGAAAGTATTTGTGTGCCATAATTACATTATTAGAGTACCCTGAATTTGAGTGTATTCTTACCTTTACATTAAGTTTTATAAATTTTTTTATTTATTTTTTTCTTTATTAGTTAGTTTTGTATTCAGCAAATACAGTCAGTTTGGTACCATTATTAGGCTCATCCGTGACCTAGCCCCTCCCCTTGGCCCCTCCTTGTTGAGGTATACGGGTCATGCATTGTGGAGTTAGCCCACAGTTATGGATAAGCTAAATGTCTCTGCATATCATGACCCAACATGTGGCTCTGACATTCTTTCCGCCCCCTCTTCCTCTAGTTAGCTTCCTTTATTTTCAGCATGAAGTAGTATTCCCTTTAGGAACTCTTGTAGACAGGCTTAATGGTAATGAACTCCTATAGCTTGTGTTTGTCTAGGAAAGTCTTCACGTCTTCTTTATTTCTACAGGACAGATCTGTCAGGCATACTATATAGCCGGTTGGCAGCTTTCTTTTTATTACAGAACTTAAAATAGATCATCCCATTTTCTCTTGCTCTGCACATTTTCTGCTGAAAAAATCCACTAATAGTTTTATATAATTTCCCCTACATGTGGTCATTTGTTTCTCCCCTGTTGCTTTCAAAACTTTCTCCTTGTCTCTGGATTTCAGAAATAATTGTAATGTGTCATCATTTATCTATCTGGAAATCCTTGGTTTTCCTGGATCTGATGGTTCATTTCTCCCTCGGGATTTAGTAAGAGATCTGTCCTTGCCTTTTTCCTTTTCTGCTCCTGTTGGATCTCTGCTCGTGCATGCTTCGGTTCATGTGTTGGTATCTCAAGTCTCACAGGCTCCTTTCACCAGGAAATACTGCATCAGGATACTCACTTCACTCTCCTCTCCCCATGCAGTTTATCCCTGTCTGTTCTGTGCAACCCGCGGTGACAGGGTAAGCGAAAAAGTTCTTCTACCCTCTTCACTATTTCTCATTTCTGTGTTCCACTAGATACTGCAATCTCTCACCTGGAGTCCTGAATTCTTAGGAAGGTATCCTTATGAAAGCATCAACATTCAGATCAGTCTCCACAAGGGGACCAATGTTGAAAACCCATATTCTTCTATCTTGCTTAAAAGCAAGGATTGATTCTTATACTAGTTTTTAAAAATCCTACTTCCTAGGAATATTTAATGATAAGGGAACTGTTCAGGATATAAAAGCCTTGAAGAACATATTATAGTAACTATGTAAATATGCTTTTAATTATAGAAAGAAATGCTAGAAAAATTCAGACCAACTAATATTACTTCTTTACATATCCCTATAGTTTGTAAATTCTCTACAATAAGCGTGGCTCCTATTTAATCAATTTTGCAGTCATATTTTTCTTCATATTAACATCTCTGAAATTCACATACAGCTTAAAACTTATGGCATCTTTGTCTAGATGATATACTGTGTTTTAGGTACCCTTAGTAACACAATTAAAATTAGACATATCATTATGTTTTGAAGATCCAAATGGAAATTCTCAATGAAGAGGTATTCATTCAACAAAGAAAGAGAACAATACAAAGTTCTGAGTGTAAATCTTCCCCTAAATGTAAATTTCCATGGGAGTAACAACTCTTTTTTAAAAACAAACATGGGGTAGGGATACAGCCCAGAGGTAGAGCACTTGCCTCGAGTGTGCAAGGCCCTGAGCTTAATCCCAGCAATGCAAACAAAACGGAACAAACCAAAGCCTGGAAAAGAAGATAGCCTCGAGTTGCACAGCTTGTCCTCTTCTTTAAAAAATTAACTTTTGTGGAATGTGTACTCTGTTGTATTTTACAGGGAATACAGACTTGAGGTTAATAATGCATTTTCACTTTTTAATATGCAAATAAGTTTTAATCCCTCTCTGGCAAGAGTTATGTTCCCCACTCCGCTTCTGGGTTACAAGTCTTCCAAGACAGCAGAAGGCAGAAGGGCTTGGAGAAACATAAAGATAAGAGGCAGAAGTTGGGTTGAAGGAAACATGGAATGAAGCAGTCCTCTCTCTCCAGTCCTCAATAAGACCCAGCCATCACTTCTGCCATCACTATGGGAACTAGAACTTCCCAAACTAAGTTAGTGAATGAACAGAAGCAACTGTATGCACTTCACATGCCTACTGACTCTCCTCCTATTTTTAAGTTACAACCAATTTTTCACTAGCAGTTGAGGGAGGTGGCTATGATTTCTGTCTGGCTAACGCCTAGGGGAGAAAAAGAGCATGCCCTCTCCAAGTATGTGGTATGTTCCTATTTTGTGAACGTATCTAAGTGTTGTGTAGTAGTCAAGTGTGTGTAACAGTTTTGGGTCCCAAAAAATTTAGCTCTAGTAGGTGAGATAAATTCCCAGACCAACAGTTATAGTCTAGATTAAAAGGAGCATCCTGGCATCGACACTGACTGGTTGGTATTCCTGTCATTGTGACATTAATGTTTTAGCATCACCCTAGGACAGTAGTTTGCATACCTATATAAGCAGAAAAGTGTGACAAGATAAAATAACAGTGTGGAAAAGATAGGAAAATGATTTACATCCTTTCTGTCTTTAGTACAGACTACAAAACCATTAAAATAAATTGACCAAGGACTATAAGTTATGTCCCTAAAAAAGAATTAAGATATTTTTGTGGGCCCAGAAGACATCTAAAATAAGTCTAATGAATCTTCTAGTATGTAGTCCGGCCATGTAACCTGCCACAGGGACTAACTACATTAGGAATGTCAAACTCAATTCCTAATCTAATCTTCACTTCGAACCTTCAAGGAAGATGGTTTAAAAACCCATGGCTTCATTCACAGTTGTTTTCCCTACTGCCTTCAGAATATGGCAAGTAGACATAGAATATACAACCTGACACCTAAAAAAGTTAGTCTTTACAGTTCATTCTGTTAGGAAGTATGTTACACAGAGAGAGAAGTCAAAGAAAGTAGATTAAGACTGCTGTCTAAGCTAGAAAGGTGGTGCATCTGCAATACTACCACTCAGGAGGATAAGGCAAAAGTATCACAAGTTGGCCTTTGGATCTACACGGGGAGACCATATCTCCAAAAAATAAAAACCTGGGGCTAGAGAGATGGCTCAGAGGTTAGGAGCTTGCAAAGCTTGATGGCCTGGGTTTAACCCCAGGACCTAGATAAAGCCAGATGCATAAAGTAGCACTGAGTTCAGAATTCATCTGCGGGGACAGTGTGTGCCCATACTCTCCTGGTATGCCCATACTCTCTCTCAGTCTGCCTCTTTGTCTCTCTCAAATAAATTAATAAAAATTTTTAAATAAATTAAAAAATCTGCTAGTCAATGGGAAAAATCCTGTATACTATTCTCAGAAACACAATTACCCTAATAAAGTATGGCTCTGACCAAATGAAACATGAGAGAACAAAAAGATTTCACAAATCATGACATATCCATCCTCAGCTTAAAAAAAAAAAAAAACATGACATGATTTTTACCTTTTAGGGTTTTCTTAGTTAGGATTTGGTAGTGTACAAACTAATCAGAAATTGTTGGGAAATTCTGTGATGCCACATGGTTATTTAAGCTAAGTATAAAGAAGCCATAAGTTACTACATGAAGGATTAGGCTGCCCATGGAAGACGACATTCTATTTCTGGAGATCTCCATTAGGTGAAGGGCCATTTGGTTGGGTAGAAACTTCAAAATATGGGCTATAGAGATGGCTCAGTAGGTGAAGGGCTTGTCGCACAAGCATTAGGAACTAAGTTCTCATCCCTAGCACTTATGGAAAATACCAGGTATGGTGGTTTATGTCTGTAATGCCAGCACTGGGGAGTTAGAGAGGGGAAGATCCCTGGGAAAACCAAAATGTTAAACCCAAGACTTTCTGAGTATTAACACTGTAGTACAGGAGTGTGAGATTGTGCTATATTTTGGAGTTCAGACTACAGATGCTCAACTGGTAAAATCTACACAAATATTACCAAAACTGGAAAAACTCTGATATCTGAAGTCTTCTCCCAAGCATTTTGGAAAAAGGACACTCAATCTATCCATTTCTTTTAATGATTACAAAGGTAACAGATGGGAAAGCAAGATAAAAGAGAACTTCTGCATGTTATTCTAGCAAGTTCCATTGTCTCAGTGAGAATATGTATGATTTTCTATGATTTGATGAATTACTTTGCCTACATTTTTAAGGAAAAAAAAAACTCATGACTACATAATCAGTAGAGATAGCACGAGGCATGAGTCAGTGGAACAAAGCACAACTCTGGTTTCAGACACTTTGGTTTGCACTTAAACACAAGCTTCACTAGGCATATTTCCTCACACACCTTTAAATCTCACCTTCTATATTTAAAAGCTTTACTGAGATCTAATGTACACAGCATACAATTCATTCACTTAAAGTATATAATTAAATGCATCTTGCCATGTCCATAATGTTGGGTAACCATTACCACAAGCCAATTTTAGGGCACGTTCACCCTCACAAAAGGAAACCTGCACTCACTAGTAGTCTATCCCCATCAGTATTCCTCTCTGGTAAAAAGAGGGGTGTCAGAGTAAGAACTATTCCCTGCTAGTCAGATACTCAAGAGTAAATACACTGCATCAAAGTGTCCAGCACACAGTCACATGCATTGCAGGTACATTTCAAGGCCTAAGTGAAAGGAACAAAAAGCCTAGGTATAATGAGAATGTGTAAGAGGGAAGAAAACGCCCTTCACACTCAGATTCCTGCCCAGTCATGGCACCTTCTCCCAAATTCCACTGAATACAAACAGTAGCAGGTCAAAACCAAGTGTGAAAATGCCAGTCACAGAACAGAAGTGTTCGAGTGAAGGTTTCAGAAGGAGGGATACATCCTCAGTCCTCACAAGACCCGTCAGCAACAGCCAGCGGTGTCGCTATTGAGAACACCGCAAGTTCATACCGGACAGTTGGAACTATCCGTCATGTTTCCACTTTTCAGAGTGGAAAATAAACATGACAGGTGCTCATTTGGCTGCTCAAGCACTTTTCCACTTAAATGGCAATTCTTCAAGTTTACCGGCTGCAGCTTAAAGTTATAATTTATTGCTGTTTCTGTTATTCCCTTGCCTCGGTAGAAAGTAGAACATAGCACCTACATCTCAAAGGCTGTGAGAGGTAATAAAGTATAATTATTTTGAATTTATGAGTAAGCCATAAATTATATGTGCTTTTTCCTTCACCTGGTCACTTAGCACTTGGGAGAGGAGGGAATAGGGTCAGAGGAAGGCATGACAAAAGCCTTTTGCCCTGAATAAAATGTCAAATCTGGGCAGGATTGAGGGACACCTGGAGGATTTACAGATACCACAGTCTCCAAGTTAAGTCCCAAGGGAGCCCACAATCAAAATACTTTGAACTCGTAGAAGCCTCTGTCCCTCCCCCCGCCCCGTGGCTTCAGCCTCTAACAAGCGAGCCTACCCTGACTTGAAAACTTGAAGCCCGGCGTCATTTCAGGTATACCAACCACATCAAACGTTCACAGGGCTCTGGGCCTCGCTGCCTCGAAGCCACAGGTATTTGGTGCAAGGAGAAGCTAATCTACAAAACACGACTGACCAGGCTCTGGAATGCAAGTCAGCCCTAACCAAAGTAACAGTGATCACCACAGAGTCTGATTCAACACAGGCCAGACGCGAACTCTTCTCACCCTCAGTAGCCAATTGGTGAAATTTCCCTTTCTTGTAGTTCCTTTCTGTGGCCATGGACTGTGAACAGTGGGGTGCAAAGCTGACAAACTGGGCACGCAGCAGGCTAAGAAGACATCTGGCACTCTTCTGTCACCTCCTCACTTTGGTGTTGTCTAAAACTGCCATGGCTCAAAGAAGCCCTCACATCAATTGCAGCTTGCAAAGCGCAGTCCGAAACACTGTCTTATTTGGACTCTAATAATTAGGGTGCATACTGGAAGTGTGGAGGAGCGTCCATTTTACAGTGGTGGCAGAGACCCACAGAGGTGTTTACAACAAGCAGCCACCAGACAACAAAGGGAGTCTGGAAGCTCGTCACCTGACAGAAACTCCTATAGCATTGCCTACTAGAAACCCTGGTGTGAAAAAGCAAAACCAAAAAAAAAAAAAAAAAAAAAAAAAAAGCTATGCATTTCCATTTACAGTGCCTTTTTTTTTTTTTTCCGGTTTCTACCACAGATTTAGTTTGTTAACTTGACAACTTAGGCTTTGAACTGGATTGAAACTATCCTAACAACAGACATTTCAATGTGAGGTTTAGCTGGCTTTACAGAAGTACGAAGAGTAAAGAGGCTAGGAAGAACAGTCATAAATAGTGACATGTTAAAAACTGTGATAATAAATTAAGGGGGACCTGTGAGGTTGCCCCAAATGTTTACCTACTACTCACCTTTGTCCTCAAACATCCCACCTCCACACCCCCAGCTCCTGGTTAATGAAATAACTTGGTTCATGTCCCTTGAACTGTATAATCTGTTCCACAAAAAAAAAAATTTAAAAACCAACAAAACTCAGTTTGTCTCAAGCATTCATAAGTCCCTAACTCCCTGGTTACATGCAGTCTATGGAAAACATCTGTGGCAAAGTAAATCATCCAACCCTGAGAAACACCAGAGTGGATTTTTTTTTCTATAAGTGTGTTTTGAAGTCCTGCTTGGAAAATTAGTGAAAATTGTAAATCTGTTTGCAAATCTGGTCATGTCTAACTCTGAGATTAGGGCAAAGATTCCAATTTAAAAGTAAAACCGTGACAACCCCGTTAAGCGTGTCCTTAGGCACCGCCAGCAGGGCCTTCACTCACTTCCACGGGCAGAGGATTTATTACAGGCACCCGACACGTTCCCCATCAGACACCCCTGGAGTATTTGCTTGAGACAGCAGGGTTCAGTCTGCACTTCCTCTGCAGACCAATATATTATTATAAATTGAGCTAAACTGTTTCCTTTCCATAAGTGCTGTGACGTTCAGATTTCAGTTATCACACAAGGCCCAGGTCCTTCCATGAGCTCCTTGTTATGTGAAGGCAAAAGGCAGCATTAGACAACAGATAAGGTGTTTTGTTACTTTTTTTAATAGAAGATAGAGGGAAGAATTCCAGTATGGCATATTTATAAGGAAATATATTCTAATTCAGACTTTTGGGTACATTTGCTGTCCCTGTACCTGAAAGTGGGAGGTAGATAGATTATGTTTCCAAAAAAACAATAACACAAATATTTTAGGTTTATCACCTGCAATGGTTAGAGGCTTTCCTTATAATATATAAATCAAAAGGATAACGTAACTAAGTAAAGTTCTTAAATTTTAAGAAAAATATATCATTAAGAAATGGGGCCGGGCATTGTGGTGCACGCCTTTAATCCCAGCACTCAGGAGACAGAGGTAGGAGGATTGCCGTGAGTTCAAGGCCAGCCTGAGACTCCATAGTGAATTCCAGGTCAGCCTGGGCTAGAGTGAGACCCTACCTTGAAAAACTTGAATGAATGAATGAATGAATGAATGAAAGAGAATTGGAGGGGGGACGAGACAAAAAGAACACTGTCACTTTCCTCCCTGAAGAGCCACTAGATGAGGTAGAGCGTTCATGCTGAGTAGAGGAAAGGAGCCCTCTCTGGGGTCAGCGTGTGAGGGGGGAAGAGGGCACAAGGGGGGGAAGAGGGCACAACGACAGGGCTGGTGGGGGTGTATTCAACTGTGTGGAATAAAATTACCAGTTCCATGTGCTGCTGCTTACTAACTAACTAACTAACACCACGCCAAAGTGCCTCAGTCTAACCCTGACGTCTCTTGCAACAGCAGCTCATATTTGCTTCTTGGGGTTACTGAGAAGACGCTTGGCTTGTCAATAGTCCCTAATAAATGTGCTGTGTGACTTGTATTACTATCACAATTCCAGACATATACATACAAAAACAGAAAAATGGCTGAGAAGGAATATATTAAAACACACATGAAACTTGATTTTCATATTCTTTCCTACTGTATTTTGCAGTCTTTCTCTACAATGAGCACTTCGCTTTATAATTAGAACACACAAAATGTTATTAAATAAACAGAAGATAGCTGATCTTTTACAATGCATTTCTACTATATTCATACATTAAAAAAATAAAATTATTTTAAAATGTACCATTCTGGTTCTTATTGACTTCAGAAACACAAATCATTGACAGAAACTCCTGAACAAACTACCTAAAGAGAAGTCACATTTAGCATTCAAGTGAAATAGGCAAATGTGATTGGTACATAAAACTGAAGTGATAATCTGTGTACCAAAATGACATTCGATGATGGTGCCAAGACTTCGGAATAGAAAACTGATTCCTGAAGTTTATTTCAAAAGACAGATCTTAAATATGCTGCCAATCCTCTAACCTCAGCACCGATACCAGTTGGCTCTAAGGACATTACCAAGCATGAAGTAGCAGTCTCCCTGCTGAAGCGGTATTGCCAGACCAGGCGTCTCGATGTCCCAGGAGATCTTAAAACCCACATGCCAGGTATCAGGATCTCGGCCTTCAAAACTGGAATCATCCTCGCTTTCCTCCTCAGAATCTGCCATAAGAAGAAAAGGTGAGCAGCAAAGAAATACTTCATAGAAACCTCTGAGATTTTATGATTGTTATCTTAGAAATAACTGGTATTTTAATAAAACATGTGAGGTGAAGTATATCCTCCTTTTATGTCATATTTTAATAAGGAAAAGATATATCCTAAGCAATAGACAAACTTTAAAAATGTTACCTACAAAATTAAATCAGTAAGTAATATCTAAAACTATACACAAATAACTCATTTATAAAAATACCCAACAAGGGCTAGAGAGATGGCTTAGTGGTTAAGGTGCTTACCTGCAAAGCCTAAGGACCTAGGTTCAATTCCCCAGTACTCATGTAAAGCTAGATGGACATGATGGGGCATGCATCTGGAGTTCATTTGCAGTGGTTGGAGGCCCTAGCTCACCCATTCTTTCCTCCCCCCCCCCACACCCTCTCTCTCATAAATAGATTAAACTAAAACTATTTATTTAAAAAATACTTAACAAAATTCTTCATGAAGAAAAACATTATATGTTATTAAAGGGCACAAAAGAGAAAATCAAATGTTAAAACACTGTGTTCTTAGAAAATAAAGTAGAACATAGTGGAACTATCAGGTCTCCTTAAATTCACCTAACAATTTTGACTTAATCAAAATAATGAACAAGAAGATGTTTTTTTTTTTTCTTTTAGGTAAAAGGGGTTGAAAGCTAGTCCTGCCTTTTCCATGAGGGACACATTCCAAGGATCCCAGTGAAAGTCTGAAGCCATAGAGAGTAATAAGTATATTATGCTTTTTTTTTTCTTATACATACAGGTCCATGATAAAGTTTAAATTATAAATTAGGCACAGTAACATATTGCCAATAATAATAAAATAGAACAAATATAATAAAATATTATAACAAAAACTATGTGAATGTTCTCTATTTCTCTCAATCTCTCCCCCTCTCATTTTGTCTCAAAGGGGTTTATTGTACTTCCACCTTTTCATTTCAAGAACACACTTTACAGCTTCTCTTTGGTGCATACAAACCACTCGCAGAACACTCTGAGGCTCTGGGTCACTATTAGCAAAATAAGGGTCACCTGAGCATCAGCACGAAGAGGACATTTACAATATATAGTCCATCAGAATTCAAACTACACTACTGGGCACTGGTCTTCAAGGCAAGGTCTATTTCTTGGTTTCACCCACTCTTAGAGCCCTAGTGACTGGCACAATGAGCACCTGCAGAAAATGCTCACTTGAGCAAATGTTCTTTCGTTCATACCATTCCTAGTCCTTACTGTGGTAAAAGAAAATGCTAATTTGGAAGAAAAAAACTGCAATTTTTTTAAAAAAAGAACGTAAAGCATAACATTTCTGCTAATGAGTACAGCCCTGGACACTAAAGAAGCTTAGAGAGAAGTTTCAACAAGGTTAGGACTTCAGAGCAGAATCCGGAAGAAGGTGCAACCTGAAAGGCAGTAGTGTTCACACTGGCATAGAAGAGTAAATGTTGGAGGAGGACAGAAGAGTACAAACTGTATGCAATCAAAATGGACAGTCGAGAATGTTTTCTTAAGACAGCATCATGTACACATCACATAAACCATCCAAAAGTACATGCATCCCAAATACGATGTCCATACACAGAGCCCCCAAATTCTGAACATCTTACTGTACGGTAATCATACATGAGGAAGGCAAAGAAGGAAGAAAGGAAAGGAAATTGCACTAACTGTAATTTAAACAAAAAACAACAACATATCAGGCTAGAGAGATGGCACAGCAGTTAAGGTGTTTGCCAGCAAAGCCTAAGGACCCAGGTTCAATTCCCTAGAACTCACATAAGTCAGATACACAGGTGGCGCATACATCTGAAGTTCGTTTGCAGTAGCTAGAGGCTCTGGCGTGCCCATTCTCTCTATCTGCCTCCCTCTCTAATAAATAAGTATTTTCATAAAAAGAACATACCAAAAAAATCCAAGTTCATGATCTCCATAAAGAGGGAATGCTGCAAAATTAATGTCCTTTAAGGATACATGCAACCTCAGGTATTCTTCAATTCCCTAAACTTGAATCTTAAATTGAATACTGTCATATTTCATTTTTCATCTTTGCTATTCTTCCCAATACATGTATTTATTGTTGTTAGGGTTTGGTTTTTTGAAACATGGTGTGCTTCAAGGGATCTTTCCCTCTTGTACTCATATTTGCAGCAATCCTCTGGCCCCAGCCTCCTGAGTGCTGGGAGTATAGGCACTACCTGTGATATAGGTCTCCTCAAGTAGTTTCCTTTAGGATCTCTTGACTAGATTTCACTACAAATGGTATCATTTAATACGAAGTCCACAGCCACTTCCTAGGCTAATCCTAAAAGCATCTTTAGAAAAATCTTCTGAAACAGGGATGATAAAAAACTTTACATGTGAGGACAGGGTGGATGGATTCACTCATGGCTTTTTATAAGCCTGCTTGAGGAGTCCAAAGCTTTCTCCAAGCTCAGGAGGACACAGTGGGAAAATCAATGCCCGGTGTCTGCATGGCACGACAGTTACTGACAGCATGGCACTGGATCCACTGCCCTACCTGACGGCATTCCATGGGCCCTTCTCATTATCCATAACACCTAGTTACACTTAAAAATACTGACTTGCTAAACTAGAGCTAGTGACCCAGAAAAGAATTCACAAATGTATGCAGCTTCACCTGCACTGCATTTCCTTAACAAATTTAAATTTGTAACCGATAGAAGTACTTGGCATTGAAATCAAAATTCCCACCCTTCTTCAATTACAAGCTCTGGTATCCCTAAACCATCTACTCATGGCTATAGGTAAAAAGTAGCTGCCCCCTTATACCAGGGATGCCTTCTTTGCTGGCCAAAGCCCCCAGTAGGCCACTCCATTTCAGCCATCTGTGATACCTGCCGAGGCCCAACAGCAAAGTCTGTGAACCTTGCTCTAGAGCAGTGCATGGAGTGAGCCCACAGGCAAAGCAGGCCCACAGCCTGGCCTGTTTTATAAATAAAGTTTAACGAGGTCTTAGTAATGCTCAGTCATTTACAGCATCCACGTCTGCTTTCACCACATAACAGCAAGGTGGCATGGGATGACTCAGACCACAAGACCTAAATACCCCAAATGCATTTTATCTGCCCTTTGCACACATGCTGCCAATCCCTTCTATGAAGTCTTCATACTTGTGATTTGCCATAAATATCTATATTATCTACCGAAGAAGCCAAGACTACATAAAATAATGATATAATATGACTAACACCTAATCATGCAACATGTCTAACAGCATCCAAGACAAAAATGTAATTAAAGCTAAAATAGTTGATAACCAGATCAATTTAGAAAAAGAATACTGATAGTAGAAATCGTATATTTACATCTGTGATACTCCAAGGCTGCAAGATGCTCCATCCCAGTGGACCCTAATGATAACAGTCATAACCAAACACGGGGGGTTGGGGAGGGGAGGGAGAGAGAAGAGAAATAGCTTAAGAAGGTTATTCATGTGTCCCTCTTGCATTCAAATCAACTGCTATAGCATAACCTTAAAGATAAATGATTCTTAATCTGCAAAGACAATGCTTCTCAGGCTGTTTCGGTGCCAGTGAGTATAATAACCCAGGAAGCATAAATCTGTACTGGCTAACAGGACAGTTGACTACCTTCCCCTCTAATTTTTATCCTGCACTGTTCCATTTGGCACCAATAATGTCTTGAGCGACAATCAGACAGAGTCATAATCCATGTTTCCCAATGTCTCCCACAAAGCCAACACCTTTGAAATGAGCTCATTAAAATGATGCTTTGTTGAGGGTTCTTTCCCCCATGGGCTGTGTAGGGAGAAGTTGTATGTCTGATACAGTTTTTATTGCTTAAATATGGTATTGCTCACTTTCTCGGTGAAATCAACTTGTAATTATCTTCAGCAACTGCAACTGATTACTCTTGCCCCATGCTATTTTGGAAACAAGGAAAGGCAATGGGTTCCTACTTGCCTTTAAGCCTCAGTAAAATTGGAAGGATTTTAGTGTCTCCGTGTGTTTGATGCATTCCCGGCTTTTGCTAACCAAACTGTTCACAAAGTAAATGATGTGACAAAATACAAAAGAATGAAGTTTTAAAAGGTAAGGTTTCAAATGCTCAGAATTTCCAAAAAATTAGCCAGTGTGATTTTTTTTATGCTAAATGGTTTTGGAGGGGAAAAAATGATGCCATTTAATTAAGAATGAATGCTGCCAAATATCTTGTTTACATTTTTAAAGCTATATGCAACCACTGTTATATAGGTAACCAAGACAAGCCTCAACTTAATGGGAGAGATTACAATGCTAACCAAAACATATCAAAAAATCGTGCCATACTTAATAGCATACATAACTAATATCATATGCCAACAACTTCCTTCACATGTAAGCCTATACTCATCATCACCACAAATTAAAAACTAGGTCCAGCCGGGTGTGGTGGTGCATGCCTTTAATCCCAGCATTCAGGAGGCAGAGGTAGGAGGATCGCCAAGAGTTCAAAACCTGCCTGAGACTACATACTGAATTCCAGGTCATCCAGGGCTACAGTGAAACCCAATGTCAAAAAACAAAAAAACAAAAAACATAACATAACAAAAAAAAAAATAAAAGGCTGGAGAGATGGCTTAGCAGTTAAGCGCTTGCCTGTGAAGCCTAAGGACCCCGGTTGGAGGCTTGATTCCCCAGGACCCACGTTAGCCAGATGCACAAGGGGGTGCACGCATCTGGAGTTCGTTTGCAGTGGCTAGAGGCCTTGGCATGCCCATTCTCTCTCTCTCTCTCTCTGTCACTCTCAAACATAAATAAAAATAAAAAAATAAAATAAATAAAAACCTAGGTCCATATTCTTAGCCCCTATTTCCTATTCCTTTAGCCAAGACCTAAGATTTCAGTGACCCCACCCAATTATTTGTCCACTGCCTTGAACGCACACCTAGAGGGTAAGCGGAAGCAAGTTGTTTTCTTATCCATACCAGAGCTTTTTGTTTAATTTTTGTTTCTATTTCTGTTTTTTGAAGTACTGTGGGTTGAAACTTAGGGCCTCACACATACCAAGCAACAGTTCTAGCTACACCCACAGTCTGATGTCACCAATCTAGAGGCAAGAGAAACCACAAAGTGAAAAGAGGGTTAGGCAGTAGAGGGAGATTAATGATGTCTTACCTAGCCAGTGCTGACCTATGACATTCCAGTGTCTGGAAAAAGGTAGAGGAGAAAGGTGAAGGTAAGAGATTGGAAAGACATACCCAGAAAAGAAGGTGGCATACTGTGGTAAGAACACAATCAGAGTGTGGGTGTCAAGCACCATGTGAACAGCACAAACTTGTAAGAAGTGGGACGGAAAAGGTGAACAGAGATCAGAGCACAAGGGCTCTGGGGACCGTGGCAGGAAATGCAGACTCCTAAGGAAGAAGTGGTGGACACTGAAGACTTCCTCACAGGTCAGATCTGTTTTGCAGAATGGTATCTTTGGAAGGTACAGGTCTCTATGTGCAGATGTTGCACACAATTTCCAGACAGTTTCCCATAACACTGGCAAATGGATAATGTATAAACCAGGGAGCTTCTAGGCAATCCCACTGAAGAACCATACCCCCCAACAGGAAGGTTAGCCAAGGACAGGCCTTCCTGCCAGACTTCTGCTCTTAGAAAGGCTTTCCCTGACTCTTTGCAAGCATAGTCCTTGCTCAGCCATCCAGGAACACACGGACTGAAGAAATGGAGGCTTTAGAAAAGTGTCAACAGGGAAGAAAGCTAATCAATCCCAGCTTAGAAAGTGTAACAAGAAGCTGTTCTCAGATTCCTCAAAACAAATAATTCAGGACAAACCAAGCCCCTTGACAAAGACAAACTATAAAATGAATTATAAGTTTCCTGGGATTTCAGGCAAAATACTGAAAACTATTTACAGAGAAGCCTAAAGCTCGTCAACACGATGCCTGGCTTCTGAGGGCTTTCAGATTAAGCACTTGGAAAAAACAATTCAAGATAAAAGTTTTCACATACACACAGAACCTCACTGTGTTACATCCCATGGGAGGGGCTATAAAAGTGAGGAAATGAAAGAACAGCTTTGACTAAAGCTTCAATACCATGACATTATCTGAAGTGAAATGTAGAATAAGGAAAGGAAGCAGGGACACTCTCCAAACCCGATCTTGTAACAACAGAGGCTGAAAATCCTTGACATCCTCAGGAGGTGCACAGAGAATCTACCATGTGTACAGGAAATAAATAACATGCTATAAGGAAGCGAAGACTGGAACTAAACATCTTAACTCCTTGTCCATCCAGTGTCTAGGTAAAGCTTTATCCAGGTTCAAAGCCACAGTCAAGACCTAGTTTCCCTCATTCTCATCGTTGTACAAAAGAAAGACTGTGGCTATGTAATATAAGGACAGTCAGGAGCTAAAGAAAAACCAAAAATTAAGGCGGATATGGTGGCACACGCCTTTAATCCCAGCACTCGGGAGGCAGAGGTAAGAGGATTGCCGTATGAGTTCAAGGACACCCTGAGACTCCATAGTGAATTTCAGGTCAGCCTGGGCTAGAGTGACACTCTACCTCAAAAAAACAAAACAAAACAAAAAATTGAAGGGGATGCTTGCAGTTAAAATGGCAGTGTAGTAGTCATGCCAATGCAGCTGGAGAGGGGGATGGAGAGGCAGGAAAATGCATGACACGCTCTTCTACCCAAAAGTGGAGGTGTGTAAAGAGCTATTAACCCCAGCAGAGAAACAGGAGAGACCCAGAGCTTCAGCCTCAGGTGCTCCATGATCTACTGGGAAGAGCTTCTTGCCTGAGCCTACAGGAGTAGAACTACAATGAAAGGGTTCTCTACTCATACTAGCCTTGCAACAGTAAAAACCTAAAGGAGAAGACAACAGGGCCCAGCTGAGCAGCTCTAAAACAACTTCAGACACTCTTCACAGTCTCCCCTCCCCAAACCGCCAGCACAGGAAACTACTGGAGATCCCAGAGATCTGAGGACACAAAGGGCTTGGAGCCCCCTGTCACCCACACAGCATCCAGCACAGCTGGTCTGAAGAGCAGATCTACCAACCTAACCAGCCTAGCCACAGTGCAACAAATCAGGAACCAGCCTCACATTCAGCATAGAGAACCTTCTCCTTTCAGATGGCAGTGACCACTGGAGTGACTCAAAATCACCACAGTGCTGAGAAGTGACAGTGGAGTGTTCAGCACTGAGACATCTCTATCACACCCTCCAATCCTCGTCCATTGTGAAAGTGGTGGTGGAAAGAAAGTAAGAGCCAAAGGAAGGGTAGCACTGCTTACAATGCAATCTTGCAGACATAAAATAACCTTGATATCCATGACCTCACAGTGTCTGACACCACCTACACAAGACCTTCACAGTAGGGGGAAAAGATCATAACATCAAAATAGAAGAGAGACTAATTGGAAAGAAGGGATTCAATGGAGGGTGAGTATGACAAGGGGAGATGGGGTAGGGTAGGAATTATCATGGTTTATTGTCTACACTTATGGAATCTAAGAAAAAGTTTTTAGGGCTGGAGAGATGGCTTAGCGGTTAGGCGCTTGCCTGTGAAGCCTAAGGATCCCGGTTCAAGGCTCGATTCCCCAGGACCCACGTTAGCCAGATGCACAAAGGGGCGCACGCGTCTGGAGTTTGTCTGCAGTGGCTGGAGGCCACCAACATGCCCATTCTCTGTCTCTGCCTCTTTCTGTCGCTCTCAAATAAATCAATAAAAATAAACAAAAAAAAATTTTTTTTTAAAAAAAAGAAAAAGTCTTTAAAAAATGAAGGGGAACTGATCACATCATTATTGTTGTGAGACCCCTGGTCTTAGTATTGAGACAATGCCTTACTTTTTAAAAGTCAGCCTGGAGACTTCCAGGTAAGATGGCTGCAGAGGAGTCAGACCAATCTAGCCTAGGGAGGAATTTGAGCAAAACCACAGCAAAATACACTCTTTGTCCGAAAAGTGAGTTGTATAGGTTTTTATCAGCCACAGCAGAGAAGCAGGAGAGACTAAGATCGATCAGAAAGGAGGAAATAGGCCAGAATCACACCAAGGCGTTTGCCAACACAGACCTAACCCACACGGACTCACGTGCCCACCCAGCGCCCATCTGCAGGAGCAGAGACCAAACAAGGGGATTTTCCAACCTCATCAGCCTCCTTGCAAAGTCAAGAAACCTGCAGGGGAGACAGCAGAGGAGCTGCTGAAGGGGACCCAGGCAGGACCAGCAGAGCAGTTCCAGTACGACTCCAGGCTTCCTGCACTCTCCCACCCCCCAACGGACGGAAGCGCAACCCTCCGGAGAACGCATTCTGCTCCCTGCGGCAGGGAATCCAGCACAGCTGATCTGAACACCAGATTTACAGCACTGCACAGAGGGATCAAGATGGGCACTCAGCATTGGTGATATTGGAAGCCACCCCAAAAAGTAACGAGGCCAACTGACTAAACAGCAGGTACATAGGCCTACACTGGAAGTGCTAATCTCTCTTTCCATGTCAGGACAGGTTATGGGTTACATATTCTTGGTTGGCTTTACCATCCTCAAGCTGTATTTGGAGGTTGACTACTGTTGCCTGTGATGCTTTCAGATTTATAGGGCCTTTATTTTTTTCTGTCATTGTTGGGCAGGGTCTGATTCAGACCCAGGCTGACCTGGAACCCATTTCAGAACAGAAATATCAACCTCCCGGCTGACAGGATTAAAGGTGTAGAGCAACACACACCCTTAGGGATTTTGGCTTTATAAGGTTGTTTGTTTCAATCCCCACATTTGCATACTCTGTGCTGGTTTTTTTATTGAATGTGTATATAGCTCAGTTGAATTTTAGAATTTGCCAGTAAATTGCACCACCCAGCCCACTAGAATACTTGAATAGCAGGCAAACGCAACACCAAGGATTACTTCTATGGTAAGACTGGAGTACAAGAGCTACACTTGGCACCTAAACTCCTACTGTGAAGGTACATAAAGTTGGATTTCAAGACTAAGAGCACCACAGATTATTAAAAAACCAAGCATCAAATCAACTCAGGACGCAAAAATAGCAGCATTATAATACAAGAAACATAAAGAACGAAGACAATAAAAGTCAGCCTGCTTAGGCTTCATAAAAGCTAATTGCTAACAAAAGAATCCTAAATGAGGGTCGCAGTTGTAAAAGTCAAGTTTGGACATTGGCCACAACATAGGCCAGTAGTACAAACTCTTCAAAAGTAACAGATACTGAAGCATGTGGGGTCATAAATATTCATTTTCCATTACATGCTGATACAAAGAATGATCAGGACACAAATTCTGCCCTTGAGAAGCTTATCGATTGAACTCAAACATGCATAAAGCTCATTGGTACCTTTAGAAGTCAGGCAGTGTTTAGTGATGTGGGAAGGGAACACTTCTGGATGTGCACAAAGTAGTTCTTGATCTGCATGCTGTGTACACTGACATATTTACCTAATGCCAATTCATCAATGACTTTTATGTCAACATTTTTTTAATTCAACAGTTTGGAAAACAAAGTTAAGTAAAGTTAACAGATGAAAATTATTCAAAAAGATCAAATATAAGGGAATAAATCAGAAAACAAAAAGTTCAATAACCCTACTATGAATTCCAGAGAGAAGGGAAAACTGAAGAGGAAGAAATAATTAACAAGAAAAACACATACAAGAAAACGTCCAAAAATTAAAGGTCACGTGCTTCTTATACTGAAAGGCCTACAAACACTAGCACAATGGGTAGACAACAACACTGTGATATTGTAAAACTTCAGAAAAAGATTTAATAAAAAATGACATTATTGATGAGGGGGGAATCAGAACAGTCAACATGAATGAACAATAAAAGATATGAATGGACTGTTATAAAATTTATAAAGAAAAATTTCTGCAAAGGCTTCCATATACAAAATAAATATACTTTTCAAGCCAGACTAAAAATAACTTAATATATTCAAAGTCCCAAAAAATTACATTATAAGAATTTTTTCCTGGTGTTTGTAGGACGTGGTCCACCAAGAGAAAAACAGAGGGAGCGAGAAAAGCGAAATGGGACGCATGAATTGAAAAAGAATCCTTTAGATTTTGTTGCAGACATTACAAATGGAGACTGTACAGTAGACCAAAGGCAACCAGTCCCGAAGGAGCACATGAGAAGACTATGGGAGCCTTCTCTCCCATAGTCTTCTCTACACTACACAGAGCAGCTGACGGTTCTGGACCTCAGGAGAAGAGACTTAGACAGCAGACAGACAGTGTAAATATTTAACTGTCAACAAGTACATAGGAAACTACACAAACGCGTAAAAAGCAAGATTAATATTAACATAAGGAAAAATTAGAAGTTGAGAAGAAAACTTAAACATGCCACACATTATTATTGCTCTGAACACACTCTTCATGGATACGAGAACTATAAAGGTTGAGTACTGACATGACCAAAATCTGTAATACATCTGAACTAGGAATGCCAGGAATCAGGTGAGTGGGCATGGGTAGGCAGGTGAGAGAAAAGAGTGCCATGTAAATTCTTCACCTTTCAGATCTGAAAGCCAGCAGACAACGCTGAAGACATGTAAAATGCTGAGATCCAAAAGAGCACCTAAAAGAAGGGCCAAAAGGATGCCCCCACGAAGTGACAGTACAGAGAAAGGGCATAAATAACTGCCGTTTGCTCTTGACAAACATTATAGAAATATGTAACTTTACAAAATTCTCTGAATGCAATAATTGTAGTAAACACTAAGAGTAACTAGCATTTATCAAATACTTTCTTTTTAGCACTGTGGCTATGTTCTTAATGCTTTACACGATTCTTATACCTCACGATCCTGGGGTAGATGCTGTCCTTATCACTGTTTTACAAATTTAAAAAAGTCATAAAAATTTAAGTAGCTTGCCTAAGGTTCCACAGCCAATTAGCATGAATTCTATACATCAGTAGTACAGAATCAAAATGTCCAACTAATGTCACACATAGAAAAGTCTGTTCCCCTACAATTCTCCCTTGCTTATCACTTCAAGACATGGTTAAAAATTCAGCCAACCTTGGAGAAAATATTTGAAAATCACATATTTGAATAAGGGATTAATATCTAGAATATAAAAGAATTCTGTTATGGCTTAAATGTGGAATGTTCCCCAAAGCATTTACTTAAGAGGCTGAAGGGCCTTTTGGAGGTGGAGCCTCATTAGAGGAAGTAGATCACTGGGAGCCGACTCTGAGCTTTATAGCTGGGCTCTACTTCCTGACATGTCTCTGCTTCATGAGCTACTCAGATAACAGCCAGCAACTGCATACTGCCACCACCATGCCTTCCTCTGCATGATGGACCAGTCTCCCAAATAAAATAAATTCTTCTCTCGTAAGTTGATTTCTGTCTAGTATTCTGTCACAGCAACAACAACAACAACAAAAAAAAAAACAAATACAAACTCATTAAACCCCAATCCAAAAATGACCAACATACTTGCATAGACAAATCTCCAGAGAAGATATGTAACAACTAAAATGAATGTGAAAAGATGTTCAACATCATTTGATCACCAGGGAAATGCAAATAAAAAACATACCACTACTTCACATATTAGTAAAACAGAAATAACTATTATTAAAAAACCAGAAAACAACTGCTTATACAGATAGGGAAAAATAACCTTTGTGCCTTACTGGTGGGAATGTAAGATAGTACAATTGTAGAAAATAGTGCAGAGTTCAAGAGTCAATAGTGAATGACCATTTTTATGGTCATTTCTATACATACAGTAGAGAGAGAAGAAGTGAAAGCAGGGACTCAAAAAGATAATTTTCATTGGAACATTATTCTGAATGACCAAAGATGAATCCTACCCCAACATCCATCAATAAACAAACAAAATGTGACATTGCATATGAAAAGGATTATTATCTAGCCACAAAATGGAATGGAATTTAATACATGCATAAACTTGATGACAGTGTGTTCAATGAAATAAATCAGAAACAACAGGGTAAGTATACATGGCACATACGGCAGAAAGTAGAACACTGGTTAGGGAAGGACCAAGGAAGAAAGGCTAGGGGGCTGTTGTTACATGAGCAGAGGTTACCATAAGATGACGAAAAAGTTCTGGAGATGGATAGTGGTGACGGGGATGGCACAACAACATGAATACTTAATGTCAACACACTACGTCTGCACGATTATAATAACATATAAATATACTATATCACAAGAAAAAGTAAAAAAGAACCTACTGTCAAGATACAAAGTAATACAGATAAGCCTCAAAACTGTGCTAAGTAAAAGAAACCGGAATGAAAATAACAGCGCATATGTATAATTCCACTTGTACAAATTTTAGAAAATGACAACTTATCTAGTGCCAGAAAGCAGTCTGAAGATAAGAAAGAGGGACTGTCACAGAATTCACAGAAACTCCTGGGGCCACAGTGTGTTCGCTGCCTAAGCGAAGCAATGGTTTTACAGATGTGTTAAAGCTTAACAATATGTGTACTTTCTTTACTACATGCCAAATATCCCTGAATAAAGCCATTCAGTGAGAAAGAGCGTTCAACCCGCGTGCTGACTTAGCCTCTTCTGGACAAATGGGAGATGCCAGAGCTGGTCCTCCTTTCTCACTGGAATGCAAGTACTGCCATTCTCCTCTGTGGTGAAAAGAAGTGAGATGAGACTTAAACATGCCTCACCACCTCAGCCTCTTCCATGCTGGCCCAACATCTGCTTGACCGTGACAGTCGCCTTCAGCTCTCAGGTTCCCAGGGCCGCTTGCTTTCTACCCCAACCCTCCCCCACTCCAAGTTCAAGCCTAAGACTGTATGGCAACATGACATGGATCTGTCTTCTGCTGACCACACTCTTCACTTATGCTGTGTTCCCTCCTCTCTTGCTCGATTCCATCCATCTGCTGCTTCGGAAACCTCCCTGCCATGTGCCATGGAGTTCCATTTGCACCCACATGCCCTCCACTAGACTGCTGGTCCTTCAAATTTCGTGACCTCAGCCTTCCAGTTTGCTCAGATGCTACCTTCTAAATGGGGCCTGATGTGTTTTCTTGGTGTAAGACTGCAAGGTTGTCCCTCTCACTTGATATGTACCCTATTCATTTATTTTTTTGTTTGTTTGTTTGTTTGTTTCCTCTCACTTGGATGTAAGCTCAGTGGGGCAAATGGATTCTGTCTGCTTCATTCACCATTACATGCTTCTAGAAGCACCTCATAAAGAGCACTTGGCAAACAGGACATGTGGGTTGTTAAGTGACAATTTCCTAAGTGGTAAAAAGAAGAAAAGAAGGGGCTATTAGGAACAAATGAGTGTAAGTGACTTTAAAAACAACTAACAAGACATGAGATAAATACAGAAAAAACAAGTATAAGTCAAATAAGCTTTCAGTCCTTAGAGATCCTGGGCAGTAAATAAATACTATCCTTTTTTTAAAAAAAAAAATATTTGAGTGATCCAAAACCGTCATCTGCAATTAAAATCTACTTGTTCATGATCTCAATGATAAACTAAGAGGGACAGAGATACTCATTTCAAAGTGTATACTAAAGAATTATGGAAGCAAATTTCCATCCTCAAATAATTTGACTTTTCCCAAATCAGAGACCTGAATGAGAACCCTAAAGTCCTACGAAATTATTATACCTCCCAACTCTCTAGAGTAACACATGTGATAGGAACCATGGATTGACCCCTCTCTTCCTTTTGTAAGCTTCCTTGTCCCTTCATGAGAGATCCAGAAAAGAATGGACAGAATCTCTAACACTTGGCAGTGGTTAAAAATCTTAAGAACTTCTTTTCCAATAAAGGCAATGTGACAAGAAGTGGGTCTTTCCAAGCAGAGAAACAAAACTGGTAATGAACAGTTACTGTTGAAGAGATGTCTTTGAAGATGTTCCAATCAAAGAACAAGTTGTTAGGCCATCTTAAACAATGGGTTTTTAATGCCTGCCCTACTAAAACTCATTTTTCTATAGCCAGAAGTAACAAGCCAATTGCCAGCAAATCTGGAATAGGAAAATCAAATACTCTGCCTATTTGCATACAGTTCCCCGAAGCCATTCCTGATTATAAATTGTACCATTTCAATCTTCCTTCTGGAGACATCTATTAACTAGAAATGCATGTGAAAGCCAATGAATTTAGCATATAATTACACATATCCTATACAAATTACTTCTCAATGACCTCTACTCATGAAAATAAACCAAAGTGGGATGATCAGCTCATTATAAATCTGCATGAAGATTTCCTTGGGAAAAGGTATTGAGAGCAAATCCTGAAAGATCTTAAGCTTCAATGAATTTAATTTCAGCAGGAAGTAATCACTTCTGAATCTGAACTCCCAGTGCACTGTAGAAAAGCTTTTCCAGTGCTAAGCGACACTCTCCAATGGGCATCCCCCCACTCCTGTTACTAAATAACTATGTGACCTTGGCCACTCTACTTCCTGCCTCCCCTCTAGAGGTTAGAACCAAGTGATTCCAAGAGTTTATTCCAGATCCAAAGTGCCCTCATTTCCTAATCATGGATAGCTACAGAAGCATGCTTATATCGCCTAGTCTTTCAAAGCATGGAAGGCATTGGATGTATCTTTGGGTCCCCATACTTTCACCGCAGCTAAATGAACATCCCTCAGTAATTAGCAAACACCTTCAAGAACATGGTATACAGTCCAGGCTCTGAAGATTCTACTCTCTGTAACTCCCTCAGCCCTATCCAACTCAAAAGAGGATTTTAAAAAACATTCCTTACTTATTTGCATGTGTATGTGTGTGAATGGATTGTGTGTCTATGGGCAAATGAGTGCACATTGGGTATGTGGAGATCAGAAGGCAACCTCTTCAAGGTGTTTGTGCTCTTTTTCCACTTTCTTTGGGGTCAGGGTCTCTTGGCAATGTAAGCAAACACCAGACCAGCTGGCCTGTGAGCTTCTGGGTTCCCCTGGCTCCACCTCCCACTGTCTTAAGCAAGATGGGATCACAGATGCAGAACCACTTTGCATCCTGCTTTACATGGCTGCTGGGTAGGATCAAGCTCCAATCAGCAGGCTTTGTAAACAAGAACCTTTAACCACTGAGCTACTTTTTCAGTCCCCAACTAGGGTTTTATCTAAATGGCTCACTGGAGGTCCACCTACAGTAACTTACTTCTGGCAGAATTATACACAGACCAGAGAAGTAAGCATATCACTTATCACTTGAAAGAACTATACCCCTGGCAAGTTTAAAGGCCCTTGGTCTATGTGTCACATGACCCCAATACAACACAGATAGCCAGAGACTACAGGAAAGCTCATCTCATAGAACAAGCTTACCTAATCAATCCCCATCACCTGATAGTGTATGCTTAAAAATTACAGAAAGACAGTGGAGATGTGAGGATGGAGGAAGAAAGGAAGATGTCACCACCTGAAAGGAAGGCAAACAGAATAGTCCCTTAACCTTTCTAGAAAGTATTTTAAAAACCTACACTCACAAAGATCTAATGCTGGGAGAGAAACGGGATGATAAGGCATATAGCTGTATGAGTTAAGATACTAAAGCCAAAAGATCTTTGAACTCCTAGCTCTGCTATTACTGGCATCGTCAGGATCAAGTTACTCATCCTTCTGTCCCCCAGTTTCCTTACCAACACAGTCATGTGTCTCTTAACAACAGAAAGGTAGTCTGAGAAATGTGTGCTAAGGCAACTTTATCACTGTGAGAACATCACAGTATGACTGGACCCAAACCCAACTGGCACAGGTTGTGCAATCAAAACAGATAACCACTAGGTAAATCAGGCAGCTACCCACTTAGTGCGGCACAGACTTCTACAGCAAACGTTCTTTTCAATATTACTAGTAAGAAGGGCACATGCTAAAGTAGCAATAAAAAGCATACCCTAAGACATATAAGCCACATTCATTTGCAATCACTGTCAGGTACTATGCAGAGAACCATACCTGATTCTTTTGGCAGGATGGGCAGCACAAGCACACTTTAGATTTGTTATCACCAGTGTTTCAACAAACGGATCAGCAATTCATTGTGCTAGGGTATTAGTCACTAGTCCACAGAGATTTTTCAGGCCCATTACAATCTCATAGAGCTACTATCATACATCCAGTCTGTCACTGTTCAAAATGTTACATGGAACATGACTGGACCTCCTTACTAATTTATTCATTGAGTTTCTATAGAAAAGAACAATAAGTCCAATCATGTAAAATGCTGTCCGTGTCATGAACCCATAGTAGATGCTCAACAAACAGCAGCTGCCAAGTGCTGTCATCATTAAATACCCAACAGTGTTCCAGGCGTCTCAAGGGTTAACAGAAGACAGGAAGTGTGCAGTTCCCATTTGTAGATGAAAATTGTATAAGCATCTCTATAGGTAGGTATGAGTTGTATTTGTATACAGTATCGGTCTTAACTAGTCCCAACCATAGAAACAAGTTAATATGTCAAAGTCATTTCTGGAAGATACTGTAGGTTGCAAAATCTACTTGACCAGCCAGGTGAGGGGAGGACAATGGGACGATTAAGTGGCAGGCTGGGCATAAGTGGTGAGCACAAAGGCTCTTTGTGGGAGCCTGTGGGATCGCATGCACCACTGCAATTTCAGAGAGCTGCCTCCTCAGAGAGAACTGACAAACCCCATTGTTCCCTTGCTTCAGAGTTCTGGGATGGCAGAGCTCTCAAGTCCCTGGCAGGGACCTACTCAAGATCAGAGTATCTTGGCTCTTCCCAACAGGACAGCATTGACTCAATCCCTTTAGGGGATTGTCTTAGGTCAGCATCACTATTTGAGGTGCCAGGGAAGCTGGTGAGATTTCCAAGCACTAAGCTGAAGTTCCTTGTTTTGGACTGAAAACCTAAGGTAAAGTCAGAAAAGACAGTACTTATCCTAGGGAAATTTTTGAGACTGGAAAAACTGAAGAAACTTAAGAGTATCATAAGATTTTTTTCCCTGAAATACTGTTTCCAAAATAGTCATTTTAGAAGCCAAAAACAAAGTAGCAATAATAAAACAACAGAAGTCCAAAAGCAATGACCTTAAAAGTTCCAGTTCATTCACTAGAAGGATATCTATAACTCCGCTTTTCCAAACATCTTTCAACAAGAAGAAAGAATATGGACTGGAGAGATGGCTTAGCAGTTAAGGCACTTGCTGGCAAAGCCAAAGGACCCAGGTTCGATTCCCTAGGACCCACATAAGCCAGACGCAGGAGGGGGTGCATGCATCTAGAATTCGTTTGCAGTGGGTAGAGGCCCTGATATATCCATTCATTCTCTCTCTCTAACTATCTCTATCTCCATCTATCAGGTTCTTTCTCTTGAGTAAATAAAAAAGAAAGGCTAATGCTATTCCTTTATGCAACAATCAAACACTCACACACAAAAGAAAGCAATGATTACAGGGCTGGGGAGATAGCTCTCTGAGTGACGGCTTTCCAAGCATGAAAGCCCGAGTTCATTCCCCAGAACCTACATTTTTTTTTTTAAAGCACAGCACAATAGCACCCATTTGTAATCTCTGTGCTAGTGAAGCAGAGGCTGGTGAGTCCTTGGGGCTCAATGATCAGTCAGTCTGGTCTAACTGGTAGTACCACGTCAATGAGAGACACTATCAAAAAATGGATACCACCTAAGGAATAATATCCACGGTTGTCCTTTGACCTCCATACACTCACACATACATACACCCCTCCACACATATGCACCTGCATACACACACACACACACACACGAAAAGAAACTAAGAAAGCAATGATCAGGCTGTACACTACGTATTCATGAGCCTGGGCTGTAATCCTGTTCTAAGAAAGTATGGGGATCCACAATACACACAAACTCAACTAAAGGAAAATCTGGGAAGCCCACTGAGTGGTCACCTACAGATCTCTGCTCCACAGGACAGAGATTTCAGAAAAGACAAGAAAATAGGGATGTCTGCTTATAGAAGACATTTCAACTGGTTCTGGTAAGGAAGGGTGCTGGCAAGATGACACGAAGCCAAGAGCAAGTCCACGCTTGTCAAATCACGCCCACTGAGACAGTGATGTCAACCATCATAAAGAACTGGGGCCAGGCAAGAGTGTACACCTGTGAGAATCTGGAAAGGTCTGACAGACTTCTGTTTCCCAGACTCTTTATCAGCAAGGTAATTGTAGCAACTATGCAGTTTACTCCAAGCTTAGCGAATGGCAGCTTGCTGTGGGAAGCCAAAATGCTGCTCACCTGCACCAAGGAGACAAAATGAGAACGGTGCTTACAGGCAAACACATTCCAGCAGGGCAACACTAAGCTGGAGTGCATAGCGTGGCAGCAAAGGGAGACATTCTGCAGACACAAGGGGGACACACACCTCAAAAGGAAACAGGACATACGAACACGTGTGCATGCAAATCCTTGAACCTGATCAACTCCCATCACACTGTGACCAGAGAGGCTTTTCCCCAGAACCTCACTGTCGTACCTTCACAGCTGTAACTGTACACCGCCACCGCCGACTTGTCCACCAGGTTCTCATCATGGTGCCAGCTCACTGCCATCTTCCCCATGCCAAAATAAGGCTCATCTTTCAGGTATGGCATTTTCTGAGGATCCATGAAATTCAGCAAAGTCACATTGAAGGCAGCTCTGCTCTTAAGGTCCACTTTATTGTCACAGGATGACCCCACACCAAGCCTAGGGAACTCCGTCATACACACTGGCACTTCATCTTCCTTAGCCTTCTCCTTGACAGCAAGCTCTTCTAAAGCCTGCATGGTCTCTACCTGGAAGTACTCATTGAGCTTGAGGAAGGTCTGGCACGCAGCAGCGATCTCACTTTCTGTGTAGTTTATGGCGGTTCCCTTTACTGGCCAGGGCACTGTGAAGAGCCTGGTGTTCAGGTATTTGTAGGTGTAGCCTGGGTTCCCGATGAGGATGCGAGACACTGGAGTGAGCACATCTTTGCCTTGGATCCTAACCAGGTCCCGGAACAAGCAGCCATGCTTGAGCAAGGTGAGGAAGGCTTCTGGGACCTCTTTGTGGATCTCCTCAGACACACTGCCGGCTTCTCGGAGAACCAGTTTAGGATATTTCAGCTGCCACTAAAACAGAACAAAAGCAAAAAACTAAAGTTATTTATGGATAGCTAGGTTTTCTTTTTTTTCCCAATTTTGTTTTGTTTCAAGGTAGGGCCTCCCTCTTGCCCAGGCTGACCTAGAACCCCCATTGTAGTTCTTGGCTGGCCTCAAACTCACAGTGATCCTCCTACCTCTGCCTCCAAAGTTCTGGTATTAAAGATGTGTGCCACCACACCTGGCTAGCTGTATTTTACTATTTCCAAAGTTGTGCATCTTCAGAATAACAACGCAGTAGGGGAGGCACATATGGTAACATTTCCAATCAGAACTTATATCTTGCTAGCCAAAAAGAGAAGACTTAAACAAAAAAATAATCATAAACTCTCCAGTGAGGTTTGTCAAGTTTAAGTTCAAAGTATTACTAATCTTTATCATTAAACAAAATATAACTTGGGCTTTGATTTCCCAGACTTCCTAGATCCATTTCTCTCTAACTTCAATCTCTCCTCCAGACTTTGGTTCTACAGGAAATACAATTTTTATTAATTAACTGAATAACAACTATCTCTAAGTGTCTGCCATATGCCACATATGGTTCTCACTGACTTATATAGGCATCAACTAGTTTCTCAAAACTTCATGCCTAGGATTACCATCTCCAGTTCATAGGATACTGAAGCACATAGACACTGAAAAACTTGGCTAAAGTGACACAACCGGAAAACCCTGGAGCTGGAAGTGAAACCACTGCGCTCCACAGCCCAGCTGGCTCCAGAGCACATACTCTGGACTATTAGGATGCATTGCTTCCTAGCAATGACAAGCTGGTTTCTGCTGCAACACGTTAACCCACAGAAACCTCACCTCTCTGGAACACCACCTGCCACGATCAAGACTGAGGACTTTTTTTTTATGACTGTCATTCTAAATATACTCAGTAAATGCTGGCTGGTTGGGTGGGATGGATGGACGTACAGATGGACAGGATAACAGTTCTATTATTGTCACCGGAAGGGAGTACTCCAGCTATATGCCTTTCCTAATACAGCTTAGGACCATATTAGCTTTGTTGCCACCACTTTGGCTCCTTAGCCCTTGATATGTGAATTAGTGTCCAGCCAGAGTGTTCTGATTCTTTATGACACAATTGAGGGGTTTTATTTTGCTTTTAACTCTCAGCACAGGATGTTACATTTACTGGTATAAACTGACATGTCCCCTCCTAGTTTTAGGCTGAGTTCTTAAGGAAGAACTCTTTTTGGCATGCCTTCCTTCTAATCCTTTACTCATGATTAGCTCTTATCACATACATGCTGAGGAGCCTGGCTATGAAGGGGAGCAGAAAAATGGATTGGACATTTGATAAACCAGAATGCTAGAAGATGCTAGTGCACACTACAGCTTGTGGGTCCACTCATGGGAACCATATGAGAGCAGAGGATGAAAACCCAAAGAGCGAAGTCCTCACATGTCCACAGCAGCCAACCTAAATGAGAAAAGCAGAGAGCTGCAAGGTCACACAATGGAGTTGCCAAGAGGAAAGGGAGAGTTGTTTCCTGCTCTATCTAAAAGGAAATCTATCAAGTTGCACCGAAATATGTATGCAGCAATACATGCATGTGCATATATACATATCACTAATATGAATAGTGTCATAAACAGGCACTGTGCAGAGGTCTCCATATTTATTTATTTATTTTTAATTTTTTTGTTTATTTTTATTTGAAAGTGACGGACAGAGAGAGAGAAAGAGGCAGATAGACAGAGAGAGAATGGGCACGCCAGGGCCTCTGGCCACTGTAAACGAACTCCAGACGCATGCCCCCCTTGTGCATCTGGCTAACGTGGGTCCTGGAGAATTGAGCCTTGAACCGGGGTCCTTAGGCTTCACAGGCAAGTGCTTAACCGCTAAGCCATCTCTCCAGCCTTCCATATTTATTAATGAGGACCTACTGTGAACATCCTTCCCCAACTCCTCACATCACTGCACAACTGGCCATGCTGTAAGATTCATACGATGGAAGTCAGACAAAACTGGAAGTCAAGGTTGATTTTCCCTCAAGTCAGTTTTTAAACATTTATTAAGACATCATTAAATATGCTTCAAGTTTATTTTTAACAAAAGTATGTGATCCTTGGGTTGAAGAGATGGCTCAACAGTTAAAGGTGCTTGATGTGGGTTTGAGAGATGGTTTAGCAGTTAAGGAGCTTGCCTATGAAGCCTAAGAACCTGGTTTGATTCCCCAGAACCCACATAAGCCAGATGCACATGTTGGCACATGCTTCTGGAGTTCATTTACAATGGCTAAAGGTCCTGGCACCCCCATTCTCTCTCTATACCTGCCTCTCCTCCCCTCTTCTCTCTCTCAAATAAGTAAAAAAATATTTTTTAAAAAATGGTTCTTGATGCAAAAGCCTGTTGGCCCAAGTTCAATTCCCCAGTCATTCTCCCAAAGCTCGACACAAAAAGTGGCAAAGGCGCCTGGGCATTCAGTGGCACCTATACACATATATATTCACATGCAAATATATATTATTTAAGTATGTAACCCAGACCATTTTAGATAGGGAAAAGATACCTCCTATATCAGAATACTCAGGAAGGCACAACAATATAGAAATTCAGGTGGGGTGGTTAATTTGAAAATGGGCACATGAGTAAGTACCAGAAATGGTTTGATTTTTCTGAGGAGTCCAGCTATGTAGCCCAGGCTAGCTTTGAACCCACTATCCCCCTGCCTCAGCTTTCTAAGAGCTTACAGCTGTGAACCACCAGCCTGGCTGCTTTGGGAATTATAGTGTGCTTTGATGTTGGTTTGGGGATTGGGAGCACTTCAGTATCCTCAGTGACATACAAACTGAGTCACTCGGAATATGCTCACAGTTGGAGCTTTTTGACAAATTCTTCCAGATTCTTCCCCTACTCCCCAGCTTTTGGGTCCCATGAAAATGCTACTTCCTGGCCCTCTCGTGATGGATAAAACATGTTTACTTCTGTCCATTGACAGTAAAGTCTGTCACTTCCAGCCCACAGCATTTCATGGCCAGTGCAAGGCCTTCTAAAACACGCTTGTGCAGTCTGCCACACTAGCACCTGGTGACTAACTAAATCCCTCCATTTATGGGTAGAGAATCCCTGCCGACCCACATGATAGGTAATGTGAGCAAGAAACACTGCTGTGCAAAGACACTGTACTTGAGGGCTATTTGTTACTACAGCATTATCTAGCTCATTCCAACTCATTCAGGACACAGGAAATGGAAAAGAAAGGATGCAAAAGGAAAATGAAATTGCCAAGTCTGAATGTAAAAGAAAAATGTAATTTCACTTAGTAAACACAGTAGGATGCCTTGCTTCTCAGAGTGCCTACCTGAACCATGAGTGATCATGAATTTAACGTGAAAAGAGCAGAAATGTGTGTCATGCCACTATGTACTGTCACTGAGATGCTAGTCAGGATTCATGGTTTCTATACTTCATTTATCCCAACTGCAAAGTTTTGTTTTTTTTTTTTTATTTACACAGCTCAAGAGGGCAGCAATACAATTCTGAACGCAGGAGACTTAGCATTCTGGAGCCACATCTTGTCTTAAAAACTGGGGAGGAGAAGGGAGTGGAGGAAAAAAAATGATAAAAAGCAGATTAATGAATATCTAGGCTGCCAGTGGGAAAGTAGGCTGAATGCAAAGAGCAAAAGGGAGGGATCTTTGTGGGGCGGGAAATATTCTCAAACTATTACCACTATGTAAATCTATCAAAAGACCACGGACCTACACAGTTTTTATTTACTTGAGAGAGTGAGAAGGAGAGAGAGAGGGAGGGAGGGACAGAGAGAGAGAATGGGTGCACCAGAGCCTCCAGCCACTGCAAACAAACTCCAGATGCATGTGCCACCTCATGCATCTGGCTGATGTGGGTCCTGGGGAATTGAACCGAGGTCCTTTGGCTTTGTAGACAAATGCCTTAACCTCTAAGCCATCTCTCCAGCCTGACCTACACAGTTTTAAATGGTGTATTTTATGGCATATGAATTATACATGTGTACAATTTGCCAAAAAATGAGTTTTAAAAGGCTGATAGACTTGAAATGTATAAAACTTTAAAGATTTGTATAAAATTAAATTAGTAAAAATATTTGAGCCTATGGGCTAAAAATGGGCTGAAATAATATTTTAATATGGAAACATAAATTTAATTAAATATGTGTATATACACTATAAAATTAATTGAATCAAAATGAGAAAAAAGGGCTTGAGAGATTGCTTGGTGGTTAAGGCTGCGAAACCTAAGGACCAGGTTCAAATACCAAGAAGCCATGTAAGCCAGATGTACACAGTGACGCATGCGCACAAGGTTGCACAGGAGCACCAAGGTGGAGCACACATCTGGAGTTCAATTGCAGTGGCTGGAGACACTAGTACACCAATTCTCTCATAAATAAATATGTATGTTAAAATTAGAAAAATACAGGGCTGGAGAGATGGCTTAGTGGTTAAGTGCTTGCCTGTGAAGCCTAAGGACCCCGGTTCGAGGCTCAATTCCCCAGGACCCACGTTAGCCAGATGCACAAGGGGGCACACACGTCTGGAGTTCGTTTACAGAGGCTGGAAGCTCTGGCGCGCCCATTCTCTCCTCTCTCGCTCTCTCTCTCTCTCTCTGCCTCCTTCTCTCTGTTGCTCTCAAATAAATACATAAAAAAATTAGAAAAATACAAATTAGGGCTGGGGAAATGGCTTAGCGGTTAAGGCGTTTGTCTGCAAAGCCTAAGGTCCCCAGTTTGATTCCCCAGCAAGCATCTGGAGTTTGCAGTGGCTGGAGGCCTTGAAACACCCATTCTCTCTTTCTCTCTCTCTTTCTCTCAAATAAATAAATAAATAAAATAAAGACATGAGCCACCATTCCTGCCTTTACAAAAGTACAAATTAATACAATTTGTGTCAATTTACACTTAATTATCCAATATACAAAACACAAAATTTCACAAGAGTAATTCACATTATTCTTGAAGGCAACATTAAATATTGTAATTGTGTATAATTAAGAATAAATGGGGCTGGAGAGATGGTTTAGCAGTTAAGGCACATGCCTGCAAATCCTAAGGAGCCAGGTTCAATTTTATAGGTCCCACATAAGCCAGATGCATATGGAGGCACATGCTAGAGGCCCTAGCATTCCCATTCTCATATTCATATTCTCTCTCTCTCTCTCTCTCTCTCTCTCTCTCATATAAATAAATAAAATAAATCTTTAAAAAAAGAATAAATGACAACACCTTTCTTAAAGATAATTTGAAAAAACATGGGAAAATGTGATTATGTTTATATCTTTATCCAGTTATTTCTAAGAATGCATCATGAAGAAATAATTAGAAATACAATAACTTATAAGAGAATTAACCATGTTGATACTAATAATGACTAAAAGCTGAAAGCTACCAAAATATCCAATGGGAGATTACAGGAGAAATGGTACAGCTATGTAAAACCATCCTAAGTAGTCAGCCTTAAAATTTTTAATTGTTTTATGAAAAGCATAGATCTCAGGAGAAATTATTAATAAAGCAGACAAAGGAATCCTAGTTTTATTTTAAATGCATACATAAGCCTTTTTTTAACTAGCAGAAAAATGTAATCAAAGGCTAAAAACGCTCCACTTAGGGTAGTGTACTTGGATATATTTTAGTTTTCTTCCTCCAACAACTGTATTATTTTCAAATGTACAAAAGTAAACGTAAAGAACTTACAAATGGAAAAATCAAGGCAAGGATCTTTTATTCTGAAATTTGTCATTTTCATGATATTTGTGACATTTGCCAGGAAAATCTGTTTGATGATTCCATCAAAATCTTTGACAGAACTTCTGTCATTCTCTGAATCTAATATGACTGTTACACCCAACTCTAGGGGAGTCTTATTTCACCATGAGGAGAAGTGTCAACAATAACTGGCTAGTGTTATCACTATCTCAAGGAAAGTACAAATGAGGAAGTACCTTCCTTAATGTCCTCTTTTTCTTTATTTGCAAAGTGGCTAATTTAGTACCTCACACATAAAATGGCTCTATGGCAATTGGTTAGAGTTTTCCCTGAAGAGAACAACAAGAAACTCTGGAGACGAGCCGAACATTAAATACTGAGTTCATTCTGTCAGGTGAGCACACTCACTTTCCACCTCAGACAGGTACATGCAGAATATCACATGTCACACAATAATTTGGAACAGCTGTTGGCAGATTTTCATATGTGTTATTGTAATTTTTTTTGTATAATTCTGTTAAAGTTTTTCCAGGCAGTATACAGTCATGGACTTATATTAGTAGTTGCCGGGTCATATACTGTATTTCCTGAGATCTACACATGCTTTTAGGGCATAATTGGGGATGTTTAGTGGAATACTTGGAAAGTATGCTGAAAATGAAGTGCCAACATGCAGACCCTGACCAATGGTTGGAAGATGTGGAATGCTGGGCTCTCCAGAGACCAGGCTTCATTTTCTGCTTATTTTAAACCACTACACAAAATTTCCATTATTTCCTATACAATCAAGGGATGCTCTGAAAGAATTTCATCATTTGGAGAATATGACACGGTGTTAGGTAAATAGGACACCAGTTTACTGGAGACTCACTTAAATGAAGCCTACTGAAATGAGTGAAATTAAATTCATAACTTTTAAGTGGCTTGGGAAATGTCCTTCACTTCACAGTGTTAGAAAACTAAATTTTGGGGCCAGAGAGATGGCCCAGCGGCTAAGACGCTCTTCTGTAAAGCCTAAGGACCCAGGTTCAATTTCCCCAGTGCCCACGTAAAGGCAGATGCACAAGGCGGTGCATGGGTCTGGAGTTTCATTTGCAATGGCTAGAGGCCCTGGCATAGCCATTCATTCCCTCCCTCCCCCCACCGTCATCTATCTCTATCTGCCTCTTTCTCTCATTCACACACACTCAAATAATTAAATAACATTTTAAAAACGAAAACTCTAGGGGCTGGAGAGATGGCTTAGCGGTTAAGCGCTTGCCTGTGAGGCCTAAGGACCCTGGTTCAAGGCTCGATTCCCCAGGACCCACGTTAGCCAGATGCACAGGGGGCGCACGCGTCTGGAGTTCGTTTGCAGTGGCTGGAGGCCCTGGCGCGCCCATATTCTCTCTCTCTCTTTCTCTCTCTCTCTCTCTCTCTCTCTTTCTGTCTCTTTCTCTCTCTGTCACTCTCAAATAAATAAATAAAAATGAATTAAAAAAAGAAAACTCTAATTTCAGAAAAGCATATTTCTAATGTGGCTATTAATATATTTTGCTGGCAAAACTTTAGTAACTTGGCATTCCCATAATATTTTGTATAAAATGTTTTGTGAACATGCTCTCAACCTGGCAAGCCTCCCAAGACTCCCCTGGCCTGGCCTCGCCTCCAGCTACATGCTGCCAAGCTGGGCCTAGAGGAGGCCTACCTCTACTGCAGCTGTGTCAACTACGCTGATGCTAAAAAGTAACGTGAAGATGCTCCCATTCATACACCCAATGCTATTTTGGGTGTTTACGTAACACAGCCAAGACTTGCTTTGCACTATGCAAAGAGGAACAAGCCATAAATATAATGATAAAAGATAGCTGGGGCCTGCTTTGTAACACTTCATAGTTTAACAGTATGGAAAACAACAGCAGAAGAAGACAGACTTCACAAGGGAAGGGCGATTAGAAGGAAAAGCTGGAACATCTTCATCAGTGGAATACACACCTATCAGGCACATACTATCTGCACAACGCCACATGTTGGGAATACAGATTTTAAAAAATCTGTATGCTCCCTGGAAATGCATATCCTAGTGAAAAGAGCCAGATGTTAACATATAAAATATATAGTATTTCAGATGGTGGTAAGTGCTATGGAGAAAAACAATGCCAAGCAAGATAAAGTTGCTGGGGTGAGTGTGGCTATATTACAAAGGTCAGTCAGGGACAGCCTCTCAGACTAGGTAACATGGGGACAGAAGGCAAGACTACTATCTCGTGAGAGTTCCAGGCAACGGGAACACTCAGTGCAAAGGCCTTGGGGGAGAAGTATGTTTGGCTTATTCGGGGAAAGGCAACAATGCTGGAAGGGGAAGAGGAACAGGAGCCTGGAGAGCAGGAAAGGACGCAAGGGAAGACTCAGGAGCCAGAGCAATGCTGCTTTGAAGGTCGATGTCTAGTCAGGCTTCTAACCTCTTTCTGAATGCCCTGCGAAGGTGTGGAAGGAATCTAAGCATCAGATGATGCATGTAAAGATCGCTGAGAAGTCAGGAGGGAACTGCAACAGGGATGACAGTGGCTTTGGCCCCAGTGGAAGCAGTAGAGGCCGGGAGAAGTGGTCAGGTCATTCAGATATTTAGAAAGTAATCACGTCATAATACACATTAGAGCAAGTTGAGACTTCCTGAAACATTCACAGAATATGCAGTATTTAAGCAAGGTCCTTAAGGTGAGGGTAAACAGGTGCTCACCAGAAAGAAGAGGGGAGGAGAATGCTAGCAGGCACAAGGCCAGAAAGCAGAGATCCAGAGCAGGGTCAGGGAATGACAAGCTGCTCGATGACAAGAATTCAGGTAGATGCTGCACTAGGGAATGGGTAGAGAGACTGGACACAAAGGTAGTCTGAGGTAACATTATAAAATGGATAGGCAGAGTGTGAACTTTTACCATGGAAAGACTCAGCAAAATGTATAGAGCAAGGAGGTACAAGTCTCATACATTTATAGGAGCACAGATCTGATGGCACTGGGTGGTAGAAGGCAAAGGCAGGAATGAAAGATTCCGGAGAAGTCAACCTGCAGGGCCTCATGACTGACGAGAGCACAGAATCAATGAGTGGAAACCACAGGTAAGAGCCCTAAATTGAAGAACAGGATAAGGAGACAGCACCAAAGAAAAGAATGAGCCAGGGTGGAGTAACCCTGATTCTTGCTAAAACACAGGTCCCATCTTGTCACACTTGTGCTTGAAACCCTCTCCTGCCTCCGCATCCCAGAGAAACAGCCAGTATTCTTATGATAGAACATCGCAAAGTCCCTACAACCGAACCTATCACCATCTGACTTGCACTCCTCCCCTTTCATTCACCTCCACACCTGTCAGCTGCAGGTGCTTTTCCTTTCAAACACACCTCTGAGGCTTTTCTGTCCTCTGGAAACAGAGCATTCCATCCCAAATATCTGTATGACTTGTTCTTACACCGCCATCCAGTGAAGGCTGTGTGGACCATCAACCCCACAGGACAGAAGCTAAAAGAAAGCAGGTGTCATGTTCATCTTCACAATTTCACCTTGAATGCCTAAAACACTGCTGGGCACAAGTGATGACAGGACAAGCACATGTGTTTGACTGTGTAACTGATTAACAAGATCATGTTGAGTTAGATGTGCCAGGAAGACTTTTAGCTGGGCACCCAAGAGGCAGTCAGGATTGGAGCACTGGAGGTCATGGGATGCAGAGATGGAGACAGAGTTTAGGACCACTGAGAAAAAGGCAAGTGACCTCAGGAGTAAGATACCAACACATGATGTATCCATACGAAACTTGTTTTAACAATAATAATAAACATTTTAAAAAGGAGTAAGAGATGCAGGCAGAGAGGGATGCAGTATAGTACACAGGCTTACAGATCAAGGAGATGCTCACAGTGCCTCAGGGACAACCCTGATACACTTTCTGCTATAAATCTGCAACAATGTTTTTGTAAATTTATTGATTTCTTTTTATAAATGGTTGAACTCATATCTCCTCTCCTCCACCCCCATGCTAGAGATTTTTAAACAAACCTCTTAGTTTCCTCAGCTCCAGAATGAGGTTTTTATACCACCCGTCTCCAAGGACCATGGTGGGATTTAAATAAGCTAAAGCATACAAATGCCCTTGGAACAGTACCAGACCACCCGACACATGAAGGGTGTACATTAAGTGACCATGGGGGGCGGGGTGCACCGAGGAGAGCTGTGTGTTCCTGGGTAACACTCATACCTGGAAGTCAAAGTCTGTCTTCTGACCAAGTCACCACTCGTTTCCTGTGTTATGTGGCAAGCCAACAGAAGTCCTGTATGCAGCTCTGCCCTGGGCTTTTTGTTGCTGTTTTGTTTGTGTCTTGCTGCCCCAGGTGTTCTGAACTGGAAAGTGGTACACAAAGAGAGGCAGACAGAGAACGGCCTCACTCCGTGTCAGATCAACCCATCCCGCAGTTCCGACACTCAGACGGGAACACAGAATGGCCTGGTGTTTGAAACAGGAACGAGAGGGCGCATCCCAGGCACGCCAAACCTCCAGAAAGATAGGTGCTGACTACATGCTGTGAAATGAATGAGCTAGGCTGCAGTGACAACTAAACGTGAAAGCATTCATTAAACAACTAGCACAATCTGCACATGGTAAGGGAGAAGAAGCAGACCCCACACGGAGGCTGCAGAATGCCTTTTTTTTAAACCTGGTAGCTGGGCTGGTATTCTAGGGGTGAAGGGGTGAATGTCAAAGGTCCTAATGTCAGGGGTGCACTATTTATTCCTCACATTCAAATGTGTTTTCAGGGCTGGAGAGATGGCTCACCTGTTAAGGCACTTTTCTGCAAAACATAAGGGCCTGGGTTCGATTCTCCAGTACCTATGTAAAGCTAGATGCACAAGGTAGCACATGTGTCTGGAGTTCATTTGCAGTGGCTAGAGGCCCTGTAGTGTCCATATTCTCTGTCTGCCCCTCTCTCACACTCTCTCTGTCAATTTTTTTAAATCTTTTTTTAAAAAAATTATTTTCACTAAAATAAATATTGTATACACAATGGAATACTGAGTCATACAAAGAAAATCCTGGCATTTTTAGTGAGAAGGATGCAACTGGAGGGGATATTAAGGGAACAACACCACATGATCTTACTCATTTAAAGAAACCAGCAAGTGAACCTGGAAGTACAGAACTGAATAGTCCCCAGAGATAGGAAAAGGAAGCGGGGGGGGGGGGGATTTACCAAAGACTTTATTGATTGGGAAAGGTGCTGGAGGAGGGGAGCAAAAGGGACTCAGGGACAGAAGGGTAGACAGACACTGCCAAATGGATGCATGTTAGAAATATCACAGTGAATCCCATTAATTTATATATAATTAATATTTAAAGTATCTTCAGTTCATCTTTTATTTTGTTTTGTTTTTTCAAGGTAGGGTCTCACTCTAGCCCAGGCTGACCTGGAATTCACTATGTAGTCTCAGGGTGGCCTTGAACTCATGGTGATCCTCCTACCTCTGCCTCCTGAGTGCTGGGATTAAAGGCATGCGCCACCACACCCAGCTCTGTTCAACTTTTTAAAAAATATGTATTTTATTTATTTATTTGAAAGAGAGAGAGAGAGAATGGGCACGCCAGAGCCTCCAGCCACTGCAAACTCCAGATGCATGCGCCCCCTTGTGCATCTGGCTTACATGGGTCCTGGGGAGTGGAACAAGGATCCTCTGGCTTTGCAGGCAAATACCTTAACCACTAAGCCATCTCTCCAGCCCCATCAGTTCAACTTTTAACAGAATGAATTTACTTCAACTATGGCTTGTATTTATTGTTATTTGGCTTTGCTCTTGTTTGGGATTCTTGGTGGTGAGAAGTCTGCCTCTGTTGCTCAGGCTCTGAACTCCTGGGCTCATGTAATCCACCTGGCTCAACCACCCAAGTTGCCAGGGCCATAAGTATATAGCAGAGCACTTAGTCTACAGTAAAACTCAGTCAGGTTTTATCAAAGCATCAAAGCACTAAGCCTTGTTATCAGGTGTATTTAACATGATTAGATACTGGTATCTAATTTTTGTTAGGGTCTTAAAAAAATAAGAAACCTGGCAGAGTTGCTCCTTTTGGATCTGGGTTTCTGCTTGTCCCTCCCTGTGGCTGGTCAGAGCACAAAGAGCTGATGACCTTTCCTATTTAGTCCTTCTTGTACTACTTACACAACACAAAAGCTGTGGGGCTGGCAGCTGCTTTATAACAATACTGATAATCAAGTGCCAGAAGGCACATACCAATGGAAATATCAGCAAGCATTTCAGAACTGACTGCTTTTGTGGGTTTGCCTGCTTTAAAAGGACTTTTTAAAATTACTTCTTGCAAAAAAAAAAAAAAATACATGTTCACTGCAGATTATGTGAAAAACTAGATAAGCTCAAAGAATACCCTATCACTAACACATATAACATTTCTGTATTCGTCTTTATAATCTTTCAAAATGCTAACTCCCCAAGGAGGGAAGGAGGGAGGGGTGTGTATGTGTGAGTGAGAGAGAGAGAAACCAAAAATCATTTAATACTAAATTCATTCTAGAACTGGCTTTTCGAGCCGGGCGTGGTGGCGCACGCCTTTAATCCCAGCACTCGGGAGGTAGAGGTAGGAGGATCGCCGTGAGTTCGAGGCCACCCTGAGACTCCATAGTGAATTCCAGGTCAGCCTGGGCTAAAGTGAGACCCTACCTCGAAAAACCAAAAAAAAAAAGAACTGGCTTTTCAAACTAACTAGCCAGGTATAGTGATACACCTGTAATCCCAGCACTGAAGAGGCTGAGGCAGGAGGACTGCAAGTTCCAAGCCAGCTTGAGCCACATAATGAGACTCTGTCTAAAAAAAAAGAAAGCAAAAAGCAAAAAAAAAATATATATATATATATATACATACTTAGCAAAAGTGCTAAAACGCCTTACCTGCTGATAGAACTCATCATCCTTGGGGGTCAGATAAGGAAGCCAAGTGTCTTCAAACTCCTCAAGTAGTTTCAGTTTCTGTTAGAAATAATAATTATGTTACTGAATATAAAATGACCCACAATATAAATATAAGACAACATATATTTCCCAGAGAACACTAAAAAACTTTAGTATACATGAATTGTGAACTCTTAAAGAAATTAAATACCAACTGTAAAACATATCAAGTTACACACACTTTAATAATAAGATATAGGAAGAATTCACTCAAAATGATGATTTCATCCACTCTCACATTTCAAGAGATGATCTGATTCACTCCTCACATGCATCTTAGGATCAGGGCCTTTTCTCAACACCTAAATAACCTTGTATCACCCAAAATAGTTTTCCACAGAATAAGCCTTCCTGTTCATCCACTCTGAGACACAGTTACCATTTCCATCATACTGGGAATACCAAATGGTACAATCAGCTTTGTGCTGTCAGAAAACACCCAACCAAGAACAGCTTGTGGGAGGAAAGTATTTATTTTGGCTTATACACTTGAGAGGAAGCTCCATGATGGCAGGGGGAAATGATGGCATTAGCAGACTGGACATCACCTCCTAGACAACATCAGGTGGACAAGAGCAGCCGGAGAGTGTGCCAAACACTAACAAGGGGAAAGTGGCTATAACACTCGTAATTCTGCCCCCAACAATACAATGCCTCCAGGAGGCTCCAATTCCCAAACTGCCACCATGTGGGGACTTAGCATTCAGAACACATGAGTTTGTAGGGAATACCTGAATCAAACCACCGTATTCCACCCTAGCCCCATAAACTGATGTAAATGCAATGTATCATGATATAAAATGCAATGCATTCAGTCCAACTTTAAAAGACCCTATAGTTTTTATCAATTCCAATAATGTTCAATCATACCCACCCCATAATCCAAGATCTTTTAACTGAGCCATAATACAAAAAAAAAAAAAAAAAAAAAAAAAGACTCATAATGGTATAATGGCACAGAATAAACATTCACATTGCAAAAGGCGGCACTGGGCATAGAGTGAACCAATACACAATTTAAAACAAACAGAAAAAACATCAAACTCAGTACCTCCAAGTCCAACAACTATAATCAGTGACAAGTTTCCAAGTTGGATAAGTTTCTGGAGTTCCAATAACACCCCTCCAGCTAGGTTGCTCACAGTCTCAGAAAAGTTCATCCAATGCCAGCAGCTCTCCTTGATAGTCATCCCATAATCTTGGCATCTCCAATGGGTCTCCACTGCAAATCACGGTTCACCTTCATAGCTCCATCAGGTCTCCATGCAGGTAATCTAACAAGCCTGCTTCGCACTGCCCATGGTCATTTCCAAAATACAAAACCGTGTTGCCAATTCAATGATCCTCTCTTTCCTGCATTTGTTATACTCCATAATACCAGGTGGGCTACCAACTTGTTAATACAGGAAGGAATAAAGCAGACTTTCAAGAACAGGACACTTCTTTCAGCATTCAGGCCCCTTCAAAAGAGTATGCATTCTTCCTGTTGTCCCAATGCATGTCAGCTGGTCCAATTTCAATGATTGTAATATCAAACAACTGCAGCTGAATGGGCAGAAGTTTCAGCCCAAAGATTTCATTTCTTTCTGTGCCATATCCCTCTGCTCACACCAGTCCATTTCCACACAATACAACCCTGAACAAGTTCTCAGAAGACAGGCTTAACAGCAAGCCTCTCACACAAATCCCTTCTCACCTAGTCCAGCCAAACCTCTTTCTTCTCCTTATAAACCAAACCTCACAGTCTATAGTTCTTATTGCATTCAGGTCTTTCAACTATGACCAGACACCATCAACCTTAAAGCACTGCAAGGTATCTCTTAGGCCAAGGTTTCGAATCCTTCCATATTTCTCTCTCTAATCAGTTTCAAATGATCAAAGCCACAGTCAGATTTCTAGCAGCAATGACCCCACTTCTTGGTACCAATTTTACTGTTGTAGTCAGCATCATGTTGCTGTCAGAAAACACCTGATCAAGACCAGTTTATGAGAGGAAAGGGTTTATTTTGGCCAAGTTTCATTGTAGCAGGGGAAAATGACGGCAATGAGCAGAGGATGGACATCATCTTCTGGCTAACATCAGGTAGACAACAGCAACAGGAGAGTGTGCCAAACACTGGTGAGGGGAGGCTGGCTATAATACCCGTAAGTCCCCCACACACAACAATACACCATCCCCAGGAGGCTCCAATTCCCAAATTGCCACCAGCTGGGGACCTAACATTTAGAACATAAAAGTTTATGGGGGACACCTGAATGAAACCACCATACCAAGTAACCCACATGTATTTACTCACATAACACTGGGATGACTAGAATGTTTACTCATACTATAAACAATGATATGATCATGTCCACATACAGTAGTGTTTTTCTCAAAGTAATCTCTCATCTCTAAAAAATTACTCAATTTATACTAAGATTCATTGCTTCTCTTCCAATTTTATGAAGCACCTTTTAAAAGTACCCATTGCAATTTTTTAAGGATCCATTGTCTGAGGTTGTTTCAGAAAACCATGTCAACTTCAAACAGTACTTGCTATTCGAGTTGTGAGAGAACCCCATATTTCAACGAACCTCACAATGAATCTAACAGGAGAAAGATGACCTGTCCTGAATAATTTTTTTTCAAAGAATATCTGACCTTATATTCAGCCATATCTAGAGACTGTGTATACATGTAGCATACATTGGGTGCATATGTATGCATATATACATATAAACATATACACACTAATTATTTGGGGGGGGAACAAAATGGCAGAAACAAGTGCTTTTCAAATAAACCTGAAGAAAAGGCAGGCAGGCAGGCAGGAAGAGAAAGGAGGCAGGAAAAGAGAGAGGAAGAGAAATAAAGAAAAAGAGAGAAAGAGCAGGAAGGAAATAAATGAAACAAAACCATTGCCATAGTACTGTTAACCAGCAGTGAAACATTAAGAACTAAGTATTGTATGCCTTACTCTGGGTCAATGCAGCCCTAGCCACTAGAGTATGATTTGGTAAATACAAAGTGCATTCCAACAGCCACTATCTTTATACAGAATACCACCTGCTCAATCAGACACAGTGGCCCCAAGTATTATTCTCTTCCACTCCAGGAAAACAGCCTTCACTCACAAACCTGTCTTCATCAGAGTAAGTCAGAGCAAGCAACCTTTGGGTAAGAACCTAAGCTAACCTTTTAAACAATTTTAGAAAGTGAATAATGAAAAAGAAAAAAGAGGGCTAGGGAGATGGTTCAGTGGGAAAAGCACTTGCCACACAAGATAACTACTTGAGTTTGGACCCCCAGAACCTACGTAAAGCCAGACACTGTAACACTAGTTTCTGTCATCCTAGCACGCCTGTGGTGAAATGGGAGGCAGAGACAGGAAAATGGCCCAGAAAGCTAGCAGACTAGCTAATCTGGTGGACCCAGCAGTGAGCAACAATAGACCTTCCTCAAAAAGGGTGGAAGGTGAGGACCAGCACCCCAAATGTTGTCCTCCAGTTACTATTGGTATGAGGAGTTCATTCATTGCATGCATAAGCACCTGGTTCACACACATGAACATGTATGCACTCATACAGATAACAAAAAGAGGAAGTAAATTTAACAAGTGGCAGGCCCACAAGATATAAAACAGTAAGTTCTACTTTCTGTCTGATACTAGCATATTATTCAGTTAAGATCTTCAGTTCTAATAGTGTTTTCTCACTCAAAATGGTGAGTGACTGGCTGGTTTAAGTGTGATAGTTTATATGATCAACTTGACAGGACCAAAAATCACCTGTGAGAGATTATGTAGATTAGGTTAGCCTCCCAGCATGTCTGTAAGGGAATCTCTTGATTAGGTTAATCAAAGTGAAAAGGCTTTAACTGCTGGTGGCATCATACCATGGGCTGGGGTCCTGGAATATACAAAAAGAAGAGAGCTGGCTGAGCAGCAGTATTCATGGCTCTCTTGCTTCCTCGCTGTACTGAATGTGACCAGCTGCCTCAATCTCCTGCAGCCATGTCTCCCTGACCAGGATAATTGTAACTTGAAACTGTAAGTTGAAGTAAAGTCTTTCTCCCTTAAACTAATTTTTGTCCCAGCAACAAGAAGGCAACTAATACATCAAATATGAACTATTTTTCCTTAGTATGGACCTAATACTAACAATCATAGAATGGATAATTTACCTACAGGTTAATGGCTCATATACTTTCAGCAGTAACCATTATCAAGGGCACACACACAAAAAAAAAAAAAAATCAAATGATATTTCCATGCATATACTTTCACACTCATGTGTACTATCACTACTTTAATCAAAAAATCTATACTTGGATTTTTATTTTAAGCTAAACACAGCCTGTATTTCCTCATGGTCTTTTTAATGATCTTTAGTTCTTTAGTGTGATTTATAAACACAAAGCATTACAATATTTATAAATGCCACCAAAAAATTAAGTTTTGAGTAAGTCAAAGACTCCACCTTACAAATACCATCTTTAGACAAAGTTCTTCATGAGAATCTGTCATTAAAGCTGTTCTGTGTATAAGGTATTTATTCCCAAAACAAATCACATATTCTATCTATGTGAGGATAAAGACTGAGAGACCTACCCCACAGGCAATAGGCATCAACGGAGGCTGGAACTATTTGTAATTAATGCTTCAACCAAAGCACCATAAAAACACCCACTTTGCACATCAGTTGCTGACCATCAAACAGGTATAATTACATTCGACGCCACCCTGTGACTACATAGTGAATCCCAGGTCAGCCTGGACTACAGCGAAGCCCTACATCAAAACAGCAGAGCAACAGGGAAAAATAAAGGTACAGGGGGAAAAAAAGGTACAGCGGGCTAAGAGGGCTTGAGGGTGCAGATGGTCAAAGTATGTTACATTCATGTAGGAAACTATTGTCATGAAACCCATAATTTTCTATAATATATGCTAATAAAAAGATAAAATCAAAAATATCATAAAACAAGAGTCATGGATTTAGTTCTATCACCTAATCTCCAACCTTATACATGAGGTTACATATACTTCATGACCGTGTCATGTATGGGTAGACAGATATGTGTATGCCTAACTGGACAAACTCTAAGAAGCAATAAATGGTCTCATGTTGCAAAAAAAAAGACATAATTTTTTTTGAACTCTGGCACATATACATGTATCAACAAAATTGTTTGTAATGAATAACAGATACTTTTGAAACATGGTGATTTCTTTATTAAACCTTATTAAACCTAAAAGTGGCCAAGTATGGTGGCGCACACCTTTAATCCCAGCACTCAGGAGGCAGAGCTAGGAGGATAGTCATGAGTTCGAGGCCACCATGAGGCTACATAGTGAATTCTAGGTGAGCCAGGACAGGAGCAAGATCCTACCTCGAAAGAAAGCAAATGAAAGTGCTTATTGACAGTCCTCCAAAATGAGGTAGAACATCTGTTTGTATTTAAATGCAAAAGCATTCAGGCTATGTGACAAACTTAATCATGAGTTAAGATGGGAAATGAGTAAAAAAAAAACAGAGCAAGGCTGTTCAAAATATTCTGATTTATATATATTACCAATTAACCATATTACCTATTGCCAATTTCAACATATTACCTATTAATTCTTAACATGGGCTCCAGTACAACAGTGAAAATTATAATATGGACCTCTGTTTTAGGAATACATATTCTTGCCCATGTACAATGGAGCGCTTGTTGGGGGAACTGGCAGAGCAGCACACTGGAGAAAGAAAAGCAGTGCTAACAACTCCTCAGTGCCAATGCCAGCAGGTAAAACCGCACAGGAGGATGCACGGTGGGACAGAGGCCCAGCGGCTGGTACCTCCCTGTCAGGTCTGGCTAACCTCAGCCTGACATGCGCATGGATCCAGACAGCTAGGCCTGCAGCACACGGCTCTGCTCACAGGACTCTCTGCTGCCACACTCGTGTCAAATACATCAAGCTACTCACAAATGCCACACAAAGAGCCAGAGAGAGTGCACAGCCTCCGCTCTGGCCCCCTGGCAGAGAAGCATAGGAAGACCCTCCCATGCATAGTTTCACACACTTACTGAGGTTAGCTACAAAGATGAACTGCTTTATAACTCATAACACAAAGGTGTGTCCCATGCACAAATGCAGCATCTCCTTGGCCTCACCAGATGAAGCTGCAGACAATTCCCATTCTTCACCCATTTTATTTTCCATGCAGTCACTTTATTTTTGTGCTCTAAGAATAAGTTAAGCCTAGGCTGAACTAGTACTCACTATGTAGCCCAGGCTGGTTTCAAATCCCAGGAAATCCTGTCTCAGCTTCCTAAGGATTTATGTGAAAACCCCACCAGATATTAATGTGCCTAGACAAACCATAGAAGAAATGTATAAATGCACTTTAAAGTGCATATAAAAAGTTTGAATATGTGTGTGTGTAAATATATGAATACACATGTATGTATATATAATTTCTTAGTTATGCTGTGATCATCTAAGGTTTAACACAACAAAACTGTAAAATTTTAATAGGTGAAGAAAAAAACCAAGATACTAAGTGAATGACAGGAGATTGCAATTTTGGTTACAATGTCATTTCCTAAGGACCATACAGAGTCATTCTCACTTCAGTCCACAATATCCCAAAGCCAAGAAGAAAAAAAAAAATGTGTCTTTCAAAAATAATTTAATTTTTCACTTAAAAAGACTATTATAGGGCTGGAGCTATGGCTCAGCAGTTAAGGTGTTTGCCTGCAAAGCTTAAAAACCCAGTTGATTCCCCAGAACCACATAAAGTGAGATGCACAAAGTGGTGCATGTATCTGCAGTTTGTTTGTTGTGGCTCAAGGCCCTGGCATCTTCCCCCTCTCCTCTCTTCTCTCTGCTTACAAATAAGTTTTGTTTTTTGTTTTTTGTTTTTTGTTCTTTAAAGAAAAAGAAAAAGAAAAAGAAACAGAGTCTTATGGGGCTAGAGAGATGGGTAAGCAGTTAAGGCGCTTGCCTGCAAAGCCTAACATCCCAGGTTCAATTCCCCAGTACCCATGTAAAGCAAGACACACAAAGTGGTGCATGCATCTGGAATTTGTTTCCAGAAACCAGAGGCCCTGGTATGCCCATTCTGTCTGTCTGTCTGTCTGTCTGTCTGTGTCTCTCTGCTTGAAAATAAAAACATTTTTAAATGAGATTATAACACAATACTTTTAAATTTTTTAGTTAAAATAAACCCTAACTTTAAACTTTGAAAACCAAAATTTATAACCACTGCTCTCAGACCATCAAGATCTGGCTACATAGCACTAGTTTTCACAATGTTATGAACTTGTTTACATTCTAAATTGTGGCTAAGTTTCCTGTCATCATTATGTATACTTGTTTACATTCAAAATTACTGCCAAAGCGCCTGTCATCATTTTTAAATATCTCCATCTGTTAGTTGTATCTTATGCCCCAGAAATGACTAGTTAACCCTTGATATTTTTAATTAGCTCTAGATATTCCTAGTGTAGATATAAAATCTGGAGGGCAGTGTTAGATGGCATTTGATATTGAAGGAGTGACTGCTAAGAGTAGCTTGGAAGCAAAAGCTTTCATTATACTATCTGTAATTAAAGATGATGGGTTTACTAAAACTACTGCACATATATTTTCAATCTGCATAAATAAGGTTTCTGGACCTAGTGGTACCTATATCTGGAAGAGTATGGAATGGGTCTGCAGGCTTGGGTGTGACTGCTTCCCTCACTCTCCTGGGTCCCACCCCTAGACCATCCCTGATACTGTGAGCATCCACTGCATCAGTCAAGAAAAATAGTTGTTCCCAAGCCTAGAAGTTTTGTCCCAGTTTACATGAAAACCCTTGTATACACTATTGAATTTCTGACTTGCCTTCCTTGTCATTAGTGAATGCCCTACTCATTTATCAACACTCCTCTTGCCACTGGATGCTAGAAATATAATAAAAGGAAATTAATAACATAAATGACAAATTTATCAGTTTGCAGCAACAACAAAAGCTTTATCCTGAAATGTGAAGAATACAAACTAATAAGTTGCATGAAAGACATAAAGCTTAACGTAAAATGTCATTTTAAAATAAAGAGAACTAGTATTTTAAGAGTTTGATATTTAAGAGCCGGGCATTATGGTGCATGCCTTTGATCCCAGCACTCGGGAGGCAGAGGTAGGAGGACAGCAGTGACTTTGCGGCCATCCTGAGACTACACAGTGAATTCCAGGTCAGCCTGGACCACAGTGTGTCCCTACCTTGAAAAACCAAAAAAAAAAAAAAAAAAAAAAGAGGAGGGAAAGAGATAAATATTTAAGTAGCATCATGTATATGCAAAAGTGTTTACTTTATGCCTTTCCCCCTTAACAAAAGATATACTAGATGTATTCAAAGCAGATTAGCTATCATAGAAGGAAAGAATTGTGACAGTAAGGAAATCATGAAAATGAAATACAGAGTGGAAAAAGAATACAGGAAAGAAGTTAGCAACATAACTGAGCTATGTTAAGCAATTTAACACATGTACTTGGAATGAGAAGAAAGAATGGAAGAAGAAGATAATAGTGACCAAATATTTTCTAAATCTGATAGCCTGACTGGTAAGAAAAAAAATAGATGAAAGGAAAGCAATGACCTTATGCTAATAAGTTCTAGAAATAATACAAAATAAATTTCTTGAAAGACACAAATTACCACAGTTTACTCTGACTCAAAACAAATCACAAAGGAAATTAATACAATTCAACCCCCAAAACAGGTAGAACTATCACAAGAAAAACCACCTATCCGTCAATATCTCTCATGCATGTGGATGTGCAAATCTCAGAAACCCTCTCTATCTACTAAGCTTAGCAAGGCTAGAAGACTAACACACAAAAATCAGTTGTATTCCCACAGGTTAACAAACCAACAATCTTGAAACTAAAAAGTTACCATTTCTAGTAACAGGAGAAACTATTAAGTAATTACAGATACATCATACATAGTGGATTTTTTAAATTCATATAAATAAAGCTACAAACTACAGCTGAAAGAAATTAAATGTTAAATAAAGACATATGCCAAGTTCATGGATCAGAAGATAAAAGTATCAAATAAATAACAATAAAATGTCAAATTGTCCCAAATTGGTATGATCTAATGCCAAGATACCTGTGAGCTCAGGACCATTGCTGAAGAAGTGGCGGAAAGAATTTCAGAGCCAAAGGAAGGGGAGGAGAACTTTGGAATGCTGTCTTCCAGATACAAAGCGGTCATCACATTCATGACCTTACAGTGGCTGACACCACTACCCAAGACCAGCATAATATGAGGGCAAAAAGTAAATGATGATATCAAAATAGAAGAGAGACTAGTTGAAAAGAAGAAACAGTTCAGTAGTGAGGGGATACTGGAGCTGGGGACAAAAGGTGTTAGGAGGGGATTATGATCAGGATACACTGTGTATATGTATGGAGGTTGTTGTTATTTTACAATTTCAACTAAGGTCAAGCCTCTCCAGTTAGCCTCCAAAACTACCATATTTTTTTAAATTTTTGTATATTTATGTTAAGTTCTGGATTAATTCACCAATACTCTTTCAATTTATTTTCTTTGTCATTGTGTCACATCTAACATTCATCCTATCTGTTAAGTCTATTTTCGTCAGGTAGCTATGGTAGCTACCTATAATCCTAGCATGGAAGAGGGGAAGGAACCTCTTTCAATCTCCTCTTAGGAGAAATGCAGCTTTACCCCAAACCCTGGCTCCAAGTAGACAGCCTACTTCTGGGCTAATCTCAAGGGGTCAAGTTAGTTCCTATTCCTCTATGAGAGTAAAATTCCACCTGTCATTTCACATCCAGAGGGTTTCCCAGAGCATGGCTTCAGTATAGCTTATTATCCCTTTACAATTACCTCTTCCCAGACCCTCATGTCATCTTGTCTACAAGCTTAGCTATGACTGCTTTCCTTTCATTCTTTTAATACCTTGTATCCGCCATTGCTATGGATTCAGAATAGAATGCACGTGCATTGTGCAATTCATTAACTAGAGGGTACAGGATTATTTAGGATAAAAAATTCATAGTGGGAAATTTTCTAAGTTAAAAGTAATTCTGAGGCTGGAGAGATGGCTAGTGGGTCAAGTTCTTACCCAGCAAGTATGAGAACCTGAGTTCAGACCCCAGAGCTCATGAGAATCCAGATGTAGAAGCTTTATCTGGAATCATGAAACTCCAAAGTAAGGAGACAAGGCAGGAGGATCTCCAAGCTTGCGGCCACCCAGCCTGGTGTCCACAGCAGCAAACAACAAAGAGACACCACCTTACACAACATGAAAGACAAGGGACAGCACTGAGGTGACCCTCTGACCTCCACACTGCACTGCGCACCCGCACTCACCTGCACACACAGACACACAAACACACACGCACATGTGCACACCAAATGATTCATGACGACTTTTAAGGTTTTGACTCACACAGTTAAGGTGCTTGACTTCTGGTATCAATTTATATGTTCAACAGTAGACAATTCCCACTTTTTCATTTACTCAAAGTCCAGTTATTACCAAACTTTTGAAAATCCAATTTCTCTGCTCATTCTCCAGGTGTTTGTGAATCAAGCTGAGTAACATTTCATATATTTCCATGTAAAGCCATTGAGTTGGGACAATGTACAGTCTGACTAGTTAGCATTTTCTTCCTCTTTTATTCGGAGCACCTTTCTATGGGGCTTCTCAATCCCTAGCAGAGTTTACTGTGCTCAATCCATCTTCCAACGTGTTTTAAATGTTCACTCTAAGACAACACCTTTCACCAGAGGGTTTTTCAATTGAAAAAAAAAAAAAAAAAAGGTCTCATTCAAGAGAAAAATTTAGAACTAAACAAAAGCCACAGATTCAGAGTAATATACTTTAGTTCTCCAGGTAAACTGAATACCAAAATCTGCCTATCCCACTTGGGTGTTTTTGTTTATTTGCTTTTCATGCTTAGTTTTAAGCTCTTACTTATAATATAATCCAAGTTTCAAATGGGAAAAGAAGGTGTGGTGTGCTGAATAAAGAAAGTTCTACTGAAAAGTAACTAAACTGGATGAAAAAAGAAAGACCTAGCCATGGAGTGACTGTGGACAGATTGAAACTTTGGGGAAATTTTATATATCTGAAGAATATGACATTAATATCAAAGCAATAAGCAAAACAAAATATGTTAGGTTCTTTCCTAAAGGCCAATGAATGACTCTAAGCAATTCTAGCCTGTTTTGGCCCCAACCACTTTAACAGCATCAAAAACTCTACTGTCCTCGAGTCAGCTCCAAGTAATTCTACTGAGAACAGATACCATCAACCAAGAGTCATCCTCACTATCAAATACAGTCCAGGCTTCTGTAAGCAAATACAAGAGCAAAGGGAGTACTCATTCCAAACCATAGACCAGAGATAACAGAATTAATTAAAACTCCCTCACTGCCATTCTACCTACATGCCAGCTCCAAAAACATAATAATACAACCCTTTGACATTTCCAAGAGGCAAAATCCCTCTGTTCAAATGAAAAAGCCAAATTCTCCCAGCTATATTCCAGGGCACTGTGCACCTTGAAGCTGTGCACCTCGGAGCCCACTGAAAGGTCAGAAGACAGGGTTCCATGAGATTCGCCACATGTCTGATCAAGCTTAGCATTCCCTGCTGGCAGTCCAACTGTAAATAATCACACTTGAGACCAGGAAGATTTCTGATTTCTTTGTAATTTCACAAAGCTTTACCCATTAAATCAAGATCAAACAACCTGCCATGGGGAAGCAGATGCATGTGGCATTGCAGTAACGTCATCAGTGAGTAACCTCAGTGACTGTCCATCTAATAAGTCTTTGCCCTCCGCTGTCCCTCATAGGCTCTCTGCTGTTGCCAAAGTGAGTGCTGCATAAGCAAACCTTCAATGCCTCCCTTTGCGCTGCTGCAACTGAATTATACAAGGCATGATGTGTTATCTTAACAAGAGAAAAATCCCCTTAGCTGCTGACACAGTTGTATCAACTGGTTTTGTCTAGCAGTGATGAAAGTTTTTAAAAAAATCTAAAAAAATAACTTACTTGATAACTATCTTGTAGAGATTTATAATATAAAATACATTCTGCTCTATAAACTTCATTTTGTTTTCATTTATCCATACCCATGATTCCAGAATATTTTCGCCATTTCTTGATTGAATCATTGCATAGAACTCTATAATGCTGTCAACATGTATTTAATCTTATTCAATATGTGCATTTTATGTTCTCAAGTTTCTGCTTTCAATTATATCATTAATAATAAAGTTACTCTTTTGCAAATGAGCCAAGGCTTGCAGCCTAACCATCACATGCATACTTTCTTCATGCTATATAATACAAAACTCCAACCTGAGAAGTAATAAGGAGACCAGATTTTCTATTGAGTTACTCGGATTTGAGTACAGATATATAGATATTGCTCTTAGTGCCCCTAAGACATAATGGAAAAAGGTGAAAGGATGTGTCCTACAAAATGACTATGAGCACAGGGTGCAGAGCCAGACCTTACCAGTTCAAATCCTGCCTCTTGCCACTGACTAGCTGTAACCTTGAGCAAATGAATTAACTTCCATGTGACTCAGTTTCCCCATTGGCTTCCTCTTTTCTGACCAAGTGTCCTGAAGAACAGTTTGAGATAAACACACAGAATCCCTACTGCCTCTTCTTGCCCTCATGATCTGGTGCCTCCCCCTGCATTCCCTGAACCTCATTTCCCAAGGTCAATTTACCAACACCACTTGCTACAACACAGCTCCTGTCAATCAATAGAGAAGCCCTAGACACAGCACATCTCTGTCACAAAATCCCCTTGTCCCACCATTTCTCTAACATTTCCTCCCGTTTATTCCTTCACCCTAGGCTCCAGTTCACTGCATCTCTATTTCATGTCTTTCTCCTTTTGCTCCTGGTAGTAGACAACTCCTGTAATTCCCTCTTCTCACTCTACAAAACATTCTTCCTTTAGGCAACCTAATCTCAAAATGAGCTCATTACAGGTAACTCTCAAACCCTCATCTCTGGTCCAAGCCCACATTCAAAATTATCTCCAAGACATTACATCTATAGGTCCCACCAGTGCCCGAGATTCAAAAAGAACATAATCAGAGTCAGTATTTTCCTTTCCCAACTTCCTTAAGCCTGTTTCTCCTGTGTATGGCCTTGTGCTGATGGACCATCAGTCTGCTCCTTTTTATATTTATCAATTGTAGAAGTCATTTTTATCCACCCTTTTATTCCTTACTAAAAAATCCTTTTGAGGATGAGGCAGCTACCATTACCCCCATTTTACAGAAATGAAAAACAAAATTTAAACATAAGATACCTGGTTTGAGATCCCCAAGCTAGTAAATGTTAGTATTAAGATGTGAATATATGTGTCTTACCTGCATGGCCCCAAGCAGTACTTCCGGTACATTGGGAATGTTTGTTTAAACTCAAACATGCACGATCCAACCACTTCATCCCAAGGGTCATGTCTCCAAGAGACAACAGTGATCAAGACAGACATAGCCCCTGCCTTCACGGAGCTCAGCAGGTCACAGAAGTGGCAGACAACTAAGCGAGCACATTATAAGCAAGTGTAGGAGGTTCTGTGACACAGAAAGCAAGTGTGGTACCACAGCACCCAACATAAAAGGTGGGACACAGAGCTCTGACAAAGGCTTTCAAGTGGAAGTCATATCCAAGCTGAGAACTAAAAAGCTAGAAGTCAGGCTGGAGAGATGGCTTAGCAGTTAAGCACTTGCCTATGAAGCCTAAGGACCCTGGATCAAGGCTTGATTTCTCCAGGACCCATGTAAGCCAGATGCACAAGGTGGCGCATGCATCTGGAGTTCCTCTGCAGTGGCTGAAGATCCTGGCGTGCCCATTCTCATCCCCCCCACCTCAAATAGATAAATAAAATTTTTTTAAGAATTTAAAGCTAGAAATTGTTCACCATGTAGAAAAAACCACCACCTTATACCCACTTGGGTGCTGCCTACCAGAAACAGCAACAAAACAAAACAGAAAACAATGGTTGGTGGGAATGTGCAGAAATCAAAAACCCCAAGTATTGTTGGTGAGAAGGCTAAGATGGGGCAGTCTATCTCAAAAAAAAACACATAAGCCGGGCGTGGTGGCGCACGCCTTTAATCCCAGCACTTGGGAGGCAGAGGTAAGAGGATTGCCGTGAGTTCAAGGCCACCCTGAGACTCCATAGTGAATTCCAGGTCAGCCTGGGCTAGAGTGAGAACCTACCTCCAAAAACCAAAAAAAAAAAAAAAAAAACACATAAAATTAAATAACTATATGATTCATCATGCTACTTTTGGGTTTATTATACTCATAAGAAGTTAAATAAAAACTAAGTATCCATGTTCATGAAAGCATTACTTACAATAGGCAAAGGTGGACACAAACCAATTCATGAAGAGATAAACAATATAAAATTTATACGTACCATGCAATATTAGCCTTAAAAATGAATCAATTTTCTTTTTTTTTTTTAATTTATTTGAGAGAGAGAGAGGCAGAGAGAAAAAGGAAGAGAAAGATATAGTATGGGCTCACAAGGGTCTCCTGCCACTGCAAACGAACTCCAGATGCATTTGCCCCTTTGGGCATCTGGCTTTTACATGGGTACTGGGGAGTGGGACCCAGGACATCAGGCTTTGCAAGCAAGTGCCTTTAACAGCTGATCCATCTCTCCTACCCAGGAATCAATTTTTTAGATATGCTACCATATATACCAATCTAAAGCAATTATGTCAAGTGAAAATAAGCAGTCACAAAAGGATAAATATTGTGTTGCACCTACAATAGTTCGATTTAAAGAGAGAAAAGTATAATCACAGCTAACAGGAGGTAGAATGGAAATATGAATGGAAAGGAGTTATTTATATACACAGGGAGTTTCAGTATGGGATGAGGAAAAATTCTGATTATGATGGGTAAAACAACAATATGAATGCATTTGGTGCCACTGAAGTACACAATTTAATGAGGAATTTTTTAAATTTTTTATTTTTATTTACTTGAGAAAGAAAAAGAAGCAGAGACAGAGAGAGAGAGAGAGAGAATGGGTGCACCAGGGCCTCTAGCCACTGCAAACAAATTCCAGACACATGTGCCACCTTGTGTGCATCTGACTTACGTGGGTACTGGGGAATTGAACCTGGGTCCTTGGGCTTCATAGACAAATGCTTTAACCACTAAGCCATCTACCCAGCCCTTAAATGAGAAATTTTATGTGCATTTTGCCACAATTTTTTTAATTTGTTTCAAATATTATGGACAGTATGTATCAAAGGGGGGGGGAGCTAAAAAGGAGGGAAGGAGTGGACATGTAAAATCTGAAGAAATTAAAAGTTCAGGAAGACTGGAGGAAGAGACCTGAAGCACTCTATACAACCTTAGCGGTCTGAGACCACATGCCAGCCTCCAAATACACAACCATGTAGGGATTTTTGGCACCATGGGATGAGAGCAGAAAAAAAGAGGCTCACAATTGCCTAATCAGAAATGAGAGTCTTCTCTAACTTCAAAGTTAGGAAACTTTCATCAAATTCCAAGAGAATTGTAGTTTTTCTAGGCTGAGGGTGCAGAGGAATTTTAAATTAAGTCTAAACCACAGTCTTACAGCTCCATGACAGCTTTCTGAAAAGACAAGTAGTACTTGTTGCTTTTGGAGAACAACCTAGTTCATGAGGGGAAAATGCTTTAGCCTGTGTTCTCGGAGTGTTTTGCAGACCTGGGCTCATGTTGCAGCTCATTACTGCTCTGCCTGCTAGTTATATTACACACCAGTGCCAATGGCTCCATTTACAGGGGATCTCTCACATCCATAAAATTCAATCCAGGCTCAAGTCTGGTACATGGGATCTTTGCTTCAGAGGGTATCTTTGTATCTCTAGGTTGCTGAGGAGTGCACTCAGATAGGCAATTATGACAGGTAATAATGAAGGTTTTAAGACATGCAGCTGTAACAGATTTTAAGCTACTGCAAAGCTATTTCTTTACAGTACATTTCAGCTTTGCAAATATACTAACTACAGTCTTAAGCTAAAATATTTAATTTCCAAAGTGAAATTTGGCATGTGATTAAATTTTTCAAAACCTGGTTCTTATTTCATACACAATGAGCTTGAAAGAGAAACCCAATGTATCTGCACACTTCCTGGCTCCAAAGAGAACATGCGTGTAAGAAGCACGGGCCCCCACCCTGCACTCAGGAGGGAATGCCCCCTGAGCCCAGAGAAGCTCAGGACAGGGAGAAGTAAAAGCAGGAAATGACAACACCAACCATCCTCCAAGAATGTAGGTGACAGAGATGGAGACAGAGGCAGAGGCTGAGAGCAAAGGCACAAAGCTAAAGGCGGGGAAGGAGGAGACCGCAGTGAAAGTAAAAGCAAAGCAAAGGAGAATTTATAAACCTCAGTTTATAACCTGAGTCATAAGAAAATCTACCGTATTTTAAATTACTTAACTCAGGAACCTGTACTTTTGACTCATACAGCCCACATGCTCTATAAACGTTGGAAGCACATCATTTGATGGGAATAAATGTAACCTGCTTTGCTTCTTCTTGCTGATCTTCCATCAGTCACTACACAAACCATCAAACAAAAGCATGGGTGGCATTTCTGAATTACTAACAATGATGGTTAAGTGAAGGAAGGAAGATTTGAGGAGAACAGGAAGATAAGGGGCCAGCACCCTAGAATAATCCCATTGCCCACTGTACTTGCTCAGCAGGACACCTCTCTGGACTTGTTCCCTCATTACCCAGGCAGCATGAATGAAGTAGATGTCCCTGGCTGATCTGAAGGGCCATCACTCCAGTGAAGTGTGAACTCATGGGCCTTCTCTTGCACTAACTGGCTTGATTTGATGATGACTGCATTTGACCCACATAGTCTGCTGGGGCACACTTTACAGTGTAAGCTTAGAGATGTTTGTATAATTAGTTAAATTCATCAGACTTACAGGGAGATAAAAGAGTGAAAAATTGAAAATTTAGGGGAAAATCCCATCATTACATTGTCTCTGTTCAACCTTCAGTCTCTGGTTTTACGTGCTGCTACCATACAGTCAGCTCAAAATGAAGCAATCTGATTTATACCATTAACAGAGAGCCTTCTGCAAGTTATCTTTTCAGTTTATTTTTTAAATTCTAGTTAGCCAAATAACCCTGAGCCAAGATGTACATTTACGCCTAGTGCTTCATGTCAGAAATCCTCAGTAGCCTTCTTGTGCACTAAAGTGAACACTGGAGGTCAGCTCTATCTAGTGTCCCTTCCCTGTCCACTAAAGTGAACACTGGAGGTCAGCTCTATCTAGTGTCCCTTCCCTGTCCAGTAAAGTGTCTAGTGTCCCTTCTAGGTTAAGTTAGTACATGTGGGCTGTCTTTTCCAGTAAGACCAACCCCTACCTTGAATCACTCAAACATGCCTCAAATGTTGGCCCAGAAAGGGAAGGTGCAGATAGCAAGCTCCCACAGGACACACAGTTGGAAAGCAAAGGCTGATACCCTACAGGTAGAGGTTGGGATTGTTACAAGAATGCTATTTCTAAAGGACAGTCAGTCAGTTAGTCAGTTACACAGCCTGTCTGCCATCCTGTAATCCAGGAGGTCAGCCATAACTGTCCTAACATCAATGGCTTCACAGTCCCTGCTAATGGCATTCCCACTTGCTCTCATGCTCTGCCACTCCACTTCTGACTGCTACCTATTAAAACTTCAGAGTCACAGAAATTACCCAGGTGGATCACTGACCTCACAGCAGTCAAAAGGAATGTAGAATAATAATTCAGACATTCTAAACACATTCAGATGATGTTTGTGTTTATAAGAATACAAATTACCACACAGGCTGGCAGAGCATTTCTTCTGAATCCTGTTTCATTAAAGAGCCAGTGTAAATCTCTTTTTATTTTCATTCTGCTCTGATCTGCCAAAAGACACACCGAGTATGCTGCCATTCTTTCTTGAATGCACATGGTCAAAACTGCCAGCAGCCACAGAAGTGTAGCAGTGTGCCACTGAGCAGACACGGAGCTTGCTCTCTCCACTCTCAGTATTTCACACACTACAAAAACAGTAGTTTCTTCATTTATAGCCAATGATCTCCTAATCTGACATTTTTAACAAAGAGCCCTCATTTAATTAAAAAGAAGAAGAAGAGGAGGAGGAGGAGGAACAAGAGGAGGAGGAGGAAGAGGAGACTATTGTGTGTGTCAACTTCTCATGCAATCTCCTGAGGCCATTACATGATTTTTTTTCCATTTCAAAATCCATGTCAAGGGGCAGGAAAAACAGTTCAGTGTGTAAAGTACTTGCCTTGCAAGCATGAGGACCTGAGTGCACTCCCCAATGCCCATATAAAAATGACAGGCATGGTGGTATATGCTTGGAATCCCAGCAATAGGGAGGCTGAAACAGGAGAATCCCTGGGGCTTGCTGGCAAGCCAATCTAGCATAATTGGTGAACTCCAGGGCAATGAGAGACCCTATCTCAAAATAGCAAAACAAAATAAAAGATAATTAAACTTTAAAAATACAGTGCAGGACTGGAGAGATGGCTTAGTGGCTATGGAGCTTGCCTGTGAAACCTAAGAACTCATGTCACTCCCTTACTTAAAATCTCTTACCTTCTTAATGAGCTCCCACTGTGCAGAATCACGCCCATACTTTCATGACTATCTTGACTAATTATAGCAAGGCTCCCTCTCGCTCCCCTGTCTCAAGGCATGCAGTCCTTTGAGTTCCTGAAATAATCCTTTCCCCTCCCCTCAGCTTTGTACAACTTTCTCTTTCTCACCTATTCATTCTTAAAGCATACCAACAAAAGAAGCCCCTCACTTGAGGGAGGAATTTTCTTACATCCTGTTGTCCTTACCAGCTGTCTTCTCTCCCGGGGAAGGAAAGTAAGCTCACAGAGCAGAGATCAAGCATACATTCCCTTCTTCTTTATTCAAGAGTGACTTTGTCTCTACCCTGTGGAAGCTATGCATATAGTTAATAGCATTCAGTGTGAGCCAAGGAGGCAAAAATCCCTCACAAGTACTGACACTAGGTGCTGCAAGGCTAGAGTCCCCCTCAGCGTATGAGCCTTTGGTTGTATTATATACTTCAGTGGCACTTCTGGCCATATGTTCATCAAACAAAACAAAATACTAATGAATGAAATCTACTTAAATTGGTCTCATACTTACAAGTAATTTTTAAGCTATGATAATGTCAAAAGCCCAGCTCCAACACAAGTATTCAGAGCTGACTGTGGTCCAAAGGCTTTACCACAAACAAAGAAAAAGGTTTTGCTTCCATCCTAGGCTCTTTTGTACTATTTCTTGAATTGAACCTCTCCCCACTACACCCCACTGCATCCCAACATACACTAGGCCACCTTGACAAGTGAATGGCATTAAAGGATGCACTGGAATGGTTTAGATATACAGGATACCTCTGCAATATGTGAAACCTAACCCCAGATATAATCTACATTTTTTTGGTTTAGTTTTAACATTAAAAAACATCATTTATCTATCCAATGACTGGTAATGAAACCTACTTGGCAATTAGCTGTTACATTTGTCACACCCAATTTAGCATCTCAGCAATTATAATAAGTAAAGCCGAATGTGAAGTCACTTAAGTCTAGTCTCCATTTTGCTGGTGGGATGCCCTGAGTTCCACCCAGAGGAGCCCATAGCTGCCAACACCTTGACAGCTCACCTACTTGCAGGTCTGCTGACACATGCCTGGCATCTTTCCTCCAGCTTAAGGAAGAGAAACCCTGTGAAAGCACAATTTATCTCTTTTGTTCCACACAGAAGGACTTACTCTGGAAGTCACCATGTAACCAATCTACACTCCACTTGTATGGTATCTAGCTAAAACATTGGCCCCACATAAGGAAAAAAAAAAAAAAGATACAAGTGGGGATTATTACCACGAATCTGATAATACTACTCTGATGTTTAGATTCATTTCTCAGGACTCACTGCCAACAAGCATACTGGTAGACTTTGCAAGGGTCTCCTAGAATAGAAATGTAGGTAAAACTTTGAGGAAGACATTTATTAATGCAAAAATACAAAGGCCAAGTTCTAAAACTAGGCACTCATGCTTCGTATTCCACGAAAGGACAGTAGTATCTACCTAGCTTTTTGCTGATTATCTTCTCTCTCTCTCTGTGTGTGTGTGTGTGTGTGTGTGTGTGCGCGCGCGCGCATTCATGTTCATGTGCATGTGGGTACATGTATGTGTGCATATGATAACCTAAGATGTTAAGATGTTCCTCAAGTGACTTTCTTCTTTTTATTTAACATTTTTTATTTTTATTTATCTATTTTCAAGCAGAGAGAGAGAAGAGAGACGGACAGAGAGAGAATGGGCATGGAAGGGACTATAGCCACTGCAAACAAACTCCAGATGCATGTGCCCCTTGTGCAAATGGCTTATGTGGGTCCTAGGGAATCGAACCTGGGTTCTTTGGCTTCATAGGCAAACACCTTAACCGCTAAGCCATCTCTCCAGCCCTCTCAAGTAACTTTCTTTGAGATTGGGTCTCTTACTGGCTTGCAACCTGCCAAGCAAGCTAGACTGGCTGGCCAGTGAGCCCCACGGATTCTCCAATCTCTGCCTCTTTAGCACTTGGATTACATGTGTGAACCACCATGCCCAGCTTCTTTTTGAAAACTTTTATTTCTTTACACATATGTATGTGGGCATGTTTGCACACATGCATGTCCCAAGATCTCCTGCTGCTGTGACAAAATGCCCACCTGGTTTTATGTGGGTGGTTGGGGAACTGAACCCAGGCCATCAGGCTTTGCAAGTAAATGTCTTTAACCACTGAGTCATCTCCCCAGCCTCCAGCTTCCTGTATTAAAAGAAGGGTTCTGGGATCAAACATAAGTCTTCATGCTGGCAAGGCAACCACTTTCCTGACTGCGCCATCTCCCCAGCCCAAGCTATCAGCTTTCAGTGCTGCTTCCAAGGCAGCCTCAGTCCTGCCAACTCCGAAGGTCCAGGAGAAGGAACTGCTCAGTCCCAAGGCGATGTGATGATCACCCGGGTTTAAAAGCTACTGACCCACAGGACCTACAACTGAAACTCACATGTCCATCAGAAGTCAAGATCTTCAGTGAGCAAAGCAGGCAGCTTAAAATCATAGCAAGTAATGGAGCGTGCATGCAAAAACATACTGCAGTATGTCTAACATCATCTGCTCCTCTTAACTTTGTTAATTTTTTGAATTTAGAGTGCAACTCCAGGAAGTTGAGTACCATGTCTAATTCATTCCTGTGCCTGGTTTAGTGTCTGATGTACAGTAGGTTCTATCAATGTTTGTTCAATTATTGATAAAGATGGATAGAAATCTTAACTCCTCTAAAGACACTATTAAAACTGCCTGGAGAAATGGCTTAGCGGTTAAGGCATTTGCCTGTGAAGCCAAAGGACCCAGGTTCGATTCCCCAGGACCCACATAAGCCAGATGCACATGCATCTGGAGTTCGTTTGCAGTGGCTAGAGACCCTGGTGTGCCCATTCTCTTTTTGTCTGTCTCTCCTCTCTCTCTCTCTCTCTCTCTCTGCTTGCAAGTAAATAAATGCATTGATAAGTTTTAAAAAAAACTGCCATGGACACAGTGGCTCATAGATACAATACCTACAGCCACAATCTGAGGCAGGAGAATTGTCACAAGTCTAAGGTCAGCCTGGGACTAAGTTCCAAAGTTTCTGGAGCTACAAAGTGAGACTCTGTCTAAAAATAAATTAATTAATTAATTAAATTAAATAAAAAACTGCCAAGGAAATTCCCCTTATTCATTCATTCATTCATTCAACCCAACTTACCACATATCTGTGATGTATAACACTTCAAGGAATGTGCTTAACAAACAGATAAGATTCCTGTTCTCATGGGATTTATATTTTGGAAGGATGGACAAAGACACATTCATAATAAGCAATTAATGTCCCTTGGCATGAAAATAACTAAATTCTGTCTTGCAGATTTTCAAGCCACACAGACGTCAATGAGAGATACTGGTTTAAGAAGAGCTGAAAAATACCTGTCTGGGGTGCAGGGGTAAAAGTTACAGAGCCTGAGTGCTGTCATTGTGGCAGCTGAGAGGACACAGGGAGTTCAATCACTCTAGCGATGAGAAAGTCCCGAAGCACTCCCACCTCGGAGATGATACACAGTAGGAGGGGTGCAACAGAATCGCATCCACCAGGATGACCATGCCCAATCTGGAGGACCCCAATGCTTCCTGGAGCCACCACTGTCTGGGTTGGCTCTTGTCATTCATACATTGTTATAAGCTGAAAATAAGTCCCCAGCGGTTCATGAGTCCAGCTCCATAGATAACTGAAAGCACATACTCAGGTTATCTGTTGCCACAGAGCAATGGGTTCTAGCACCCCAGACTACATAGGAGGCAGCCAGGGCCACAGGTCCTGGCACATAGGAAAGGAAATATTGAGCTCAAAGAGTAGAAATAACCCAGAAATTAAATTCCTTCATCCATTAATCATTATTAAGAGACTAGTCAAGCACTAGCCTAGATCTGAAGAAAAAAAATACCACAGGCTTCTTATTCTTACATTCTTACCCTGGTGTCACAGATTCCTATACTGGGTTTCACAGGCTCCGTGAACCTAGCGGGTCCAGAGCTTCTAGCAGATTCTCAAAAAGTTCCAAGTGGGGACATTGCACACACTTAAACAAGCATTCTTCTTTTGTCATCAAATCTGTTGCATAAGCAACGTACATGAAAGTTAGAAGGTGTACAAGTGCCAACACAACCACTGTGCCACTGTGCTGTAAGCCAGTGCAAGGCCCTAGCTGCCATCCCAACTCCAGCACCACAAAAACACAAAACTGGTACCGTAGAAATCTGAGCACAGTCCCCAAAGGCCACCTTCTCCCTCTGGGCTGCGCTTGCTTGTAAAGGAGGGAGGAGCCCGTCACAAACTCAACCATTGAAGCATCATGACACAAGCACCACAATCACGTGTTGTCTATGACGAGAGTCAAACCCGCTGTCTTCTTAGAGGCATAAGGGGCGTCAGCATCTGCCTCTATCACGAGAATACAGTGACAAAAGATGCACAAAAGCCTAATGGGGCTGGAGAGACGGCTCAGTGATTAAGGCACCTGCCTGCAGAGTAAACATTCGCGTTCAACTTCCCATACCCTCGTAAAGCCAGATGCACAAGGTGGTGCATACGTGTGGAGTTCGTTTGCAGTGGCTGGAGGCCCTAGTGTGCCTATGCTCAATCAGTCTGTCTGTCTGTCTGTCTGTCTGTCTGTGTGTCTCTCCCTCTCTCTCTCTCCCTCCCTCCCTCTTTTCCTCAAACAAGTCAATTATTTTTTAAACATGAGCCCAAACCAAGGCCTAGGAATTTTCCAACCAAGTTGGGCAGCTCAACCCCAAGATGACTAGCATCACAGCACAGTGACAAAAGTCTGGGTAACTTAGACCCCACTCATTGAATTTGTGGTCGTGAGGGGAGGAGAGCTCAATCTCACCCTCCTAACTGGCCTCTGGGCCTAAGTCCTGGCCTTGGCCTCTCATAGTTATACAGATGGCTGTTTCTATTTCGTGGGTTACATGGGATCTACATGCAAAGGTAACCTGGAAACCATGGACCAAACCTAAGAGCATGTGAAAAACATCCAGGTCTACACCAAGACACAATGCCACCAAGAGTCTGTGAAAATCTCTGGACTACCACCATTTAGTAGCTGTGCACTTCTCTGAACACCAGTTGCTCAATTTCTAAGTCAATTGACAATGGTGTTTCATATTTCATTTATATATTTGAGAGAGAAAGTAGAATGAGAAAGGAAGGGAGGGAGCGAGCCAGGGTCTCTAGACTCTGCAAATGAACTCCAGACACATATGCCGCCTTGTACATGTGGCTTCGTGTGGGTACTGGGGAACTGAACCAGGGTTCTTAGGCTTTGCAGGCAAGTACCTTAACTAGTGAGCCATCTCTCTAGCCCTCAAATTTTAATAAACAACAAATAATAATAATAAAATAAAAGGAGAAGGAGGAATCTGACCAACTCTACTTTTCTAAATTAAGAATCTAGTGATGCAATGAACTGGGGAGGCTGATGTAGTTCAGAGGTCAGGAGAGCACAGGGCAGGTGCCACTGCAGGTGAGTTAAGACCCAAACCAGAAGAAGCCCAGGCCAGAGTGAAGATTTGAGGAAGGAATGCTCCAAACAGGAAGAACAGCTGGGACAAGGCCCTGAGAGGGGAGGCAGCCTAGAGATGTGGGGATAGAAGGCAGGTAGTAATCCCAGTGAGTCTGGCGCTCAATGGGGCTGTGGGTGGTTTGTAGACAAAGGGGAAGTCAGAAGTGTGGCGTCTGGTGCAGAAGGACCTCAACCTTTATACAAGTCAAAGCCACTGAAGGCCTTAACCAGAGCAATGGCACAAACTGATCTATATCCTAAAAATGTGAAGCCAACTGTAGTGTGAGAAGAAAGGAATATGAGAAACCATGGCAGGGAGACAGACCAAATTGTGGGCCCTGGATTCCAGGTACTAGGAAAGGGTGACTTGGCCTGAACCTACTGTAGTACGCCCCAGAGGGAAGAGAACTGCCCCGTATCATAGAGCCATGCAGATTAGTGCAAGGTGTACAAGGAACCAGACAGAGCACCCAACACAAAGCAGGCATTGACAACATGAGGTGCCTTCTCTGAGGAATGTTCATGAATAAGAGGACTGAGACCCAATGATAAATCATCCCCAAATGACTAAGCCTCTCTGACGCCCCCGCCCCAATTTCTCCAATGGGGCTGATGGCTGGGAGAGAAAACTGGGAGTGGACCAAATTCAAAACACAATAGAGAATTGATCATTAAAGGAGCTGAACTGTTAAATTAAAACCAATGCTGGGTGCCAAGCTAAAGCACAAAGAGATCAGTCATCTTGAACAATGAAGACCAGTTTGGAGGGGACTCTGGTTACACAATCCCCTCCTCTTCATTGGAAGGCACTTGGCTGGAATTTTTTTTTAATAGAAAGGACAAACTCTTTAGTAAATGTAATAATTGTTTCAATGATATGCCCCAACCACCCATGAAGTTTAAGAAAGAAAGAAAGAAAGAAAGAAAGAAAGAAAGGAAGGAAGGAAGGAAGGAAGGAAGGAAGGAAGGAAGGAAGGAAGGAAGGAAGGAACTGGAATATTGGACTCTTCTATTACATGATCACTTCATTGCTGCCTCAGGACTGGACGCTCCCAGTGAGGGGATGCTGGCTTTGGAGCTCTGACAAAAGCAGAGAGACAGCCAAACAGAAGTGAATCACTAAGCAAGCAACCAAGCTCATAAGACCATCGAAGGCTACAGTAAGGTCAAAGGGCCAACAGAAAGTGCACTGGTGCTTGTTGCCCAAAACAGGTCCTTTGGGGGGCAGACTCTCCTCACTTATGACCCCAGCAGCTGGTCCCAAGGCATTGTCAGTCATCTTTCCACAAGCAGTCTGGGCAGCATTTGATGCTCGTGATTTTCCAAACAATCGCAATGACAACAACAAACCACCATCACATTGACTTAAGTGGAACAATAATTATTACCAAAGGCAGGTTTGATAAAAAGAAAGAATGATAATAAAGAAAATGAAATAGATACTCTCTCTGGGTCTTTCAAACTGAAAAAAACTAAAATTCAGGCCCAGGAATTTTGACTGTTGGCTAAGAGAAATGCAAGAATGGGAGAGAAATTTTTCTCCCCTAGGTTGCTTCATTCAGTGTAAGTTCCATGGTAAAATGGGAATTAGCCTTTGATAAGTAACTGCTGAAATGCTCTTCCAGAGACACTTTAAATTGTTAACTATCCAAATGTTCCCAGTTGATCTAGTCCCGTGGTTTGGCAAAGGCTCCACATGATCAATGGCATCTCACAATGACATCACGACCGCCTTCTTCACTCTGCTGACATTCCAGCGGTGGTGAAGGAGAATGGTCAGTGAACTGGATGAGCTCACATCTTTGTGGAGGCTTACAGTCAGACCACAGAAAAAGGGAGGGGAACAGTCCTCACCCGAAGCTGCAGGGACAGGGGTGAACAGGAAAGGAAAAAGGTTAGTCAAAGGAGGCCTAGTGATCTGCAGCATAGCAGTGACTACAGTCAACAAAATCAGTTGTTAAGAGTAGGTTTGTAATGTGATGGGTATGTTAATTAGCTTCATTTGAACACTACACAGTGTAAATATGGATCACAATATCACACTGCACCCCATAAATATATACAGTTACAATGTCAATTAAAATACATAAAATTTAAAAACCTGTCACAAATTTGAGGCAATTTTTTAAAAACTCACATGTTGAGTTCTGGTAAAATATCAGAGAAAATGCACATATAGTCACTAAGGAATCCATTCAAATGCACCCCTCTTCAATTAACATCTGTGTGACTGAATTCCCTTTGCTTCAACCAAAACATGTAACAACAAGTGCATGTAAAACTGGGTGAGAACCAGTCTGTGCTAAGCTAGACATAAAGAGTTCTATTGATATGTGAAACAATGTCACTCTTCTTGGTGAATTTTTATGTTGAAAAAGTTATTTTCCATTTAAAAAATAGTGGATTTTTTCCACTATTTTTAAATAAATAAAATTCCTGTTTCAAGGGTGTGGTGGTGTACTCTGGAGGCAGAGGTAGGAGGATTGCCATGACTTCGAGGTTACCCTGAGACTACAGACTGAATTCCAGGTCAGTCTGGGCTTAGAGTGAGAAAAAAAAAAAAATCCTGTTTTGGTTGCTAAAAACAAAAGACATAAAATTATATGAACAAAAGGTTGAACGATCCTCAATAAACTTTAGGAGTATGAAAGGATGAGAAAGCCAAAAAGTTTGAGGACCTTTGTCTCAAAGAAAATATATTCATAACTGTATATGTACATATGTATACACACACACACACACACACACACACACCCCAACAGAAACAAAATGCAGGAAGACAAAATGAATTTCTTGGGATTTTATTGTGTAATTTGCTTAAAGCCCATGGGCCTTGCTAATTTGCATGTCTGATTTACTCAGAATCCTTCTTCCTCCTCCTCTCTGCCAAGAAACCACAGACAAATTCCACTGCGATTTCGCAGCCCACACTTAAGCAACGCAATGCCCTGGTGCAGCGAGCAGGCGCTCACCCAGCCTGGCAAGCAGGGATAAGGAGCTCAGCTCCAGGGCTTCCCCTCCCAGAGTCCTTCACAAACACTAAATCCACAAAACACAGCATTAGTCTGCTCAAAGCAAATACTTAATGTGTCCTTTCACTAGAAATCAAAAGGACAAAATCACACGCTGGAGTACAGCCGTGGCCCCCACCCTGGCCCTCTCACTGGCCCTTTTCCCCTGAGCAAGTGGATGTCTAAGCCATGCAGAATCAACAGATCAATCAATCCATAACAAATATTTATACTGCCTACGTGAAGGAAAAGAGAAAGAAGACGAACAATACAGGTAATAATATAAAAATGCCTTAGTAAATAGTGCTGTACAAAGTTCGAACAAAGAAGAAACAACTATGTGCCCAAGTGATGAAGGGTATAAATAAAAGAGGAGACAAACGTGGAAAATGGAGACTGCTGGGTAATAAGGGCAGCAGAGCTAAAAGTTAGTAATCAAAGCTGGTGATCAAACATCAGTGATTAGGCCTTTGGCTAACATTCAGTTTCAGCAGGGGAAAGTGGGTGATAAGGCTAGAATGATAGATTGTGCCCTGATTACAGAAGGCCCTGGAACTCCAGTTAAGTAGTCTGGATTCTATCCTAAACGCAAGCAGCAGCCACAACAGGCTTTTTAGAAGGGCAGAGACACAGAAGAGTAAGGTTTGGGGGTTTCTTTTTGTTGTTGCTGTTGTTGTGATTTCTTGCCCTATTTTTTAAACACTAATCTATCTATAATGTGGTTGAGCTCACAGAAACCAAGACTGGAGGTCAGAGGGCCAGATAAGGAAACTACTGAAAAAAAGCAAGAAGAAAAGCGCAGCCCTGAACAAGGAGGTGGCAATGGAGCTTAAATAGAATCTGGAGTTCGAGGAGTCACAGACCTGACTTTCCCAGGGGCTGAGTGGGACAGGTGGGGCCATGCACACCAACAAGGAAGCCAGTGCCTTTACCTCCAATTTACAGAGTGCTAGGCAACAAATGAACACTGGGGTGCCAGGTGAGGATCTGGCTCCACCAAATCCACGGCCTCGTGAGAGTGTCAGACTGCAGGAAGAAAACAGAGGTGACCATCTTGGAAGTTTGACCTTGTCTGCAGACAACATAGTTGTACAAATGCTGGGTTTCTACCACAGTCCCAGAAGTCGCCATTAACTTGTAGTTTTGAAACGCCAGTTGTCATGGGGGCACCACTTGATTCCCATCTGCAGCTACAAATCAAATGCATGTGCGCACAAGCACACAGTTCTAATTACAGCGCCTGTTCATGGCACAGCCATCTCCCTGGCAAGCCAGACTCTAACACTGGTCACAAGCCCAGCTCTGGAGGCTCAGCCTTGAGCCTATCTCTGCAGTCCTCAGGAAGTCCCTATAAGCAACCTACTTCTCTAACCTGACACTGGCTTATTTCCTGAACCTGAACTCAGGTCCACACCACGGGTGTAAGCAGAGGCAGAAGAAGCAAATGGCAGTGTCTGCGAGGCGCCTCAAAGACTAGACCTAGAGCTTGAAATAAAGCCTGCACAGTCACGGAAAGTGCGAGAGCCCAGCCCGTGCTAATCATTCCTGTAGCTCATCCTGAGGTCAGGAATGCTGCTTAGCTCTCTGAAGTAAGGAAATAAATCTTACAGTTATGTGAAGCTGTGAAAATAAATAAAAACATAGGTGTCCTTTACAGTTCTCTTCATCATCACCTGATGTGAACCAAAAGGGTGGGCATCATGCCTAACAGCAAGAAATGAAGCAATGAAAGCGGAGAGGGGAAACAGGCTGCTCACGGTCAGGGGCTCCACCAGAAGTATTTCTTGCTTTAGACTTATTTTCTCTTGTTTGGTCTTCAGTCAGTTAATCTGATCATGATCTAAAGTAAATGTTAAAATGTTTGGCGTAGAAACATTAGGAGTCTAGGAGGGCCTGTAAAACCACAAAGACTTAAATAGGGCCTAACTTACAACCATAGAAAAAAAATTAAAATTCCACGTGTAATTTTCTTCTCTGATTTTAACTTAAACTGTGCTTGTGCCAGGCCCACTGTTGATCGGACACACTTCCAACACACACAGTTCCAAGTAGCAAGTGTCATCCAGTTACTCAGGCAGCTATTCATTTATTCTTCTATCATCTGCAAGGTGGAAAATTAACAGTGTAATGTTTACAAGCCTTCACTGAGCCCTTACATGAAAGTTCAGAAGTGTTTATACTACGCCCAACTCTGGTGTGAAGAAGCGCGAAAGCGAGTTAATATAAACCCATCCTGAACAAATGTGCAGAAAGTAGCCCTGTGAGATGAAGGTTAAGCTTTAACCTCCCCAACTTTTTCCACAGAATGTACAATCCATCACGTACGAAAACACAGCGGAGATGTGAGGTGTTGGTAAGTAGCCCCGTTAGTGAGAAATTCTGCTAATTATTACACCAAATAAGCATAGTTAACAGGCCATGGCCACAGAGGGGCATGTTTCAGGGCATTAGATGGCTGCATAGGGTGGAGAGGAATATATTACACTATGGCCTTTACCAATAAAACAATTTCTCTGACACCCAGAAATCCAGTGGGCTGGAGCAAGAGGAGTGTTCTGTTCCGTGGTCGCTGATGGAGAGTGGTACTACAGCGCCACCTAGTGGCCTGCACATTTTAAAGTGCGGAGTTCGGGCAACTCAGGCTCTCCTGGGCCAGTTTGGAAACAGCAAAGAAATCATTTGAAAGGGCTGGACTGTAGCTCAGTGGAAGGACACATGTTTAGCATGCACAAAAGCCTGGCTTTGATCCTAAGAACCACAAAGAAGAAATAAAAAGTTAAATAAATAATCACACTATTGAAGTTTCCTAAAACTAAATGTGTGCTTTTTAAAGTATACATATATATTTTCTTTCTTTCTTTTTGGCCACCTCAGCCTTGTGCGTGTTTCAGCACAAACTCCAAAATCAAATCAAAGGCTCAAAAAGTACTCAGCCACTTTCCAAATATGTAGTTTATTTTGCCAAGGATCATCTAACACAAATCCCCTTCAAAATAAAACGTCTCAAGAGAAGAAAACAGAAGGTGAGTCAGTTAAGACTGAGTAGAGCTAATGGTTTTCAAATCCACAAGACAAACAGGAAAAGCAACAAATTGTATACAATATAAATGCAAATGCTTAAATTTGGGGAAATGTAGCAATCCACAGCAAGAGTTATGGCAATAAAGGATTATGTAACTCAGAGAACTGCTTTTTCTAAGCTGCTGATCCCTAACATGTCATTGGGTAGACAGGCCGAACACTGCACAAAACACAGCGTCAGTCAGTCTCCTGCTGAAGACTCAATGAGAAGAGATCTGGTCTCCACTACTGTGCACAGTCGTGAACAAAGCAAGGTCACAGCCACATGGCTCCACACGCCGAAGGAAGAGAACAGGCAAAAACCAAAGGAGAAAAAAAGATAGTGTCACTGGGTGGAAAGTGATACAGAGAGAAATAAAAATAAGCAACGTGCCACTGAGTGTGGTGCAGTGGGAACAAGTCGGCCTGCTGGCGGCCAGGAGATGGGAAGAACTACTGTTGTAGGGTAAGCAGAGAAATCCTCCTGAGCCTGGGATGCTCACATACAGAGGGAGAAAGCTGGCATCTGAGGCAGCAAATTCTACGAGGACAGAACGGCAAGTACAAAAGACCTGAAGCAGGAAGCCCCTTCCCTGTTGGGGGGCAGAATGGAGGCCACTCTGGGTGGATCAGGGGCAAAGAATGGGAGGAGAGCAGGTCAGAGAGGATGTTGCAAATAGATCAGAAAGAAAAATAGACTTGTGTGTGCGTGTGTTTTAATGCACCTTTGAGTTATAATTCACATATCATACTTTCCCTTCCAATTGTACCAGTCGGACAGCATATTCACAGAATTATTCAATCATCACCACTACCAATTTCAAAACATCTTCACTAACTTCAGAGAAATCCTGTACCTACTAGCAGTCCTTCCTCATCCTTCCCTCCCTAGCTCCTGGCGATCACTAATCAATGATTTCTTGTCTTTATAGGTCTGCGTGTTAGGCACATGGAATCACGTGGTGCATGGCCTTTTGTCACTGGCTTTGTTTACTTAGTGTATGGTTTCAAGGTTCACCCATCCATGTCGTAGCATGTATCAGTGCCTCATTCTTGTGATTGCCAAATAAGATTCCATTGTATGGCTACAGCACATTTCTATTATCCAGTCATGAGATAATGAACACCTGGGGTTGTGCCACTTTCTGGCTATTAGGGATAACGCATGTGATCCATCATGAGAAGTGGTTTTGCAAACTGCATCTCCTAAACTCTATTCAGAAGTGCCTCACTTCAGAAGAGAGAGAGTGATTAGAGAAGAAAGCCAGGGTCCAAGAGGTCAGGAAAGAGGCAAGGGAGAGGCCAATGCAGAGCCCTGGGATGTGACCGAGAAATCCATGGGCACCTCTCCTCTCTGCAACTGGCATCCACCAGACCAAGCACCACATCATTAAATGTCATGCAACTCCTGTTCTTATATTTCACTGTAGCAAATATTTAATTAGCAACTAAAAGGAAAGGGCTGAAGTGAAGACTAGGTGGTTAAGGCACTTTTCTGCAAAGCCTAACAACCTGGGTTTGATTCCCTAGCACCCACATAAAGCCAGATGCACAAAATGGCACATGCATCTGGAGTTCATTTGCAGCACCTATTCAGTTTCCTCTCTCTTTCTCCTGTCTCCTTGCAAATAAATAAAAATATTTATAAAAGAAAAAAGAATATAAAGGAGAAAATAAGCTCAAAATGGGCTTATTTACCTTAAGCAGACCCCTTTTCAAAGAAATTCAAATGTCTGCATATACTAAGAATCAACAGCAGAACTGTAAGGCCTGTGGAAGTAACTGTAGCCCCGAGCTTCTGAAGCACCATCAAAATGAATGTATTACCCCATAGCTGCATTTTTCCAGGAACTTTTCCTCGTAACTTAAGAAAACTTAAGGATTTTATTATGATTTTACTTTTGAACTTATTTGGTCTTGAGAAATTATTTTCCTATTACTTTATTTTTTGAGAGAGAGAAAAGGGGAAAGAGAGAGAATGGGCACACCAGGGCCTCCAGCCACTGCAAACTAACTCCAGACACATACGCTACCTTGTCCATCTGGCTTACATGGGTACTGAGGAATCAAACCAAGTCTCTTAGGCCTCACAGGCAAATGTCTTAACCACTAAGCAATCTCTCCAACCTGAGAAATTATTTTATGATCATCTGTGTTCACTCAGAAATCACTCGGAATACACCTGAGAACTCCTGGAAATTACAAAACCCAACCTATAAATTATTTTCCAATGCAATCAAATCTTTGGCATGCACAATGTGTCATCTAAGGAAGCTAGTGTAAGGCTGTGTTTTAAAAGCATCCAATGAAACAAGCATTCATTTCAGTTCGGCAACATTTTGTCTGGAGTTCAGAATCAATCCTTTCTCACGCCTCACACACTTATTTGTATAGACCCCTGAAGGAGTGTGGATGAGCAAGGCTGCTTTCCTCCTCTTCCGGCTGAGGTCTGCCCCACGGAATGTGAACAGAAGTGATGAGTGCCACTTCCAGGTCTGGCCCATAAAACATTCTCACACACGTCCCTGAGTGCTCTCGTCCTCTCTGACTGTCTACAGTAAAGATAACCTAAGATGACCTTCAAAGCCATGTGTTGAGGGCAAAACCTCCTTAGCTTACACCCCTAACTGAATGCATGGAAAAGCTCCATCACCCTCCTTACCCGACTCATGACTGCTACAAAAGCAAGAAATGGAACTTGTTATGTTTAGATTATACAAGTAATTTAAACCCACATGACTAGACAAGTTACACCTTTATCCTCTTTGTGATTACTGGTAATCACGAATAGAAAAATAGCTACACTTGGACAGCAGTTACGCACTAGTTCTATTCTAAGTGTTTTAAAAAAACTCACGGCATCTCCAATGTAGTTACTACAATTAGCTCACTTGATAATGAAACTAAAGTGAAGAGAAATTAAGTGAGCTGCCTAAGGTTTCACAATTAGTAAGTGGGAAGGTCAGTACTAAAGTCCAAGTACTGTGACTCTGGCATCCAGGTATTTAATCAGTATGCTTTAACTCAAAAACACGTCAGTTCCAGCATCCTCCCATCCTCCCTTCCTCGCTCTCTCCTCCCTCCCTCCCTCTCTCTCTCCCTCCCTCTCTCCCTCCCTCTCTCCACAAACACACACAGGCAAAAGAAATGGATGTAACAGAAAATGCGACACCACCCCACCCCCGTTTGACACATAATGTTCGTTATTAACATTGAAGAGAACGTCGGATAATTCAGCTCTGAATTGCTCTGAATCATGACTTCTGGAACTCATCACTATATATGTGGGGAGGAAGGTCCAAAAGTCAGTTGAATTATATACTCGTCTTCATGAAAATGCAAATGTCTCTGAAAGCAGCTAATAAGTAAATCTGTTCTTTTCCAAAAAAGTGAGGATTAACTTCATTGTGGGTTAAATTAGCTGAACATCAAAAAAGGACATCCAAAATAAACAGTCATGCACTGGTGGTAGTCAGGGGTGATGAGGCCTAGTGCGCATTGGAGAAGGAATTCCAAGTGTGGTTGTGAACATTTCCCTGACTCTAAGTAAACAAAGAAACAAGGCAAGTTTTGACATGGACAAGATATCTGAGATCATGAAAAGCAGCAGCCTCACCAGCAGCAGGCCGCAAGACTAGATTAAATGCATATTTCAGATGACTCACAAACCACCCCTGAAATGACACTGCTCAGGAGCCAAGCAGGGACTCTGACTCCACTCACACAGCTGCCTCGCCACTACTCCAGCACAGTGTTGCCCATTTGCACACCGACAGTCAAATTTCAAAAGAGCCCCGGGGCTGGAGGGATGGCTTAGCGGTTAAGGTGTTTGCCTGGAAAGCCAAAGGACCCAGGTTCAGCTCCCTAGGACCCACGTTAGCCAGATGCACAAGGGAGCTATGTGTCTGGAGTTCGTCTGCAGTGGCTGCAGGCCCCAGTGCGCCCATTCTCTCTATCGGCTTCTCTCTCTCTCTCTCTCTCTCTCAAATAAATAAAATAAATAATTTTTTAAAAGAGCACTGGATTCCTTCTGTATTGCCTAGGGTAAGAAACAGCCATTTCACTGACCCCCTCCCCCTCAAAGGAAGTCACAACCTCGACCCCACCCCTAGCACTATCTCCTCACAGGCAAGCTGAAAAGCAGGCCTCTGCACCAGGCACTATAGCACGAAGGTTAGCATCTATCAGCTCTTTTACGAATAAAAGAAACCCACTCTCCTTCCGGCACCTAACCAAGAACACCAGCAGATGTGCAAACAGAGAAACTCATGAGGCTCCTTTGGAGAGTAGCCATGTGGAGGATCAAGGGTTGTCGGGTACTTAGACCAGTTCAGAAGAGACAAAATAAGCTAGGATGCGTTACAGGTGGAAGGAAACCCCAAGTGTTGGAGACATCCATCAGCCACGAAGCACCTATCCAATATCATGCTATGTGCCTCCACCTGTGCTAGGTATAGGGCTGATAAGCAAAGAGGCTCACATCCCATTAGCAACTAATGACACCCAGAGTGAGCAGGGCATTTAGGATGTCAGGCTCCTGAGCCTAGAGTAATTCATGATCCTCACACCAACCCGTGGCAGTCCAGCCAGAACTACCAGATACAGGAGAAAAATATATGAACCTCATTACAGTAAACAAACAAAACTTTTGACATGAAACTGCTACTTTCAGATGATTTCTGAGAGCTCTTTATACTTCAGATAGTGAAGCTTATGTGACTGCTATGCAATTGTCCGAGATATCCTGAGAGCAAGGTCTGTGTATGCCATAAAGCCTGGCTTGGATGCTGAGTGCATCATGTCACAGAAACCACAAGTAAACCACTCTCATCGAGGTCAAATGAAAACCGAGGAGGCCCACGGGCTTAACAACAGCGTTGGGAAAAGAGGTGCCTTTCCCTGTTTAAAAACCAACCCACAGAGTAAGCCTTGCTCCCAAGCTGCATTGGGAGGGAAAGGACAAGTCAGAGTGCAGCAGCTCAAGTGGGAGTCTGCACAGAAGACTCAGTGTGAAATCTCGCTGCTGCTGCTGCTGCTGCTGCTGCTGCTAAGAAAACAAACATAAACAGGGCCAAACGTCAGCTTTCCATTTACCAAGAATAAGAGCTGGGTTCCTATCTTTGAGGTCAGATTAAGGTGACGGGCTGGATTAAGCCATCTATCAGGTAAAATAAATGCTCTGGACGCAGCGTAGACTAAACAGGGCATAGACTCCTAGGCAAAACATCACTTCTAACAGTGGGGGTCAACACAGAGGCCTGGCCTAGTGGGGAGATGCCCTGTGGCTGCAGGTCTAGAAGGCTGCTCTACAAATTCTCACCAGACGCTTAATCAATATCACGCCTTAGGACCCGAACCGCGACTTTAAAATCAATATTGCCTTTATTTTAAGTAGCAGGAGGAACAATGAGATTATCTTGTTGCTTACAAGTCTGTCATGGAAAACTTGGCTCCTGGTGTATGTCGCCTTTTGCATTTGACTGGAAGGAACGTGTTCCTTGGGCTTGGAGACAGCCTGGCATGGCAGCCAGAGACAGAAAGGGGTGAAAGAACACACATTAGCTCAGGACAACAGAGGTCCACGAGTTCATTACAAGCAGAAGAACGAGGAAAGGCTCAGAAGCTTTCATTCATCAGCTACACATTGGACCTGGCCCTGACCTTCAGATTCCTCCCTACAAGAGCCCAGTGGATGCTAAACAGGTACCAGCCACGCATGTGTCCAACGGAGAGCATCTCCTTTCACACTCCCTGCGGCCCTGCTCCTTCCTCAGTCTGCTAGCACAGTAAGTGGTCACAGTCCAGTCACTAGAAGCCTCAGGCTACCCTCGATTACACTTCTCTGCCAAACCTCCTGATCCACTCTCACAGCAAACCCTCTCAGCTTTGTCTCAAATGAGTATTCTAAGTCCTTCCTCTCCCCTCCACCACCATCATCATCAGTACCTCCTGGGCCAGCTACAACCACATCCCTCTACGACTCTTCTCCCTAATGCCACTCTTTCCCACTTGGCAACTGAAACAATCTTTCTAAAGCACAAATTTTAAATATGTAATGATAGATATTATATTATATACAAAATAACAAATCAAATCACTCTACACATACTCTCTACCTTAAAACCCTTCAATGGTTTCCAGTTCCAAGTTGGCCTAAATCTTCGCCCAGTCTGAGGTCCCCACCACACTACCCCACTACCACAGTACCACAAACTATCAACCATCTTCCTTGTGTTTCTTTCTACTTAAATTCTGAATACTGACCACCTCTGCTCTTCCAGAGAGGGAGTCAGGTAGCTTTGTTAGGTAGTTTAGGGTGACCGGGCAACTGAAAGTAAAAAGCAGGAATGTCTTTGGGCCTATCCTTGCAGTCTCTACCTTGCTAGAGATCAAAGGAGGATCTGACTTCTTATCTCTTACCTACATCTGTTTTTCCACATACAACCTAAGCCCCTCCTGGGAGGGAGGTCCCCTTTCCTAGAATGTATATCTAATCTTTTTATATTTCTTCTAGGCCCAGCTCATGGGCTCTCAGACCAAATGGGTGTGTCTATTTTGCTTCTCTTGATTTTGTACTCCCCCAAATAAATATACTAATTTAATAAATATCCTTCTCAGTCTTATTTTATCCAATTCTTTGGCTAAGAGCAGACACAGGACTGAAGAGATGGCTTAGTGGTTAAGGTACATTGCCTGCAAAGCCTAAGAACTCACGTTTGGATCTCCAGGTCCCAAGTAGCCAGAAACACAGATGCAAGCATGCAATGTCACACATGTGCACAAGGGGCACACATGTCTGGAGTTCATTCACAGTGGCTGAAAGGCCTTAGTGCGCCCATTCTCTCTCTCTCCCCCCCCTCCCTGTCTGTCTCTCAAAAAAAAAAAAAAAAAAAAAAACAGACACAAACTAAGGGCTTGAGGTTCAAAGACTTCCCTGGACTCCCCACAAATCCTGTATCACTCCTACCTGCAGAAGGTTATCAGCACGTTGGAACACTACCCTATGGCTCATCATCCTTGAGGTATCATATCAAAGCCTACTTCAGACACTATGTGATGTAATCCCCTCTGCTCTGTTATCAGCATGATCAATGTTTGTCACCATTAGACATGGTCTACCCTATTACCTTTATGATGCTCACTGTCCCCTGCCTGGCCTCCTCTAACTAGACACTGTCCCAGAAAAGAGAAGCTCTGGTCTACCTGTCACTACAGAAGCCCAAAGCCCAGAGGTCAATGCAGCACACACAGGCCTCAGCTGAAATATGCACAGGGTACACAGGTAGCACCTGATCATCTGATATTGCCATCAATCATGCTAACCATACTGGCAAAGTATTAGCGTCAGAGACAGAAGCTGAGCACAGAAAATCCTTAGGATTACTCCAGCTTTGTTTAAATTTCTCTACCATTTTGCATTTGAAAAGAGCTAGATGTTCCATAAGAGGCCAAGAAGAAATATATTCTCAACTTTTCTCATGCTCTTAACTCCAATGCTGAGAAGCAAACAATTACAGAAGTAGTTCTAAAGATGTCTCCATTCTCCAATACCATGTCAGACTGCAAGTCAGCAGATTCAGTCCATCCTGTCAGTCCACAGACATTCCCCTGCCATACAACACACACATCACACGCTACTTCTCACCTTCTCACATTATTGCTCACAGTCCTCTGCCTCCTGGTTGATTGGTTCATTCCCTCCACCAGTCAGAATTATCCAAGTCTCATCTGCTAGATAAAGCCTATTTGGCTCTGCAGAAGAGAATCTGGAAAGGGTTAAAACCTATCTTTATTTTGAGTACTATGCTGAATGGCTAGATACTTCAATAATCTGAGGAGTGACTTCGCATTAACCCCATTTTCAGATTTAAAAAAAAATGAAGTATTAAAGCCCAATGCTTCCAGAGAAATCAAACAAGTGGCAGAGATGGTACTGAAATGCACATCATTCAAACTCTAAAGCCCCAACTCTCCAGGGCATTATTTTAGCAACAAATATAATGAACTTACAAATAAAATCTTGCTCTTACTGTTTCAATCTGATATAGCTGTTCATAAACAGCTCTATATCACTTCTCACTGATACTAAGTCCCTAGACCATAAACTTCTTTGTACACATTGAATTCCGAGATAACAAGAAGCAATGTGCTTTAAAATTTCTCTTTCTTATCATACGCTGGAAAAATATTATAGTTGCAAAGGACAGTCTCACTAAATTTTCCTTCTCAACATGCCTACCTTAACTTGTTAAGTGTCAGAAACCAGCTAACATAGGCCAGTGGGATCACATGGATAAATAATGTGGCTTAGCCTAACACCTATCTAACTTTCAGGTGCTCTTGACAGAGCCCCAAATCAGTCGACCTCACAAAGGCTAATGACTGGCCAGTCTGAACTTCCTTATTATTACAAGCCTTAATTCTTTCCTCTACAACTAAAACAAAACAAAACAAAACAAAACAACAAACAAACAAAAATGGCCCCAAACTCAAACTCAATCTGTGGGCTTTTAGATATATAAATAAAGTGAATTATTTCCTGTCTACCTTTACTCATCTATACTAATTTTAATATTACATACATTGCATGACAAACTTTTAAAAGGTTAATCACTAAGAAAAATATAAAAACTACTGGGCAGAGGGATAAAACTACTTGCTGTGGCCACAGGGCAGGGGTGGGGGATGAGGTGGGTGAGATAGGGTCTTACTTTGAAACTTAGGTTGCCATTGACATCTGCCTCTACCTCTTGAGTGCTGGGATCACAGATGCACCCCTCCATGCCTAGCTGTCTGAGTCTTCTCTAAATTGGATCTTAGACTTTATCTAAATATAATAGCCTGAATAAATATCTTTTAAACCTTTCCTAAGTAATCCATATATTTCTTCTGTAATGCTTATTTTTCTCATGGATTATCATTAAAGAAATTCATCATGCCAATTTAAGACAGCATTCCGTGAGTAAATAAAGTAATTTCACATTGTTTGAAAATAATGTTATTTGATTTTTGGTATTCAAACTTCTGTTTTCACAGATAATAAAACGAAAATGCTATAGACCCATAATAATTAAAATTAAAACTTTGTAAGCTTATGGCAATAAGAAACCATTTCTGATACTTGCAGACTCTTCTTAGGGACTGATTAGAATGTGGCTTGTAACTGGGGTGACTGTCTACAGAAAGCTCCTTCCTTTTGTAATCAGATGCTGCAAACAACAAACATCACCAAATCAATACTCCTCATTCCCTTCTTTCCTGTCTTCCTCACATTTTTTTCTTTCTTTCTGTTTTGCTTTTAAGATCACAGAGTGGTGAGTTGTATGGCGTCAGGTTCAGCCCAAAACGATAAAACCCACACACTCTCCTCCCCGCCCCGGCGTGCTCTAGGGGTGTAAATATTTCATGGTATCACCATCATTCACTCGGTGCTTATATTGTCTGATCAAGCCTCTGCTTCTGTCTGTTGGATACTCTGGAGGATAGCGTTTTTTCATGTCTGCTGCTCAGTCACATAAAGCCCTTGCTTCTCAAAGGTTCTTCAAAGTTCAATAATTTATTAAACACTGTGCTGGGGTCGGTAAGCACTCACAGAAATGAGTAACTACAGAATATGTGGAACTATTAAAGAGTTTCTTTAATAAAAAGGTGACTTTAGAGAAAATGACAGCATTGTTACTTATACAAGAGAGGCATGCTCTGAGCTGAAGTATGCTGGGCTGAAAAAGAGACGGCGCAATCAGCGGAAGCCCGGGCCACAGGTAAGTCATTAAGCTGTGAAACAGGCGGTGGAGGGTAGCAGGACCACCAAAGTCCCACACTTCCCCTCTCGGAATAATAAGGAGTCCTCTCCATTTTTCCTTTCTGCAAATACCATAGAAAATCTCACAATTTCAATAAAATACTTTGGAAGCTGAAAACCAATGACATTTTTAAAACTTAGAAATATTACCCTCAAAGTGTATCCATTACACTTCCTCCTTCCTGCTGTTCTCAGAAATAGGCTGAGAAGTCAGTGAAATGGAATTACACATACCATATATAAAAACAAAGTAAGGGACCTGGGGACATGGCACACTGGTTAAAGGTGCTTGCTTATAAAGCCTGCCAACACAGGTTCAACTCCCCATCCACCCACATAAAAGCAGACCAAAACAAGTACAAGCATCAGGCATTCATTTGCAGCAGCAAGAGAACCTAGTGCCCCCATACACACATATACAATAAATACATAAAATTAAAAGTTTATCATAAAATTTTATAATTATAAAATTATTTATTATAAAATTTAAAAAATATATTTATTTGAGACAGAGAAAGAGGCAGGCACAGAGAGAGTAACTGTGGGCACACCAGGGCTTCCCGCCACTACACATGAACTCCAGATGCATGCGCCACTGAATGCATCTGGCTTTACATAGGTACTGGGGAATTGAACTTGGATCTTTAGACTTTACAGGCCTTAACTGCTGAGCCATCTCTACAGCCCATAAACAATTTTTAACATAATAAAAATTTGAGCAGCATCAATAAGTATTTACTGAGCTCAGGAGCCATGGGGAACACGTGAGCTGACTAAGAGACTCCACGTTCATAAAAGCTACGTGACCCAGCGGGGTGAGGACTCACACATCAAGTGCTTCGAGGAAGACCAGAGACAGTCTAGAAACCACTGTTAAACTAACACGAAGTCTTCAAAGGCCACACTATCTCACACAATGTAAAAATAAGTCAATGTAAGAAGCAGTAGGTAATGGAGGCTTTAAGAAGGAAAAAGTGATTTTTCTACAGCTTATGTTGCTTCCTTACTTTAATTAGACTTTCAAAGAAATCTCAGGAACAGAAACAGATATCCAAATTAATGATTAATACAACCAATTGCCTTTTACTTCAATATAGTGATTTCAAAGCAAGCACCTGACTGCTTCCCAAAGCCTTACTGATATACATATAAAGAAATTAAAACAGAAGAAGTGAGAGACAGAATGAGAGAGAGCATAACAGGAGATGAGAAGTACGACTCTGTATGTGTTCGCAGGCAAAGGAAATGACAGAGTAGACCAGGAAAAGCTGGAGCCCAGCTGACACTGGGAGTAGCAGGAAGACCAAGAAGCTCCTCCAGAAAGGTCCAGGAATTATAAACCAGGTACTTCCAAAGGTGTATTTCAGACCTGGAGCTGGACACGGTAAGAATGGATGGAAGTATATGTATATGATATCAGTTATCTTTCTTTTTCTATCCCAAAAGCCAGGCAAGTGCCAAACCTTTGACCAAGTAAAACATGAGTTGAACTGTTTGCAAAAACACAGCTCGGCCACTACAGTACCCAGCGCAGGTGAGCCCAGGAGAGAGAGCTAGATAATGCTTACACCTTCCTTGTGCCTCTTCATGGCATTCGCTGAGCTCTTATCTGTAAGTTCATGCATTTTTAGAATACAGAATCACCATCTATCATTTCTTTAATTCTTCCCTACTGATCTTTCGGTTCTTAGTCTATACCTCCTAGAGTAAAACATTGGACCTCTGGACTGGTCATCTAATGTCATATCTTCTTTTATTTTCAGGTGCTCTGCTCCTCACCTCACCACTTTTCTAACACTTCAATTGAAATTTGTTAATTTTCACTATCATTTTTAATTATTTTTATTTATTTCTTTGGAAGCAGATAAAGAAAGAGATTAAAAAAAAAAAACAGAGAAAGAATGGGTGTGCCAGGGCCTCTAGCCACTGGAAATGAATTCCAGATTCATGTGCCACTTTGTGCACCTGGCTCTACGTGGGTACTGGGAATCAAACCCAGGTCACTGGGCTTTACAGGCAAATGGCTTAATTACTGAACCATCTCTCCAGCTCTGCTATCATAGCATTAATTCTTGACAACTCATTGTTGCCTCACCCACTTTTATTATTGTATTAAACATACAAAGGTAATGAGATTTGTTTAGCCGGGCATGGTGGCGCACGCCTTTAATCCCAGCACTCGGGAGGCAGAAGTAGGAGGATCACCGGGAGTTCGAGGCCACCCTGAGACTACATAGTGAATTTCAGGTCAGCCTGGGCTAGATCGAGCCCCTACCTTGAAACAAACAAAAAAAAGAGAGAGATTTAATAACTCCTAGGTCAATATTATACAATGTCAACAATTAGCAATTTTTGTACACTTAGTTCACCTAGTCTTCAGCCTGCTATCAATCCTGAATTACTTCAAAGCAAAACCGCAGCTATCATAATTGTTCAACTGTAGTGTTTGGTATACACATATGTGTGTGTATTAAAAAATACAATACATTATCACAACTAACAAAATTAACAATGTGAAGAAGGTTCCCTTTTATTAGCATTTTGTCCCTGTTTCATATATGTAATAGCTTCACTCATCTATCTGAGAATATCATTATTTGTTTTGAAGGTGTGAAATTCTTCTGTGTACCACTTTTTTCAGTCTGTTTTCCCCTGTTTAATTAGCATATACAAACTGTACAAAATATTATCTATAACATTTTCGTATGCATAATGTATCTAGATCATATTCACTCACCCATTACCATCTCCTATCTCCCCTCCCCTTACCCCTTCAGATAGTCCCCCTGTTCTCACCAAGCAGTACCCCTTCTACTTCCATGGCTTAAACAAAAAACCTAGAATCTAGATATGAGAGAAAATGTGATTTCTGCTTTTTCAGAGTCTGGTTTATTTCACTTAACATGATCACCTGCACTTACATATATTTTTCCTGCAAACACCATGGTTTCATTCTGCCTATTACTACACTGTAAATATATACCACATTTTTCTTTACCCATCAGTTCTTGATGGGAACCTAAGCTAATTCCATAACCTGACTATTGTGAATACTAGCCAATATATATGGATGTACCACTATCTCCAATGTATAATAACAATGCTTATTTCACATATGTACCTGGGAGTGAAATGCATGCTATCCTACTTCTATGGTTCCTTTACTTCTGTGTCTTCACTTTGTATGCTGTCATTCTTAAAATGTTTTATTTATTTATTTATTTGACAGAGAAAGGGGGGGAGAGAGACAGAAGGAGAATGGGCACTCCAGGGCCTCCAGCCACTGCAAACGAACTCCAGACGCGTGCACCCCCTCGTGCATCTGGCTAGAACCGGGGTCCTTAGGCTTCACAGTCAAGCACTTAACCGCTAAGCCATCTCTCCAGCCCTGCTATCATTCTTATTCTTATTCAAAGCACTCCTCAGTATTTGATGAGTCTTGCTTAGCACTTCATAATTTCACTTTAAGTAATATAACAGAGATCAGAGTTTCAAGACACAAAAGTTTAGATTGTCAACTAATAGCCTCATCCTCAAGTAACATGGTACAAAGGCAGCCTTGTCTTTAGATATCACTGAATGTCAGCCTATATAAATACTTTTTTTATTAGTCTGGTCAGTTTCCCTGGACAGGAAAACCAACACCCCCTCTGTACAAGGGGTTACATACCTCTCCCAAATAACAGAGATCATAAAAGACAGGTCCTCTATATTAAGACCATATAGATTCTTAGTTTCAATTAATAGTTCCTTAAATGGGGAGGCTTCAAAATAAAAATGCACATTTTCAGCTTCCTTTGACTAGTCAGAGTGTCTAGAAACACTGCACACACTATGTGCCCGTGGCAGCATCTAGAAACACTGCACACACTGTGTGCCTCAGGTATCTAGAAACACCACACACACTGTGTACCTGGGCTAGCATCTAGAAACACTGCACACAGTGTGTATCTGGGGTAGCATCTAGAAACACTAGAAACATTGTATACATGCACTGCATCCATCTGTGCCACTCATTCACCCAGGCAGGGACGGGCCCTTCCCTAAGGGAGACAGAGCTTCATTAATCATCCTACACGTAGCAATAGGCAGGAAACATTTAGGACATGTTGTATAATGATACGTGACTACATAAAAGAGATAATTTTAAAATAATCTTTCATTAATTATATTTTTGTTACCCTCGAAAAAAGCTGAATTGTCTGATGTAACAGTCATATAAGCAAAAGACACCTCAGGGCTTTCACAACAGACAAGCAAAGTTCTGCATACTTCACACCTCAGAAAACGACACACCAGGCCCTAGAAACTTCTCCACACCCAGCTCTTCTCCAGGGTCACATGCCACAGTCCAGCTGCACAGATGAGACGGGGGAGAAAGAAGGGGAGAAGGAAAGAAAAGAATGAAGAATTGTCCTGTGTATTTCTATAAGGAAAGAAAATTCTCAAAAGTGACTTCTCTCACAAAAGAGCAGGCAAACCATTGTGCTTTATGTGGATCAAATTCTGAATTCAAAGATTTCTGAAAGACCCCAAAGCTCTTTACTTATGTAATACATGTGGATATTTTATATATACACACATATTAAAAACACATGCATTTATATATAGTCACATATACATACATACAAATACATAAGCACACACAATTCAGTTTAGTAAACATATTAAAGAAATGTATAGAAGCTTCCCAAGACAACTTAAACATGTTCAAACAAATTTTTTTAATATAAAATTTCCAACCACTAAAAATGTCCAGAGATCTGGACTAGGGAGTGGCTAAAGGCACTTGTTTGCAAAGCCTGACAGTCTGGGTTCAATTCCCCAGTACCCATGTTAAAAACAGATGCACAAAGTGGTACATGCATCTGGAGTTCATCTGAAATTGCAAGAGGACCTGGTAGCCCTATTCATTCTCTTTCTCTCGCTCTCTTTTTCTCTTTCTCCCCCCTCCCCCCATTGTCTTCTCTCCTTGAAAATAAATAATAAATAACTTTTTTAATGTCCAGAGATCTATTGCACAATAAGGTTATAATTAAAAATTATGAGGCCATGCATGGTGGCACATGCCTTTAATACCAGCACTTGGGAGACAGAGGTAGGAGGATCACCATGAGTTCAAGGCCACCCTGAGACTACACTGTGAATTCCAGATCAGCCTGAGCTAGAGTAAGACCCTACCTCGAAAAACCAAAAATATATATATATATAAAAATATATATATATGACTAAACCAGTGTTCTCACCATAAATACATAAGTATGTGAGACTAATGCATGTATTAGCTGATTTGATTTTAGCCTTTCTACCATGTATCATGAAAGCAACATTTTGTATATGTAGAGATATATACAAGTTTTATTTATCAAGTAAAATGCTCTGTTTTTAAACAATGCCAAGGAGTGACATTTTTAAACTGGCTGAGAAACAGACTTGAATTGGTATAAGATTTAAAAAGTCATCTCTGTTACTGCTGCCTCTATACCTATTAGTTAAAAAACACTGTGCTACAAAACTTGCTTTCAGATTAACAGCCCTGTCATTTATCCTTTAAATGTTTATCTTCTTTGGTCACAATCTTATTGTAGTTAAACAGCAACTAGTGTGTGACCAACAGCATTCAAATGCTCTGATACACAAAGAGCACACAGTTCTTTTTCCAGCTGAATGGACTCTCACTGGTGTGAACAAAAGACAAGATCCTGCTATTCTTCAAATTAAAAGGCAAGAAACAGCAAGAAAAAAAAACGCTACACAGAATTCCTCTCTTCATTCACTTTATAGATGCTAATGAGGATAGCCAACAAAATAGTTGCTTTTTTTTTCCAAAGTTTTTAAAAATTGTGAAAAATAATTACACATCTCAACGCCCCCCAAAAGGCTGCTAATATAATGCATATTATCTACTGCACACTGGAAGAAAGATGGCTACATGCAAAGAAGGTCAGGCAACGCAGAAACGCAGCACCTTGCACAGGACCTGAAAGCACAATGAAAAGACCTGGCATTTAAAACCTGAAATTTAAAAAAGGTCCAAGGGCCTTGAGAGAGCAGGAGAAGCGGAATCCCTTAAAGGCCTTCTCACAATCTGAAAGCAGCTGCTGCCTCTACCAACACTGCAAAGTGTTGAGGGGTCTGTGACCTATTAAAGGAGACCACAGACTCCATGCTGGCTATCATCATCCTCACTGTGTTATTTTCTTATCAGCCCGTCTTGCCATTTCTACTCCATATGGCTCTCAGGAATGTAGCTCTCATGTCTTTAGTTCTTAAATCAGCTACTACAATATCCTTTATGAGCTCTGTTTTAACTTGTCTGGAGATAAAAGGTTAGTAGAAGAATGTGGATATACTTAAGATGGGAGATTGAAATCCTAGAGCATGAGCTTTACTGTAGAGAAATAGTGGACCATCTACGTATGTTTGCCTGCAAGTGACGGAAAATACAAACTAGCAGTGGCAGTGGCTTACCCAGGCTAGCATGGTGGCTCTGATGAAGGTCTTAGCAAACCCTTTCTAGCTCGCCAAAGTAAGGACTGACCCTCACTTTCAAGATCCAAAGGCAGCATGGAAATTCCAGGTAGCAGGGAGTGCCTAAGAGGAAACAAGCAAAGAGCATACCAGCCACCTCTTAAGGAAGCTTCCTGGAAACTACTACAGATCCTTCTCCTAGTCACATGGTCACACCTAACTGCTAGGGAGGCTGGTAAATGCAATCTGCAAGTGGCAAGCCTTAGAAAGTCCACGACAGAAGCTAGGAGTGATTTGGAAGATAACTTGCTATCTACCACAAGATGACATCAAACTTTTATAAACCTGGAAATAGCTGACAATTTCAGTCAAATGTCCTCTTCAGAATAAGATATTTCTAAGAGTCCCCCTGCGGTGGTTTAAATCAGATGTCCCCCATAAACTCATGTGTACTGAATGCTTGGTCCTCAGCTGGTGGCAATTTGGGAGGTGGAGTCTTGCAGGAGGAGGTGTGTTGCCAGGGGTGGGACATTGAGGTTTAATAGTCCCTAGCTTGCCTGTGTTAGTTCAACTCACTCTCCCACTGCTCTTTTCCACCTGTGGCCAAGGTGATGTCCAGCCTGTCTCTACTCATGCCATACTTTTCCTGCTATCATGAGCCTTCCCCTCAAGACTGTAAGGCAAAATACAAACTTTCCTCCGGATAGCTGCTTTGGGTCAGATGCTTTGTGCCAGCAACAAGAAGGTCACTACAACCTGAAGTGAAGGACATTTCCAAGGATGCACTAAAACACATGGGCTTGGCAATGGAGCCCTAGATGACCTCCCTGCTCTACCTCAGGCACACCTCAATGACCTGTACTAGACAGCAAAGCACTCTCAAGTTCTTTCTCCCTCCACAGTGGAGACCCCCACAGACCTGCTGGGACTCCCATCTGCGTCATGTCAACTGTCCAAGTACCTCAGCCCTGCAGCCCAATCGCCTTCCTTCATTAAGAAAGAGTGGCCTTTCACATCTTAGTGGCAAATCTCACATAAATGACATTTGGTTGATACCCAAAGGTGACAGGGATGAGAGCAGGATAAATAAAGAAAAATGTAGAAGGCCTTTGGAGCAGCCTTTCATTATAGCCCTTTCAAGAGCTATTAATCTTGGTCATAGTCAGTCAGCTAAAAATAATTGCTTTCCTAACACATGTTGTACACACAAGTAGGAATGGTAACAGGTCAGGCCCTTGACCTAGGGAACATGTGGCTGCTGGCTTGCCTACAGCCATGGGAGATGGCTCTGCACTGGTGTTGTAGCACCAGCTCCCGGCTGGCCCCTCGTGGTATGTCTTCTCTAGCAGGGTGGAACAACTCTCGGCAGTACTATCACACTGTCATGCAGCTGCTGTCGGAATACAGGAAAGAAAGATTGGTCGCTTCCTTTCATTATAACGAAGGCAAATAAAGATTTAAAGACATTGCCATTATGTTTGCCAAGTATTTCATAGCAGAGATATCTTATTGGGTATTTTTATCTGGCTGTGTAATAATCCTCCCCTTCCCCATTAATTTATTTCTCAGTTTAAGGTACTTCTGAGCTTTTAAATCAATTTATGGACAAAGCTCTGGATGAATCAGGAATTCTAAAGTACAGATTTTGTTCCATAACTAGCAGTGAGGAATCTTGACAAAGGCAATGAACTCTCTGGGCCTCAGGTTCCTCAACTACACTATGGGAGATCTGCCTCAAAAAAAGGCAAATGGTGCATCTCAGCTTTATGAGTTCACTTGAATGGGCTTATATCACCTTACGATAATCACAGCACTGCATCTAAACTTACAAAATTCACATGTGGAGGCTAGCTAAAAAGGGGAATTACAGGCTGGAGGGATGGCTTAGCGGTTATGGTGTTTGTTTGCAAAACCAAAGGACCCAGGCTCAATTCCCCAGGACCCATGTTAGCCAGATGCACAAGGTGGCACATATATCTGGAGTTCATCTACAGTGGCTAGAGGCCCTACCGTGCCCATTCTCTCACTGTCTCTTCCCCAACCTCTCTCTCTGTGTCAAGTAAATAAATAAAAATTTTAAAAAGAGGAATTAAAAAAGGATACCTTCAATTCCAGGTCTCTAAGGACACACATAAGATGTGAAAATTAAATGAAGGCATCAGTAGCACAAAGCAGGGTGCTATGGATGCAAAAGGAGTAACAGTAACAAGGGCAGCCTCTGGCTATGGGTCAGTGGGGAGCAAGCAGTGGAAACATGAAAATGTGGGGTGCCTCTTAAAGAGAAAACACAGTTCCCAGGAGCAGTCAGAGCACCTGCCAACAGAGAGAACGCTTGGAAATCTTAGCTTGCTGCCAAGAAAAAAAAAGGAAAAGAAAAAGAAAAGAAAAAAGCTTCAGATGTAAGGAGAGGAGCAGCCTCCATGATTACAAAGTCTCAGGTGAGGAAAGAGTGAACTCTTTTCGAAGAGATACCAAAATTACAGCAGTGGGTACAATCCTCAATACTACCCACCCACCCTCACCCCGGAGGTGGCCATCTCAGTGCAGTATGCTAGGGGCTGAAGGTCTCAGACCCAAGATGGCACTAAATAATGCAGTAACAGTGTTGTCATAGGACCTCCACGACCAAAAAACCCCAAGAAATATTGTGCAAATAACAAGAAATTAGTCAAATCAAGCCTCAAAGATACAAAATTCGAACATTTTTTTCCAAATATACCAATAACAAAAAAGTATAAGTTCCTAAAACAGATATAACTCTTAACAGCTGGTCATACTTCATTCATTTTTATTGGATTCAATCAAAATAAATGCTTCCATTGAAAACTCATACCTGGTTTAAAAAAAAAAAATTCTCAATGAAAGATATTTAAAAAGAAATAGCAGTCACTTCTGATTCTGGATTTTACTTACATACTTTTTAAATTCTGGGAGAAAATGGGTTTACTTTATTGTTACCATAAACTTCACTTATCATTTCGCAGGAGCCATTAAAATAATTGTGCGCTATTTGATAGTGTCCCTTGCAAGCCACATCCCTGCGCTGCAGATACACTGCACGCTCATAGCTGGTCAGAAGAGAGAGTTGAAATGACTGCAGAACCACGCAATTGTGGCAGCATTAGTGGCTGGGGGTGAAGAGGGATGAATCCTAAGATAAATTTTTCCTCATGAGTTAAAAACGCAGTTCTGCACAGCCACATACAGGACTGGTTATGCAACTGATGTCTAGAAATCAACTTTTAGAGATTTTAAATATTGGAACAGTGAACCACCTTCTTTAATTAAGATTTCCTCAAAGCACTTTGATTTATTTCCAACTTCCCTTTAGTCCTACTTATATGAATGTTTAAACAAAGTACATTTTGCTTATCCAGTCATCAGCTGATAGATATGTTTGTTATTGCCACTTTTTGACTGCAATGAGAAAAAATCTATTTAAAAAGCCTAACCCTAGAAAAAAGGTTGTTCCGCATCTATTACATGACTGACTCAAATTTTTCCCTCTTAAAAGACATACTTGCTGTCAAAACTTTCTAGAAAGTTCTATCTGTATGGAAGTATTTAAGCAAACAGGAAAACAGTGTTCTGCATCTTGATTTATTAAGTACCTTAAAGATTATTTCATGATCACTAACCTCACCCTCCTTAACTTATTTAATATATCCCCTACTGGTGGATGTTTAGGTTATTATGCTTTGCATTAGAGATAATGCCAAAGTAAACATTGTCATACAGGTGTGCACATATGCTAGCACATACAATGTGATAAGTTCATGAAAGCAGAATAGATGGGGTGAAGGGAATCCAACTATGAAATCATTCTTGTTTTTGAGGTTCACAGCTCAGGAAAGTAGAATACTTCATAAGAGATTCAATTCCTGGCTGTTGGTTGCATAAGAGGTACACAGTCAACATCGCTGTAAAACCAGCCATCCACTATGGCTAATGTCTGACATAATAAAATTCACCCAGTTAACATGCACAACAATTCAATAGTTTCAAGTACATTCAGAGAGTCTTGAATTACCACAATTACCACTAAGTTGAGGACCTTGTTATTACTCCAAAAGAAACCTCTGGGGCTACGGGTACTGTGTCGTACCCCACCCTGTTCGCAGCCCTAAGCAATCACATATCCACTTTCTGTTCTAAACACCTTATATAAATACAAGTGGACACTATGTCATCTTCTGTGGTTGATTGGTACACCCTGGCAGCATTTATCCTCATTACAGGGTATATCTGAACTTCACTTTGATTGGAAGAGAACGTTCCATCATGGGAATACACATGCTTTGCTTCTCCAGGCATCATTCCATACACAGTTGGGGGTGTTCCTGTTTTACTGGCTATTATAAATAATTGTGATATGAGTTGTGCACATTTTGGTGGAGCCATATGTTTTCACTTCTATTGGATATATACCTTTAAGTAAGTAAATGAGTGAGTGAATAGAGACTTGCATAAGTTTATGGGGAAAGAAAACATATAGAGAAGAAAAGTATCAGCACCTCATAGATGAGCAGATTCTTACAACACTTTGATGCCAGAGTACAGGTTCAAACCTTCAAATTCTTCCAAAATATGACATGTATTTAAAAGTAAATATAAAGATTAAATAAATGCCCATAGCTACTATATTGAAACAATCCCAGAACTGTTATCACCCATGAGGAGAGGAAGAAAAATTCTGTTCCTTAAGAATCTGTGACCCTCTGTGACTTCTCCTCAGTTCTCAACCTCTGAAATATCATCCACATCTGCCATGCTCTGTGTGCTGCTGAAATAAGTCCATGTGTTCAGAGCTTGCACTGTGTTGCTATGAACCATGCTAGACCAAAATACACAAAACAATAAAACGCTTCAGTTCCTAATTCTGCAAAAACTCAGATTTGTAAGTGTGAGAGTTATTGAAAATTGTTTGGAGAGATGGTTGAGGGTGTAAATGCAAGGTCGGCAAGCTTTTTCTGTAAAATGCCCAAAATAATTTGGGTTTTGTGGGTCACATAATACCCTCCTAAAGGTTTTTTCTTCTCTTCCTCCTTTCTTTACAATTTCTTCAAATGTGAAAAACATTCTTAGCTCAAGGGCTTGATCATTATACAAACAAGGAAGAACATTGCAGGTTGAAAATTTTAGCAATTCAACATGCTGGATGCAACTTAAAACTCATTAATATTGCTTATATTGACCTTAACTCAACTCTGCCCTACTTACTAACTTTTCTTTCAATTCCATGATTCTCCTTACAACAGTATTATTTCTCATCTGGATTAATAAAGCAAACTTTTCTACCCCTCCAATTCCAACTGGAAATTAAGTCTTCATGGAGGAAAAAACTGACAACTTTATTGGATGCAAAAAAGGCATATACAAAATTCAACATACTGACATTAGGGGTAGTGATGCACACATCTGGTGCCTTAGCACTTGGGAGGCTGGGGCAAGAGAAGAATGAATTCAAGGCCAGTCTGAGTTACTGATGAGACTTGTCCCAAAATAAAATTTAATTTAAAATTTTAAAAGACTATGAAGATGGGTATAGAAGGAATACGCCACAGCACAGTAAGGCCAACAGAGATGACAAACCCACAGCTAACACTATGCATAACAGTGAAAAGCTGAAATCTCCACTTCACACATAGAAACCACACCCAGATAAGAAAGGCCTGTCTCGCTGGGCGTGGTGGTGCACGCCTTTAACCCCAGCACTCGGAGGCAGAGGTAGGAGGATCCCCGTGAGTTCGAGGCCACCCTGAAACTCCATAGTGAATTCCAGGTCAACCTGAGCTAGAGTGAGACCCTACCTCGAAAAGCAAAAAAATAAAAGCCCTGTCTTGATGCTTCTATGGAAAATAGCACAGATAAATCATACAAGAGAAAAAAAAGATGTCAAAATAGGAAAGTAAGAAGAGAAACTGTTGCTTTTGATAAGGATACAGTTGCATTAAAGACTTCTGGAACTAGGTTGTAGGACATATAATCCCTATTTATGAACCAGTAGCATTTATGCACACTAACAATGACACATTCACACACACAAAGAGAACAATAATCTCACAATAGCTCAAAGTAAAATCCTTGGAGAAAAATTAATGAGAGTTAAAGACCTGCACAATGAAAAATTTAACATGTTAATGAAAAAAAAGTGAAGACACAAATAAATGGAAAGATATTCTATGTTCATGGAGTAGAAAAATACTGTGAAAATCAAAATTTTACTGCCGTTTACCATAAAAATAAAAAATTAACCCTAAATTTCTCATTGGACAGATGAACACACACACACACACACACACACACACAAATCCCTGAATAGCCAAAGAACAATGATAAGGCAACACACACCTTGGTTTCATATTACATAAAGTGATAATAATTAAAACAGCATGGTACTGGTAAAAAAAAAAGTAGACTAAGGACAAGTGGAATAGAACAGAGTGCTCAAAAATGATAGACCATGCATGTATGGCCACTGCACATGCTGGAAAGTGGAAAGTTACTCAATAGTGTTAGAAAAAGTGGATATCCATATGCAAAGGAATAAAACTGTATCCCATCTCACTTTATTTCCAAAAAGTAACTCTATAGAAAAGATAATAATTCAATTTAAAAATGAACAAGGGGGGCTGGAGAGATGGCTTAGTGGTTAAGGTGCTTGCTAGCACAGTCAAAGGACCCAGGCTCAATCCCCCAGGACCCACATAAAGCCAGATGCACAAGGTAGTGCATGCATCTGAAGTTTGTTTGCAGTGGCTAGAGGCCCTGGCACGCTCAGTCCCTCTATCCGCTTCTCTCTCTCTCTCTCCTTCTCAAATAAATAAATGAATAAATAAAATATTTTTGAGAAAATGGACAATGGGAACTGTGGAGATATATCAGCTCAGTAGGCAAAGTGTTTGTTATGCAGATATGAGGCCCTAAGTTCAGATGGTCACCACTTACAATAAAAGCTGGTTGTGGGGCTGTAGAGATGGCTTAGCAGTTAAGGCACTTACCTACAAAGCTTAAGGACCCAGGTTCAATTCCCAAGGACCCATGTAAGCTACATGCACAAAGGGATGCATGCATGTAGATTTAGTTTGCAGTGGCTAGAGGCCCTGGTTCACCCATTCTATCTGGGCGCCCCCCCTCTCTTTTTCATAAATAAATAAAATATTCAAAAAAAAAAAGATGGGTACAGCAGCACACACCTGCAATCCCAGCTCTGTGGTGGCAGGATCAAGAGGATTGTCAGGGCATGCAGGCTAGCTAGGCTAGCCAAATTGGTAGGTTCTAGGTTTAGTGTGAGATTCTGTCTTAAAAACTAAGATATAGGCTGGAGAGATGGCTTAGAAATTAAGGTGCTTTCCTGCAGAGCCTAAGACTCATGTTCGACTCTCCAGGTCCCACATAAGCCAGATGCACAGTGGTGCAAGTGCACAAGGTCACATATACTCACAAGGGGCACACGGGTCTGGAGTTCAATTGCAGTAGCTGGAGGCCCTGTAGCCCAATTCATATTCATAAATATTCCCCCTCCCTCCCTCCCCCCTCCCCCACCCCTCCCCTTCTCTCTCTCTCTCTCTCTCTCTCTCACACACACACACACACACACACACACACACAATCACATCTAAAACAAAAAAAGGGCAGTATGTTGGGCTTGCCTCAAAAAAAATAACAAGGTAGAGGGCTGGGGAGATGGCTTAGCCATTAAGGCGTGGTTAAGGCACTAGCCTACAAAGGTTAATGACCTGAGTTCAATTCCCCAGTACCCATAAAAGCCAGATGCACAAAATGGCACATGCATCTGGAGTGTGTTTGCAGTGGCTGGAGGCCTTGGTGTGCCCATTCTCTCTGCCTCTCTTCTATCTCTCTCTGCTTGAAAATAAATTTTCAAAAAAATATTTTTAAAATATGGTAGAGAGGAAAACACCTGCCATTAACCCCTGGCTTACATATACGCATGTGCATGTACACACAAACACGTGCACAACACCACAAACACATATATGTACATGCAATAAAAAGAAACATAAGAGCCGGGTGTGGTGGCACAAACCTTTAATCCCAGCACTTGGGAGGCAGAGGTAGGAGGATCACCATGTGTTGGAGGCCACCCTGAGACTACATAATAAATTTCAGGTCAGCCTGAGGCAGAGTGAAGCCCTACCTTGAAAAACAAAGCAAAATAAAAGAAAGAAAGAAAAAGACACATAAAACAAATAAACTGGGTAATGGATAGAATGAGCACTTCTCAAAAACAGCAATATGGCTGGACATGATGGCTCATGCTTGAGGCAGGATAAGTGTCACAAGTTCAAAGTCAGCCTGGACTATAGTGTAAAACCTTGTCTTTTTTAAAAAAAAAAAAAGTCAATATAAATGGGCAATAGATACATGAAAATAAAAGCACAAGGACATACCACATTATTTAAAAAGGCAAAAAGAGAAACACACCTGAGGAGGCCAGGAGCAGAGAGATACATGTTGTTCACTGGTGGTCGCAATGTAAATGAGCACGCCCAGTACAGAAAATGGTAAACAGTTTCTCAAAAGACTACAAATAGCATTTAATTTACAACTGTACTTCTGAGCATATTCCCCCAAAATTAGTATGTCAGAGAGGTAGGTATCTGCAATCCCATGTTCACTGACTGAAGTACTATTCACAATACCTAGTTATGGAATTTACCTAAAAGTCCACAAATAAGACAAAGTCCGCAAAGACAAATAAAGAAAATATGGTATAGCCATAAGGCAGAGTACTACTCAGCCTTGGAAAACAAAGACACTTCATCACTTGCAGCAACCTCAATGTAAACAAGCAAGGGAGAGAAAGGTATCATGCAGTCTCTCCTATCTGAAAACAACTAAACTCTAAGACGCACAGAGTAGAACAATGATTACAAGATGCTGCGAAGTGAGGAGGGGAATGAGGGAAAATGGTGATTGCAGCCATCAAAGGCACAGTCAGACAGGCAAGCTACATCTGTGTTGGTATAGTTTTACTTTGGAGAATATTACATACTGTGGTAAATATGGTAAATAACAATGTGTCATACATTTCAAAATTTCCTGGATTAAATTTCAAATATTTGTACTACAGAAAATTGTATTTGAGGAAATAGATGTATTAATAAGCATGACTTAATTACTATACATGATAGCTAATTTTGACTGTCAACTTTATTGGATTAAGAAATGGTTAGGGCATTAGTGAAATCCACCTCTATAATGATTAGTAGTATTCAGCATTTTTGCGCATATCTATTGGTCATTTGTATTGCTTTTTCTTAGACAAGGTTTTTTTTGGTTGTTGTTGTTGTTGTTGTTGTTGTTAGACAAGGTCTCCCACTGTAGAACAGGCTAGCAACTTGAGGCAATACTCCTGTCTCATTTCCAGAAACAACTAGATTTAACCTTCTGGATGGGCTGATCCCTGGGTGGATTCATAGTATGATGTGGTTTCACTGGAGGAAGGGGGATGTGAAGCTGCGGCATTTGTCACCCCACTGATCGCCTGAGTTGAGTCGGCTGATTTCGCTGGCTAGGCAGGTATCCCCTTCCTCCCTCACTGCTCCATGTGCGCCCCTCCCAAAGCTTTGCCCTTGGTCAGAGAGGACAACCTTCCCCGAATAGAGGACAGGTCTTTGGTCAAGGGTATACAAGTAGCTGTATTCCCCTGCGAGAACCTCCAAACAAGTTCTCATTGGAGGAAGTACATCCTGGGTGGGGAGGTCATTTGAGCTGTATTTTACCCTAGCCTTTTATTGAATCTCTGTGTCGCCTTTTCTCTGTTTCCTGTCTACCAAGAAGTGAAGAACAGCGTCTATCACATGCTCCAGCCACCTCTGTTCTCATGAGTGCTGAGGCCAGGCAACATGAGCCAAAATCAACCCTTCCGCCCTAATCTATCAATGTCAAGTATTTGTTCACAACAATGTAAATGGAACTAATATATTCTAATAACTAGTATGCTGTATTTATAAGTTATATCATTACTTTGTCCTCAAAAAGAACCATAATTGTCAACTTATAATTTTATATAAAAGGAACTAATTCCACAAGCTACCTAAAGTTTTATTGAGTATTAGGCCCTACATTCCACAAGCACAGCTCTCCCAGCAGTAATCTATATCAGTACAATGGTATAGGCTACTCTGTGGTATGAAATAAACCTCTAAATCTTGCAGATTTACTGAAACCAAAAAAAAAAAAAAAAATTTCCTTTTCTTTTTTTTTTTTTTTTTTTTTTTTTGGTTTTTCAAGGTAGGGTTTCACTCTAGCCCAGGCTGACCTGGAATTCACTATGGAGTCTCAGGGTGGCCTCGAACTCACGGCGATCCTCCTACCTCTGCCTCCCGAGTGCTGGGATTAAAGGCGTGCGCCACCACGCCCGGCTAAAAATTCCTTTTCTTATGGAAGTTACCTACCTGGCATGGGTCAAGGGGGAAGTAAGTTCACTCCACAGAGTAACTCCACCATCTCTAACTCACTCTCAAAAGCAATTGGCGTTTTAGCAAGAAAAGAGAAGGCAGAAAGTCTCACCCTCTTAAATGTGCTGACCAGGAAATGATAACCACATTTATGTTTCATTGGCCAGAACTAATCACATGCTTCCCATGGAACTCTAAGAAGCTGAACGTTATCCAATGTGCTCAGAAAGAAGAGAAAAACTAGGTGTTGAATGGGAAAGGCTGAAGCAGATGCAGGCTGCTGTGAACAGCATTACCCTGGATGAGAGCATATCTCACTGATGGAGAAGTCATGCATTATCCAATCTCCTGCTAGAGTATGTACACCTCTCGGGCATACATAAATCCATATACAACATCCAGAGACTCTCCAGGCTGGTGACATCGAGTCATTTCCACAATCCATGTTTCAGTGGAGAAAAAAATGAACCAAGTAAGGGTCACTTACTTGGTTATATCTGGAATCACATTATTGTAATCAGTTTTAAGATTAGTCAAAATTTAAGGTTATCCAAAGCAATAAACTCCTCACCCAATACCATCAACAATAATTAGACACTGAACTGTGTACCAAACTTGGTGAGAAAAATGGTAACTAATTATTTTGACAGAAAGACTCTAAGCACCCTCCACCAGGACCCTAAGGCCTCTCCTTCCGGGCCTACACTTCCTTCCAGGTCACGTCACATCAGACTTACCTTACCTCTGAATACACACAGTGCCACACTCTGTTCTCTGTACCTCATGTAGTGCTCAATAAAGATTTCTTTCTCTGGACGAAACAATGAGGGAACTAAATCAATGAAATTATAATGGAGCTGAATCCTGCTATGGCTTCTTTCATAGCAACATTCTAAGGCTAAAAAGCTGGGACAGAGAGAGAGCAGCATGTTTCCCAGAAGACCTGGAGAAGACCCATGGGTATGTGGAGTGGGTAGCCAAGTTGGGCTTTGGCTCACAAAGCCCCAAGGACAGGGACAAATAGCCCAATAATAACCCATCTGAGTCTCAGAAGTCACTTCTTAGAGCCGCCCTAGACAAGCCAAAGGGAATTATTCATTAGCAAGTGTGAATAACACTAGATACCACCAGCAGATTGTGTTTGGCTTTGCTGAATTATTCATTAGTGTTTGTGAGAAATGTACAATCCAAAGGCTGTTAAACCAATCCAGATTACTCGCCAATGTGTGTTTCCCTTTGCAAAGATCGAAATACAAATATCACCTTCAGGCTACAGATCTCATATTTAAAATCAGTTAAGAAATCTGGCTAAATAAGGTAGTTAAGGGAAGAAACTCAAATGAGAAAGGAGTCCTTGGCAATCTAACTTAATATTCATCATGTCATGACAGGCAGCAGGCTGAACCAGTGTTTGTTTACCTGTCCACATCTTGCCTTCTTAGATGCTGGATGGTCAAAGAGCGCTACGAGATTCACAAGTGAGAGGAAGTGCCTTTGAGTCTGTCACTGAGCAGATGCAAATTTAATTACCGCACGTTAAGCTTTCCATCTTGTCTAGGTGTCCTTGGAAAGCAACTGTAAACAAGAAGCACCAGGCAATCAGGTGTCAGAGGCTCATTTGATCTATGGCAATACATGTCACAAATCACTGGCAGGAAGTGGAACAAAGAGGCAGAAGTGACAGAGCAGGAGCAGCGCTTGTGGGTGTGCCTGTTAGCACTGGGATGGCTCCCACTTCTCAGAGAAAGTGCTCCCTGCCTGACAAGGCCCTCTCATCTCACATTTGTTAGACATTTTCCTGTGGCCTGCAGAAATCACCACCACAACTCTAACTGGGGAGTCACCTGGAGAGAAACCAAGCACAACTAAATACGTGTAACAGAAGAAAAACTAGTGAGTTAATTCATTCTGTTAAGATGATTGGAGAAATCTGGAAATTAATGCAAACTTGAGTAAAAAAACATATCAACCAGCAGTCTCAAAGAACACCCTGGGCCAGGCTGCTGTCGCATCTTTTTAATGCACCTCTCGCTGAATAGGAAGAATGTCCCATGCTATGAAGCTCCAGGTCTGAACCACACTGTCAGATGCCCTGCAGTTGCTGTGATACTGGTGCTTCATTGGTAGGCGAGTGAAAGAAGTGATTCCTGAGTGTACACGATTTGTAATTCAGCAAAGAGCCTATAGCCTTCCTGAAGGGCGCCCACATCCAGAACACACTGCCCGTTTCCTCATGACAAGTGTAGAAAACATGCCTGTACTCAGCCCAATGCTTCATGGGTCCAGAAGCACTTTCTGCTTAATTTTTCCATAGGAATTCTTTAATTCACTGATTTAAGTCAAAATCTCATTTCTACAATAAAAGTTCCTAATGGAAGAGGGGAGAATCTGAAAGCAAATATACCCTATTAAGCTTGATGCAAATTAACCCATCTCTCTAACTTTCAATTTCCTCATCTCAAAATTCAGGGGAAAATGGCAAGTATTCAGGGTTCCGATGAGGATTTTAAAAGATAATACATGCAAGTTACAGTCAGTATTGTTACATTAAAGAACAGGGAAATTAATATTAATAAATGCAATCATTATCTGCCTAGTAACACTAGTATTCCCATGATAATAAACTATATTAAAAATTGTGCTTAAGATTCTCTGCAAACATGTTACAATAATTTTATTATCTAACATATCTAGATGAGCAGAAAAGCACCCCCCTCCAGTTTCCCACTTTCATAAATGAAAAGGAGATTGCAGACTCATTTAAGATTCTTCTTCTAGCTAAATATCAGTCTTGAACAGAAGAGAAATAGAAGTAGAGAGGTAAGAATGAAAAAGGCAACTGGAATGACAAGAGCATGTGACCTATTCATTTCTACATGTTCTTGTTTTCTTTTTTATAATATTTTTAATTTTTATTTATTTATTTGAGAGCGACAGATGGACAGAGAGAGAAAGAGGCAGAGAGAGAGAATGGGCATGCCAGGGCCTCCAGCCACTGCAAACGAACTCCAGACGCGTGTGCCCCCTTGTGCATCTGGCTAACGTGGGTCCTGGGGAATTGAGCCTCAAACCAGGGTCCTTAGGCTTCACAGGCAAGTGCTTAACCGCTAAGCCATCTCTCCAGCCCCCATGTTCTTGTTTTCTAAACCTCCTATGCATCTTAAGTTTGTAAGTGTGGCAGCATAGGGGCAAGGGTAGAACCAATCAGAGACACCTTGTGGCTCATCAAGTTTCCAATCAGACTACAGTTAAACAGCAAATAATAATTCATAACCCAAGAAGACATATCTATTAAAAGACAGAAAAATCATTATAAATATATAATGATTTACATATTAAACAAGGCACATTCTGATTCCTATTTTAGCCTATTTAAAACTCACTGCTTTTATAGACTGGAAGGAGTCTGGCAGTGGGAAAACAATAGGCTTCTAGAATTAAGCACATTTTCTATAAAGTGTTCAGTGCCAATAAAGGATTCTCCAAAA